>CM043697.1:71542500-72142500 GCA_023935145.1 Bretschneidera sinensis | reverse complement strand
ATTCACAATTTATATTCAAATAATAAGACACTAAATATTATATAAATAAATACATAACTAAGAAAAGAAAAGTGCTTTTAACATGAGATAAAGGAATAATCAAAATCATATGTGATGTACATATCAAAGCATACAAATTAAACTAAGTAAATTAAACATGAAAATTTAAACATATACGGGTTAAAACTAAGCTAAACATGCGGATTTGAATAAATGAACTAAAACTAAGCATGTGAAAGATGAGAGATTCAAAATGGCTTGTATCATGTAAATGTGAAATGAAGCACTCAATGATGGACCAAAGGGGTCCTAATGGTTTTTAGAACAAAAAGAGAATGTGATTAACAACAAATTAAAAGGAAGCACATAACCTAGAAGAAATGAAAAGAGCATTATAAAGGAACTAAGATAAAAAAAAAAATGGACATTGAAGCTATAATAGATTTCATCAAATAAAAAGTAAGTTAAATTGTTTTATCCATTTTCAAGGTGGTTCAAACATATAAAGCATATTAACAATTTTATTTCACAAACAAAATAAGTTTAACCAACCTTTTTAGCTAAGGAAAATTTTCATGTGCGGGGATAATCCTCGGAGATTCTGCTTACCTTTGTGGATTTGGTAAGTTTGGAGGATAGATTTAATTATGAATTAGACGGCCATTCGTAAGTGTACGGATGGTTTTGATGAACTTTCTCTTTTTCTTCTTTCTACTCCACTTTCCACTATTTTCTCTCTCTTTTTGTATACTCGCTCTTTACTATACTTCTTCTATTTTTGCTCTCTTTATTTGATCATTCCTTCCTTACTTTCTTTGTGATGTTCTCTCTTTGTTGTGGTTCCTCTCTATATTTTCTCTATTTTCTTTCTTCTTTTTTCATTTTTTACTCTACTCTTTATTATCCCTCAACCTCACTTTCTTTGTGATGCTCTTCTCCTTGTGCTTTGTGCTAACAATGGGAGTATTTATAGGAGAAGAGTGGGCTCTCCATATGAATAAAAAAACAACAAAAAAAAAGAAGAAAAAGGGTGGTCGATCATAAAAATGAAGGAGAGAGGGGTGCAACTTTTGAGGTGAAAAATGTGAAAGCTAGAAGTGTTATGGTGAGTCTAACAAAGAAAAAAGGGAGAGAAAGACTTCCTTCTTTAGGTGGTTCTTGGAAAAGATGGAAGCTTGAAGTGTTATGGTGAGTTTAATAAAGCAAAAGGGAGAGGAAGACTTCCTTCTTTAAGTGGCCGGTCATGGAGGGAGAGAAAGATGTAATTTTTTAAGTTGAAAAGGGTGAAATCTAGAAGTGTTATAGTGAGTTTAACAAATATAAAAGGGAGAGGAAGACTTCCTCCTTTAGGTGGCCGGTCATAGAGCGAGAGAAATATTCAATTTTTTAAGGTGAAAAAGGTGAAATCTATAAGTGTTATGGTGAGTTTAATAAAGCAAAATAGGAGAGGAAAACTTCCTCTTTTAGGTAGTTCTTGGAAAAAGTGGAAGCTTGAAGTGTTACGGTGAGTTTAACAAAGCAAAAAGGGATAAAAAGATTTCCTCCTTTAGGTGGCCGATAATGGAGGGAGAGAAATGTGAAATTTTTTAAGTGGAGGGCGGACTTTGACACATAAGAAAGAGTTAGAGCTTGCAAGGGAAATGTCCATTTATCAAAGGAAAAAAAAAAGAAGAAAAATTCTTCTTAGGGCACACATATGGCTGGCCAAGAAGAGAAGAACATGTTCAATTTTATATGTGATGAAAGTGGACTTTGACACATAGGAAAATGTTGGAGCTTAGAAGGGAAATGTCTATTTATCAAAGCAAAAAAAAAAGAAGAAAACTTATTCTTTTTCCACTCATATAGCTGGTCACATAGGGGAGAAAAAGTGCAGTTTTTTATATAGAAAATAAGACTGACACATGGGAAAGAGTGAGAGCTCACAAAGGAAAAGTCCATTATCAAAGTAAAAGGGGAGAAGAAAATTTATTCTTTTGGCATTCACATAGCTGGTCATAAGGAAGGGAAGAGTTTTTTTATGTGATGAAAAAGTGGTTTTCTTGGGCTTGGATTTTGGGTTAGACCAAAAGTGTTTTGGGCTAGCAAAAATCAATAGACTTCGGTGGATTTTGGGTTCAATCAAAAATGAATTGAAAGCTTTAGGCTTGAATTTGGTAGAATCAAATATGGCCCAATTGATTTAATTTTAAGGTGGATTTAGTGGATTGAACAAGATTGTTTTCAATTGAACCTATTTCGAAATTAAATTCAACCTCCGAATTTACCAAGTCTGAATGCATTGGGATCAAAGGGCGTCATAGGAATCCACACATGGCCCATTCAAAATTTTGGAATGAAATTAGGTGTCTACAATTTGTCACCCTTTAATTGTGTCTCTTTTGAGAGCTCCAATCAAAGGTTGTGAGTGACCGTTGTTTCGTTTCAAAATTTTGGAACGGTAAATATATGATGCGCCCATAAAATTAAATATGTTGTTCGAAAAAGTTGGCATCATGGGAATACACATAAGAATGGTACATACCTGAAGTGATAGAGCTACATCTGTTCACTTATAGGATACTTCCAGATTGACTGGTGCCTGCTTTAAAGACTTAGGTTGTTTGCTATGAGAGCTTTTGGTGATTTGTTTGCTTGGATGACTTTTGGTGATTTGCCTACACGAAGGAATTTTTGTGATTTGCATGCTGTGAGGACTTTTGGAGATTTTCCTGCTGGGGGACTTTTGGTGATTTGTCTGTTGTGAGAATTTTTGGTGATTTTCCTATTAGGAGGACTTTTGGTGATTTTCCTACTATGAGGACTTTTGGTGATTTGTCTGCTAGGAAGACTTGTGGTGATTTTTGAGCTAATTTTGCAGAGTCCTTTCATTTTTATTAGCTAAATTTCAAATTTCTTGGGTGTGAGATGAATTATGGCATTTAGGATCTTTTCTTATTTAATTATACAGTTGGAAAAATAATGTACACAAGAGATGGTTTTTTGAACATATTACTTTAAGATTTGATGAAGAAATCATATGATAAATTAAGGCTTAAAAAAAGGTTAGCAAGTTATAGCCTTTTTGCGGCACCTAGCTAGCTTTTAAATATTTTTTACTTTGTTATTTTCAAAAAAGCTTTTGCATCTAAAAACAAACTTTTCCCAAATCCTTAGAAAGTGGCCATTGATTTATACACCATAGCCGGCACTTACTGGACTATTCTTTGACTTCTTATTTTATTTGACTCAAAACTTGTATTTAAACCCATCTTTCTTCCCATTTGGTACACATCTTCTAGTGGATCCAAGAACAAAATTTCAAAACTTGTCCACAATTTTTCTTCTTCACAAAAAGAATCAGCTATGAAAGTCATCTCAACCCAATTGATATGTTGGATTGAAAACGTTAAAGGCATCGAGCTCCACAATTTCTTATGGTATGGCATCAACACGACTTTTTCACTCAAAAGCATTAGAATTGATTAGAACTTCTTTAGGGCAGCTACAACATGGTAGGATCTTGACACCTATGTCTTCCAATTTGGTATTGATGAACTATACTCAACATATGAGGAATTTTGTGTGCTCATCCACCAAAAGCCATCTAACAAAAATTTTCTTCCTCCACATACGGACCATCATGCTGAACTTGTCATGGAATTGTTCGGGATCACCAAGGCAATTTTGATAGGCGACTACTTCGATGTCATGCCTTTAGCGTTCGAACTTCTTGGAACTGAAGTGAAGGATTTCTCCACTTGCTGCCCGAATATACTATTCTTTTGTCTCCTGGCCACATTTTTTATAAAATGACTCGGTTCAATTGTCCACAAAACATTGCTTGATGTGGTCAAACAAAACAATGATGGGTCTTATCCAATGGGTGCTATTTTAGCCACCACTTTGAATGGTCTTAATGCCTTTTATCACTGTTACACCCCTTATCTTATTGGAAGCCCCTTGTTACTCCGGGTACATATTTCATGCTTTATTGGGACCATTCAACTTTTCAAACAGTTTTTGACATTTTCTTCTTTAGATGTGGCTATTTGAAAACTTTTGATAGTGGTTCCTCCCAATAATTTTGATGCTAAATATGAGCCAAAACAATTCCGAGAGCACAAACTCTTGATCAAGAAGGATTTACTAGAGAGTTTGCTCGATTGGTTTTATTTTTTAAATCCGCTAAGTATGCCCTTGAAGGAAGATCATTGTGGCCACCATGTCTACCTTCAAAAATGGTTGTGTGGTGCTTCCTAGTAATATCCATTACTCATATTATTCTCTAGTGCAGATTCTTAGATAATATTGGCAATTGCAAACTGTTCTGCAATCTGACCATGCCCATTATACTTACCCGATGAGCAAACAGTTGACTAAGAAAATTCAAGATACTTGACTCAAATGCACCATGACTCAAATTCGTCACACTATTTCTACGACTTTCTTTATCATCTCTGATGATTATCTAGCGTGGGTCTGGGGTCAAGTGAAAGCATCTTAGAAGGATAAAAGAAAGAGAAAAAAAGTTGTTATAGGGAGTCCAATGTGACTTTAAAATGATATCACGTCTTTGAGTTTTTGTTATGTAACGAGAAAATCCTTGAAGAATGAAAGAGAAATGGCATATCCCAAAAACTCAAGTCATTAATGCACTAAATTTATCCACGTTTCAATTCTTCATTGGCTCAAGATAGCATGAATTTCCTTTTATTATCTTTTAATTTTTTGCATAAAAGATTTATTCACATAGAAATTACAAGTACGAAAAAAAAGGAAGCGAGATTTCCAAGAAAGGTAAAGTTGCACAAAAGTGGTTGCCTACGTATCCACAAACAAAATCAGGTCTTACATTTTTCAAGAAATAGAGACGACCGAAATCGTCTTTGAGGGATTTAACTTTTTTTTGCCTAAATCGCCCTTGAGGGTTTTCAGTCTAATGGAATGCTCTAACTTTTGCCTAAGTCGCCTTTTCGGGTTTTCAACTGAACAACCTCTTTTTTTTAGAAAAAGGTAGATAGAATGGGGATACAACAATGAGGGAAAAGGAAAGGGGATCACAGGTAATACTTCTTGAGGTGATCTAAATTAATGGGCTCAACAAATTCATTGTTGTCGACTTCTATGTGGCACAAAGCCCCTCCAAATAGAATCTTTTTAACTTGATATGGGCCCGCTCAGTTTGGTGTGAACTTACCTATCTAGTCATGGACTGATGGTCTGAGTTCTTTTACCACATAATCTTCTTCCTTGATATCTCAATGCTTTACTTTCTTGTTGAAAGCCCGTGCAACCCTTTTTTGATACCCTTAGTATCATGGAGAGCCTTCAACCACTTTTCCTCAATCAATACCAACTTATCATATCTTCCCCGAATCCAATCTGCCTTTACAAACTGGCTTTCCATGGTTGTCCTTAGTGAAAAAATTTTCACCTCGATTGGGAGAACTGTCTCCATATCATAAAATAAAGAGTAGGGAGTGGCACCAGTAGAAAACCTTATCAAAGTTTTATATCCCTATACTCCAAAATGAAACTTCTCATAACAGTCACAATAAGTCTCCACCATTTTAGCCAATATACTCTTGGAATTCTTGTTGGCAGCTTCTATTATCTCGTTGGTCTGAGACCAATAAGGAGAAGACTTATGGCACTCTATTTTGTACTTATTGAGTAAATCCTTAACCTTGCCTTGGAAATACATGCCATTGTTTGAGATCAGTTCAAAAGGTACTCTATAACGATAGTTGATGTTATAGTTAATGAACCATGCCACATGCTTAGCCTTCAAGGTAAAAAATGACATGGCTTCTACCCATTTAGTGAAATAGTAAATTGCCACTATGATGTATGTTGGAAATCACCTTGAAAAGATGCCCAGGTGGTAATCTTCCAAACACCCAAGTCTAGAATGACTTATAGAAAGAATTTCAGCAATCGAACACAAGAATAGAAAATCAAAGAAAGAAAGAAGACAAGCAATTTGTTATCGAGGTTCGACAATGTGCCTACGTCCCCATGAGTTCCTCTGAACTCTCTGCACTAAATCAATGGTTCTTTACAATTCAGCAACCCCCTTCAAGAAACCTCAAGTTCTTGAAGAAACCAAAAAGAGAACTAGAAAGTGATAGACCTATTACAAAGTTTTCTATCAATTCTATACTACCCTATCTTCTTTATAACCAGCCTCTCTACAATGAGTTCCTCTTGTATGTATGTGTCTTTGCACTCTCACACAATTCTCTCATTCACACACATGTCTCACAAGTTACATCATCACATTTTTTTGTCTTCTTTTTCCTTTTTAGATTGAACCTAAGTGACCCTTTATATAGTGCACCAACTTCTTGTCCAATCTTGTGTGTCATTCTTCACCCTTAGATCTTGATGACCACTTAACCATGGCCCTCCATCAATCCTAAGTGGTGCTGTGCATTTTAACCTTGCATTCACGCACCTAAGAGAAGGCTAAAGCATGTTGTTCATGTGTGCCGGCCAAAGCTAGAGTGTCGTGCTGCAGCTTTGAGTTTCTGTCCCTTGTGTTATTCCTGCCAGGTTCCAGCACTGCAGTGCTGTACTGTAGCTTTGAGTTGCTGTCCCCTTCACACAACACCCTTCTGCTTGTGTGCAGAAGTGCGCACACTAGTGCATGGCATTCCCTTGCTCCAAAATGAAGCACACACATGTGTGCAGCCTTCTAACTTGCTGAACTTTGATCATCCAACTTTGGTTTAGACTTTAACCATCTTTGAACCATGCTTGGACCTGTTCAAACCTTAACCATATTTGAACCATGTTTAAACCTTAGACAAATACCAACAATCTCTACATTTGTCTAAGCGTTTAAACCCGAACCATTTTGCAGAGATCTTCGGAATCCAAACTCATCTTGAGTCATCAATCAACCGACTCCAATCCTAAGAAGTCCAAAGCAATTATTTGACCTTCTTAGAGTAGAACCTTGGTGCCTAAATCTGCAGGACTTTCCTCTGTGGTCTTCTTGTCAACATGAATGCATCCTTTCGTACCATGTTTCGAAATGTAATGATACCAAACATCCGTATGCTTCATCCCCTCATGGAACACTGGATTCCTCCACAAGTACCCTGTACTTTAGCTATCCGAAGACACCACAACTTGCTCTTTTAGAACCTCCCACTTGTCCAACAACCCTTTGCACCCCATAGCCTCCTTTATGGCTTCCATAGCCACTATGCATTCTGCCCTGGTTGTTATGAGTGCTTTCATCGGCTGCCACTGAGCCTTCAAATACCTCAGCAACCACTTCATCTCAAGCCAATGCTTCTTTCCGGGATTACTCATAAATTTGCTGAGAACACCCATTGCCTAAGAAACCCTCAACTGGTTTCTCTCATTTTTTTGGATTCTATACATCCTAAGGATCTTTTGTGTAAGGCTGAGATCCTTCATCTCGAACGCCTCACTGAGTTGAGATGTAAACCATTCCATCCTCTCCCTGCTGTTCCAAACCAACAGCACATCAACGACATAGATGAGGATACTTACCATCTTCTCCACCTTGTGTCCAGGTGAGAAAGTTTCTGTGAAACCTATGTCTTCTCTTCTTGTGAACCTATTCGCCACTAGCCTAGCCTTGTTCCGGACTTCATCTCTTAGAGGGTACCCTTCTTTGACCTTGTAAGTGCACTTACATTCCATAACTTTCTGCTTTCCTGGAATTTTCACCAATTCCTAGAAGTTGTTCTTCCTCAAAGAATCCATTTCTTCCTCCATAGCTAGCTTCCATCTTGGTGAATCCTTACATCCCATGTAAGTCCCTTGTTCACTCATCCCTCCTTTCATCCAAGGAGTTGCTACATCCATAGCATCCACAAACCTATATCTTGAAGGTGGTCCAACCAGCCTTCTTTCCCGGTCTCTTGTGAGCTGATAGTCCTTCCGACTTGCTACATTAACCTCTTCTAGTTCAGCCTCCTCTTGAGTGCCTTGAGCATGGCCTTCATTCAAGGGCTCTACCTGGTCCGAACCCTCTTACTTCCTTTGCTCTACCTAAACCGAGTTCTCCTTAATGCGATGCTCCACAAGAACCAAACTGGTTTGCTCACTAGCCCCTGCAGGGTTAGTTCTCTCCAAATAGGGAAATAAAAATTCATTAAAATTAACATCCCTACTTATAATGAGTTTCAATCCTTCTTACTCTAAGGACCACAACCTATACCCCTTAGCCTCTTCCCCATATCCTAGAAACACACACTTTCTAGATCCTGGGCTAAGTCTATCATTCTTTTGTTGTGCATACGCAGCACACCCAAAAGTCCTAAGGTTGTCCAACTCAGGGGGTTTTCCACTCAACATCTCCATGGGAGTCTCTTGATACACAATCCTAGAGGGTGATCTATTCACTAAATATGCAGTAGTAGACACAGCTTCCCCCAAAAAACATTTGGGTAATCCGGATCCATTTAACATGCACCTAACCTTTTCCATAAGGGTCTTATTCATCCACTCAGCAACTCCACTTTGCTGAAGGGTTTCCACAACCGTCCTATGTCTTAGAATGCCATTTAACCTACAGAATTGATCAAGTTCTTGGTTAAAAATTTCTAAGCCATTATCGGTTCTTATCTCCTTAACTACTCTACCCATTTGAGTCTCAACCAGCCCTTTCCACACCACTAACTTATTCAAGGCATCTGATTTATTTCTAACCAAATAAACCCACACTCTTCTTGAATAATCATCAATTAAAGACAGAAAGTAAATGTTACCTCCCTGTGTTGGTGTCCTTGCTGGTCCCCAAAGGTCCGCATGAATGTAGTCAAGAATGCCCTTAGACTTGTGCACTACGGTGTTGCTTCTCAAGAACACAACACTCGCAGAAATCAAGTTCCTCTACTTTGTCTCCACCAAGTAGGCCATTCTTGCTGAGAACTTGCATGCCCTCTTCGCTCATATGTCCCAAGCGAGTGTGCCAAAGGGCTGCCCTATCCATCTCAGCCATCAAGCTTGCTGCTTGATCATTGATTTCTATCTCTCCGATCATCTCATAGAGTCCATCGTTTCTTGCTGCCTTAATCACTACCAAAGATCCCTTGGCTACCTTGATCTTTCCTCCCTCCATCTTGCATGTGTATCCCATGGAATCCAGCAGCCCCAATGAGATCAAATTCCTCCTCAAATCCGGGAGATACCTCACATTTTCTAGCAGCCTTGTCATTCCATCAAACATCCTCACCTAGATGTCTCCTGTGCCTTTCACTTGGTAAGAAATATCATTCCCCAAGAAAACTCTTTCATCTTTGGTTTCCTTGAAATTCTTGAACCAACTCCGGTGAGGGCACATGTGATGAGTGCACCTAGAATCCAAGATCCATTTCCTACTACCTTCTTGCCCCCTGCTCACACCCAAGCACATAACAAGAACATCATCATCTTGCTGTTCTATTTTGGCAACCGAAGCCTCTCCATTCTTGGTATGGCTTCCTCCTCTATCCCTTGTCATCTTCTTGTAATCTTTCTTGACATGACCCTCCTTATGGCAGTAGTAGTAACTCTTCCCTCCAAATCTCAGTTTGGAATGTATTCTCCCATGGCTTTCTCCTCTACCTCTATCCCGATAGTGGTTATGCATGCTGCTGTGCACTCTCCCATGGCTCTCTCCTCTACCTCTGTCCTGGTAATAGCCATGCATGCTTCTGTGCACTCTCCCATGGCTCTCTCCTCTACCTCTGTCCTGGTAGTAGCCATGCATGCTGCTGTGCACTTTCCCATGGCTCTCTCCTCTACCTTTATCCCGGTAGTAGCCATACTAAGTTGCTGGCCTTCTTTTAAAGAATAGCCCTTTATCACTTGATGCACTCCTTATCTTAGCATTAAGTTTATCTTGCAACTCTTTCTTAGGATCAAATTTAAAAGCAAAGATTCATTTACGAAGATACCTCTTATCCGGGAAAGTCTTGGCAAGAAGCAACTCATCTAGTTTCTTCCATATTACAGCTGGATCTTCTGAGTCTCCGCACTCCCTTGTGACATTATCCGATAAGTGCAAGAAAATGGTGCTGTGAGCCATCTTCTTCATCTCAATCCACTGGTCCTTCGTGGTACTTGCTGGAAAAGCATCATCTTCTCCAAGAGCCAAGTCCACTTTCTGTTGCACTAGAACCTCCTTGATCTTCCGCTTCCACAGGGAAAAATCTCCCTTTCCATCAAACTTCTCAATACCAAAATTTAAAGCCATCTTTTGCGGACAAGATCCCCGATTTATGCACTACCCACAAATGCTTTCTTCAGCCTCAAGAACACAGATCGAAGATGGATCTTAACACTGTTCTTGAATCAACTTTCAAGAACACGACCGGATCTTGATCTTTACACCGTTCTTGAATCACCCAAGAAGTTTAATCTTTGATTCTTGGAGTCTTGGCTCCGTACCTTCTACTTCTTACTTCGATAACCAGCTGTGCAGCTCTGATTCTACTGACCAAAGCTCTGATACCACTGTTGGAAATCACCTTGACAAGATGCTCAGGTGGTGATCTTCCAAACACCCAAGTCTAGAATGACTTGTAAAAAGAATTTCAGCAATCGAACACAAGAACGGAAAATCAAAGAAAGAAAGAAGACAAGCAATTTGTTATCGAGGTTCGGCAATGTGCCTACATCCCCGTGAGTTCCTCCGAACTCTCTGTACTAAATCAATGGTTCTTTATAGTTCAGAAACCCCCTTCAAGAAACCTCAAGTTCTTGAAGAAACCAAGAAGAGAACTAGAAAGTGATAGACCTATTAAAAAGCTTTCTATCAATTCTATACTACCCTATCTTCTTTACAACCAGCCTCTCTACAATGAGTCCCTCTTGTATGTTTATGTCTTTTCACTCTTACACAATTCTCTCATTCACACACATGTCTCACAAGTTACATCATCACATTTTTGTGTCTTCTTTTTCCTTTTTAGATTGAACCTAAGTGACCCTTTATATAGTGCACCAACTTCTTGTCCAATCTTGTGTGTCATTCTCCACCCTTAGATCTTGATGACCACTTAACCATGGCCTTCCATCAATCCTAAGTGGTGCTGTGTGTTTTAACCTTGCATTCGCGCACCTAAGAGAAGGCTAAAGCATGTTGTTCATGTGTGTCGGCCAAAGCTGCAGCGCCGTGCTGCAGCTTTGAGTTTCTGTCCCTTGTGTTATTCCTACCAGGTTCCAGTGCTGCAGCGCTGCAGCTTTGAGTTGCTATCCCCTTCACACAACACCCTTCTGCATGTGTGCAGAAGTGCGCACACTAGTGCGCATGGCCTTCCCTTGCTCCAAAATGAAGCACACATATGTGTGCAGCCTTCTAACTTGCTGAACTTTGATCCTCCAACTTTGGTTTAGACTTTAACCATCTTTGAACCATGCTTGGACCTATTCAAACCTTAACCATGTTTAAACCTTAGACAAATACCAGCAATGTATTCATTACCACTGGAAGCTTTAGGAGATATGTTTCCAATCACATTTATGCCACAAGTAGCGAAAGACTAGGGTGTGGTGATGTTGAAGAGCTCTCGGGGTGGCAAATGTTGTAGATTGGCATACAATTGAAATTTATGGCACTTTTTCACATAATTACAACAATCAGTCTATGTTGTTCTAGCAATAACCCAAGTGAAGGATCTTTCTTGTCAACATTCTTCTATTCATATGCGGACCTCTAGCACCTTCATGCACTTCCACCATGATTTTCTCAGTAGTGTTCTCATCTATACAACGTAGTTGAATCCCATTGATCGATCTCCTGTAAAGTCTCCCATCACAAATGAAAAATTGGGAGGCCATTAACTATATCGCTCGCTTATCTTTTTTTTCACTGTTAGCAAGGAATTCCCCCTTCTGCAGGAAGTTTTGGATACCAATATATCAGGGCAAATCATCAAATGAATGAGCTTAGATTCTATAGTTGTGCAATAAGCTTGTTCATCTTTTTGTTCGACCACTAATAGGATTGCCTCAATCCTTTAAAAATTTCTAACATTGAAGTTAGAGTGGCCAGTGCATCAACGAACTGATTCTAGGCCCAGAGTAGATAAACGAAGGTTACCCTATCGATGCACTGAAGTTCACGATTTTTCATCCCAAAACAATTTTTCTTTGATGCAAAATCATATTTTCATCATAAATATTTTTTTCAATCAATCTTCATTGATTTAATATGTTTCAAAAATAATCCAAAACAATTTTATCATCATCACATGACGATAATCAATTCAAGAATACATTCTTGAATTTTCTTAATCCATGATTTCATAAACCCTAACCTAACTTTTAGATTATCAATTTGCAATATTTAGAATTTAAAGATCAAATCTTTTATAATCGTAATAATAAATTATCATATCCTATATATATCATAAGGATGACTTTGATACCACTTAAAAGAAATCAATGTAGAAAACGCAACAAAAATTTTAAATTTTCTATTGATTCCTACAAACCCTTAATCACCTTATGATTTATGTACAAAATCATGAACATTCAAGATAAGAAATATTACCTTTGATTTGATGTGTTCTTGATTTCCTGAATTTTTTGTGCCTAAATTCTATAATATGCCCGAATTCTCCAAGATATCTAAACCCAAATTCTTACGTTCTTGAAATTACAACAATCACAAAAGTATATGATCTCTGAAAAAAGTCTACACAGGGTAAATCTTGAATTAGGATTTCTCTTTATGATTTTTCTCTTTTTGGGATTAGAAGAGTCTAAAATCTTTTAGGATAAACTTGTGCATAGATGATGTGCTAGCAAAAATCTGTACACTAATAAACTATTTATGGTATTAGAGTTACGAGCAACTAACCATTAATTGTAAACTAAACCCCAACAGTTATTTCTTAATTACACATTGCCATTTTTGTGTGTGAACTTTTAGGTTCAAACTAATCTGGTTGTAAGTCATAACTTTTATGTAATTACAATTGAAACCCTTTTCTAATTAATTACAACTCCCAACTTATTTTGAATCAAAAATCTTTTTATTTCTCCCTTTTATAAGAATTAATTAATTGTCTATTAAATTAATTTTTAAGGCTTCTACAATCATGAGTGACACCTAGTAGCATATTATGACTACCTAGATAGTGTGAATTTGATTGTAAAACCTTGAACCTTTCAATTATCAATTACCGTGCAATTCAATTATTCCATCATGCAATGTCTCAATTAAGCTAATTTGGGTATGGAATTACTGTCAAACCCTTAACATTAATACTATGTGTCTAGATCTCAAGAATATAATTCTTATGTTGAAATTAGAAACCAATTTCTAATTCTCACCCTACCTTTGCCAAGGAACTTCCTGAATTATATTTTAGAAGATCACAAATGACATTCTCTCTTTTTACTTAGGAGTGATAGATCTTTTATTATACACTCATATACCTAAATATGAAAACCATTATACCCAATTATTACTCATTAATGATCCATGAATAGAACCATATTAAATAGCATCAAAGTATAATAAGTTGCACATAAGATAACCATGGTGCCTCCGGTCTAGGGATCCCATGCACAACTATAATATAAACTACTTATTGACAGACAAATAAAACTTCATCAAGTGTTCTTAAGTTTAGTCATGTTCAGTGAACTCATTCTCTAATGAGCACCTTCGTACTTGTTTTAGTGTCTACCACACAAGTGACATTGAGATCAGTCACTCTCCCAATTGAGCAAACATAGTATGTACCAATTTAACCGGATTACAAATGTCCATTTAGTATCCTACAACCAGGAACATTTAAGAGAAAAACTTTCGAGAAGACCAGGTCTCAAAATTATGATCTCATCATAATCCCATCTTCATTGCTTACTCTATAGACTTAATCATGACGATGTAATTAAACAAATATTCATGATAAATTAACTTGTCATAAATTATGATAAAAACTTAAATAATATTGTTTTACAAATAATATCCTTAGACATCAAATGTCATTGGCTTGTCGGGCATACTACTAACAGGACGTTCATATGATATTTTCATCTCAACCACGCATTGAATATGAGTTTAAATAGATTATACTACTCTAATAGAAGTGTCCTCATAAAAAAAGTATTTTTTATTAAAATAATCTTTTGAATAAGTCATTTTAAAAGAAATTAATGGATTAGCAAAAGGTTAAGTCTTTATTATTATGTCAAGTACAATATATGGTCATGAGGGATTCAGGTCTTTATGTTTAAGTCTCATCATTCAAGATGCACCATATACATTTAATTGGCATATAGTCTAATTACATGCATAACACACATGCATCACATGCATATATGTACCTAAGTGGATGACTATGGACTTTTCTAAGCGTGATTTACTTGAGCTAATAAAGTAAATCACTTGGTTAAACCTAAAGCAATTATTACATGAATATATTTCATACATTCATGGGTCTTCAATCTTGAAATGGTCCACCATACTTCCTTGCGCACTCCTTAATTCGCCTCAATAAAATTCTATCTAACTCTAAGTAACTTTACATATATAAAATACATATAAGAAACATTTATCAGAAGTCTAGAGGAATTACATTGAAGAAATATAGAAATTTACATTTAGTGAAATAAAAGAAGGTGAGGTATGCAAACCTCATTTAAAATTGAACAACCAAAAATAATACCATTAAATTTAACAAATTGCTAAGGTTTAAGTCCAACGGTCATCCACTCATACAATCAAATTGCATAAATAAATAAGATCAATTTTATTGTAGTTATGGCTATTTTTCTTAAATTGCAATCCTAATCCCATTAGGTTTCCAAAAACATTTCTTAATCCTATTTGAAATAAGATTAAGATTACTTATTCATTAGAATTCATAATTCAAATGTGATAAGGATTTTGAAGTTTTAATTCCTAATCAAACTCCAATTTCTTAAAAAAAAATTATTTTTGGAATTAAGAACAATTCTTAATTAAATAAATTGATTTAATTTTAAATCTTTTATAGATAAAAACAAAAAACATCTTTTAATTTTAAAAAATAAAATAATTTCAAAAACTCTTTAAAAACTTGAAAAATTGTTTTTTACATCACAGAGTCCATTGTCAAAAGTTTATGTCCTAAAATTTAATCATGTCAGGAGGATACAGTCAACTGTGTCAATGGATAGTCAATTGTCCAAAATTTCTATCCAATATTTAATCGGGTCTATGAGGACACAACCAACTATCCACTTGGGGCAATCGACTATCCCTTCGATTTTTGTAGATTTTTCACGTTTTTCTTCGTGATTTTTCAACCCAAAACAATTTCCTTTTGATTTAAAATCATATTTTGATCAACTAAATTGTTTATAATCAATCTCTATTGATTTAATATGCTTGAAAACTAATCTATAACAACTTTATCAACATCATATGACAATAAATAATTCAAGAATTCTTTTGAATCCTCTTGACCTTTCATAAACCTAGTTTAACTTTTAGATTTTGAATTTACAACATATAGAATTTCAAGATCAAATCTTATAAACTCATAACAATAGAATTAAACTCATTCTAATAATCTATAGAGTTAGCTCTGATACGACTGTAAGCATACCAGCACGACTGTAAGCATACCAGTATAGATACCACAACAGAATTTTAAAATTTTCTTAACTATACCAATAAACGTTTACCAAAAATTCTCTACGAATATATTAGAATGATAAAATAGTTAATCTTCATACAAGGTTAGGGTTTATACCTCTATGAAGATTCAAGTTGATCCTTTTGGAAAAGAATCCACAAATCGTTCAAGTATCTGACCTCTAAGTGTAACCACACGAGCAACCAAGAATGACAATCTCTTTCTTCAGGATATTGAACACAACAAAAGGAAGAGGACTAGGGCTAGCCAAAAATTCATAGTGCTAGCTATTGGGGTTCTCAGCAATTTAAGAGAGAGAGTCTGTGTGAAACAATTTCAGCATTCAACCTTAAGGTTTCTATCAAATCGAACCTTTATGTAGAGCCTTTACTCCTAAAATGTCTAAGATTTCTAGAATTTCAATTAAAGTCATGGTTCAATTAATTTATAAAAATCTATCTATTAGCCCACTAGTTTTCTTTATTTGTGCAATTTTCTAGTTTTGTATGACCCCTTAAGTTCAATATCGTGCTGGCAATAGATCGTAACTTTTATGTAACAATTGGATCTCTGTTGTGCGAAAATCTACCTAAATAAATAAGCAAATAATCGAATTTGTTTTACTTGCAAGTGCACAAGGTCAACAGTAGCATAGGGTGCAAATGCGAGATCATCTCCACAGGGATCGGTAAATTTTGCTTTAGAATTAGTTTTACAATATTAAAAGATAGAAATAAATATTGAGTTTGAATGAATAAAGCAAAAATCGCAGGGACTTGATATCAACCACTAATCATGCTACCACAATAAAACAATATATCAATGCTTTAATCATGCCATGTATACCTAATGTTTATCAACCTAAGGGCTTGGTCCACTCTCTAAGCTATTGATTTCCCTAAGCAACGAGTTAGGCATGGTGTATACTCTAACTCTTCTCCTTCTTAAGGGATTCAGCATGGTGTATACTGAGTTGTTTCTTAAGAGAGCATAAGATCTGTGAAAATCGAAAACCACATGAGACCTATGGCTTGGTCTGCTCCCGGTTTTCCCTGTTGATTAACCCAAGAACCCAATGTGGATATCTTTTGTTACTATTATTAAACCCAAGACTCAGTCATCCAAATTGATTCAACTAACTAATCCGTACCACATGCATATATCGATCAGGCAAACACATATAAGGAATTTAAATAAAAACAAGCATTAATCAAGTTAAGCACCACAACACAAATATCGCAAAGGCACCAATACTAAATTATTGAGTGAACATAATTAGGGTTTCAACCAAGCCCTTACTAAAACTTTAGTTACACATAATTAAAAGAAAAAAGGAAAGAAGAAACCCGAGAGAGCTCTTTTGAAGAGTCGTCAATTCTTTATAGAATCCCCTCTGGCCTCCGGCCTCCCGACCTAAAACCAAAACTAAGAGGAAGCCCCCCTCTCTATGTTTTACAAGCCTATTTATAAGGCTTTAGAAAATCTAGAAACCCTAAAACTCGAAAAACAAAACCCTACAATTATTTCCAAAATAGGAACTGCCGTTTTGATGTTTTACATATGCGTGTGCGCTCGATCCTGGACCGCTGTGCTCGAGTGTAGGTTACGCTCGAGCCTTCTTCATGTGCACACGAGTGCTGGTGTGCTCGATCGCACTCTTCTGTGCGCTCGATCGCACTAGACAGATACCATTTTTTTCAGATTTGTTCTCTGAGCTCCAAAATGCCTCATTTATTCCAAAAACCTAAAAAAACACAGAAAACACAAAAAGAAAGTAAAATAGAATAAAATATGTAAGCAAAGGGCTTAACAAATGTAAATTAAAGGGCTTAAATATGAATATTTTAGCACTTATCACACCCCCAAACTTACATATTGCTAGTCCCTTAGCAATATGAAACTAAAAACTAAATGAAAAACAATAACAAAAATAAATCCATTATTCATGATATCCAAAAATTTGCGTTGCACACAAAACTATGATATTTATTCATGAACAAGTTTAAAATATAAACATAATCTTTGCAATGAATAGAAGTTTTAAAATCTAATCACTTACACAAGGTTGGTTAAGGCATCACAAGTCTGACTTAGTGTGTGGTGAATTAGCATATAAAAGATTAAGCTTCCAAATAACTCCAATGTGTAGTGTTTTGGTGTCTCTACATTCATCGAATTTTCTATCAGAATGAACAAAAATGGCATAGTTTTATTTCCTTCTTTTTTATTATTATGAGATTTTTGCCATGTTGAGTTCCCTTAAGCTTTCTAATTGACCCATGTAGTGAGTGTTTAGCCAATGACTCCCAAACCAAATGGTTTCAGGGCATTAGGTGTAAAGACACCCCTAAGGACTTACTAACTCGAGTAAAAAAGGCTACGAAACTAACTGGTCTTAATGCTGCCAAGCAAAATTTTCACCTTTTGACGTGAACACTCACTACTTACTGAGGTAAGAGGTCCAGTTACTCAGTGGAAACTTTATTTAATGATCATTATAAGCTAAATTCTCACCTTTTGACATGAACACTCACTGCTTACTGAGGCAAGAGATCCAGTTACTCAGTAGAAAGTTTATTTAATGATCATTAGGAGCATTTTGTTTTCTCTTTTTGTACAATAAAAAATTTTCTAAATTTTTTTTTAGCCAAAGTGTTCTTCTAACAAGTCATCCGATTACAGTTAAGTCATGGAAACATATACATAAAAATTATATGTCATACCTCACACCATTATGTGCTAATGTGCTCGAGTCAGATTTAGATCAAACTTGTGAATTCTTAAATGCCTTGAGGTAGGTAATTAAACTTTTAAAACTTTATTATTAGACCATATGTTCTAGATTTTAAGCTTACTAATGAAGTCTTATCATAATATTTTATTAAATCAACCAAAATTTTCAAAACAATATGAACATGCATTTATAATAATAATAAAAACTAGGACAAGGTGTGTGAATGTGTCTCTCATACCCCCAAACTTAAATTACACATTGTCTTCAATGTGTGAATAACATGGAAAGAGCTGATCTGGGAGATGAAGAACTAGTTGGGTTGACATGGCTCATAGCACACCCCCAAACTTGAATTGATGCACACATTGTCCCTGAAAAAGAAAAACTAAAGTAATATGGGAAAACAAAAAGAAACTAAAAATAAACAGTAAAAATAAATACGAAAAACAATAAAAATTTAAAGGATAAGCTGTGGGGTGCCTCTCATGAGTGCTAAGGTTAATGTCTTCAGCCAGACAATCTTATTCCCTCCCAGAAAAGCATGAGTTGAATGCATCTGCAACTGCTTCGATGCCAAATTTGGTGCTTGGATACTTTGGAGAGGCCTCAATGATGTTATTAGTAATATCTGCAGATTCTGGCTCAACATCCGATATTGTTAACCCATAGGTGAGGGTGGACTCCAATGGAGCAATGTGATGGACCTGAAAAACTTCCTCAACAACACCTTGCATCATATATACATTAGAACATTCCATATTATCTTGGGGTAATTTAAATGTATCAAATATGTTGAATTCAAACTTCTCACCGTTTACCTTCATACTTACAATACCTTTTTTCACACAAATTTTTGTATCAGCAGTCCTCATGAAGGGTCTTCCTAGAATGATGGCATTAGGGATTCTTCTATATCTAATACAATAAAATCAACAGGTAAAATAAATGGACCTACCTTTACCAAGACATCCTCAATAATACCTTTTGGTCTTTTTATGCTTCTGTCTGCTAGTTGCAAGGTGACGGAAGTTGGTTGAAGCTCCCCCAAACCTAGTGTCTCGAATACTGTGAATGGAAACAAATTGACACTCGCCCGTAAATCCAATAATGCATGCTCAAAAATCTGGTTACATATCCTGCAAGGAATGGTAAAACTACTCGGATCTTTCAGTTTTGGTGGTAGTTTTCTTAATAGCGCAGCACTTACCTCTTCCATTAAAGCTACTGTCTCATGTTCCTGAAACTTTCTCTTATGAGTGCAACAATCTTTCAAAAAATTAGCATAAGCAGGTATTTGTTGAATTGCATATAATAAGGGAATATTTATTTCTACTTTTCGCAAAGTTTCAAAAATATCAAGCAGTTTACTTTCTTTCTTAGGCTTTACTAACCTTTGAAGGAAGGGTGGTGCATTTACCTTTTCCATCTTACTTACCTTTGATGTGGGCACTTGTGTAGGCTTATCAGTTCCTATGATCTTACCATTTCTGAGAGTTGTAACGGCATTCAGTTGCTGATGTCCTCTTGGATTAGGTAATGTTTGGGCTGGAAGTTCACGTTGCTTTCTTTCACTTAACTCCTTGGCCAATTGCCCCACTTGGACCTCTAGTCTTTGAATGGCTTGCTCATGCTTTGCATTGATTTTTCTTTGCTCAGTTCGAAATTGTTTTTCCTCTTTCATGAACTGTTCTTGTGAAGTCATCAACTGTTGTAGCTGAGTTACCAACTGTTGTTGTTGAGTTGCCAATTACCTCACAAGACTCTCTAAGTCACTTTCTTTTGATTCCAGAACTGATTGGGCTACTTGTTGGGAGTTCCTTTGCTGCCCTTGAAGGTTTAAGGCATTCTGGTTGTTGTTCCATGCGAAGTTGGGGTGGTTTCGCCATCTAGGATTGTAGGTATTTGCATATGGATCGTTCTCGGGAGGATAGTTGTTTGGTCCCACATAGTTTGCTTGCTCTGGATCTGCAAATGAATACAAAGAGGCAATTTTCAGTAGTGTGATCAAAATGAGAACATATAGCATATACCTATAGTGGCGTAGCTTGTGGACGAGGTGGGATGTTCTTAGCAGTCATGGCTTTTACAAGCATATCTATCTTTCTTTCCACAACAGCCATCTGATTTGGAGATCCGCCATTTAAGTTCACTTCATACATACCCTTGCTCTTTACTCTTGGTCTTCCTCTAGGTGAGAATTGCTGGGTGTGCTCGCTTAAAGTCTCAAAAAGCTTCATGGCTTCTTCACTACTTTTCTCCATCAGCACACCTCCACAACCTGAATCCACAATACTTTGATTAATATCACTCAAACCTTCATAGAAAGCTTGTACCAGCTCATCATGAGGTAGATTATGGTGTGGGCATTTGAGTAGCAGCTCATTGAAATGTCCCCATGCCTCAAAGAAAAGGTCTCCATCTCTTTGTTGGAAATATTGAATCTCCCTTCTCATTTGCCTTGTCTTTTGTGCTGGAAAAAATTTTCTTAGGAACCTGCTGGATAGCTCTTCCCAAGTATAGATAGAATATGTAGGCAATGAATTATACCATAACTTAGCTTTATCTTTTAATGAAAAAGAGAAAAGAATTAAGCTGATTCCCTCTTGATTTAGGCCCTGGATATGTTGGAACTTGCAGAGGTCAAAGAACTCCCGAAGGTGCAAGTATGGATCCTCAGCAGGTATACCCATGAAACAAGTTAATGCACTGAGTATTTGTGGAGGTATGTAATAATTGCCTTCCACCTCTAGTTGATAAGCAATGCATAAGGGCTGGTCGAGGCTCCGTGGGATGAAGAATTGCTTCATAGGTCTTCACTCCCGCTATTCCACCATTTGTGCTTCTCCCTCGAATTCTTCTTTGTTCTCCTCAACGTCATTTCTAAGCCTCTGTCTAATGGTCCGCTCAATCCCTGTATCAAGTGGAAAGATGGTTGGATACCTGGATCGAAGATCGTGCATGAATTTTAGCTGAAAGGCTTTAGTGCAACAGTTTTAGTACTGTTGCTCGGGTAGTCTCTGCCTTAATTGCACTCGATCGCACCAAGGAGTGCACTCGAGCGCAGTACTGCTGCAGTACTTGAAATAGAAAAACAGAAAACGAAAGAAGGAAAAATTAGGTTTTTTTTATAAAACAAAATAAAATAGAACAAATAAATAAATAAAATAAAACTAAAGAAAATAATTCTAAACTGAAATTTAGCGCAATTCTCGGTAACGGCGCCAAAAACTTTTTGTGCGAAAATCTACCTAAATAAATAAGAAAAATAATCGAACTTGCTTTACTTGCAAGTGCACAAGGTCAATAGTAGCATAGTGTGCAAATGCGAGATCATCTCCACAGGGATTGGTAAATTTTGCTTTAGAATTAGTTTCGCAATATAAAAAGATAGAAATAAATATTGAGTTTGAATTAATAAAGATAAAATCGTAGGGACTTGATATCCACCACTAATCATGCTACCACAATAAAACAGTGCTTTAATCATGCCATGTATACCTAATGTTTGTCAACCTAAGGGCTTGGTCCACTCCTTAAGCTATTGACTTCCCTAAGCAACGAGTTAGGCATGATGTATACTCTAACTCTTCTCTTTTTAAGGGATTCAGCATGGTGTATACTGAGTTGTTCCTTAAGAGAGCATAAGATCTGTGGAAATCGACAACCACACGAGACCTAGGGCTTGGTCCACTCCCGGTTTCCCATGTTGATTAACCCAAGAACTCGGCATGGATATCTTTTGTTACTATTGTTGAACCCAAGACTCGATCATCCAAATTGATTCAACTAACTAATCCATACCACATGCATATATCGATCAGGCAAACACATATGAGGAATTTAAATTAAAACAGGCATTAATCAAGTTAAGCACCACAACACAAATATCGCAAAGGTTCCAATACTAAATTATTGAGTGAACATAATTAGGGCTTCAACCAAGCTCTTACTAAAAGTTTAGTTACACATAATAAAAATAAAGGAAAGAAGAAACCTGAGAGAACTCCTTTGAAGAGTCATCAAATCTTCGTGGAATCCCCTCTGGCCTCCGGCCTCCCGACCTAAAACCAAAACTAAAAGGAAGACCCCCTCTTTGAGTTTTACTGGCTTATTTATAAGGCTTTGGATCATCTAGAAATCCTAAAACTCAGAAAACAAAACCTTACAATTATTTCCAAAATAGGAACTGCCATTTTGATGTTTTACTGATGCGTGTGTGCTTGAGTGCAGGTTGCGCTCGAGCCTTCTTCTTGTGTGCACAAGTGCTGGTGCGCTCAATTGCACTCTTCTATGCGCTCAATCGCACTAGATAGATACCAGTTTTTTCCATATTTGCTCTTTGAGCTCCAAAATGCTTCCTTTCTTTCAAAAACCTAAAAAAAACACAGAAAACACAAAAAGGAAGTAAAATATAATAAAATACGTAAGAAAATGGCTTAACAAATTTAAATTAAGGGGCTTAAATGTGAATATTTAAGCACTTATGAATCTCATCAAATTAATTAAAGCTCATTTTAGTATTAATTCGAAATAAAACTCTTTTTAATTCTCCCTTGGATTAAGAATTAATTACAATTAATTTTTAAGGGCTTTTATAAATCATGATTGACACCTAATAGTATGTCATGACTACCCAGACAATTTGAATCAATGTGAACCTTTCCATTGTTAGTTACCGTACAATTCAATCATTCCATCATGCAATGTCCCTAATTAAACCTAAGGCATAGATTTACGATCAAGCCTTAGTTATTTAATCATATATATATATATATATATATATATATATATATATATATATATATAAAAATCGATCTCAAATCCATAGCTTAAATGGTGAATTTAGAAAGTCCTTTCTAATTTCAATCCCAAATTTGGCCAAGGAATTTCTAATCTATGACTTAATCAAATCACATGGGACCTTCTCTTTCTTTTATTGAGAGTGACAGATCCTCTATTGTACACTCATATATCTCTATACATAAGTGGTCATACCCAATTACTATACTTATGTAACCCATGATTATGATCACATTTAAGTAGCATCAAAACATGATGACCTATACACAAGTCATTCATAGTGCCTCAAGTCCAAGGATCACTTGTACAACTACAATATAAGAACAACATAAGAAATCCTATTTATAGCTAGCAAAATGTCCATTAGGAATTTATTAGTCAAGTCAATTCGGTATACTTGTTCTCTAACAAACACCTACATAAGTTGTTTTAGTGTCTCATACACTAGTGACTATGAGATTAATCACCCTCAAGGAGTTAAGGAAATATAGTATGTACAAACCTATCTGGATTCACTAATGTCCATCATAGTGATCCTATAATTATGAACATTTAAGAATAAAGCTTAAAAAAAATACATCTCATTAACATGATCTCATCAAGGTGCTTATTTTCATTGCTCTTATTATATGAGTTTTATTATATAATGCACATGCATTGATTTGTAATAAACATGATAAATAAGATAATTTCCATTATAAATATATATTGTCAATAAATGAATAATATTAATTACAAGTAGCATGTCCATAACATCAAATGTTAATGGCTTGTATGGCATATTATTATCAATCTCCCATTTGTACTAAAGTCAATCGCCCACATATCTCACGCCCATCTTTTCAAAATGGCAATCAAACTATTGTTGGGAAATCACCTTAGTTAGTGAATCTGCTATGTTATCTATCGATGAAACTTTTTCCACCTTTTGCATCGCCTCTTCCAATGATCTCTCTAATCAAATGGAATCGCTGCAACATGTGCTTGGACTTCTGATGAGACCTTGGTTCCTTTACTTACATAATAGCACCATTATTATCATAGTATAGACTTACTAGATTGACAATGTCTGGAACCACTCCAAGTTCAGTGATAAACTTCCTCATCCAAACATCTTCTTTCGCAGCTTCTGACACAGCAATGTATTCGGCCTCTATGGTCGAATTCGCAACGGTTTCTTACTTGGAACTCTTCGAGCTCACTGCTCTCCCATTCAAGGTACACATATTCAGAGACTAATTTACTGTCATCTTTTTCAGACAAAAAACTAGAGTCTACAAAGCCCTCGAGTTTCAAATCTGTTCCTCCATATATGAGAAACAAGTCTTTAGTTCTTCTTAAGAACTTAAGAATGTTTTTCACATCTATCTAGTGACCCTCACCTTGATTGGACTGAAATATGCTCATCACACTTAGAGTGTATGCGAAATCAGGTCATGTACATAATATTGCATACATGATGTAATCAATTATTGATGCATATGGTATCTTATTCATGTGTTCTCTCTCCTTTGCAGTCTTTGGGGGTATCTCCATAGAGAGGGAAATTACATGACTTATTGGTGAGAGTCCCTTTTTTTCTTAATTTTCCATGCTAAACCTCTTTAGCACTTTGTCTATGGACGTAGATTGGAATAAGCTTGGAATCTTTCTAGATCTATCTCTATAAATCTTTATTCCCAAAATATAGGATTCTTCACTCAAATCCTTCATGGATAAGTTCTTTGACAACTAAACCTTGACTGGCTATTACATACCTACATCATTCCCAATGAGTAGCATGTTATCAAAATAAAGCACCAAAAATATCACAACAGTCTCACTGGCCTTCTTATAGACACATGGTTCATCCTTATTTTTGATAAAATCAAACAATTTGATTGTCTCGTCAAAACAGATGTTACAACTTTTAGAAGCTTGCTTTAATCCATAAATTGATTTTTGAAGCTTTCATACCTTGTGGTCATTACCACTAGATGTAAAACCCTCAGGTTGTATCATGTACATATCATCCCCTATGTTTCCATTGAGGAATGCAGTCTTACATCTATCTATCATATCTCATAGTCATGGTATGCAACTATTGCAAGTAAAATTCTAATGGACTTGAGCATGGCCATTAGAGAGAAGGTTTCGTCAAAGTTAACTCATGGTCTTTACTTGAAACCCTTCGCTACTAGCCTTACCTTATAGGTCTCTACTTTTCCATCTACTCCAATTTTTCTCTTAAAGACCCATTTGCAACCTATGGGGACTATATCTTCAAGTGCATCAACCAAATTCCATACTTTGTTGGAGTATATGGTATCCATTTTGGATTTCATAGATTCAAGCCACTTCTCATAATCGATGTCTGACATAGCTTCTTCGTAATTAGCAGGTTCCTTATCATGTATAAGATGTACCTTTAGGTCACCATTTATGAGAAATCTATATCTCTCTAGAGTCATGGTATTTTGCTAGATCTATGAACTAGTTATGTATTAAGAAGATCTTTTGATTCAAACTCTTCAATTTGAACAGTACTAGTTGTGATTTTTTATGACACTTCATCAAGATCTATCATCCTCCTATGGCTCCCTTTTTAGCGTAAACTATTTTTCTAGAAAGGTTACATATGGAAACAAACACAGTTTGTTCATGAGGATGATAGAAATAATATCATAAATTTTATTTAGAATATCCCACAAACCTACATTTGTCATAACTAGTTCCCAACTTGTCTGTATGTAACTTTTATACATAAGCAGGACAACCACAAATCTTAAAGTGCTTAAGAATAGGTGTTCTCCCTCTGTACATCTCATATAGAATTTTTGGTACTGCCTTTGAAGGAACCCTGTTCAATAAGTATGTGGCGGTGAGGAGGCATGTCCCCAAAAAGATATTGGAAGATCAATATAACTCATCATAGATCGTACATTCGTGCCATATCTAATAGAGTACGATTCCTCATTTCAGAGACACCATTCAATTGTGGTGTTCCAAGAGGAGTCAACTAATAGATAATCTTATTCTCTTTGACATAATCTAGAAAGTTATCGGATAGGTATTCACCTCTTCGATCTGATGAAAGAGTTTTAATACCTTTGCCAGTTTGCTTTTCAACTTCATTTATGAATTCTTTGAACTTTTCAAAAGATTCAACTCATTTTAATTTTAATTTGAATTAAAACTCTTTTAATTCTCTATTTGATTAAGAATTAATTACAATTAATTCTTTAGGGCTTCTACAAGTCATGATTGACACCTAACAGTATGTCATGACTACCCAGGTAATATGAATTAATGTGCACATTTCTGTTGTCAGTTACCGTGCAATTCAATCCTTCCATCATGCAATGTCCTTGATTAAACCTAAGGCATAGATTTATTTTCAAGCCTAAATTATTTGATCATATGTATCTCAATCTCAAGTTCATAACTTAAATGGTGAAATTAGAAATTCCTTTATAATTTTCAACCCACCTTGCCCAATGAATTTCCAAGCTATGACTTAATCAGATCACATAGGACATTATCTATCTTTTTAATAAAAGTGATGGATTCTCTATTGTACACTCACATACCTCCATGCATAAGTGGTCATACCCAATTACTTCTCTTATGTAATCCATGATTAGGATAAAGTTTAAGTAGCATCAAAGCATGATGACCTATACATAAGGCATCCATGGTGCCTCAAGGCCAAGGATCACTTGTATAACTACAACGAAAGAACTCCTATTGACAACCAGTAAAATATTCATTAGGAATTACTTAGTCAAGTCAATTTGGTGTCTTTGTTCTTTAACAAGCACCTATATAACTTGTTTTAGTGTCTCATACCATGAGATCAGTCACCCTCAACTCCTTGAAAAATTATAGTATAAACTAATCTATATGGATTCACTAATGCCCTTCTTAGTGATCCTATGATTAGGAACATTTAAAAATAAAGTTTGAAAAAATATATCCCATTAACATGATCTCATCATGGTGCTTATTTTAATTGCTCTTATTTTAACAGCTTTAGCATATAATGCACATACAGTGATTTGTAATGAACATGATAAATAAGATAATTGACATTATAAATATTTATTGTCAATAAATGAATAAGATTAATTACAAGTAACATGTCCGTAACATCAAATGTTTTTAGTTTGTAGGGCATACTACTATCATTATCCATTACCCCATTCCCGAACACACGGTATTCTCGTTAGTTTATAAATAAACTATAAACAAATAAGTTATAAATGGGTGGTCATAATCAACAAGGTCTTGATTCACTCGTAAAAGATCAAGGTTGAGACCCAGTAACCACAGGATCACATGTTTGATATTTGACTCCAATCAAGTTATTTGTATCATTTATTGGTTTTTTATATCTTTAAATGGCTAATGTAATAAGATTATAGGTTTATTGGTAAATTATGTAATTGTACTATAACTTATATTCTGATCAAATTATACTTATAATTTGATTGTCATTGCATAACTTATATATAATTGTCATTGCATAACATTGCTTAAAAACATAAAGCAGCCATAAACGTTTATTCCCATCCCAGAACGGGAGGAGACTCTTAATTGTCACGTAAAGTTGGGCCTTGCGAATTTAGAGCCCAATCTATATCCAGTCCATCTCTGACAGCTGCCCAAAAATCAGATAAAAAGAAAATCAAAAAGAAAAATTATATATTTTTATATTATTAATAATATTGTGTAATCTCACTGTTCTCCATACATAGCTTTCGGTGGTCAGTGGTGGTGGCCTTTTTCGGGGCTTTGCTGTTACTTGTTTCCTTCTCTCTCTTTCCCCGTACGCCTTCTCCTTGTGGCATTGAATAGAATAGATTTCTTTATCTTCTTGTAGTTTGCTTCTGGGTTGTTTCTTATTCGGAGGATTTTTCTTTTTCTGGTACTCTGGCCCTCTCTTCATTTTCCTGGGTGATGATTTCTGGTAAGAAAATTTGAGATGGGTTTTGTGTGCTTGAGGTATCATCTTCATAATTACTTTTTGTTGGGTTAAAATCTTGGATTTTTTTTATAAAAAAAAAAAGAATTTGTGGGTTCTTTTATTTTTCCTAAATTATTGGTCTGATCATTGTAATTGTAAAGGAACTTTTTATGTTGGATTCGGGAAATTATGTACTGTTTGTTTTTCTGATTGAAGCTGCTTGTTACTCGGTTCTTTCTTCTTTAATTATGATATTTGGATTTGATATTCATAGTCATGCCAAAAGAGGAAAATAAATTTATACGAGTGTTTTGCTTAACATTTCTTCGTTTGTTATGCTTTATGAACATTATTAACTACAAAGTGAAACTCTCGGTACGATTATTTGTTAAATTAATTTTTTCCGATTTATTGTCTTAACTCGTATGTCAAAACTACTATATGGTCAATACTGCATGTTAAGAGTTAAGACCATTGCCATTGATCTCTATTTCATCATAATGTTGCCTCTCATTTGGAGTATTCAATGGCTGTTTTTGATTAACTTTCACCCGCATTATACTCTGTCGAGAGGCATTATTAGCCGTGTGATTCTTAGTTAATTACACCCTCAATATGGCAAATTATCCAACTGGCTCCTTCATTAACTCCATAAGAACCTTATGGCTTTCTTGAAGTCCTTTTAATCTTTTGGAGGAGAAAGATTGCCCTTTTAAGTATGCTTTTATTATGTTGCTATATTATTGTTCATAATGTTTTATTGGATATGAGCATGTTGTTTATTAATCATAATATTTGTTAAACAACATTTTGACCTTTTATTCCTTTTCTAACTTTATTTTTTTTGGTGCTCGGTCATGGTTACTTGTAATCTGTAGAACATTCCTCTGGCTATTTTATGCATGAATATAAATATCTTGTACCAGTGTTTCCTCTGGACGTTGATTAGTTCATCCGTTTTCTCCTCTCATACTTTGCTCCTTTTTGACTTGTAGAATATTTATGGGCTGAGTTAGGAATTTCATGGGAGTTGTAGAGGATAGTCAGCCACCCTTGAAACGTGTGAAAGGTCTTGTGGGAGAATCAAACAGCTTCTCAGACGACTCTTGTATTAGAAAGCCTCTAGATTTCTCTTTGGGAGACTTGATGGCTAGGCCTCTAACCTCCCAAGGGGAAAGAGAAACAGTTGGCTCCAAAGGAGTCATCGAAAAAACAGAATTCATCAAAATCATAACTAGGGCACTGTACTCACTTGGTTATGATAAAAGTGGGGCTCTTCTGGAGGAAGAATCGGGAATACCATTGCATTCATCAGTGGTTAATTTGTTTATACGGCAAGTGATGGATGGAAAATGGGATGAAAGTGTGGCTACATTGCATATGATCGGTTTGTCAGACGAAATAATTGTGAAATCAGCGTCTTTCTTGCTACTAGAGCAGAAGTTCTTTGATCTTTTGAAAATGGAAAAAGTCACTGGTGCTTTAGATACTTTAAGGAATGAGATTGTGCCTCTTCATATCAATATGAGACGGGTTCATGAGCTTGCTTCCTGCATTATCTCTCCTTCAAAGTGTTTAATACTTGGAGTTTCTGGTCAAGATACTGACAGTGCAAAGTCAAGGTCCAAAACTCTGGAGAAACTGCAAAAATTGCTTCCTGCTTCAGTCATGATTCCTGAAAAAAGGTTAGAACATCTAGTTGA
Organism: Bretschneidera sinensis; assembly: GCA_023935145.1. Lineage (NCBI taxonomy): Eukaryota > Viridiplantae > Streptophyta > Magnoliopsida > Brassicales > Akaniaceae > Bretschneidera > Bretschneidera sinensis. The sequence continues at coordinate 72,112,734 of CM043697.1, read as the reverse complement.
GAAGGCTCTTGATGTGCAGAGGGATGCTTGCGTTTTCCACAATACTCTAGATAGTGACCTGTCCTTGTATTCGGATCATCAATGTGGAAAATACCATATTCCTTCTCAGACTGTACAGGTTAGAATGTTTTCTGGGCTTACAGTTGTTTACGTCTGATGCCTTATATGCCATATATCTGTTTCTTTTCTTGCTTGGTGGGATACAAACAACGTTGAAGTATTGGCATTTTCCTACATAACGTAGTAGGTGAGCTGATAGTTGCCTTTCAAGAAGCGTTGCTGATTATCATCTTCAGGCAAATTGCATTATTGAATAGTTTCTATAGCACAGACATTTTTCATTTTCTCTTTTTAGTGCTACAAAGAACTCTGGTTATCTTTTATAATATTTTCTTTGACACTATTTTCTTGTGTGTTTCAAGATTTGTCTTCACTTTGGTCATGTTTGATTGTGCTTGTACATTAGAGAAGTTTAGCAATAGGTTCAAATGTTTGCTTCCATTCGTGCTTCATGGCAGTAAAACATCATATTCATCTGCTTGTGAGTGATTTTGGGAACACCTGGAGATAGAGAAGAGGGAGAGAGGGAGTTGGGAGAGGGATTGAACAAAGAACGTATTGTCTCATGGTTTTAGTTCTTATATTGCTGGCTGGGAAGAGAGTCACGTGGAAGTTTGAAGGAAGCGGGAAAAGCTAGTAGAAGTGGAGTTGGAGTAGCTGAAGAAAGAGCACGTGAAATGATTTGAAGAGGACAGATTCTAAATCCTTGCCCCAAGTAATGGTCTTTATGAGATAGACTAGAGGCAAATGAGGAAGTTAAGCATCTAGTTAGGCATTTATTTCATACGTATGTAAAGGGTAGTTGAAATGATTGAATAGGATGAAATCTAAAGCCATGCCTCAAGTGACAAGGGTCTCTATGAGAGAGACTGCAGGCAAATGATGAGGTTAAGCATCTTGTTAGGCTTTTTTATTTATTTTTTATTTTTTATGTATCTATGTGAGTAGGTGGTGCGAGTTGGAGTAGCTGAAGAAAGGGCAGGTGAAATGATTTGGGCAGGACGGAATGTAAGCCGTGCCCCCCAAGTAACAACGGTATTTATAGCGTAGGCTGGAGGCAAATGAGGTGGTTAAGCATCTAGTTAGAAATGTTTGCATGCATGCATGTTTACGTGTGCATGTATTGTTATTGTCAAGTGTGATAGTTAGTGCTGTAAAAAAAATTTAGTCTTTCTGACAGTATAATAGACTTGTTTTCTTGGGAGCATATGGTAGATGTGGAAATTGGTGGAGTATTACTAGGTGTTTAAAGGGTTACTTAATTTTCAGCAATTTTGTTGGAAAGAAGATGGTAAAAAGGTTCTGAAAAATTGCTCCTTTCTTTCTAGTTGCAACTTTGTTGATTATCCTCTACTGAGTGTTGCTTTTACAGCTTGATGGGTATTATTGAACTGTTATGTCACGTGTTGACATATTTTCCATTTCATTCAGCTTGGGGAAATTTACTTATTTCCTCTAGATTTCTCTTTTGGGGTCTGTTTAGTATCAGATCCCTCGTTGTGCTGGAACGTGGAATAATTGTTTGCTCTGTTACATTAGACTCGGCATTCTGACAGAGAGTACCCGTGTCAACAGGACATGACACAGGTACGAGTTCAGAATACGTGCCCGATACGTTTGCTGCTGTTTTTATTTCACTTTGAAGCAATGACACGTCGAGACGGGCAACACAGGGAAAGGGAACACACTGCACACAGAATTTATATCAAATGCAGGACCCACAGATGACTTGATACTTTTCAACTTTCTCACGGTACCACACATGTTTGTTTGAAACGTTGAAAAGATGATCTATACATGTCTACCAAATGCACTATACTTTTTTACATTGAGCCTCATGCACTCAGATATTCTCCTTCTCACCACACACACAGTAACTTTTTTTTAAGTAAAGGAGATGTATTCATTTGAAGTAAACAATATCTGGCAGGCAGCTCTTCTAATTTTTCAATGAGCTGACATAGGGCTCTTAGTAGCATGTACTACACAAGGCATCGAGGCCGCAGGTAAATTAATTTGGGCCAAACAAATAGTATGGTAAACTGAAAAGGAGATGGGCACAAAATGTGGCTCAACTAGCTAACACAAGGAAGGGTAATGCTGTAAAATGTATTTTTATTTAGAAATATTCAACGTATCGCTGTTCCCGGATTCAACTTTTGGATTCTTTTGAACTGAGTCCCCGTATGTTAAATTTAGATCTTCATGAGTCAGACACATACACACCTGTATCCTAGTCCATGTAACATAGGTTGTTTGCAGATTGAACCTTTAGTATTGAGAGGGCATCTATAAAATCAATGTTGTTTTGAGAAGTGATTCATTGGTTTTGTATCTGTTCACTATTGACATTAACTACTGCATGTAATTCGCGTGTAACTTTGTTGGTAGGGGCTAGAAGGAAGATTGATTTTCTTGTGATCAGAAAAATCAATCAAGCAAATCGATGGTGGATGATATGTTGCATGAGGGAAACTGTCTCCTCATTTCTGTTAGGTAATTTAGAGATATTTAGAATTGCCATTGCAAACTGTGGTACGTTTTTGATGAATTTACTTGGAGAAAGCACGACTACTATTGTTTGTGTTTCCTTTTTCTTTTTTTGAAGTTTATTAGGATTTCTTTGATTTATTCCCGTTGGTAAACTCTCTTCCAAGGGGAAAAATAACAATTACTCCTCTTAAGGTTTGGCAAAAACTACATTTACCCCCTCGTATTTTGGAAAATGACATTGACATCCTTTGACCAGTGTTGACCAAACAGCTTTTATTAGCTTTTAACAGAATTTGAGAAGACTATAATACCCCTTCTTTTTTTTTAACATATAATACCCTTTCATATATAACAAATTTTTAGTAAAAAAGTAACTTTTCTTCTCTCAGTTTCTCTCTTGACAAAGCTCAAACTTTTGATTATAATTTTTCTCTTTAACCATGGAGGAGAATGGTAATTAGGGAAACACCACAGCAGGTTAACCATGGAAACGGGAGAAAACAGTGCTACGGCAACATCTGGAGATGGTGAAGAGAGAGGCAGTGGCTTGAAAAACTTGCAGGATTCAACAGCCAAAATCACGAAGCAGAAACCAAACATAGCAAAGGAAACCCAACAGACCTAGCCCTAAGATATCAATCATTCATTTCCGTGTTCTGTATCTATGAAAAACAACAGAAATTCCTAAAATAGAATACAAAATATAAAACAAGAGCAATCCTGAGCTCTTCTTCCCGACTTGGAGATAGAATGCAAGAGAGTTGGAGAGAGATAGAGATGATGGGGTTTGGAAGCTAGAAAAGGGGATGGAAAGAGATGAGAAAGAGAGAGGCAGATGGTTTGCATAGACGGAGTAAGAAGAAAACGAAGGGAATCGAGGGAGAGAAAGAGGACTGGAACGGTCACTGAGAGGAAAGCTGCAAAGGGAGGGATTTGGCGCAGGGGACTTAAATGAGTGAATTACTTTACTACATCTGTGCTTTGCTATCTTACAATAAAACCCTCGAAGAACTCTATTTAGCACTAGTTCTTGAGTCAATTGAACATACTTATCAAATCTCTCAGCTGTCAAATCAGCACAGTAATTATTTCTGAGTTTATATATATAACTGAGTTCAAATCTTTTTTAAGCTTGAATATCTATTTTTTTCCTCAGCATTCTTCACATTGTTTTGTCTATGAATAGATTGAACATGTTTTGATGATTGTGTACTCTGTCAAGTTGGAATTTTTTCAACTCTATAGTCTATAGAAATGATCATATGCTTTTGGTATATGCATGCTATTAGCATGACGCCTCCTCAAGGTAGGATGTCTCCAAGTATCGTTAGTTACTGAGTATTGTTACTCTCAATGACACCATTCATGTTGTTATCATAATCATCCCATTTTGTCATAGGTATCAATCATCATCATGATTGATATTGTTGTCACTATCTTCGGTATTCTTGTCTATGATTTTTTTCAATTCCAACTGCTTCCATGACATTTTTTTTTTTTTATTTCTCATGCTTATGTATCGATATTTGCTGCTATGAGTGTCAATTATAGAAAAATGCGATTTCATGAAAAAATTTCTGTCCATGTGAATGGATCAGATATTGCAAGGACACAGTGATGAAGTTTGGTTTTTGCAATTCTCACATAATGGGAGATATTTGGCGTCATCATCCAAGGATCAGTCAGCAATTATATGGGAGGTAAATCTTTCTTAATGGTTATTGGCTTGGATCATTGGATCATATTTGTCCAACAAATGAGATTGATTTTGGTGCACTGAAATTTTTTTATTGCATTTGTGATGCTAAGAAAAGTTTATCTGTGAACTTGACTGAAAGTAATATCTTGATAATTTTATAGGTTGGTGAAGTAATGTTCGCTCTTAAAGTTCTCATTGCCAAACTCTAATCATATCATACTTAGTCTCTGCATTTTCCTCTGAAATTGAATTGCAATCTGCAGATTGCAGAATTGGAGAATTTTCAGCGTGAATTAACGGATTTAGAATTTATAGAATGCGGATTAGATTAGATGTAGTCTCGTAGACTGACCCTGAGAATTCATATGTGATTTGTCCTAGAAATTGAGTTTGTTATTTTAAGTTTTTTATTTAAAAATTAAACTAGATAGGACTATGGTTGGTTTTGAGAACGCCTATGTCTCACAGATTAAGCCTAAGAATTCAAGTTGTAGAGATATACCATGCTTAAGAGTTTTTTTTCAGATTAGTTTACCTAAGTTTTTTCCATGGACCAAATTAAAGCAATTTTTAAAGAAAAGCATATGTCATTTCTGGTCGTGTTAGGGTCAACTTGAGTTTTGGGTTTAGGATTTCAGTCAATTAGGGTTCAGGTTGCTTCGGGTTAGGGTCATCTCGTGTTTCAGTTCACCTTGGGTCAGTTCATTTAGGTCCAAATTGCCTCAGGTTTCAGGTCATTTCGGGTTTTGGTGCACTTTGGGTTTTAGTTGAGTCGGTTTTGGGTCTTATTATTTTAATGTGTTTTGAGTAATCAGTTTGGGTTTTGCATGGGCTGGGTCTGGCTTTTTGGTCGGGCTTGATTTTTCCATATCTATAGATACGAAAGAAAACGGTTCTCTATTGATTCAAGTGTTGTACTTATGGGATAGGGATAGAGAAAGAGGAAAAAAAACAGAAGATTTCATAGTGCTTTTTAGTGAAAAATCAATATGGTTTAATTTATTACATACCATTCTCTTAATGAGAAAATGGTCCAGATTCTAGGATCAAACCTATGGGACTCAAGGAAGGAAAGATGGAAGCGAATAAAACAAAAGAAAAAAGAAAAGAGAGAGAGCAAGAATATTAATTAGTTAAAAATGAGTGCAAATAACTCCTTAAGGGCCCGCCTGCAGAATTTATACATGGGGATGGCCGATGGGGCAGTTTGCATGTATCCAGGGGATTACTCAAAAGTCCGGATATCCTCATCATCCAAAAAAAATAAAACAAAAATGAAGTAGAGTCCAGATTCCAAATGAAGAAATTCATATTGAATTGACCTGATTGATTCTAAGCGTGGATCAGTTTTAGACTGCAGTCTTGGGCGGATTGGACCTGACCAACAGGAATTGTTGGTTTGGAGTTTTCAACTTAAGATGAAAATCATTAACATGACCATGAGTCAGGTTGGGCATGCTTTAAGGCCTTACTATATAAGAGAGGAGTTGAAGTCATAGATCGTGTGGAAAGTTTTAGTTACTATTGTTTTTATTTATGATTATGACTGTCATTCAACCTGAAATATAATGAAGTCGGTCAATTAGAAGTTTATAACACTTCATATGATAAAACATTATCGTCCAGGGATCTCCAGAATGTTATGATTAGACTGAACTTTCATTAGTGTTTTTTCCCGAGATCCTTGTGATGTTGCATAGTGGTCCGATATTCAGAAAATAGTGCCATAGAAAATTGATTATACCAACCCCATGTCATACTCAAATTTTCTGTTCAGTATGTCCTACTACAATGCTTATCATCTGCCCAATACGTTTCTTTCTTGATGAATTGAGAAGTTCTTTGTTTTCTAGGTTAAAGCAAATGGTCAACTTTCGTTGAAGCATACACTCATTGGTCACCAGAAGCCAGTGTTAACAGTTTCATGGAGCCCTGATGACAACCAATTCCTTACTTGCGGACAGGAGGAGGTAATCAGGCGTTGGGATGTTAGCTCTGGAGAATGCCTCCATGTTTATGAAAAAAATGGTGTTGGCTTGATCTCTTGTGGGTGGTTCCCTGACGGTAAAGGAATAATTGCCGGCATGACTGACAGGAGCATCTGCTTGTGGGATTTCGATGGAAGAGAGCTGGAATGTTGGAAAGGGCAGAGGACACTCAAGATATCAGACATGGCCATAACTGATGATGGAAAGAGGATCATAAGCATATGTAGGGAAACAACAATACTGTTGCTTGACAGGGAAGTGAAATTTGAGAGACTGATTGAGGAGGAAGAAGTGATTACTTCATTCTCATTATCCAATGACAATAAGTTCCTTTTGGTTAATCTTATAAACCAAGAAATCCATCTCTGGAGCATAGAAGGTGATCTCAAAATTGTGTCAAAATACAAAGGTCACAAGCGTGCTCGATTTGTCATTAGATCTTGTTTTGGTGGATTTGAGCAGGCATTTATTGCCAGTGGTAGTGAGGATTCACAGGTAGGCCCTTTTTTCATAGTAGCCGAATTATAATATGAAGAGAACTTGTATTGCTTGGTTGGCAAATGATACTATTTTATGTGAATCTTTGATTTTCTTTTTTTTCGTACTTTTACATGTTTGTTCTTTTTTCCCCCTGCATCTTAGAAGTTTGTAAAGACAACTCATATTTTAGAAATGCTTTTGTTTCAGTGTCACTACTATCCATAGTGATGGGATTAAGGGATTAAGGGCCAGTAGATATTAATGCTTTTATAATTAATCAATTTGTGGCCCATGACATCTTTGGGTACTGTCCTATGTAATATATCATCAGTCACTTGGTAACACACACAGAAAAATGAAGCTGAAAGTGTTCAAGTGATAAGAAACTAGCCAAATCTTAGTCAAATCAAAGTCATTTGGTTATTGGCATTGAAGGGGGACAAAACAATAGAATGCATAGAGAAGTTCTTTGATATGATAGCCTTGAATTCCACCAGCACAACTATCTAGCTGGTTTGAAAGGTAAGCCATTGAGATAACATTCAGATCAGATGAGAATGACAAAGCTCAATGGTGTTTATGCGGGGAAGCAGCAGGAGCTGCTGCTTGCTTTTAAAGAAGAGAACTCTTTCTCTCTCTCTCTCTCTCTCTCTAAGACAGTTAAAACATGCACCAGGGTACAAAGATGGATTAGTCTTTATTTATAAAATTCTTTTTTTTGGCCAATTTGATTTGTTGAATTGACAATTGGGGTCTGCCATTTCTTGTTGCAGGTATACATATGGCACAGATGCTCAGAGGAGCTCCTGGTGGCACTGCCTGGGCATTCTGGAGCTGTTAACTGTGTGAGCTGGAGTCCGATAAATCTGCACATGTTGGCTTCAGCCAGTGATGATCGTACCATACGAATATGGGGACTAGATCACTTTCACCTGAAGCACAGAGAACATAGCAATGGTGTGATCCACCACAGCAATGGACATTGAAATTTATCATTGGATGTTTATCTGATAGTGATTATGTTTTCAAGTAAATCTGTACTTTATCTGCCTTTGTTCTTGGCTTGCATAGCAGGCAAAGAGCATGTTATTTATGCTGCTGCTATCTGCCAACAGAAAAAATACAACTTGATCGTCATTGCCTTTTCATTTCGTTATATATTTGATTCTACTGCAGAAATTCCAACATTTGATCAGTGGATCTCTTTATATTTCTTGAAATTTTTTCTTCTTCGGTGGAAATATAGTGTCTTCAACGTTACTTAGCTCCCTTTTCTTAAAAACAAAAAAACAAAAACGTCGCTTAGCTCCAAAATTTCTTCAAGTAATATTTTTATGTAAACTAAAAAATGTAGGGTTAGTGTACATCTGGTGCACAATTTGGATTTCTTTGCACTGAAAGGTCTTCATAAGGCTTTTTAGAGCTGTTTGTGAAGGAAAATGATTTGTGAGATCGAGCTTTCTATGAGATTGAGTTTGCCACTGTTAGATAAAAAATATTTTAATATTTTCTTGATTGGTTGTGAGTTTGAATTTACAAAATTAGTGTCTTTTGATAATATTGTACAAGATTGATCATGATTTAGTAAATAAAAAGATTTATTATTTTTATTGATTGTATATTAAATTATTATTACATAATAAAATAAATAATAAAGTGGTTAATTTAGTTATTTAAATTTCTTTAATAAATAATAGTAGTTATTTAAAAATTATTAATACATTTATAGAGAGGATAAATTTAAAATTCATACTTAAGTTTTAGTTTTAATTATAACTCATTTAGTTCGTAACTCAGAGATTGCTTGGTCCTTGTCGTCAAACGTCCATTACGTTTAGATGAAAATATCTAAATTATTCCTAATATATGCAGGGGAATCAATCCATATTAGTTTTAGGTACCCAATTACTCTCTCCCATTCGCCCTCAATCGTAGGAGCTCTTTATCCTTTAATCCATTAGAGAAGTTTTAAATTGCTTACAATTATTCATAGCATTCAAATGACTTTCTAATAATCATTATTTGATCATTTTAATATAATAATTAAATTGAGAATTAAATATTTTGTAATTATCAAATGATTTTTCAATAGTCATTATTTGACTATTTTAATATAGCTAATAAATTGAGAGTTATACATTTTATAATTATTTCTATTTTAAATTTTAAATTAAATCTTAGGCTCATTTGTGCCTATAAATACAAAGCCTTTTCAAAAACCTAAGACACAATTTTCAGATTCTTCCTCTTGTTTTATATACTTTAATAGAGTTATTCTATTACTTTCTACATATTTGTGTTTTGGACAATCTTGATCGTGTCGGTTCATCCTCACTTTCTAGTGGACGTGCACATTGTAGGAGGCAAAACTGCAAGTACTTAGGTTTTATCTTGGAGCCAGTTTTAGTCATTCATACCCGCGTGTAGATAGGCTATAACGATTTTAGGACAGTGGCTTTCTGTGACTCACAAGCTAGCTCTGCATATCATATATGCATGTTATGTTAAAATTGTTTTGAATTTCACAAACATATTCCGAGATCGTCTTCTAATTTTGTATCACCAATTATATAATTTTCCAACAACTAAAGTTATTATATATTTAAATTTGTGTCTCTATTTATATTTTCTTTAGTATAACTTACTATAGAATTTGGTTGAAAATTTTGCATTCTATATACAAGATATACGTGAATGTAAGCAAATAGCTTGTTGGTTTAAAAAATAACTCTATTTTAATTCATTTGCAGTTTTGTTTAAAAAAAAAAACTATTTTTATATTGGTTAAAACCAGTTTCAAAGATTTGTTCAAAAATTTAAAACAATTTATGATTTAAACAGATTACATTTCAATTCTAAACAACAACTATTTTATTTAGAATCCTGTTTAAATATAAAATTTAATAAAATCAGTTTTATATCTGTTTTAAATCATAATAAAACCGTTATATTCAAATTTTAAATTATAGTACTTAAATTAGTTTTTGTTTTGTTTTAAAAAAAGTTACATATCAATTTCAAATATATTATAATAATCAAACATATACAATGTTATTTTATAAAAGAATTTATTGACTGTTTATTTTTAATAAACTGTTTAAAAGGGAAAAGAATAAAACAACCAAAACAGAAATATCATTATTACAACGTTTTAGAATACTTAATATATTATTGAAATTTGTCTTAGCTGGTAATTTGCATATTACTAAAGTTTGATATATTTTGCAAGTAATAAACACTATTGTATAATTAATTGGGTTTATTTTGTGTTGATCTTATTCATATAATTTTGAGTATTTGAAATATTGAATCAAGATTTTATTACTCACAAAAACTTGATTTTCCCTATGTATTTCCTAGAATGGCATCATACGAGAAAGCTAATAGTGTAAAAGGAAAAAAATTTGATGGACTCTTTTTTAGGATATGGCAAAATCAAATGATACATTGGTAAATGGTGTTAGGTTTTATACCCGCTCTAGAAGACTCACTCAATCTAGAGAGATATAAACTAGTGAATCTAAAACCCTTAAGTACACCCACAAGAAGTAGAGGATCATTGTCACAATAAAATTCTTAGTGCCCTTTCTTCATGTCTTTACGATATTTATCACTCTACCAAAAGTGCTAAAGATCTATGGAAAGCCTTAAAATATGAGTATGGTATAGATGATGAGGGTATAAAAATGTTTAATGTTTCAACCTTTAATAAATATCGTATGGTAAATGGTAAATCAATTAATGATCAAATTCATGAATTTCAAAACCATCTTAGAGGTGTAGATGAGAATGGTACTAAGTTTAGTGAAGATTTTAAAGTGTCATGTCTTATAGATAAACTTCCACCTTCTTGGAATGAATTTTCCAAAGGTTTCAATTCTCTTAGAATAGAAGAACAACATAGGTTAAGTTTCAATCCATAAAATGAGATGGAGGTTAAAGTGAATATGGTATAACAAAATAAAATCTCCAATCGATTTAATCCTAGGGGAAACATTTTCAAAAATTGGAAGAATAATAGTAACAACCAGCCTAATAACTTTAAACCCAACAACTCACCCAATAATTTTCAACCCAACCAAAATCATCAAAACCAACTTAATCGTCCCCATAATCCAAATTCTAGGAACTCTAAGTGCAAAGGAAAGACTCAAGGACAGTGCTACATATGTGGAATGACTAATCATATTACTTAAGATTGTTACTACATGAAGACTAGTGAGTACAAGCCTAACTTTGGGAATAAAGGCTCTCAAGTCAACATATTAGAGGATTGTAAAGCCTCTATTAGGTTTAAATCTAAACCTTCTCTAATAAACTGTACTTACGAAAATAATGAGTGGTGGTTAGATTTTAGGGTTAATATACATGTTTGTTTGAATCATTCACTATTTAAAACATATCAGAACTCAAGTGGAGGAAGTGTGACTCTAGCAAATGGTACCACCAGGAATTGGAAGAATTGATCTGAAGTTGACATCTGGGAAGACATTGATTCTTGAGGAACTACGACATGTTCCTGATGTTAGGAGAAATCTAATTAGTAAATCTTATCTAGTTCAACATGATTATAAGCTTGCTAAGGAATCTAATAAGGTTGTAATAAGTAGAAATAATGTTTTTATTGGGAAAGAATTTATTTATTTAAATTAAATATCTCAAGTGCTTTGAACAATGTGTCTAATTTAGTTTTCAACATTGAATCTAGTAATGTTTGACATAGAAGATTGGGCCATATAAATCTTGGGAAGATAAAGAATATGATGGACTTGGGTTTAATTCCTAAAGCTTCTTTAGATATCAAGCATAAGTGTGAATTAATGAACAAGCTAAACAACTTAAAAGCCTTATAGACCTGTCAACCAAAATGTTAGTCTCCTAGAACTCATACATAGTAATGTTTGTGATTTAAACCGACCTCAAACTAGTGGTGGAAATAAATACTTCGTAACATTTATAGATGATCACTCCAAATATTATTATGTCTGTCTCATCAAAAAAAGATGAAGTATTTAATAAATTTAAAACCTATAATAATAAAGTTGAAAATTAATTAGAAAAGAAGATTAAAATTCTTAGATCCAATAGAGGTGGGGAATATAGTTTGAATGAGTTTAAGGGTTTTTGTGAAGACAATGGGATAATTCATTATGTTACCCCTCCTTATTCTCCTCAATCAAATGGTGTAGCTGAAATAAAAAATATGACATTAATGAATATAGTTAATTCTGTATTACTAAGTTCTGGTATACCCGAGAGCTTATAGGGGGAAGCTATCCTATCATCTTACTATATATTAAATCGAGTAACCTCTAAAAATAGTGAGAAAACTCATCTTGAAATATGGAAATACAGACATCCAAGGTTTGATATTCTAAAAGTGTAGGTGTACCTAGCTAAGGTAGCAATACCCGTACCAAAGAGAGAGAAAATATGACCCAAAACTATAGATGCTGTTGTTATAGATTATGCCCAAAATAGTAGTGCAAACAGGTTCTTAGTCATAAGCTTTGACATAAGTGAAATATCCAATAACATAATAATAGAAGTTAGAAATGCAACATATTTTGAGGATATATTTCCTTTTAAATTAAAGGTGCCAGTTCAACCTTCTAAGGTTCAATTAAATGAGGACATACCAGTAACGACCCATCTCGGGTTGGCCACCCCCGAGACGGTGTCGTCATGTTTTGAAATCTCAGTACGACACATATATGCAACAATATAAAAACATCAACTGAAATTATAGACATACATAAATCCTCAACCCTCAACAAGGAAGTTACATCATTAAAATCCCAACTGAAACCATATGTACAACATATTATGCATGAATATTTAAAAAAAAAAATTTCGTTAGTTTGAGGATGTGGACCACGAGGCTTACAGATAATGATTCAGTCTGAATCTTAGCTCACCAGTCTATCTGTCATTCCCACTACTTAAAATTATTTAACAATGAGGAGTAAACTTCACAAGCTCAATGAATTAAATTTACTAGAAGTACTCGATTTGTATACTTCTAGTCACATCTTATAATTCACTCGTTTCCAATTCACCAATATTAATCATCTATCTCTTCACATATAATAATTCAATCTCTCAAATAATCTTCCAATATTCATTCATCTATTATCTCATATAATTTAATAATAACATTCTATTATCACAACTCATATCATAATTACCATTTATCAATCTCTTCTTAAATTAATCATCAAACATATCAATTTTTCTTCTCATATATTTAATCATCTAAGATTATCAATTCAACATCATTATTTACCTCACTGTGAGGTTCACAACATATAATTAATCAATCAAATAATTTTTATCATTTTATACTTTCATATTTCTTTCTCATCATATTTGTCTCTTTGTGAGACTCATTTGTCTATCAATAATTTCACAATCAAGACTGATACTCTAGCATTTCAATTAATAATAATCAATATTTAAAACAAATGTAATGCATAAATTTAAATTATCTTTATTTCTTTCTCATCAGATCATTTCATATTATCATTTGGGAACATCTTCCCATATGTTAACATGTTTCCGCTAGAGCGACTGTTTTCCTAGTCTTTTTTTTTGTAGCTAGACCGATTATCTTCCGGTCTTTTCAGCTAGACCAACTGCATTCCTGATATTTTTTCTAGCTAGACCAGCTGTCTTCTCGGACTTTTTGTTTATGCATATAAGCAATAATATGCAAGCAAGCATACATCAAAACATTCAATTCAACTATCTAGCACTTTTTAAAATTTATTATTTTTATCATGTTTATAAAGTTGTCTCTTCATATATCATATCAATTTTTTAATCATATTTTCAGAAATTTCATATAACTTTTCAGTACATTTTTTATTTATTCATATAATTAATATTCAACATATTATTAAATTCCTAATCAATTACCATACTTATTGAAATGTACATCGTTAAATCATTATAATTCAAATATAATAAATTCATATTATTATTAGTCTCGATTACTAAAAGTAAATCTAACTCACCACATAGCACTTAAAGCTACCAGTGGATCACCTCATTGCCTTTCCTGCTCCTTTCAGTAATTTCTTGAGATTGCTGATCACCAACATCTCAAATATGATGCAATCTTGCTATTATAATTGAGTGATTGTACTATCTCTAATACTGGAGAAATTTTCTTTATAACTTTATGCTAAGAAATTTGAATTGAAGAAAGAAGAAAACCAAATAGGATTTGGTACAAAAATAATAAAACAAAACCAAAACTAACTTTTTATACAAAACTGTATGCACTTTTGTTTAATTGTTGTCCAATATCCATAGTTTCATATTGGGTAGTTTACACCTAGGCGTCCTGGTGTTTACACCTTTTTTTTTTACTTCCTTGTGACACAAACTTCCAAATGTCTTTTTTTATCCAAAAGAATTATTTTATTCAATAGTAAAACTTTCATGTATACATTATTTAATTCCATGTAATATCCATCAATTTACTTATTTACCCTTACTTTAAGAACACAGGTATTACAATTCTACCCACTTTATAAAAATTTTGTCCCCGAAATTTCTTTACCTAACTCATAAAAAGCTGAGAGTACTCTTTCCTTATTCTTGCCTCATGCTCCCATGTAATTTCTTCAACATCTTTGTTCTGCCTTAATACTTGAATCAAAGGAATAACTTTATTACGTAAAACTTGTTCTTTTTTGTCTAGAATTCTGACTAGTACTTGCATAAAGGTCAAATTTTCCTGAAATTCTACAGTCTGATTCGGAATATTATGGGATTCCTTAGGTAAATACTTTCTCAAAAGTGAAACATGAAACATATTGTGTAATTGATTTAACTCTGAAGGCAAATCCAATCTATATGCTATTAGTCCAACTCTTTCAATTACTTCATATGGCCCCACAAATCTAGGACTCAATTTTCCCTTTCATTTTAAATTTCAATACACCCTTCCACGAAAATATCTTGAAAAACACACAGTCATCAACCTGAAACTCAAGAGGTCATTTTCTATTATCAACATATCCCTTTTGTCTGTTTTGTGCTGCTCTAAGGTTCTTTCTAACCAGTTTGATCCTCTCAGTAGTCAAATCTATCATTTTTGGACAAAATACCTTTCTTTCTCTAACTTCTTCCCAACATAGTGGAGTTCTGCATCTTCTACCACATAAAGCCTCAAATGGTGTCATCCCAAAACTAGTTTGATACTGATTATTGTATGCAAACTTGATCAAAGGTAAATAAGCATCCTAGCTCATTGAGAAGCTCAATACACTTACTCTCAGCATATATTCTAGTATTCTGATGATTCTCTTTGTCTGCCTATCAACTTGAGGATGAAAAATTGTATTAAACTGCAATTGCGTACCCATAGCTTCCTAAAACCCCCTCCAAAATCTAGAAGTAAATCTAGAATCTTTATCTGATACAATGCTTAAAGGTACTCCATGTAGTCTCACAATATCCGTTACATACGATTCAGCCAACTTTTCAAGACTCCAAGTAGTCTTAATAGGAAGGAAATGCAAAGACTTAGAAAGTCTATCCACTATAACCCATACAGCATCATCACCTCTCTAAGTACAAAGAAAACCATAAACAAAATTCATGCTCACATTCTCCCATGGTCATTCAGGTATTGGAAAAGGCTGTAATAAACATGTTGGATATCTATTCTCAATTTCACTTGTTAACAAATCAAACACCTAGGATTATACTCAGCTGCATCCTTCTTCATTCCTAACCATCAATAATTTTGTCTCAACCTTTTGTACATCTTATTATTACCCGGGTGCATAGAATACACAAAATCACGAGGCTCTCTTAATATCTCATTTCTCATCTCAACATCATTTGGAACAAA
This sequence comes from Bretschneidera sinensis, assembly GCA_023935145.1. Classification (NCBI taxonomy): domain Eukaryota; kingdom Viridiplantae; phylum Streptophyta; class Magnoliopsida; order Brassicales; family Akaniaceae; genus Bretschneidera; species Bretschneidera sinensis. Next base: position 72,097,148 of record CM043697.1, on the reverse strand, counting down.
AACTCTATGTCCCAATACCACTATACCATCTTCTTTAATTCTAAACTCATTCGGCTTCCCACTCAATACTTCTTGTTTGATCTTCTCTATCCCTTCATCTCTACTATGCATCTGTTACAAGCGATCAATAATAGAATATTATACCACCATATTTCCATCAATACTCCTCTATCACCGATACTCAATTGCATTCTCATTTTTCTTAATTCTATCATCAAGCTAACATTATGACTCCTAATAGTAGCTAATCTCCATGTAGACTTTCTACTCAATGCATCAGCTAATACATTAGCCTTCCATGGATGATAGTGAATTGTATAGTTATAGTCACTAATCAACTCCATTCACCTCCTCCGCCTCAAATTCAACTCTTTCTGGGTAAGTAAATGTGTCAAACTTTTATGATTAGTAAAAATTTCACAAGTGGCTCCATATAGATGATGTCTCCAAATCTTCAAAGCAAAAACTATGGTAGCTAATTTTAAATCATGGGTCGGGTAATTTCTCTCATAGTTCTTCAATTGCCTAGAAGCATAAGTTATAACTCTCCCATGTTGCATCAACACACATCCCAACCCCTGATGTAACACATCACTATATACCATAAATCCTTTATCACCAGAAGGAAGCACTAATACCAGAGCAGTAGTCAATTTCTCTTTCAACCGCTGGAAACTCTTTTCACATTCTTCTTACCACATAAACTTCACTTCCTTCCTGTTCAATCTAGTTAATGGTCCAGCAATAATAGAAAAATTCTGGATAAACCTCCTATAATAACCAGCAAACCCCAAAAAGCTTCTAATTTCAGTCACACTAGTGGGTCTTTCCCAATTCAACACTGCCTCTACTTTCTGTGGGTCAACAGTTATACCATCTCTTGACACAACATGCCCCAAGAAAGATATTTCACTTAACCAAAACTCACACTTAGAGAACTTTCCATACAATTTCTTTCTCTTCAGAATTTCCAACACTATCTCTAAATGTTGCCCATGCTCCTCTTAATTCTTGGAGTATACCAAAATATCATCAATAAATACAATCACAAATCTATCCAAGAAAGGTTTAAACACCCGATTCATTAGATCCATAAATGTTGCAGGAGCATTAGCTAACCCAAATGGCATCACAAGAAGCTCATGATAGCCATAATGTGTCCTAAAAGCAGTCTTAGGCACGTCCCCCTCCTTTATCCTCAACTGATGATAACCCGATCTCAAGTCTATCTTAGAAAATATCCTTTCCCCCTGTAACTGCTCGAATAAATCATCTATCCTGGGCAACTGATATTTATTCTTGATGGTGATCTTATTCAACTGTCTATAATTATTCATCATTCTTCTTCACAAACAACACAGGGGCTCCCCAAGGCAACACACTAGGTCGAATAAATTATTTATCTAATAATTCTTGAAGCTGAACTTTCAATTCTCTCAACTCAGTTGGTGTCATTCTATAGGGTGCTATAGATATGGGTGTTGATCCCAAAATCACATATATAGAAAATTAAATCTCTCTACTAAGAGGCAATCTAGACAACTCTTCACGAAATACATTACGAAAATATTTCACTACTAAGATTTCTTTTAGATTCCTATTTTTCTTTAGAATCCATTATGCATGCCAAATACTCATTACAACCCTTCTTCAACCATTTACTAGCAATCAGGGTAGAAATAAGACAATTGGCAAGTATCTTACGTTCTTCCTGAAAGTCAAACTCCTATTTTTCTGGTATTTTGAACATCACATTTTTCTTAAAATAATCAACCCTGATATGATACGCCAACAACAAATTCATCTCCAAAATCAAATCAAAATAAACCATATGCAAAGACAACAAATCAACTTCAAACTCTCTACCATCCATACAGATTACTCAACTCCAATAAATAGTTTTAATCATAATTCTATCTTCAGTAGGAATTTCAACAATAAGATTATGAATCAAATGACTAATATAAACATCGATAGACTTCATAAACACACTGGATGCAAAAGAATGAGTTACACCAGGATCAACCAACATTGATATGTCCATATTTTCTACATATAAAGCACCTCAAATTAGGACAATTCTGGGATATATATATATATATATATATATATATATATATATCTTATCTGATTTCATCTATAACACGTTCTAGTCTTTCTATCACATTACCACATCCACTAGGTAATACACTCTCACCTCTACCATGACTTCCAGTTCCCACAGACTGTCTCCTAAATCTAGGGGTCCCACTAACATTACTTTGAATTATAGAAGTTATGAATCTAGCTTACCTCTAACTTTGCATTATAGGTATTTTTTCGAACGGACGACTTCTCTAGGGTGGTCTCCCACCTTGTACACTCATACTACCACTACCTCTAGAATCTTCATCTCTAAGCCTCTTCAACCACTCTCTCTCTATCCCTTAAACTCCATCACATCTTTCTTAATCTAAAGTGCTATATCATCCAACTTAATATAATTCATATGTCTCATGTAAGATAGTTTCGATCTAATCTCAAAATATAATCCATCTAGGAACTTTTTACTCTTCTTCTCATTAATATCTATCATTTTCGATACAAACCTTGACAATGCCACAAATTTGCTATCATATTGAGCCACAATCAACATATTTTACCTCAAATAAATGAAATCTTTCTTCTGTTGGGCTCTGAAAGTATATGAGCAATATTTATAAAAGCAAAAACCTTCTTAAACCTACTCCAAGTTAAGGGTCTATCAACATATGCACTTACTCTGGGAAGAGTATCCTCCCACCATTCTAAAGCTTCTTCTTCTAACTTAAACGAAGCAAATGCGACCCTCTGCCTGTCAGTCATTGGTAAAATACCAAATAATCTCTCTACATGTTTCACCCATAGCTCAAGCTCAAAATGATTCATAGATCCTTTAAACAACAAAGCATTCAACTTAATATATCTAACAAAACAATCTCCATGCATCTCATGCATAAACTCACTTTTCCCCTTTTGAACGTCTACCATTACTGGATTTACAACAACCTCGGGCACTACTCTAGCATGTTCATCAAGTCTATGCTATAGATTATCAACTCTACATCTGTTACATTCATTTTCTCAATAGTATGAGCAGGAGCTTCTTTTAGCTCATCTCTTTCAACTCCAGATTCTCTCACACCCCTACAAGTATCAATTACACTATCAACACGTTCCCTTCTAGGAACCATAGACTCAAGCTCAACCTCTATCTCCATTTCAACTCTTCTAAATATTGGGGGTCTACCATGTCCTCTTTGGTCAGCAACTCTAATTCTAGGTCTCCCATGTCCACACGACATACTCATACTATGCATTAAAATATAATTTATTTTAAACTTTCACTTTTTTTCTTTTTATGCAGTTTACAGAAACATAAAACCTAATACTCTGATACCAAAATTGTAATGACCTATCTTGGGTTAGCCACCCCGAGATGGTGTCATCACGTTTTAAAATCCCAACACGACACATATACAACAATATAAAAACATCAACTGAAATTTATACATACATAAATCCTCAACCCTCAACAAAGGAGTTACATCATTAAAATCCTAATTGAAACCATATATACAACATATTATGCATGAATATTTACAAATTTTTTTCCATTAGTTTGAGGATGTGGACCACGAGGCTTACAGATAATGACTCAGTCTGAATCTCAGCTCACCAATCTATCTGTCCTGCCTTCTACCTGAAATTATTTAACAATGAGAAGTGAGCTTCACAAGCTCAGTGAATTAAATTTACTAGAAGTACTCGATTTGTATACTTCCAGTCATATCTTATAATTCACTCGTTTCCAATTTACCAATATTAATCATCTATCTCTTCACATATAATAATTTCATCTCTCAAATAATCTTCCAAGATTTATTCATCTATTATCTCATATAATTTAATAATAACATTCTATTATCACAACTCATATCATAATTCCAACCATTTATCAACCTCTTCTTAAATTAATCATCAAACATATCAATTTTTCTTCTCATATATTTAATCATCTGAGATTATCAATTCAACATCATTATTTACCTCGTTATGAGGTTCACAACATATAATTAATGAATCAAAGAATTTTTATCATATCATACTTTCATATTTTCTTCTCATCATATATGTCTCTCTGTGAGACTCATTTGTCTATCAATAATTTCACAATCAAAACTGATACTATAGCATCTCAATCAATAATAATCAATATTTAAAACAAATACAATGCATGAATTTAAATTTCCTTTCTTTCTTTATCATCAGATCATTTCATATTATCATTTGAGAACGTTTTCCCACATGTTGATATGTTTCAGCTAGACTGGCTGCCTTCCTGGTCTTTTCGTTTATGCATATGAGCAATAATATGCAAGCAAGCATACATCAAAACACTCAATTCAATTATCTAGATCTTTCTCAAAATTATTATTTTTTATCATATTTATGAAATTGTCTCCTCATATATCATATCAATTTTTCAATCATTATTTCAGAAATTCCATATAAGTTTTCAACACATTTTTCATTTATTCATATAATTAATATTCAATATATTATTAAATTCCTAATCAATTACCATGCTTATCGAAATGTACATCATTAAATCATTATAATTCAAATATCATAAATTCATATTTTTATTAGTCTCGATTACTAAAAGTAAATCTAACTCACCATGTAGCACTTAAAGCTACATATGGATCACCTTCTTACATTTCCTGCTTCTTTAAGAAATTTCTTGAGATTGCTGATCACCAACAACTCAAATATGATGCAATCTTGCTATTATAATTGAATGATTGTACTATCTCTAATACTGGAGAAATTGTTTTTATAACTTTTTGCTAAAATTTGAATTGAAGAAAGAAGAAAACCAAATAAGATTTGGTAAGAAAAATAATAAAACAAACCCAAAACTAACTTTTTATACAAAATCGTCTGCACTTTTGTTTCATTGATGTCCAAAATGCATAGTTGTATGTTGAGTAGTTTTCACCTGGGTGTCCAGTTGTTTACACCTTTTTTTTTTCCTTCCTTGTGACACCAACGTCCAAATGTCTTTTTTCTCAAAAATAATTATTTTATTCAATAGTAAATATTTCATGTATATATTATTTAATTTTATGTAATATCTATCAAATTACTTCTTTACTCTTACTTTAAAAACACATATATTACAATACCATTTAGCTCATCCCTAAGAGACAAATCTTAAACTTCTTTTGAACCTAAAAGAAGTAAGAGGGCTAGAATTGAAAAGAATTTTGGAGATGAATTCTTTATGTTTTTAGTAGAAGGAGAACCTTCTACCTATAGTGAGGCTATATCTTGTGGAGATGCACCTTTCTGAAAGGAAGCGATTAATGAAGAATTTAAATTAATAATACAAAATAATACTTGAGTTTTATCTTACTTACCTCCTAGTTACGCCTATAGATTGTAAGTGGGTTTTCAGAAGAAAAAAAAATAGTTGAAACCTGGTGGCAATATAGATAAATATAAAGCTAGGTTAATAGCTAAGAGCTTTACACAAAAGGAAGAGATAGATTATTTTGATATTTATTCACCAGTTGCTAGGATCACTACTATTAGAACTCTTTTAGCACTAGCATTTATACATGACTTGGTGATGCATCAAATGGATGTCAAGACAATATTTTTAAACAGAGACTTGAATAAGGAGATCTATATAGAACAATGTGAAGGGTTCAAAGTTAAAGGCCATGAACATAAGGTATGTAAACTAGTAAAATCATTGTTTGGTTTAAAACAAGCTCCTAAGTAATAACATGAAAAAATTGATAATGTTGTCTTGAGCTATGACTTTAAGGTCAATAAACATGATAAATGTTTGTATTATAAAGATTTTGGCAAAGAACATGTGATTTTATGTCTATATGTTGATGATATCTTAATTTTTGGGACAAATTTAGTTGTGGTAAATAATGTGAAGTCCTGCTTATCCAAGAACTTTGATATGAAAGATTTTGGGAGAGGCCTATGTAATCTTAGGAATAAAGTTAGAAATAACTTCAGAAGGAAGAATTTTATTTCAGTCCAAATATCTGGAGAAAATGTTTAAAAACTTTGGATATTATGATATTAAGTTTGTAGCTACTTCATATGATTCCAGTGTAAGTTTAAAGAAGAATTCAGAGGAACCTGTATCTCAATTGAAATACTCTGAGATAATAGGATCACTATTATACTTTCCAAATAGAAGAAGACATGATATTGCCTATATAGTTGAAAAACTTAGCAGATATACTCACAATTTTAGTAAACAGCATTGGATTGCCTTGGAAAGAATTTTGAAATATATTAGAGGAACTTTGGGATACTCTTTATGTTATAAAGGTTTTTTTTTAATGTGGTAGAAGGGTACAGTGATGCAAATTAGATTATTGATAGTTTAGATGTAAAGTTTACTACTGAATATGTATTCGTTCTGGGAGGTCCAACAATATCTTGGGAATTTAAAAAACCAACGATAATATCTAGAAGTACTATGGAGGCTGAGTTAATAGCTTTAGATACAACTTGTATAGAGGTTGAATGGTAAAAAATCTATTGATGGATATTCCTATTGTGAGCAAACTCGTGCCTTCTATACATGTAAATTGTGATTGTAAAGTTGTGATAGATCTTATACAATAATCTCATTTAATAAGAAGATTAACATATATATCCAAGTGAGATATAAGTCAATCAGAGGACTATTAAGTAGAAATGTTGCATCTCTAGATTTTATGAAATCTGAAAGGAATATAGTTGACAGCTTGACTAAAGGTCTACCCATGAGGGGTATACTTTATGCATCAAGGGGGATGGGCTTAACCTATAGAGAGTCACCAAGAAAGGTAACCCAACCTTTCTTATTTGAGATCCCATGAAGAATATTCAATAGGTAGGAACAACCTGTAACATGTAACTTAATTTTTAGCACTAATTTTGAGGAGTATATCTTCATGAGACTATCTCTTTCCCATCCCTAAAGTGATAATGCTTATTAGTGTGATGTGTAGGATTGGTATTTAACATTAATAAGACCGAGGCGGTTATTATCATGAGGTACTTGTCACACGTACCCTTGAATGCTAACCTAAGTGAGAGTTATTGTGAGACCGCGACTATGGGATTAGGTTATTCCCGAGAGACTCTCATGAGAATCAAGATAAGAATGCATAGCCATTAATAGTGCTAACTCTTGATCCTGACCCTATATCAAGTACTGTGTATGTGATTGGTTGAAGTCTAATAAATGGACATAATTCAAGTCATAGTCCATTATGACTCCCTCAGATGAATACTATAAACAATAAGTGTACACTCAACTCCTGAAGACTCTTACACCTATTACATAGTACTAAAGTTGCCAATATATACTTTCTATATTTATATTTTATTTTGTTTTATTTATTTTGAGTCTCACAATTTTAAAACTTGTGGGGATTGTTAGAAAAGTTTTAAATTCATCACACTTATTCATGGCATTCAAATGGATTTTTAATAGCCATTATTTAGCTATTTTAATATAATAATTAAATTGAGAGTTGAAACATTTTGTAACTATCAAATGACTTTTCAATAGTCATTATTTGACTATTTTAATATAGCTAATAAATTGATAGTTTTAAGTTTTTAACTATTTTGTAATTATTTCCATTTTAATATAGCTAATGAATTGAGAGTTACGCATTTTGTAATTATTTCTATTTAAATTTTTACTTAAATTCTTAGTCTCATTTGTGCCTATAAATAAGACACATAATTTTCATATTCTTCTTCTCGTTTTCTATACTCTAAGAGAGTTATTCTATTACTTTCTACATATTTGTGTTTTGGGCAACCTTGATCGGATTGGTTCATCCTCGTTTCCCAGTGGACATGCGCATTATAATAGGCAAAGTTGGGAGCACATGGGTTTTATCTTGGAGCTAGTCTTAACCATTCGTAGTCGCACGTAGGAAGGCTATAATGGTTTTAGGAAAGTGGTTTTCCGCGACTTACAGGCCAGCACCTTCTATTTTCTAATTTTGATTACTCGATTTATTTTATTATATTATTTTGTTTGATATCATATATGCATGTTGTGTTAAAATTGTTTTGAATTTCACAAACATATTTCGAAATTGTCTTCTAATTTTGTATCACCAATTATATAATTTTCCAATATAATCAACATTTACAAAATAAATCTCTAATTTTAACACAAATCCACAAATATATTTATTCCTCTATCGGTATCTAGATCATTGTTATTATGATTAGATGTAACTCTTTTTTCTATGCTCTATTACATGGGTTGAGATTTTGAGTATTATGCATACAAACAATTATTTTTAGTCATCAATATATTTTAGGGATTGATATTATTTTTATTTATTCATTGGATCTGATTAATTTGTCTCCATCTGTAATTCATTATTGATTGTTTTAGTGAATAAGCTACTACTATCTTTTTTTCCTCTTCTTTTATTGAACTTTTTTTTATTTTTTATTTCTTAAAGCATCATTTATCTAAGAGTATCAAGTCTAGTACAAAGGTGTTTTACACATGAGAAAGAACCAATTAAAAGCATGTGCATAGCTCATGATAGCCAAGCCATATAACAAAGAGATATTTTCATCATTATAATGCCACATCAATTTTAAGTTGGTTTTTGGATGAAGATTAACAGTAAGGAGTGATTTGTGAAGTGAACACTAATCTTTTATGGTGGATTGTCTGAGTAACAAACTAGATGGCTGTGTTATAATTAAGTCCAAAGCTTAAGGATGAATTTATAGTTTACCGTAAAAAATAATACTAGTTATTTAAGCAAAATTAAGTTGTAAAGTCAATATTCCAAACAATGAACATATGTCACATTCTCTTATAATTTTTTTTAATTATTTTGACAACAATAAGTTCATCACTTTTTTTAAGAAAATTTTCAAACTGTTTTATCAAATACATTCACAATTAAAAACTTTAACACTTGCATTGTTTATTTTTTAAACCCACTTTAAGTTAAAATAATAAGTTAGTTTTTCCTACAATTGTAAATTGACACGAGTCTTTAGATCGAATCAGAATGCAAGACATCTCAACATAAGATAAGATAATGGATTTGTCAAATAGAAGAAGGTAACAATGGAAAACTCGAGGGAGCAAAATTAAAGACAACTAGAGAAATGTAGTTTATGAGAGGCTTTTTTTCATAACAGGCTTAAGGATTCAGACTTATTTAAGTTTAAAACAAACTTAAATGAGTCACATGTTCATGAGTATGGACTTAGCCCCACTTGGTTATGCTTAATAGACTGAGCTTAAGTTTGATTAGTTATTTCCTAAAATGGAAAAAAATATTACTACGTGTTGTTTCGGTGTCTTGTCTATTATTTTGATTTCAGATTTCTAAATATCGTTTGACTGCTCATATATGGGTTGGATTGAAGTTATTTTTACTGTTTAATTGTTGATTTAATATGCTTGATGAAATGATTATTTGTTTAAGTATTTTTTTCAGTGTCTCATCTTTGTTCTTCGATGAAGGCTACTTAATTTGATTTGCGATTTCTCCATAGTCTTTGGGTTTTGATCTGTGGGTTAGATTGAGTGATTTTTGGTGTTTAATTGTTAGATTTCATATGTTTGATGAAATGAGTATTTTTTTCAGTGTCTCATTTTTGTTCTTTGATGGAGGCTACTTATTTTGATTTGCAGGTTCTCATAGTTTCTAGGTATTGATTTGCACGTTGGACCGAATTGATTTTTGGTGTTAAATTGTTGATTTCTTACTTGATGAAATAGGTATTTGTTTGTTTATTTTTTCGATCTCTTATGAAAGGGGTATTTGTTTTGGTCTCTAATTCATGTTCTTCGATGGATATGTTAGATGATTTCAATGTTCTATTTCTCGATAGCTACTAAGTTTTGATTTTAGGGTTGGATATGATATTCTTTTGTTATGAGTTTTGCAAGTTCATATGTTTTGGGTTTTGCAAGCTCATTTGAGTCTCATGCATTGCATTTACTTCACATTATGCTTAAAACTTGTATATACACTAGATATCTGTTTTTGTTATGAACAAATTTAGATAGATAATATGATAATATCGATAAAAAATAAAATAATTGGTGTCAAATAATTTATTATTTTTAGGAGATATAAAAGTAAAATACATTACAAAAAATTCATACGAAAATTAAATTTACAATTGAAGTGTTACAATTATTTACATCATACTGAAAATAAATAATTAAGTTGCAAGAAAAAAACTCACACAACACAAAAGAAAGTCTACCTATACTAAATAACTTGGGATTCCAAAAAAACTAATTTGAGCATTTAGTCTTCAATCTAAGCAATAGCTTGAAAAATAATACTTTAAAGCTAGGTACTTGACTCTCTTTGTCCTTTAATCTTACTTAAACCTACAAAGAAAATGTTGAATAGTTTTGAACCCCTATTAAACAACTCTAGAAATACAAATTGAGCAATTATATTCTTTTAGTTGTTAATTTCTAGATTGAAATTTAATAATTTAAAATAAAGAAATTTTTTTACAAATATAAGACCTACAAGAAAGTAAAGTGTGACCATGGATGATTAGCACAATAAATCAATAATTACATCTCAAAGTACAATGTACATAGAAAAGAATTGGTATATGAACCAAAAAATCGCTGGAAACAATAAATTTGAAAAACATAAACATATAAAAAAAATGAGGCATACCTGTATAATGTGGAAATGAAATTTGAAAAACTAAAACACTTGAAGAAATTGATGCACTAATCAAGAACTAAAAACATTTCATTGGAACAAAGTTAGTCTCCTTCTAAGACTTTGCAAGCAAACATTTCACAGCAATTTGCAAAAAAAAAAATTCCAATGCTAGAATCTTTCCTCTTTTCTTCAAATTTTTCTATGCAACCTATTTAATGGATAATTTACTCGAGATCAAGTATGCATAATATTGGCGACAGAGATGTTTTAGTTGATAGTATTTGTCAATAGGTGTGTTGATCGACTCAAATAAATTAGATGTCTTATATTATAAACATACAAAACAAATAAATTTAAATTAAATCTTCAAAAACAATTAATAAACAACTTGAAACTAATTTAGATGTCTTATATAGATTATAACCAGACCAAACAAATAAATTTATATTAAAAGATATTGGGTTTGAGAATTGAACCTTGAATAGATGACTACATCGATGAGCTTCCAACAAGAGAACAAAATCCATGGCTCTCTTAAGATTCAAGGATGGGGGTTTCACTATAACAAAGTTAATATGATAATTAAGACTAGGGAATAAGAGAATACGATTTTCTATCATAAAATATATAGCATAGGTGCAAGAGTACCTTGTTCTACGCCGAGTTTGATCATTTGGGGTCTTCAAAAAGCTTTTCACCGTCTTAATGAAAATTGGAAAGAAAAAAATACTTCTAAAGATTTATATATACTTTAAAGATTATTTTTTTATAGACTTTAAAGAATTAACAAGCTACAAATATTCTTCAATAGTCATCAAACTATTGAAGAATTCCTTTAAACACAATAATTTAATTTAATTCAATAATTCTTCATTAACTCCATGTAACAATAAAAAAGAAGAGCTCAAAAAGAGGAAAATAATAAAGGGCAGTTTGCTTAGACTATGTTAGGTTACAAAGATAATAATGATCTAAATAGTCATCAACCCATTGAAGAATTATTCTACATTTAATAAATTGAGCTAATTAATTCAATGGTTAGAGAAACAAAAAAGAGGAAGCAATTTTTTATTTAGTGATTATTTACACATTTTAGAATTTTTAGCGTAGTCATTTGATTAAAGATACTAAATATCTTGTACACGTGACACAACTGCAATTCAAAAAACTCTATGTTATATGTGTGTGTGTGTGTTTCATGCATTGCATTAGACCCTGACCAATAATGATCCAATTAGATTTTCTTTTTCTCTTTTCATTGAGTTTGCATTGTTTCTTGTTTGGTTCACTTTGTCATATATGTGTCTAACTATGTTTGTTTATAGCTTAGTGTATGCTTGAGCACTTGAGGGCAAGAATTAGTGAACCTGTAAAGATAAGCACTAGATACTTTGATGCATGTGAATATAGCATATGATTGTTACTTGTATCCAACTGTACCTATGTGTGTCTAAGGCTAATTATTTCAATGTTTTTCTGAAGAAAAAAAATCAAGTGTATCATAACCTTTACAATTGAGATAATTGAAATTGTTCATTGTGGGGTACGTTCCTTTTCACCTTTAGGAAGAATATCTTTAGAATCATATCTCTTTTAATAGGGGTCAATATGAATGATCAACTCCAATCATAAGAGTAACGAGCTTGAGACACAAATTCAAAGACAGGAAAACTCATAGGAGTCGCCAGTTGGTTATTTAAGGAATCAAGAGCATTTATCCATTGGTAAAAAAGAGAGATCGTATTCGGAACATAAAGTACACATTAAGAAGGTCAAGAAAAAAAAAACACACATGTACCTAGTCCGCAAAGAATTTAGCATCTACTCATGCTCATCAATGAAAAATTTAAGTAAGAATTTTTTACAGTGCTTTCCATATTAATGCAAGTAATCAAGCATACATGCAATAGATTGAGGCACACAATAGGAATGATGAATGAGCAACAAGATATATAAAAAATATCAAAACAAATAAATAAAGTAAAACTGTAAATGATTGAAGCAAACAAAGGAGAAGAATATCATGCTAACAATTAATCAATCAAACATGTTTAAATGGATGAATATCTAACAGGTATGCATGCTAATTGCATCATTTAAATCATCACAAAAACATTGAAATAAGAAATCAAACCACAAATCATTCAATAACAGGAATAATCAAACATTTTAGCATCCATTATGCTTAAACAATTTATCAAGAAAAGTTAACATGTCATAAACAGTACACACAATGTTAGAAAGTTATTGAAAAAAGATGAAAACGATCAAATAAACACCATGACCTATGCTACTCTATAGTGGTGCACAAGACTGTGTGCTACTCTATAGTGGCGCACACAACAAGCAATTAAAAAACAAATTTGAATAGACAGTTGCATTGCATATAAAATAAGCATATTAGTGAAATTTTTTTTGAGTAAACAAATAAATATTTAAAGTTGGGTCACTCTAGAGTGTTGTACAGGTCTTTGTGTTACTCTAGACTGACCCATAGGCCTATGCACTACTCTAGATTGGCACACAAATCAAATAAAACCTAGATTTTTACTACTTCATGCTTTAATCAAATTTCATCAAAATCAAACAATTTTAAGCAGGTTATCACACAGAAAATATTCATAACATACTATCATTATTTAGCATACAAGAAACTCATTAGAAACAATCAAATCAAATGTTAATTATGCATAAATCACTTTTAGAGAGAAATATATAATTTTTTTATAAAGTTGATGCTACCCACACCTTTTCGAGTAGCACTTACTAGATCTGAATGATTGCAAGTTGATGTAGATTAAGCATCCTAGGCCACAAACACCTCTAGATTGGATTTAGATGCATAAAAATGGGTGTAGCTCATGGCTCTATTAAGAAAAGATGTTGATTTTGACTTTTTCGGTGACTGCAATGATTCCTTCCTTGATTATGGCTTAGTGATTACGCCCAAAGTATAACACGGTTATTGTAGTACGGCTTTGGGGTGTCGATTCCACAAGGAAACAAGTTAAGTATAAAGGAAAATGTGTGAACCATAAAACGAACGATAAAAGTTAAACTAAAGATTTTTGAGCTTTGATATTGAAATAATGTAAAGGAAAATTGCGTAAATGTAATTGAAATATAAATGAGAAATAACAAGGTTCCAAGAATCCTCCTTAGGTTTGTTCCCTATTTCCACTCTTGATTCAATTGATTTTATCTCGATTGCAAGTTTCAACTCCCAAACAAGCAATCGGAATATATTCAATCAAGCACATTTATAACTCTTATATAATTGCTACGAATTAATCATTGATTTCGGTTCATGAACACATGACCGATCTTAAAGATTATCAAGAAACGACAATATATCTTAAAAGACAATATCGCAGTAATGGACAATCAATAAGATAAATCTACCAGAATCAATCACATCCAAACAACCTCAATGGAGGAGAAGGATGCAATCACCGGATTAAGAGAGTCTAAAAGAAGAAGAATAAAAAGTACATCTATCACATGAACTCAAATCTTCTTACTTAATCAATGAATAATTCATGAACAATATTTAACAATAAAACCGTACAACTGAATCAAGAACAGGAAATAAAGAACAAGAAATCCCTAAAGATTCATCTTTTTCCCTTGTAAAATGATTAGTTGGCCATGAAAATCAAAGTGGAAGAACAATAAAGATGCTCTCCCCTTGATTTGGCCATGGAGTTCAAGGTAGAGAAACAATATGGATGTTCTCTCCTTGATTTGCAACCAAAGAAAACTTAGAAATAAAATGGAAGAATGCTAGATTTGGATCCCTTGAATCCTCTTTTTTTTCTCTCTTCCTTGCTTTCTCTCTTCTTCCTTGAATGCCCAGCTGCACACTCCTTAAGGAGTCATTTATAGATTACAAGTAGTAGCTAGAGGTAATTTGGTCCGAAGAAATGTCATTTGGTCGCCCTAATCAGGTCCAGAAGCGAGTGGGCGCCTAGGTGCTGCCTTACCCGCACCTAGGTGCTGATTATGTCCGAGAGTGGAAGGCATGGTGCTCATTTTTGTGTGCCTAGGCGCTCACTCTTGTAGATTGAGAGGCATGGCGCTCATGGATGGGCGCCTAGGTGCGCACTCTTGCAGATTGAGAGGTGTAGTCCCTGGAAGGCATGGTGTTCAGTTTTGGGCGCCAAGGTGCCCACTCTTGCTGCCTTTGGTCAGCTTGTGCACACAGTCTTGCTACCCTTCACCAGCTTGAACCCAGAAGTGCACACACTAGTGTGCCTTCCCTTACCTTGCTCCAAAGTGATGCACACACTTGTGTGCAGTCTTCTAACTTGCTTTATTTTATTACTCAAATCTTGGTTTAGACTTTAACCATCTTTGAATCATGTTTAGATATGTCAAAACCTTGGACAAATATCAACACCAACATGCAAGAACTTTTGGCGCTTTAAACATAGATCGCTCTAACATCTCTTTTGGACTCAAAGTACCTGAAAATGCATCGAATTAAGTTAATGATTTATGAAGATCACTTTAGAGTTATCAACATGTAAAAGTGCGATTACGACCGAGATCAACCCTAAAATGTTAACAATTAAGTATTGTTTAGAAGCATTTTATGACTCTCATCACAACCCTCCAACTAGCTTATTGCTAGTCCCTAGCAATTCAAGCGAAAGGCATGAAATGAATTCTTTATTTAGAAATCAAAACAAAATACAGCAATACTGGCGTTAACCGAGAGTGATTCAAAAATCTGTCTAAAAAATCATGCATAACATATAGCACACAGAATCATTAAATATCACTCAGGTCCAAGAATAATCCAAATGTCAACCTTAAAATCGTTATCGACTCTTACCATCCATCTTACCACAATACATTAGTCCGAACACCCGGATGATTTTATGCACAACATAGCATGAATACAAGTCTTGGCCTCTAAAAACATATTAATTTGCGTGACATCAATCACAAATCGAGCTCCATATGCTCACTTTTCAAATCACTCTCCACTATGTAGAAAAATCACACATCATCGGATCAATAGGTCTTTAATAAGCTTGCAACATTAGGCTAGGGTAAAGGTCAAGAAAGAATGGGAAAGTTTAAACAAATAAAAGAACTAAGTCTCTTAATTTAAACACAACCACTTTAAGCACAAGATAACCTTACTTCAACACCCAACTCTTTCAACCATTTTTCGAGCATTTCTCCCAATAAATCACCATTTTTTTTCTTTTTTCTTTGCCATAATTCATTGTTTTCTTCTCTTTTTTATTTTTTTTTATTTTGGCATAAGACCATTCACCTCCTCTTTCATTTTTTTCTTTTCTTTTCCACAACCCCCAACTTATCTCTTTTAATGTACTTGGGTTATGGTAGTAATATTTTCTCGTATTTCCAACCTTATTCCTTTTAAGTACTTCTCACAACATGTGTATAACTAAGTTCTTTTAAATGAGAGGTAAGGATAAAATATTTTTAGGCTCATAAAGGTAAGTAAATGGTTTATCGAAAGAAACAAGGCTCAAATTTTTTTTTTCAAGAAAAAGGCTTAAATAGGTGACTAGCGATAAATATAATAAGAGCAAGTTTAAAAAGGCTCAAATGGTCCAAAAATGGCCTACATCATATCCTAAGTAGTGTGTATTCTATGATTTTCGCCTCAAGTGATTATCAAATAAGTTCTAGAGCTTGTAGAGACCGCAAAAGTATTCACAAAACAACCGCGCATAAAACTTCTCCAAATGCTTTAGACTAATCATGCAATCTTACCACAAACCAGAGTCTCAAACCAAAGAAAAATTGACACTTAATTTATTCTCAAAGCGAAACAAGATTTAACTTCTTCTAAATGCTATATGCCATCTCGATTAAGCTCATATCATTGACATGTGAATTAACTCCAAGGCTAACACAAAGCATGCTAAAAACAAACAAATAAGAAAGAAAGTGACGCCAAGCAGTTCAATAAAAAAAAAAATGTGTTTCCTCCACCCCAACCTAAACATTGCATTGACCTCAATGTAAAAGAAAAAGGAAAGGAAACTCCCTTTGTAGCCAAAAGTGCACAGAAGTTGAAAATTGCGCACCACCATTTGAACTGCATGTCGTTCTTCTTGCTGAATTTTTTTTTTTTTTTTACAACATAGAACCACACAAACAAAAAGAAAACAACCGCGGTGTAACATCAAGATTCCCACTGTATGTTAGGTTAGCATAAGAAATAGAAATAAATAACTAACAACTAAAATAAAGGAAAAAAATAAAATAAAATAAAATAAACTCAAGAAATGTTAAAAACAAGATAACACTAAACTAATCCCCGAAATCCTCATCCTCTACTTCAATCTCTTCAGTCCCTTCACCTTCCTCGGGAGGTGGGTCAAAAGATGAACCCGGATAGGGTGGCATTGTAGGAAAGAGACCCATGTTACAAGCAGTAGCAGAGGCAAGGTGTTAGAACATCTGACCAAAAGCAGAGTTGACCTCCGCTTGATAATCAGCTTGCCGAGCCAAGAATCGGTCTTGCCGAGCCAAGAATCGGTCTTGTCGAGCCAACATTTGGTCTTGACGATCTAACCTATCAAACAACAGTCTATGATTCTCATCAAAACGACTCTCTAAACACTCAAGGCGCTCAGCAATCGTGAAATGCCTAGAGGTGGGAGGGGTGGCAACAACCATGGCTCCCTCACCCGAAGTTGGCGGTCTGAAGGCTCGAATTTGAGCGAGCAGGCCATCATCGATGGGTTTCTTTGGTGGCTGGGCTTCCTCATCAGTACTGATTGGGACTTCGGCTCGGATGCACAATTGGGTAATTAAAGAAGGAAAGTATAATCCGAGCTTTAGTCTAACAGTGTGTAAGATAGATTGAAAGATGACTTGGCCCACATCGATAGTCATTCCCATCAAAATTGCATAAATCAGGGTAGCTCGCTCAACAGTGAGGTCACTATAGTGTAGGGCAGGCATCAACCTTTGACACACAAAAAATTGCCAAGCCCGAGCATTGGCATTCAGAGAAACAGCAAGCAAAGTGACAGGGGTATCACCCGAAATTTTCTATGTAGTGCCCGGAACACAGAGAGTGTGGCAAATATCCTCATAATTAACTGTAGACACATATGCTCTATACTCACTGTGTGGGATGTTAGGTAACCTATAGAAGCTATTTATGGATGAGCTGCTAAAAGATACTGTTTAGCCTCTCACCCTCACGTTACAAATGCTATGCTCGTTGGCATTAGCGTAAAATTCTCTAACCAAATTTGTGAGGGAGTGAGAGGGTGATTTTGTAAATATGCCCCAATTCCTATTGTGAATCATTCTAAATAGAGTCGGGTTTGCCCTCTCGATGATGTTAAATCCTCTCTCGGGAATAGGTTTTCTACTTTGCATCATTTTAACATATCTCTCACTCGCTTCAAAACTAACAAATTTGGTATCATCAAACTCTTGTGGTTGTTTTCCCCTAGCTCTCTTCATCTTAGGTGCCATGGAAATCAAATAAATAGAACAATGAACTTGAAGGAAAATTTAACCACCAAAAAGCACAAATAAACAATAAAGAGGAGAAATTGGTCTTACTTGATGCCCACAATTTGGAGAGAAGAAAGATTACCACCAATTTGATATCCTTTGAAAAAAAACCAAGTTCCTCTTAGACCTTAACTTCTTGGAGAAATTTTATGCAAAAATGGAGAAAATGAGTGTGCAATTCTTCAAGAAATGGAGTTAAGATTAAGAAATAAAGAGGGAAAGAGTTGATTATAGGTTGATTTGGAGAGAGAATGAGAGAAAGAGAGTTTTTAGTGTGCAGCTGTGTGAGAGGAGAATTGAAGAAGAGGCTGGAAAAAAATGTTTAAAAAGGCAGATTTAGGGATTTGGCTGCTGCTGGACACGAGTGGTAGCCGTGGTGCTGGCTGGGTTGGGGCGTGGTGCTCAGGCTGGGCCTGATGAGCGCAATCTGCTGGGCTAGGCACTGGGTTGGTGAAGGCATGGCGCTGGGCTGGTGTGCTGTGCGCCTGGGCCTGCTGTGGAGCTGGGCCTAGTGTGCGCCTGGGCCTGCTGTGGGCCTGATCCAGTGTCCTAAAACAAAACAAAAAATTTCTTGTTTGTACAAAAACAAAACATAAGGAAAAATAAAAATTAGATTAAATCAACTAGAAATTAAAATTAAAATAGACTTAACAAAACAAAAATTCTAATTTAATAAAGACTTAACAACAAAATACTAAAAATAAAATGTTGGGAATTATTATTATTTTTTTTAGAAATTTAAATTAAACTAAAAACTAACAATTAAGATTGAATAAAAACTAACTAAAAACAGAACAAAAAAATAAAAAGAAAAACGTACATTTGTTGTGTGGTCAAAGTGAATAGACCGAATCCATAAGCGGAATGTCTTCCACTTCCGAATCATGTTAATCAATTAAGATCTTAAGTCGTTGACCGTTTACTTTAAAGATCCGACCATCTCTAGTATCTTCAATTTCTACCGCCCCATTTTCAAAAACATTTTTTACTATAACACGGCCGGTCCATCTTGACCGAAGTTTTCCAGGATGCTTATGAAGTCTGGAGTCATATAAGAACACACGATCATTGGGTTCAAATGTTTTCCTCAAAATGTTTTTGTCATGGAATACCTTCATCTTAGCCTTATAGATTCTAGAATTTTCATAAGCATCGTTTCTTAATTCTTCTAACTCGGTCAGCTGATATTTTCGAAGTTTACCCGCTTCACCCAAGTCAAAATTAAAAGACTTGATGGCCCAATAAGCTCGATGCTCAAGCTCCATGGGTAAGTGGCAAGGCTTTCCAAAAACAAGCCGATAGGGAAACATACCTAAGGGAGTTTTAAAGGCTGTATGGTAAGCCCAAAGCGCATCAGTTAGTCTCAAAGACCAATCTTTGCGATCGGGGTTAACTATTTTTTCTAAAATTTGTTTAATCTCCCTATTAGCAAGCTCTACTTGTCCACTAGTCTGAGGATGATAGGCAGTAGAGATTTTATGTAATACCCCAAATTTTTTCATTAAAGCTTCAAAGGAACGGTTGCAAAAATGTGAACCTCGATCACTAATTATAGCACGTGGTGTACCAAATCGAGATAACACTTTTTCTTTAAGGAATTTAATCACCGTTCCATTATCATTATTTCGATAAGCAGCTGCCTCTACCCACTTGGATGCATAATCTATTGCTACAATGATATACTGGTACCCGAAGGAAGGAGAGAAGGGTCCCATGAAATCGATGCCCCAACAATCAAAGATTTCAATCACTAAAATAGGGTTCATGGGCATCATATTTCAGCAAGACACAACTCCTAAATTTTGACATCTTTCACAAGAGCGACAATAGGTGTTTGTATCTTTAAACAAAGTAGGCCAATAAAATCCACACTGCAAAATTTTTGCAGCAGTTTTTTTCATCGAAAAGTGGCCTCCACAAGCTTGGGAGTGACAAAATTCTAAGACACTCGAAATCTCTTCACTAGGGATGCAATGCCTTAGAATTTGGTCAGGACAGTACTTGAAAAGATAGGGGTCATCCCAATAAAAATTACGTACCTCATATAAGAATTTCCTCTTGTCTTGAGTGCTCCAATCCATAGGTATCTCACCTGTAGCCAAATAATTTACGATGTGAGCAAACCATGGTAGAGAAGTAATGGAGAGTAATTGCTCATTGGGAAAATCATCTTTGATTGGGATGTCATCACAAGTGTCCTCAAAAGTGAGTCTGGATAAATGGTCAGCTACTACGTTCTCCAGTCCTTTTTTATCCTTGATGGTGATATCAAATTCTTGCAAGAGGAAGATCCATCGGATTAGTCGTGCCTTAGCATCCTTCTTCGTAAGAAGATACTTGAGGGCTACATGATCTGTAAAAATAAGGATAGGAGAACCAATTAGATGAGCACGAAATTTATCTAAAGTAAATACTACAGCTAGCAACTCTTTTTCAGTTGTAGAGTAATTCATTTGAGCACTATTAAAGTCTTACTAGCATAGTAAATGACAAAAGGTTTACCTTCCCTTCGCTGTCCAAGAACAGCACCTACAGCGTAGTCACTAGCATCGCACATGATTTCAAAAGGTAAAGTCCAATCTGGCGACTGCATTATAGGTGCGGAAGTAAGCTTGCCAATCAACGTTTTAAAGGCCTCTTGACAAGCTTGACTCCACTCAAAAGGGGTATCTTTAACTATGATGGCACATAGTGGTCTAGATATTTTTGAAAAATTTTGTATGAACCTCCTATAAAAACCTGCATGACCAAGGAAAGATCTCACATCCTTTATTGTCTTAGGGGTAGGCAATTTAGAGATTAACTCAATCTTAGATTGATCAACCTCTATTCCTTTAAAAGAGACAATATGCCCTAAGACAATGCCGGATGGTACCATGAAATGGCACTTTTCCCAATTTAAAACCAATTCTTTTTTCTCACAGCGAATTAATACTCTTTTTAAATTCATTAAGCATGTTTCAAATGAAGATCCAAAAACAGTTAGGTCATCCATAAAAACCTAAATGCAATTTTCAACCATGTCACTAAAAATGCTCATCATGCAGCGTTGAAAAGTAGCAGGGGCGTTACATAATCCGAATGGCATTCTATGAAAAGCATAGGTGCCAAAGGGACAAGTAAAGGTGGTCTTTTCTTGGTCTTCTAATGCAATTTCTATTTGATAATAACCAGAATAACCATCTAGAAAACAGTAGAAGGGATGACCAGCTACACGCTCAAGAATTTGATCAATAAAAGGGAGTGGGAAGTGGTCTTTCTTGGTGGCAGCATTTAATTTTCTGTAATCAATGCACGCATGCCACTCATTCACAAGTTTGGTAGGGACTAACTCTCATAGGTCATTTTTTATCACAGTGACTCCGGACTTTTTCGAGACGACTTGCGTAGGGCTTACCCACTTACTATCAGCTATGGAATATATAATACCCGCATCTAATAGTTTCAGTACTTCATTTTTCACTACTTCTTTCATAGTGGGGTTAAGCCTACGTTGAGGGTCTCTACGAGGACTGGTTCCTTCATCCAAATTTATTTTATGGGAGCATATCAGGGGATTAATTCCCTTTAAATCAGCCATGCTCCATCCCAGGGCTGATTTGTGTTCATTTAAAGTTTGAATTAATCTCTTACCTTGGGTCTCAGATAATTCAGAAGAAATAATAATAGGAAAGGTATCACCTGGACCGAGAAAGGCATGTTTTAGACCCTTAGGTAGTGGCTTTAATTCGACTTTAGGTGCATCCACACTTGAGGGGACTTGAGTTTTGCTTCTTTTGGGCAGCTCCTCAAACCTTGGTTGCCATGCCCGATTTCCATAATCCTGAGATTTGTCAAAAACAACACATATATCAATTATATCAGTTTTATCATCAAATAAATCTATCTCAGAATTAACAAGAAAATTTTCAAGAGGGTCATAATCATGAGTTAAGAAAACTCCCTCATTGACTAGTGACTCGATCATGTAAAGCTGGTGGTTTTCGTCCTCATCTTCGGGCTGTTTTGCAACATTGAAAATATTTACTTCAAGGGTCATGTTTCCAAATGACAGCTTCATGAGACGATTCCTACAATTTATTAGAGCATTCGCAGTAGCAAGAAAATGTCTACCCAAAATCAAAGGGATTTTAGAGTTAGTATCTACAGCAGAAGTAGTATCAAGAATTAAGAAATCAACAGGATAATAAAATTTATCAATTTGAATCAAAACATCCTCAACCACACCTCGGGGTACTTTGACTGAGCGATCAGCCAATTGTAATACCACGCCAGTTGGTTTGATTTCTCCTAACCCCAGCTGTAAGTAAATGGAAAATGGCATCAGGTTTACACTAGCTCCTAGATCTAGTAAGGCTTGTCCGACCTCATGATTTCCAATGCTGCAAGCAATGGTAGGACAGCCCGGATCTTTGTATTTCGAGGGAATTCTTTGCTCAATTAGTGCACTAACTTGCTCAGTTAGGAAAGTTATTTTCTTGACATGATGTTTCCTCTTAATTGTGCATAAATCTTTGAGAACTTTTGCATAGGTGGGGACTTGTTTAATCACATGCCAAAGAGGGAGATTAAGTTTCACTTGCCTTAAGTTCTCAAGGATTTCATCATTCATTTCCAGATTTTTCTTGTTGGATTTTAAGGCTTGGGGGAATGGTGCCTTAACAGGATTTTTGGTCACTTCAGGGTCTTTGGACTGTTCGGTTTCACTACTAGTTTGACCCTTTCTCACATCCTCGGGCTTATTCTCTGGTGGAATGTGTAGTGACTTACCACTTCGGGTCTCAATGGCATTTACATCTTTCACATTTTCTTGTGCCATATGTTGATCGTGAGGTATGGACTGAGCTTGGGCAGGGAACTTACCTCGCTCAGTCACACTCAAGGAGCTCATTAATTTAGACACTTGGCTCCTTATTTCTTTGTTTTCCTCAACCAACTGTGTAATTAACGCCTCACACTTTTGGTTTGTCTTGCCTTGTGCTTCTATAAAAACATGTAAAGTGTCTTCTAAAGAGTTCCTAGAGGATGAGGGTGCATGATAAGGTGCTGGGTATGATCTAGGGGGCTGTGCATGCTGCTGATTTTCAGATTTCCAACTGAAGTTGGGGTGATTTCGCCACCCCGGATTATAAGTGTTAGAGAAGGGTGTTGAGGGCTTCTTGTACATGTCTAAGGTATTGCATTGTTCCTCGTACAGCCCTCTCATGTCAACAAATGTGGGATAATCTTGCGCGGGATGATCAACCTCGCCACACACAAAACATGATTCTAAAGGTTCGGCCTGATTAACAATGTGTGTTGGTTTTTTCGTTTTTAATGCCTCCAACTCCCTAGTAAGCATTTCGACCTTGGCCTTGAGGTTATCCTCTTCCCTAAGATGGTAGATTCCTCCACCACTAGGTCGTGACCTATTTGTGCTCTCAGTAGCACTAGGTCCAGTCCATGTGTGAGCTTTCTCAGCAAGCTCATTGAGGTACTCAATAGCCTCATCAGGGTCTTTTTGCAGAAACTCTCCATTGCACATCATCTCGACAAATTGACGTTCTCTATAGGTAAGACCCTCATAGAAATAGCTCACTAAACGCCAATTTTCGTACCCATGATGTGGACACATACTTAACAGCTCTTTAAATTTCTCCCAAGACTAATACAAAGTCTCGTTTTCCTTTTGTACAAAGGTGGAGATTTGTCTTTTCAAAGCGTTAGTCTTATGTTGAGGGAAGTACTTGTTAAAAAAAACTTGGGTCATCTCATTCCATGACCCAATTGATCGTGGTCTCAGCGAGTATAACAAACTCTTAGCTTTATCCTTTAAGGAGAAAGGAAAAAACTTGAGTGTCACGATATCATCAGTTGCATCGTGACTATGGAAAGTCGCAACTACTTCCTCAAATTCTCTAATGTGCACATAGGGGTTCTTGTTTTTCATGCCATGAAAAGTAGGGAGAAGTTGTATCATCCCTGTTTTAAAATCTTGATGACGGGTATTGGCTGGAAACATAATGCACGATGGTGTGGCTGTCCGACTAGGATGTAGGTAATCTTTAAGAGTCCTAACACCATTCTCATTTGGATTTTCAGCCATGTTAACAAAATCCTCTAAATTTTCTGATGGGGGTGCACTATGGTTTAATCTAGGCGAGATTTCACCAATAGAGGTGGAAAGAGAGGGTAACTCTAATTCAGGTCCTTTAATGAATCTACTTCACGAATCTCTCGGTCTAAGCATGCACCAATTAATTTAGAGGGGGAAACAAATAAATAAAACAGAATAATGAACAAATAAATAAAACAGAATAATGAATAGATAAATAAAAACAGAATAATAAATAAATAAATAAAAACAGAATAAAATAATAAACAAATAAATAAAAACAGAATACAATAATAAACAGATAAATAAGAACAGAGAAATGAACAGATAAATAAAAACAGAATAATAAAAGAGAATTAGAAAATCAAAACAAAAGTAAAGGAATGATATTATCGTATTTACAAACTGCTGAAAAGAAAAATATTTACGATTTTTTTTTTTTTTACTGTCACACTTAAAGTTGACAAGTTTCCTTGTACTTAAAAGTGTTTCCCCGGCAACGACACCAAAATTTGATTACGCCCAAAGTATAACACGGTTATTGTAGTACGGTTTTGGGGTGTCGATTCCACAGGGAAACAAGTTAAGTATAAAGAAAAATGTGTGAACCTTAAAACAAACGATAAAAGTTAAACTAAAGATTTTTCAGCTTTGATAGTGAAATAATGTAAAGGAAAATTGCGTAAATGTAACTGAAATATAAATGAGAAATAACAAGGTTCCGAGAATCCTCCTTAGGTTTGTTCCCTATTTCCACTCTTGATTCAATTGATTTTATCTCGATTGCAAGTTTCAACTCCCAAACAAGCAATCGGAATATATTCAATCAAGCACATTTATAACTCTTATATAATTGCTACGAATTAATCATTGATTTCGGTTCATGCACACATGACCGATCTTAAAGATTATCGAGAAACGACAATATATCTTAAAAGACAATATCGCAGTAATGGACAATCAATAAGATAAATCTACCGGAATCAATCACATCCAAGCAACCTTAATGGAGGAGAATGATGCAATCACTGGATTAAGAGAGTCTAAAAGAAGAAGAATAAAAAGTACATCTATCACATGAACTCAAATCTTCTTACTTAATTAATGAATAATTCATGAACAATATTTAACAATAAAACCGTACAACTAAATCAAGAACAGGAAATAAAGAACAAGAAATCCCTAAAGATTCATCTTTTTCCCTTGTAAAATGATTAGTTAGCCATGGAAATCAATGTGGAAGAACAATAAAGATGCTCTCCCCTTGATTTGGCCATAGAGTTCAAGGTAGAGAAACAATATGGATGTTCTCTCCTTGATTTGCAACCAAAGAAAACTTAGAAATAAAATGGAAGAATGCTGGATTTGGATCCCTTGAATCCTCTTTTTTTTCTCTCTTCCTTGCTTTCTCTCTTCTTCCTTTAATGCCCGGTTGCACACTCCTTAAGGAGTCATTTATAGATTACAAGTAGTAACTAGGGATAATTTGGTCCGGAGAAATGTCATTTAGTCACCCTAATCAGGTCCAGAAGCGAGTGGGCGCCTAGGCGCTGCCTTACCCGCGCCTAGATGCTGGTTATGTTCGAGAGTGGAAGGCGTGGTGCTCATTTTTGGGCGCCTAAGCGCTCACTCTTGTAGATTGAGAGGCATGGCGCTAATGGATGGGCGCCTAGGCGCGCACTCTTACAGATTGAGAGGTGTAGTCCCTAGAAGGCATGGTTCTCAGTTTTGGGCGCTAAGGCGCCCACTTTTGCTGCCCTTGGTCAGCTTGTGCACACAATCTTGCTGCCCTTCACCAGCTTGAACCCAGTAGTGCACACACTAGTGTGTCTTCCCTTACCTTGCTCCAAAGTGATGCACACACTTGTGTGCAGTCTTCTAACTTGTTGTATTTTATTACTCCATCTTGGTTTAGACTTTAACCATCTTTGAATCATGTTTAGACATGTCTAAAACTTGGAAAAATATCAACACCAACATACAAGAACTTTTGGCGCTTTAAACATAGATCGCTTTAACATCTCTTTTGGACTCAAAGTACCTGAAAATGCATCGAATTAAGTTAATTATTTATGAAGATCACTTTAGAGTTATCAACATGTAAAAGTGCGATTACAACCGATATCAACCCTAAAATGTTAACAATTAAGTATTGTTTAGATGCATTTTATGACTCTCATCACTTAGCATGATGATGAATTCGGCGGATTAAAAACCTCTTGAGCTTAGAGTTTCTCAAAATTGACAGACATAAGACTCAAGAATGCCTCACTCAAAGTGTTTCCCTTGTATTTAATTTAAACCTGAATTAAACTCGACTTTAATGTTTAATTCTCTTAAGAACACACTAAATTTGATTAGAAACCTCACTTCTTTGCTTACTCAAGAATTTTAGTACAGAGATAAAACTTTATGAATCTTCTGAATTCTCTCCTCGTCCCCTTTAAATGTTTACTTAAGGGTCTTATTTATAGAGTTTAGGTGATAAAGTTGATTCATAAAGTTACTCTAGAGTGGTACATGATAGGGCGAGCCATTCTGGAATAGCGCAACCTTGCTCGTTGCTCTTTTAACTGCAGTCTTTTACATTTGTGTGCATCTTCTTATAAACCCAAAACTTATGTTCATGATATGATAAAGTTTGCTTTTAGGCCACTTGTGCACCACTTTAGAATAGTGCATATGTCCACATTTCCTTTTTCATGTTCTTTGTTCTTTCCACAAGCTTTAAAATCAATATTCTTTCTATCTCCTACCAAGTTATTTTATATTAAATTTAGTACATGCTCATAGCCATAATTGTCAGAATTCTTTTTCATAAGTTGCTTTTGAAATCTCGATCATCTGAATCTTAGTTGTTTTCATAAAGATCCAAGAGGAAGGATACTTGTCAATTGAATAGGTACAAAACGAGATGTCTACCATTCATATTCTGATATGCATTGCTACGCGCTCATGCTTGCATTGGATTGTATTGTTGATAGAATTATGCTGTTGTAACATAAACATAAAATTCTAATAATATTAAGGTAAAAAAGAGTCAACACATAATGGAAAAAACACATAATGAAAAAGTAAGAACAAACTGAGATACGTTAGGCTTCCTTATTCTCTTTCTTAAGGGTGTTCTCGTCAATCTCATGCTCAATGTCCTTGTTTTGAGTAGGTATAATTGCACTTTGAATACTTTCATATGGCTCAATCCTAAAAATTATTGGATGCTTCTTTCCTCTCTAAGTGAGTAAAGAAGCACCCAATTGTTTATAGGTTGGCCAATTTGAACATCTTTGAAGTATTGTCATGCCACTTAAAACAGTGACATTGAGTGTGTTATTGATGAGAACTCCCTTAGTGAAAGTGAATAAGGAAGTCTAAGGTATCTAGATTTGTTCATGCTTTAGCTTCATGTCTTTTTTTTCCACCTTGACATTATTAGCCTTAGCTGAATGATATCATAACTATTGCCTCAACATAGATCATGATGTTTTCCTAGGCATGTGGTCAAACTTAGACTTCACAACAGAAAAGGGTTACATCACAAGCTATGTATTATGCAAAACAATTTTTCTATGAATTTATTTATGTATTATGTACTTTTTTTTATGTAATTCGTAAATTATGTATAATGTAAAATAACTATATTTATGTATTATAAATATTTATGATATTCATAAAAGATGTTAAAATTAAAAAAGATGTTAAAAAAGTACTAGTAGTCGATTGTTTATTGGGTGCTTCTTTCCTCTCTTAGTGAGTAAAGAAGCAACCAGTTGTTTACAAGTTGGGCAATCCGATCGTCTTTGAAGTATTGTTATGCCACTTAAAACAGGGACATTAAGTGTGAGATTAACGAGAACTCCCTTAGTGAAAGTGAATAAGAAAGTGTAAGTTATCTAGATTTGTTCATGGTTTTGCTTTATATATTTTTTTTCACCTTGACATTATTAGCCTTAGTTGAATGATACCATAACTATTGCATCAACATAGATCATGATGTTTTTCTAGGCATGTGGTCAGACCTAGATTTCACAATAGAAAAAGGGTTACATCATAAGCTATGTATTGAAAATTATGCATTATGCAAAATAATTTTTCTATGAATTTATTTATGTATTATGTAATTTATAAATTATGTATTATTTAAAATAACTATATTTATGTATTATAAATGTTTATGATATTTAAAAAGATGTTAAAAAAGTACTAGTGGATTAATGATACCAAACAGTTTTGATTTCTTACATGTTAGTTTTTTGCCAAACAGTCAGTTAGAGCACAATAATTAAATAAGCTTAAATTCAAAAAATTAATCACCAATCAATCACCAATTAATTTTCATAAGTCTAACCAAACAAGGTCTTAATTAACCAAACAATTTCATGATAATCCTTACTCATTGCTAATTCGTATAATTATAAAAATAAGTGAAATAAGTACTATTAGACGATCCTTTGGACATAATTATAAAATCCAACGTTCTAAAAATGAAGTCTTTTTTAGTTAGGGTGGGATGGTTCGGTAACCATATGAAATCATAACTATAACCAAAACTTTGACTATCAAAATTTTGGGATTAATCTTGGCTAACAAAAAAAAATCAAAGTTTTGCATAATCAAGAAAACTATACTAATTAAATAATATACAACTTAAATGTTAAAACAACATAATTTTATTCAACCCGCACTCAATAATTTATATTAAAGTTCTTTAACGCCATTCAATCCACATTCAGAAGTCAACAATTAAGTTATAAACTTCTAAATTAAAATTAAAAATAATCAAAACATTTAACAACCACGTACACAAATCCAAGTTCTTCTCCCAATCATTAGTATTTATATGAGTGTGTATTGTGTAATGGTTGAGTGGTAGAAGATGCATTGTATTATTTGCACCCTCTAATAAATTGTTACTATATAACATATTATTAATTATATATATTGGACTAAAATACCCCTGATTATATACTAAAACATGATTAAAACAATAATTTTTTTGTAATTTTATGAAAAAGAATAAAAAAAAGTCAAAAATTCAAAATGCAAGGACTAAGCCCACTTGCATGTGCTAAAGTCTGTCAGAGAGCGTGGCTCTTTCCAACGGTGGTCGCCGCCAAATTTTGCAAGGAAAAGTGCCACTTTCTGGTAAAAGTCACTGGAAAAGTGTTATATCTAAAAATGCCCTCTCAGGGTAACCCAATGATGCGTGAGGGTGGTCGGCTTGTCGGACAACGGCCCTTCTAGATCTCATTTTGTTGATATCGACGAGAGCTTTCCAATAGTATCGGGGTGTGCTTTTCTGACCACCAATTGGTCCGATATCACTAAAAAACCCGTAGATAATTTTTTTTAAAATATATATTTATTAAATTACTTTATTTCACTTTAGGTAAATTAACAAACCCCATATATGTTATAGAGTATATATATACTTTTGGTTCGGTACATTGAAAAATTATAATAAAAAATTCTAACTATGGCCCAGTCAAAATCTATAGTAGGGGCATACAAATGGTCGAAACGATCTGTTAAAAATTTTAACTGACATTTTTTGATATAAATATTTTTTAATTATTTTGATTGATCAAATATAATTCTATCGACCTTAACCGACCCATTTAAATTCGATCGGTATTCGGTTAACCGATGGTTAATCGATAATTCAATGATTTTTTATAAGT
This sequence comes from Bretschneidera sinensis, assembly GCA_023935145.1. Taxonomy (NCBI): domain Eukaryota; kingdom Viridiplantae; phylum Streptophyta; class Magnoliopsida; order Brassicales; family Akaniaceae; genus Bretschneidera; species Bretschneidera sinensis. Next base: position 72,067,110 of record CM043697.1, on the reverse strand, counting down.
TTGTTGATTCTTGTCTCTTGAGTAGTTGAGCTGCACGATTGCACCTGTCTACAAATTAGTGAATTACAAACAATTCTAAGCACCTGTCTAATAAGTTACATTCATGGCTTTACAAATAAGATTAAAGGCACTTAAATTAGTGAATTAAAATGAATCTTAAACACTTGTTTTACAAAATTACAATGAGGGCTTTATAAAAGAGATTAAAGGCACTTAAATTAGTGAATTGCAATCAATTCTATGCACATTTTACAAAATTACAATCAGGGTTTTACAAATGAGATTAAACGCACATGACATTAGTAAAGAAATAAAATAAATAAAACATACTTAAAGCATAAATGATCCTGAAAAATTCAACTCATTTCATTTCCATAATATTTTCTCATCCCCAGAAAACATATTCACATTCTAATTAGTAATTTCTACTAATTATCTTTGAAATCCTTCCATCAACCCAAAAACATACAATGGAAAACAACCCATTCTATTTTTATACATTACATCTTGCCATCCCAAAAAATCACATTCACATTCTAATTTCTAAGCTAACTGTTACTATACAGTCAGCTAGTCTGTACCAAAATATTTACCCATTGCTCCATGCCTCCATCTTAAAAAAGAAAAGCTCCCATCATATGATCAAATCTCAAAAGTCAATCTGAAATGTACATGCAATAGTGTAATGAAAAAATAGCTTGAATAAGACCCAATCAGAGATTTAGAGTAATGCTAAATCAAATACAACTTGCAAAAACTTATGTTTGGGAGATTTACCCTTGAAACTTGGGAGTTGAAACAAAGCAACTATATATTCAAGAAATATAAGCAATCATTCACTGGACCGTGCATATATTTATATATAGTAAAAAAACATAAACTTGATTAACTAAATGCTATTTACTGAATGATCAAAGACCTGCCAATCACACGAATTATAAACAAAAAAAAATAAGACAAGATTTACCCAAGTTCACCCTAGAATAGGGCTACGTTCAGCCAAAAGTTTCACTATTATCAACCTCACAAATCTCTCGTTACAATATGCACTCAATACATAGAGAGTATTTATAAGCAACTTAAGACGCCCTAATTAGAGTTTATGCCCTGCTGCAAAACCGCGACTATTCATGAACCCAAGCCCAAACCTCCAAGCGAAAAACCAAACCCAACTCATGTAACGATGTTGTGTTCAGAGAAACATAAAGGGATGTGGCAGCTGTCCAAGATGTACCAGAACAGTTAAAGCAAGTTTAGATTAATCTTTGCATGTGAGATAAAGAGTGGGAGACTATCCCACATACTGCATCATATACTTCAAATTTTGAGTCAGTTGGGTATGAGCACGATATTCATGTTTCTGATGTAGAGGATGAGGATTCAGATGCTGGCTCGGTGGTAGAGACCATGCCTGTCATAAGGAGATCCACACGGGTTAAAAGGGCCACCCGTCAGGTATTCCCCTAATACTTGTAGTGCATTATATGCTTTAAATATTACTGGTGATGATTCTAGCACAGTGAAAGAGGCAAGGACCTCGGAGGATGCAAATCTATGGGAGGATAAGATACAAAGAGGTATCATACTAAAGATTTAAATCAGTAAACATAAGGATAAGAATTATTCATTAGGCCTTCAACTCTCATTGGTAAAAAAAAGAACATAAACAATAATAAATAAAAAAAAACATAATCCTTTTAGATCAACTCAGGAGTACTTGAAACAGAAAGTAAAAGCAAACATTCACTAGACCATGTATATATTAATATATAGAAGAAAAACATAAACTTATAAAAAAAAAGTAGAAAAACATAAACTTGATTAACTAAATGTTATTTGCTTATTGCAATAGATGTGCAGTAACATAGCTAGGACTGTAAAGATAAGATACAAAGAGGTATCAAACCAAAGATTTAAATTAGTAAACATATAAAAGAACAAGTAATATGAATGATTAAATCAGATAATAGACAAACTTATATCATAACATGGGGAGCTCAGTATATTCAAACAAAAAGGAACAAGTAACATGAATGATTAAAAATAAAAATAAACTTTGATAACTATTACCAAAACAAAAACAAACCATAAATAGAAGCTTAAGATTCTAGTTCTTACTAAAACAAAAACAATCTCTTTAAAGATTGATGATTGAAGGCTCCAAAGCAATTTTTTATAACTATTACATTATATCAAGTCATCAACTAACTAACAACAAAAGAAAATATTATCTTCTCAACTTTCTCAAGATTTTCCAAGTCTTCTTCAACATTAATTTGAAGACTCTTGAACCTAATCTTGAGCACATATAAAGGATTGCTCTATCTTAGGAGTCACAAAACTCCTAAAAGAATCAAGGACACCCCTCCCCCCAACGTGCTAAACGCAAACTCATAAGCAATCATGGATATAGGAACATCCAATACATCATGAGCCATTTATGACAAGATATGAAATCTTGGACTATTAATTTTTCACCACCCTAAAATATCAAACACCTTATCATCATCATCTTCTTTTTCTAGATCTTCACTAAGGTACCTATCTAATTCAGATTTGCTATCTCCACATCCAGTTTTGAACTTGTGCTTCTTAAAGGTTATTTTAATGATCTTCGACTCTTTTTTCGTGCTTCTTAAAGGTTGTCTTAATGATCTTCAACTCATTTCCCGTCTTAACTTGTGAAGTTCCATTATTAGAACTTTGTGACTTATCACTTGATTGAGTACTTTTAGAAAGTAACTTCATCTAATAATCATCAAACAAACTTTTAGTTGCTCTTTTCATCTTGTCCATCATAAATTTACCTCTATCACCTTGATACATCTTTAAAAGAGCAAACTTTACATATTCCAATTTGTGTCTCGGTTCAAGAACCACTACAATATAAATAAGATGATTTATCTTCTCAATTTTACCCTAATACTTATCATATTTATCTTTCATTTGCATTGTCATTATCTTAAAGACACTCTCACCACTTGTTCTCCATTGTTGCAAAAGAACATCAATTTCACTAACCTCATGAAAGAAAGTATTTGAAGTAACATACAATGAACATAAAAGCCTATTAATGAGATGATAAAAGCCCTCCAATATTTCAACTATTCTAATAACTTTTATCCAATCTTATTTATCCAGCATCCCAAGTCAAGCTCATGTCTAATGCTAGTATCCAGATATTCATACCTATCAATAGCTTTCTCAAAGTTTTGGGCCACATCCAACATCAAGTAGGTTGAATTCCATTTAGTGGGGACATCTAGACACAATGAACTTTTACTTTATATCTTCTCTAGCTCAATAGCCTTTCTAAATTTCTTCAACCTAAATGGAGATTGCCTTACATACTTCACAAGCCCCCTAACCCGAGTAATCGAGCCCCCCAACTCATTCAAGCCATCCATAAAAATTAGGTTAATTATATAAGAAATATACCTGATATAAAGCAACTCCCCACCTATAATGCTAGTACCCCAATGACCTTTTTTTTTTTCAAGTACCTTACAACACCATTATTTGAATTGGCATTATCTACTATAAAAGTAAACACTTTGCCAATCCCCTATTCAATCAAACACATCTCAATTGCCCTATCAATATCATCACCTTTATGACTAGAAATTGGACAAAAATTTAAGATTTTCTTCTGCAACTTTCAATCACTATCAATAAAGTGTGCAGTGAGAACTATATAATTGGATTCTTTGTAAGGAGGTCCATGTGTCGGTGGTAAAACAAACCCTTCCACACGAGTTTCTTAGGAATTTTTTCAACTTCACTTTCTCATCTACATTCAATTGATATCAATCCCTAGTAATCGTTGTCCGTGACAGGATACGAAACCAAAGACATGCAACAACCATGAAAAGTTTAAATCCTAGACTTTCCACAAACTTGAAAGATAGCTCATCAATTATTATCATAAAAGCTAATGTCTTCTTAATTACATCTTGATTAAATTTCCAAGTAGAAATGATAGTCTTTCCCTTCCCTATATTATTATTGATCGTTATTTGAGTTTGTGTATTTCCATTTAACGAGCACTTGTTTACATCTATTGAAATCTTAACTTTAGTGTGGATGTGCCATTATTTTTTGAATCGGCAACAAACTCTTTACTATAGTAGTTACACCTAGCCATCTGTTGTTGATCCCAAACAACTGACCTTGGCTTAACCTTTCTAGGGAATGGAGAATGAGAGCAAGTTGGATTTTCATCCATTTTGGTATTAGGTGTGGCCACTTGTTGTGACATCTAAAGAAAGATAAAGAAAAAGTAAATCAGAATTGAAGACTTGCAAAAGAGGGGAAGTAAAAGTACATTTCATTTTTTTTTATATGCAACAAAAGTTAATTTTCTAAAGAAGAACTCATACAAATATGAAAGCATAAGCTCAAAAAAGAAAAGAGGGCAAACAAAAATACATTTCATGTTTTTTATATGCAGAAGTTCATTTTCTAAAGGAGAACTCATGCAGATATGAAACTATAAAAGCATGAAGTTCTTTAATAGGTTATCTTAACCCTTATATATGCCAGATTGCTAAGAGCATCACCACATAACAATAGACTACAGTTAAACTAAAATAAGATAAATCACAATAACTTTCATACAAAGTATGAAACTGCCCAAATAACAAATTATCAAATAAGTATTTCTATAATTTCACAAGATGATATAGTGTTATAAACAATACTTTTGTTCCTTAACACAAACACACTAGACCTTCTTGAATGACAAACCATGCAAGTAAAACTTTCCAAAGTTCAGTATCAAATTATCAATATTACATTTCTAAAGGCTCACTAATAGGAAATAGTACAAAAATTTTGTTCATGATTCATAGTATAAAATTATTAAATACTCGAAAGTTACAGAGCCTCCAAAATTAAATAAAAAATAGCTTACAATATTCAAATATGAAAAAGAAAAAGGTTCCTTAAGCTAGTGCTTACTGGTTTAGTACAGGTAAAACTTTGCAAAGTTTAACATTACAGATGCTACCAGTCTTCAAGTTAAGAAATGACATCCATACATAAATTTTTGTAGCCAAAAAAAAAATGAAAAAAAGACTCCTTAAGTTGTCTTTACTGGTTTAATGGTTTGGAAGATAAAAATCAAAGCCATGTTAAATGGTAATCTCTCCCCAAAAGAAATGGAAAGGGAATGAGAAAGTAACTACTCAATAGGAGTAAATTAGAATATAGGCGAAATTCTCTAGTTTCAATTACTTTTAAAAGCAAAACTTACCTTGATTTTTTAAGTAACCCAAGTACCCAACTCTGAAACTTGTTGCCAATTGTTTGGGCAAGGTGAACAACCTGAAAAAAAAACAACATAAATACACAATTAAATAATAAATCACAAACATCAAGCAAATAAGAAGAAGAAATGAAGAAGCTTACCATGCGAAACCCATAGTTCCATGTTGTCAGTTCTTGACAATGTGACACACTAATATTGTGCTCGTGCTATTGCTGTGAGCCTTTGACAAAAGAAATGAGGAATAATTGATTTGATGAAACATAACTCTGAATCTATAACACAATCACAATTAACACTTAGGGTTAAGGAAATATAAAGAGATATGGAAGAGAGATAGATACAAAGAGACAGAGATTGAAAGAGAAAGATACAGAGAGTTAGAGGTTGAGAGAGAGAGATACATGTTTTGAAAGGGAGAGATACGAACTAAGACTAGATAGAGACAAAAAGAGTGAGAGATAGATGAAAGAGAGAACATACCTTACATTTGAACCAGCTTGATGGTAATGATGGTCAACGGTAGCCGGAATCAAAGAGAGGAGATGAGGAATTGAGGGGTTAGAGATTTAGGAGTTACATCTTGTCAATGGTTTAGTAGTTTATGATTGATTCTGTGATAAATTGGACTATTGGAGATTGGTGGTGAGTAAGCTTACCTTGAGTGGTGGTTATGTTTCAAATGGCCAACAACAATCAACTGCCGAAAATTTCAACTAGGAGATGGTTGGGTAAATGGGTAGAGTTTCAAATGGGTAGGAGGCCTATTCACACCTGAGATGAAATAAATGTAAAACGAGATTGAAAGAAAGTTTTATATAGTTAGGGTTTTATTTAATATATTTATTATATATTTATATTGATATAATTAATTATTTCTTATTTGGTTAATTAGTCGAAATGGTTAAAGATTTTTTTTAACAGTTAATCGATCGATCTATCAATTTACTTTATTTGATTAATCTATTTTTTACCAATTTAATTTATTAATCAAATTATTTTAACCCTAAGAAATTAATCAGTTTTAACTATTTAATAAACACTTAATTTTTAATTGATCTAACTTTCTTTTCGGTTTCAAAATGGTTTTAGTTTGGATTCAGTTGCAAAGTGTTTTTTTCTCGCCCTACTTTTAGTTCAAAGATAATCAAGCAAATCGCAACAGTGAATTCTGAGTATGAGTCAGCAAGGGGTTTGTAACGGTGATGACAAACTCATGATTTGTAATTTTGAATCAAAATCAGTGAAAATGGAAACAAACCATCGAGAAGTGTTTTCCTCTAATCCCAATACAAATAAAACTATCAAGTTCTCCAAACCCTAACCCCAATACAAAATCTTCAATTCCAGTAATCAGAATCTCATTCTCAACAAAACCAAATCCAGAATCAAAACACAAAACCCTAAACTTTAGAGGGAGGTATGAGCAGTAACAGACCTAGGAATTTCCGCCGCCGCGGCGACGATGGCGGCGACGACGGCGATACGGATGACTCCAACATCGCAAAACCCTCTTCTATTAGTACTATTATTTCTTCTTCAAAACCCAAAAAGCCCCAAACCAAAGCCCCCAAAAAGCTCCTCAGTTTCGCCGACGACGAAGATGAAGAAGGAGTCTGTGCCCCATCATTAAAACCCACCTCCTCAACCAGGAACAGAGACAGAGAACGATCCTCTTCTCGTCTCAGCAAACCCAATTCCTCTCACAAGATCATCTCCAACCGCCTGGTTACTACTACTTCCTCCGCAGCTCATTTGCCCTCAAATGTGCAGCCGCAAGCTGGCATATACACCAAAGAAGCGCTCCTTGAGCTCCAGAAGAACACCCGCACTCTTGCGGCGCCTTCCTCTCGCTCTCAGCTCTCTTCCTCCGAGCCCAAGATTATCCTCAAGGGTCTCCTTAAACCCCAGCTCCAAGATGACACCATCAAACAATCCCAAGAATTGGACTCTGAGGACGAACAACAACAACAAGATGGTGTTGGAGGTAGACCGCAGAATTTGTTTACAAGGGACAAGGATGAACAGGAGATAACCCGGTTGGCTATTGGGGAAGGGGGGGAGTCGTTTCCTGATAAGGCCACCGTTGAGGCCATCAAGGCCAGGAGGGAACGGATGAGGAAATCCGGGGTGACTCCAGCTCCCGACTATATATCCTTGGATGGAGGGAGTAATCACGGTGCCTTGGATGGGTTGAGCGATGAGGAAGGTGAGTTTCAAGGGAGGTTTCTGGGGGAGAAAATGCATACTGGGAAGAAGGGTGTGTTCGAGGATGTTGATGAGAGGGCAATGGCTAAGGACGTACATGTGCAGGATTATTACAATGACGAGGATGAAGAAGCGAGGCTCTGGGAGGAGGCGCAGGTTAAGAAGGGATTGGGAAAGAGAATGGATGATGGATCAAGTAGGATGGCTAGTAATAGTAGTGCTAGTGTATCAATGCTTCAGACTGTGCAGCAGCAGAAGTATATGTACCCACCAGCGTCCGCATATGATCCAATTCCAAGTGCATCTATGTCTCCTCCAAGCATTGGAGGAGTAGTTGGACCGTCCAATGGTTTGGATTCAATGTCAATATCGCAACAAGCTGAGATTGCCAGAAAAGCATTGCGAGAGAGTGTTTGGAGGCTTAAGGTATGGTTCTTTGTTCTATTGCTTGCTCAATTAGAATTCATCATTTTCGTATGAATTATATGGTGAAAATACATTTAGTAGGAAGTTCGAAAATACAAATTCTGACTTACAGTATTTCTTTTGTCAACGCATAAATATAGTGTTTGGTTTACTTCATTGGTTATAATAAGGTCCTATTATATCAAAAAGAAAAATATTGCCTTAGTGCCCTAAGTCTTTCTTTGGGAGTTCAAAGGGAAAGGAAAAGAAGGATTTTAAAAGAAAATGAAGGGTAAGGAAAGTAAAGTAAAGAGGGATTGATATGTTTCCCTTGTTTGGGAGTTTTATAAAATATGATAGGGAAATGAGGGGTTGACACATTTCTCCTACGAGCCACCCAATTTTGGATGTTAAAAGATCTGGTATATAGGACGGTTTGGGGGGTTATAGGGTGCCCTCCAAAACCCTTCCCCTCTTTATGAAAGAAACTCCCAAATAGGGTTTAGGTTGCCCCTTTACTTTCACTTACACCCTCCAAAACAATTTGTAAAAGTAACCTATAGGTTGGTTTCGTCTCTTGTAAGCTGCTTGGCCAATTGTGCCTTAAAGATTATGGCTGTGAAAATCTCATTGCAAGTAGAGAGAAATTTTACTAGTTATGAAACTTGACTCACATAATGAGACCAAAAAGTGTATTTATGAACATGACCATTTGACAAGGGGCATGATCAAGTCTAAATCATTGTGAGATCCAATTATTCAGAGAGTCTAGTTTGCCTACTTACTTTATGCCCCTTTTTACAATTTCTTGCTGTGTTGCTAGAAGAATTGAGAAGTTGGAAAGAGATACTGTGTTGGAATCATGTATGTAATTTGGTTAGAAAGGGCAGTTTGGGTGTTAGGAATTTGATCAAGTATAATCATGCTTGTTGGGAAATCTTCCAATAATGACAGTTTGTGGAGAAGGGCAGTTTTCACTAAATTTGGTGAATATTGGGGAAGACGGGTTTCGAAGAAAGCGAGGAGTTTGTATGGAGTGTTTGGATATTTATGAGAAGTGGATGGGATAATTTTCTTGGTTTAATCTTTTTTAAGATGGAAGTTGGTATTAGAGTGTTTTTTTTGGGAGGAAGTTTGGTGTGGTGGCACAGATTTAAAGTATGTGTAAAGATTATAATCCTATTATTGATAATGAAATGATTTTGATTTGGATTTGGATTTGTACGGAACTTTTCAGGTGGTAGGATTCACTGGCGTCTTAAGTTTGTTAGATTTGGAGAGACAGTTTGGTATGCTTTATAGGGTCCATAGTACTGCGGTAGGTATGGATGTAATGCATTAGAGACCTAATCCTAATAAAACTTTTAAGTCAAGTCCTCCTATAATGAGCTGGTTGGGCTCAAGGACGATTCTTTCCCTTGCAAAAGCTGTTTGGGAAGTGGCCATGCCTGTTAAGGTAGGTAAAACCCTTACTGCAGATAATTCAATAAAGAGGAAGAAGATTATTGTCTGTTTTATGTTTCATGTGCAAATGTGATCGGGAGATTGTTGCCCATCTATTGCTGCATTACCAGGTTGGTCGGAGTGTGCGGTGTATGATCTTTTATCTGTTTAGTGTTTCTTGGTTGTTCCTGCATCGGTTTTTTAACTAATGGAATCATGGGCGAGTGCAAAAGAAGCTTGGAATTCCTCTTTGTGTTGTATGGACACTATGGAAGGAAAAGAATAGAGGGGCTTTTGAGGGGGTTCAATCGAGTTGCATCAAGTAAAGATGAGATATTTATAGAAACTTTATGAGTGGCTACTTATCAAAAAAACTTATAAGTGGCTGTTGGTTTCTACTGGTTTTTCAAATTATGAATCCTGTAGACAATTCTGGATGCTCTTGCTTGTCTTATGAGATTTAATTTTCTTTTATCTTCTTATTCTTTTTTGGTGTCTCTCTGGTAACTTCCCATATTCTTGGATACATCCCCATTTTATCCTCCCTCCCCCCCCCCACAAAAAAAAAGGAATGGTCAGAGCAGTGCCCTTAGAAGTAACATAACTTGTAAGGAATAAATCTTTTATTCACACCATGTCTTTTGATACTATCTTCACATTTTGGCGGATCTAGATGTTAAAAATTTTGACCCTACTTTAAGCAATCTTATCAAGCATTTCACAAAAGGAGCTTTGGTATCCCTTGGCTTGAACCTGCTATTTCACCCTCTTAGTTTGTTTTCATCTGCATACTATTAGCCATTTGTTGCTTGTTTTTGGTTAGTGATGTATGTCTTCATAAAAAGTTGAGACAAGAATTTTGCTAAGTGATCTTTTTTTTGGTGACAACTCAAAAGTGGCTAGTTTGGAGACTATGTTTGCTGGTTGCAATAAATTAGTTTGTAACATGTTTAAAAGATTCATGCCAACAGCACCACATGAAAAAGATTTGTTGATTTGGACAAAGCATATACAACCTCAACTTTACCAAAATGTAATATTTCTCCTTGTTCGCAACTTAGAAACAGATAGGACATCTACAAAAAAAAAAAAAAAGTTGAATAACTTTGCTGAAGCATTTAATTAAAGTTTTCTTTGCAGAATTCAAGCTTCTTACTTACCCAAGAGCGCAAGGCCTTCATTTTAAACTGTTATTGGTTTCTTATGTTATAAACTTGTTTGGAGTATGTTTTTTCTTTTTTTTATCTGTTACTAAAAAGACATAAATACAGATGTACTAGTCAAATTCGTTTTGTCCCTGAGCTAACGTTTTGGTATGAGACAGATATTATGTTCAAAGCTTTAAAATGGATGGATATACTTTGCACTTATATTTCATCATCTCTCCAGGAATCTCGTGGTAGAACCATTTCTTCACTTACAAAGACGAATGAAAATTTGACTGCCTCATTGTTGAATATTACTGCTCTTGAAGAGTCTTTATCTGCTGCTGGTGAGAAGTTCATCTTTATGCAAAAGCTTCGTGACTTTGTTTCTGTTATATGTCAATTTTTGCAGGTATGGCTTAATCTAATTTTATTTCTTGCGTTTGTCTGCACCAATATCATTGTTTCTTTTTTTTAGTTTTTTTGCACAAATTAATAATTGGTCCTCTTTGGATCTCAAAACTCTCTGTCTCTCTAAACTTCAAAGACATTAAAACAGATGCAATACATATTGGTTTATGTCCTGCATTTGTATGCACCAATATCCTTGTACAAGATACGATGCACATTGGTTTAAAGTTTCATCTGCTTATCCATTTCATTAACATATTTGGCAAAGTAAGAAAAAAAAGATGTAAACTAAGACAAATTTCAGCGTCTGTTTGAAATGGTCTTACTGTGAATATGTTATCACAAGACCTTCATGGAACATTTGTTTCAAGTGATAATATCATACACACAAAAACAAAAAAAACTATATTCTCTTTTGAGAGAGTTTTCTATTTCCTGATGCTTCTTTGGCCATAGGTTTTCTAGCAGCCTAAATTTGCATTTTTTTGCTTCCTATAAATTGAAAGCTGGAATTGTGTCACATGGACTCTAAAATAACGGGGCATGTTGTCCATGAATGACATGAGTCCAGCTATAGAAGTTTGTTTTGGAAACATTTTCACAGGTTTTAGGGATGAAACAATGATGCAGGAGCATCTAAGAAGCTGATTTAATTAGTCTTTAATACGTTTTATTGTTTCTCTTGTTTTATTTAGTTCATGGACAGCAGATTTGTTTTCTGTAGCTTTTATTTATAGTCATGTGACTAGCATGTGACTTCTAATTAAAAGCCATGTGACTAGTATGTGACTTTAAATGAGCATGGGTGGTTAGCTGGGAGTTACTTAAATGAAGGGTACAGATTTAAGGGTTGTCATAACCCTAGTATAAATAGTCTTTTCAAACTTATTTTAAGCACCCTTCATTATTAAAATTCAGAGAATTTAGTGGTTTTCAACCCTAAACCCTAATTTTGTTCCAGCTTGAACCTACATCAGAATTTTAGCCTTTATTCTGTTCTAAAACTGCTGTTTTCACTTCCTAATCTACACCAAACAATTAATACATACCTAGTCTGCTGGAACTTGTCTAGTAGTTGCATTGGATCCAGACATTTTCTGTTACAGGAATATATATCTTTCTAGCTGATAAAAAATGAACAATCTAAGCTATAAAGATTACCAAAGTTTTCATATTCTGGAAGTGGGGAGCTTAGTATAGATATGGGAAGGTATTAGTTTGGAAAGAAATGATAGCTAACATTTTTATCAGGTTCTCAAATGTTTGTGGTTGGGTAGGATTTTATTTTTCCATCTAAATCTATTTACAGTTACTCTTCTAACTAAATTGGTGATAACTTATTTTTCTCACTGCCTGAGTTATTCTTTTGGGTCTTCCCCTTCTAGTTGTATCTGCTCCTACTTGAATAACATTCATCAGCCTTAATGGGGCAGTCTTTTGTTTTTATTTCACATCATTGAACTATATATATATTTTTTTTGACAAGTCACAGCATTAAACTCTCACCTTTCTCCTCATGCCTCCGGCTATATAAACTAGAACTGATAATGCAATTATCTGTCCTATCATTTCTCATACCTCACTCTAAACATTTCGTATTATTCTCTCATTTATTTTTCTTTTATTCAGAAGTCAACCACATGATTTTGGCCTTATTGAGATGAAAATCTACAGGCTAGGTTATATGACACTTTAAATTTCCTCCCTACTCTTTTACTACCAGCTCCTTCATCTCAGACAAATATTTTGCTACATACAGACACGCATGACATTAAACTAGGGTGGAAATGGGGTGGATGTCCCTTACACTGCTCCTGCCCCGCAGCTTCAACCGCTCCACTTGTCCCCCGTCCCGCCTCTGCCTTGGAGGCAAATCTTTCACTCGAAACCACCTTGATGGCTCCCAAAACCCACCATGCCTTAGCTCAAATCGGCGGGGAGTGGGTCAGATAAGCACAATAATATTTTCCTTATTTTTTCAAGCCAACAGTCAAAATCTCTAAAATGGTGACATAAATCATTGATTCTTTAGTAAAGCACAAAAAAAATTTATAGTACGTTCAAAAGATATTAGCTGACATGCAAAATTTGTATTACATGAGTGCTCCTTTACAAAAAACAAATGAGGAAAAAAAGAGCCAAAATGATTTAATTTAAGTGAAAATTTCAGAAGATTATACTTAGCAGCTCATTTTATTTTTCTTTATTTTTTCCATATTTAAGCTAAATTCGGTAAATGGAAACTAAAGAATCTTTTGTATACTGCATGGATGAGATAGGGATGTTTCTGTGTTATACTTGACGTTTTATGAACACTGCTTTGATTCCAAAACATTGTCACTACATGTAAACACACGAGTGAGCCATTTATCCCGTTCCTGTCTAGCGCCAGCACACCTCTTAGTTCTGTGAAGGAAAGTGCCTTGGCAGATACAGTGAGAAGAAAGAAAGAGAGAGAGAGAGAGAGACCTGGCGGTGACGGCTGCTGTTGAATCAGAGATGAATATGGGGTTAGGCAGCGGCTGCTGGAAGTCTTTTTTTTATAAGTAAAAATTATATTTCAAAGGAACCAAGGGGTGCCACTCAATTACAAAAACTATCTACAAGATAGTATGTCAATAAAATCTATGAAGTCTGCTTCATTTACAAAGAATTTTCCATTTACCCACAACCCAAAAGTCTTGAATGAACCCTTTTGACGGAAGATATAATTTTTTTCTCTCCTTCAAAGGCTCTCCTATTCCTTCCATTCTAAAGCACCGAAAAAATCGAGAGACAAATCAAGGACTAGATCTTTCTCATTTCCTTAGAAGCTTTCAAATCACATGATGTAGAACAAGAAAATAAGGAAAGGATATAGATAGAAACCAGGCTACTCTGGGGATTGGAAAAGAATACCAGGCTACCCTAGGGATAGAAAAAGAATACTAAGCTACACTGGGGATAGAAAAAGAATACCAAGCTACCCAGGAGGTTGAGAAGAATTGATACCCATGTTAATCTGTTTTTTATTTATTCTAAGCTAATCAAAAAGTAACATAGATGATCTCTTATATAGAGATCTTTAAGAATCCTAACCTAAGCTAACACTATAAATAAAGAAACCCTAATCCTAATACAATTTGCCCCATATTATAAAATTACAAATTTGCCCCTATATTACAAAATTACAAACTTGTCCCTATACCTTTTTGTACCCCATCATTGTCCACCACTTAGAAAAAACTCGATCTCGAGTTTTGAAGTTAAGAAGCAATAATAACTGTGATGCTTGGAGAAATGAAGCATTGTTATGTCAGTCTTGAAGAATGTTTGCTGTGGAGGTGCGTCAAACCAAATAGGCAAGATAAAATCAACACTAGGGGCCTACATAAAAACCATTGTCTTACTCGTATCTTCCAAGTTTTCATGAACTTGCTCAACATGTCTTCTGTCAGGTGTGGTTTGAGCTTAGTAGCACAGTTTTCAAGAACTCTCTTTGCCAACTTCTGAGCTATTGGCGTAACTTTCGCCTTGCCTTTCTTAGCACTAGATAATATTGTGGAGAGCAACTTGTGGGAAATTTCTTCACTTTCTTCTAATATAAGGGTCATAATAGTCAAGAACTCTCGCTGCCAACCTCTGAGCTATTGGTGTAACTTTCGCTTTGCCTTTCTTAGCACTAGATAATATTGTGGAGAGCAACTTGTGGGAAATTTCTTCACTTTCTTCTAATATAAGGGTCATAATAGTCTCCATAAATGAGAAGACATTCTCTGCATGGTGATCCCTTATAGCTCTGAGGAAATGCCGAAACATATCAGTAATAAGATCATCACATCCAAGATCCAACATCATGACACGTGATTTGACCTTGGCAATAGTCTCTGGAATCGAAATCTTCTTAATATATGACTGACTAGAGTGGTTAGCTAAATGTTCAAATGAGGATACAATCAACTGAAAGACCTCCCTCATTTGTTCATCATCATAAGGCATGTCCGGTGTAGTTATTCTGGTTATTTCACTGATGATAGTGGTGACCGCAATTTTCACACCAATATGTGAATGCCTAAAAAGTTGGTCAGCAACTAAAACTTTCATCAACGAAATGAGTGCAGTTTGCAGCAACGTAGGAGGTGATTGTGTTACCTTTGAAAGGCATAGTGTGGTTTGATCAAGAAGACAAACGAGCTTATCAACTGATAAATATAGACTTGCAAGCTTATACCGAACTTCAGTGAGTTGTTGGTCAAGCTAAAAAATAGACCACATATTTCTAATTTAAATAAATTTAAAATAGAAATAAGGCATGGGCATGAAACTTTTTTTTTATTCTCCTTTGTTTTTTTTTCGATTTTTTTTTTAAAATAAAAATAAAATACAAATACAAATACAAATACAAACAAGCTATTGCCGCAAAAGAAACAAAACAACTCACAGGCTCACGTTTCCTGTTGGCATGGACGGCGCTCCCAGATGGCGCTCCCAAACGGCGCTCCCAGACGACGGTGGAGCTGTAGCGATGGCATCTGGGCTCCTTGGGTTCGAACCTCCTAAAGTCGGCGACTAAGGTAGCATTGGTGCCTTGGTGGACGGACAGACGGTCGGTGTTGGAGATCGGCGATGAGGAAGTGTGGCTGATTCCGGTGGAGTTACGACTGGGTCTTCACGGCTTGAGGTCTGCATCTCAAGATGAGCTTAAGGGTGGTAGTGGCGCGACCCAGAAGTTACCGGAGTAGGAGATCGGAGGTGGTGGTGGCGAGGCGTTTTATGGAGATTTGGGCCGTTTTCCGACGATATACCTGCATGGATAGTGGGGGTGAGTAGATCGAGAAGCTCCGGTCCTGGTGGAGTGGTTGGTCTCGAACGAATGTGGTTGTCGGCGACGGCGTGTGGCGGTTCAACGTGAAACTTTCAGGCTTTGGTCGGCTTAGGGTGGCAAGTCTTGTGGTGGTGGCGGTGCGGTACGGAGATCACCGAAAAAGGGCGAATCTGTGTTTAAGCTGTTTTGGCCTAAGGCTTTGTTTGGTTCGTGGATATGTGTTTGGGCAGATTGTGTACTGTTTATGGGATGGATGTAAATGTGGGTTTGTTTTTGGATTTGAGTGTGGGGATCTGTTTAGGCTCTGATACCAAACTGATGTAGAACAAGAAAATAAGGAAAGGATATAGATAGAAACTAGGCTACCTTGAGGATTGGAAAAGAATATCAAGCTACCTTGGGGATAGGAAAAGAATACCAGGCTACCTTGGGGATAGGAAGAATACCATGCTACCCTGGGGATAGGAAAAGAATACCATGCTACCCTGGGGATAGGAAAAGAATACCAGGTCACCCTGGGATAAGAAAAGAATCCAGACTACCCTGGAGGTCGAGAAGAATTGATACCCATATCAATCTGATTTTTATTTATTCCAAGCTAATAAAAAAGTAGTGTAGAGGATCTCTTATATAGAGATCTTAGGAATTTTAACCCTAAGCTAACATTGTAAATAAAAAAACCCTAATCCTAATTCAAATTTGTCCCATATTATAAAATTACAAATTTGCCCTCATATTACAAAATTACAAACTTGTCCCCATAACTTTCTGTACCCGATCATAACTGATGTAGAGCAAGAAAATAAGGAAAGGATATAGATAGAAACCAGGTTACCCTGGGGATTGGGAAAGAATACCAGTCTACCCTAAGGATAGGAAAAGAATACCAGGCTACCCCGGAAGTCGAGAAGAATTGATACCCATATCAATCTGATTTTTATTTATTCCAAGCTAATCAAAAAGTAACATAAAGATCTCTTATTCAGAGATATTTAGGAATCCTAATCTTAAGCTAACATTGTAAATAAAGAAACCCTAATCCTAATACAAATTTGTCCCATGTTATAAAATTATAAATTGGTCCCCATATTACAAAATTACAAACTTTTCCACCACTTAGATAACTCGACCTTGAGTTTTGAAGTGAAGAAGCAATAATAACTTAGATGCTTGGGGAAATGAAGCATTTTCACGCTAGTCTTGAAAAATGAAGTCTCGACGAAAAGAAAAAATTTTGGCTGCAGTGGAGGTGCATCAAACCAAATAGGCAGGATAAAATCAATACTAGGAGTCTGCATAACAATCACTGCCTCAATCATGTCTTCTTGTGGCTTGGAAGTTTGTTCCCGCGTACTTTCTTCATTGATCGTCTTTTCAACTTGCTCGACAAGGACTTCCGGCGTGTCGTGAGGTGTCTCTAAGTCAATGATTTTGGAAGCTTCATCTTTGTAGTTCTCAGGTTGGAAGTGAGCATAATTAACGTGCTTTGATAGACCGGGAATAAAACTACAGTTGCGATTAAAATCGGCGGTGAAGTTCTCTATTCTCTTAGAAATCCTATCAAGTACCTTTTGGAACTCGAGAAAAGTATTGTTAGGCAGAATTGGTTTTCTTGGCGAGTAATACCCAATCACTATCCAACAACAATAGTCGTAAATACAACGACCATTCAACTTTGTTTTAGCCTAAGAAGCATCTTCGTGCCTAACAAATTGCACAATGGCTTGAAAATCATAACCAGTTTGAGAAATAATAATTTTCTCTACAAACCCATATGGATCAAAAACCTTATGCAATACATTCTGTGTGATTGGATATAATACATCATTAATGGTCACACAGGATTCGGTTTGGCTCAACTGAACCCATTACAATTTTTTTTCACTATTTTCTTTTATCTCTCACCCGTGTTTCTCTTTCTCTCACCTATTCTCACTTTCTCTTTTCATTCACTCTCACTCGGTTGACCTCTTGTTTTTTTTTTTCACTCACTTTTCTCACACCTACTCTTTTTCTATTCTCTCATCTTCACCTGCAGCAAGCTTTTTGTTCTTTTTTTTTTCTTGACTTTTTTTTTTAAAAAAAAAGAAGAAAAAACATAAAAATAAAATTACAAGAGTTATTAGATTTCCTGTTAACAGAGGGAAGACCTCGTGCTTCCTTGGTCGCGACAGGGGAGGTCGTCAACAAGCCGATGACGACGGCTAGGGGTCGATCGGCGTGGAGTTGGGTCGCTGGCGATCGGCGGTGGTACCAGTGGCGGCGGCGTGAGGGGATGGCTCCGGACGTAGGAGATCGGAGAAACCAAAGGGCACGGCTGTCGACGGTCAAATACGGGAGATTAAGACGTGATCGTGGCGGGTGGGTAGCGGGGTTGGGTAGATCGGAAAATTCTGGTCTTGATGGTGTGGTCCGTCTTGGACGGAGTTGGTTGCCGGTGGCAGCGGCGGTTGGCAGTTCTTCTTGAAACTTTCAGGCTTTGGTCGGCTTAGCGTGGTGGTGCGGTTCGGAGATCACCGGAAAACAATGAATCTGCGTTTAAGTTGTTTTGTCCTAAGGCCCTGTTTGGTTCGTGGATATGTGTATGGGCAAATTGTGTACTGTGTCTGTGGAATGGATATATATGTGGGTTTGTTTTCGGATTTGAGTGTGGGGATTTGTTTAGGCTTTGATACCAAGTTGATGTAGAACAAGAAAATATGGAAAGAATATAGATAGAAATCAAGCTATCCTGAGGATAGGAAAAAGAATACTAGACTACCCTGGGGATAGTAAAAGAATACCGGTTACCTTGGAGGTCGAGAAGAATTGATACCTATATCAATCTGATTTTTATTTATTCCAAGCTAATAAAAAATTAACACAGAGATCTCTTATATAGAGATCTTTAGCAATCTTCACCCTAAGCTAACACTGTAAATAAAGAAACCTTAATCCTAATACAAATTTGCCCCATATTATAAAGTTACAAATTTGCCCCCATATTACAAATTTACAAACTTATCCCCATACCCTTTTGTACCCTATTACCACATCAAGCCCACAACTCTTGAATGGAACTGGCTATCGCCCAAGGAAGTCCCACCATACCAAAAGCCATATTCCAAAGTTGGTTGCTGCTGAAAGTCTGAAATGGAGAGAGACAAATCAGAAAAGCCCTAAACTTTTTGGATTGACTCATTAGGTCGATTAAACTTTTTGTTATTTATTATTTTATTTTCAAATTTTTGGTGGCTCCATTATATGATCAAGTTGGCATGCTAATTTAACTTAATTTATTTAATATCAATGTAATTAAGTTCACGAAACAAGTTAACAATAATTTAAGCTTTGTTATTAATTTTTTCTCATAAGAGATAAAATAATATATAAGGAATTTATTGGGGATAATGTTGGTATTGTGTGCTTTTTAAAGTATATAAGCATGTTTTTTCTATCTAATGGAGACTTTTTGATAAGTCTTTGTTAAGATCTGTGAAGCACTATTTTAGTGAATAATGCAATTTCATACTGTTCAGTAACTTATCAAGTTATTATCAAAATTAATCAGTACTTTTATTGAATTGTGACATGTAGTCAATAACTTATGAAGCCATATGTTGGAAAATTAGTAGTTGTAAAAGAAACAACGGACAGTATGATGTTTCTTATACGTAAATTTTACCATGAGACAATATCTTCTACTTGGCCACTATTAGTTTTGGGTTTCGGCTTCAGGCTGTCTCGGGTTTCAAACCAAGATGATTTTGAGTTCAGTCATCTCAGGTTTCAGGTTGTTTGGGTTCGAGTCAATACGGATTCAGGTTTTTCTGGGTTCAGGTTGAGCTGTGTTCTGGTCAATTGCAACTCGGGTCACCATAGTTATCAAAAGCGCGCCTGAGGTGTGCCTAGGCATGAGGTTCAGCGATGCTCTAAGGCTAGCGCCCGAGGCAGCCCCAGGTGAGGCGACCTTTGTGAGGCGAGGGCCTAGGCGCGTGCCTTTGGCCGAGGTGGAAAGCGCATAAAAGGCGTGCCTGGTCTGATGTGTTTTGAGTCTTTGGTTTATTAATTTGGTGTATGATTAAATTGTGTGTTTTAACCCATGGGAACAATTCTATTCATTGATCTGATTACCCAAAGGTCAATTAAGTAAAAAAAACCCTAAAGAAAGAAACGCTGGCCCCTCTTTCTCTCTTTTTCTCCTCCTTTTTCTCTGGGCCCTTTTCTTTTTTTCTCATATTCCCATCAGTCCCACTCTCTGTTTTATTCTCTGTCCCCTCCTTTCTTTTTCTCCCATTCCCATCAGTCCCCCACCCTCTGCTAACTTTTAATGGAGCAAATAGTGTCTTATTTGCTTGTCCGTTTGTTTTATCTTCTCCTCCTCTTTCACTGTCACCCCTTTCTTTTTCTCCCATTCCCATCAGTCCCTCTCTTTTTTTTGATAAGTAAAAGTATATATAAAGAAAGCACCAAGGGGGTGACACCCATTTACAAAAGAACTATCTACTAGATAGTATATCTATGAAATCAAGGAACTCTTCTTCATGTACAAAATATTTCCCAGCCCCTCTCTCTCTCTGTTTTAGCTTTTAACAGAGCAAATAGTGTGCTTGTGTGATTGTTTTGAAGTTTGAACCATGTTTGGTGGTTGGTATTTTCATTGTGGTATTGGTAGTCTTGTATTGAATTTTTAGTGTGTTTGCATTAAAGTATTTTATACACATTTTTCAGTAAATGTGCACCTTGCGCTTTTGATAACTATGTTGGTCACTCAATTATGAGTCACTTGGTTTCAGGTTGAGTCGGGTTCAAGTTAAATTGTTTGTTAAAAAAATATCTGGTTTGGGCGGGTCAGATTGGCTTTTTTGGCAGGGTTGGGTTTTGCCACCTCTAGATTTAGACATTAATTACTCCAAAACATTTACATAATGGGTAAAAGGCTCCAAAATACAATGGCCACCTGTTTTTCCGAGATAAGGTCATGCCACCGAATGTCCTTTGGGATAGAGTTGTTTTTCTTTTCTCCCTATGGTCTTCTCTTTGAATATATGCAGAGAGACTGGAGGGTTGTTCTCATATGATCCCTTTCTTTCTTTCTCTATTTTACTATATTTATTCTTTTCTGAAAATGAAAACCTGGATCCATATTAACCCTCCATCTCTTTGGCTGGAAAATGTAAGTGTTAGGATGAACAGAAATATTTTTCCCCATATAAATGGTGTATGCTTACTGTGTTTGCTTCTTGATTTTTATTAGTTAACACGCTCTACAGCATCCCATCAGTGTTCAGTATCATGAACTGTATAGCATTCTGCTCTCATGTTGCTTGTATGTTTTCTGTTGGCATGTAGTTCTGTTTGTTGAGCTTTACTCGTCAGTTTTTCTTGATTCTCCTCTCAGCATAAAGCTTCCTTGATAGAGGAAATTGAAGAGCAGATACAGGAACTTCACAAGAAACGTGCTTCAGCTACTTTAGAGAGAAGAGCTGCTGATAATGATGATGAAATGATGGAGGTAGAAGTGGGTGTCAAAGCAGCAATGTCAGTTTTCAGTGAACGTGGTAGCAGCAATGCAATGATTGCTGCTGCCACAAGTGCAGCTCTGGCTGCATCTGCTGCCATAAGAGAACAAACAAATCTACCAGTGTGGTTAGATGAATTTGGTAGAGATGTGAACCTGCAGAAACGTAAGGATATGGAGCGAAGGGCTGCAGCTCGTCAGCGAAGGAAAATTCATTTTGATTGTAAGAGATTATCGCCCATGGAAATTGATGGATCCTATCAGAAAATTGAAGGAGAATCAAGCACTGATGAGAGTGATAATGAGACTGAAGCGTACAAGGAAACACGAAAAGGATTTCTTCAGTGTGCTGATAAAGTTTTCAGTGATGCATCTGAGGAATATTCGCAACTTTCAGTAGTTAAAGAAAGGTTTGAAAGATGGAAGAGAGATTATTCATCAACTTATCGTGATGCTTACATGTCACTAAGTGTGCCTGCTATCTTCTCACCCTATGTGAGACTGGAGCTTTTGAGATGGGACCCACTCCATGAGGATGCTGACTTTTTTGATATGAAATGGTACTTATTTTTAGAACCTACTACAAGAGCTTTAATCTCTTGGTCCGAGTATTTTAATTGGCTATTTAAAAAAATAATTATTTGTTTACATAACATGCCCAGACTCACACAGAGGGGTACATTCACACACTGGCACTTATGATGGCTATTTGTTGCATCTTCCCAAAAGATACTAAGGATTTCTTCCCCTCTTCAGGCATTTGTTGCTATTTGATTATGGTAAGCCAGAAGATGGAAGTGATTTCACACAGGATGATGCTGATGCTAACCTTGTCCCCGAACTAGTTGAAACGGTTGCACTCCCTATTCTGCATCATGAAATTGCCCGCTGTTGGGATGCACTTAGCACACGGGAGACAAGAAACGCTGTTTCTGCCACAAGTTTGGTTACAAATTATGTTCCTGCATCTAGTGAGGGTCTAGCAGAACTACTAGTTGCTATTCGCACCCGTTTAGCTGAAGCTGTCGCTAGTATTATGGTATAAATTTCAGTTAGTTCCCTCTTTTGCTAAGATCTATAGAAATATCTATCTGTCTATATAAACATGTCCTTGTTAGTTTTGTATCAAATTATGATTTTTGAACTAATACTGCTCTGATTATTGTTTCTCCTGTCATTGCTATTTCACAGGTCCCAACATGGAGCCCACTTGTATTGAAGGCTGTGCCCAATGCAGCACGAGTAGCAGCATACAGATTTGGGATGTCTATTCGTCTCATGAGAAATATTTGCTTGTGGAAAGATATCTTGGCATTGTCAGTTCTAGAAAACCTTGCCCTTGATGAGCTTTTGTTTGGGAAAGTTCTACCCCATATTCGAAGCATTTCATCAAATGTTCATGATGCAGTCACAAGAACTGAAAGGATCATTGCTTCTTTATTTGGGGTGTGGGCAGGTCCAAATGTCACAAGAGACCGCAGGTACAAATAATGTCTTCTAGCTATGCTTACTGAAAACTGCATTTTATTGCTTTTCGACCTGCCTTACTTGGACTCTTCAGTCATTAGGATCACTGTCATATGGCAGTTTTCTTACTGATATTAGCTGGGTGGAAGTTTTAGTCTGATTAGGCATAGTCCAAATTATTAATTCTTAATTTATTTGTGTGGTCTTGCCTGTCATTTCAACTTGGCATTGATTATGCTTTAATGATGTTGATGATTTTATCTGCTATATACGAACATGTTGATAACATCTAGGGGCTCACTCCTCTCTGAAATCTGTCAGCTTGGTTTATCTTTCTCCTCTTCCACATTGCATTTTCCTCTTCACATACTGATGCCACTTCTGATGTCAGTTAAATTTATGAAATGTTCAAAATGATCGTTGATGTCTAACTTCTAAGTCATTCTAATTATTGGAGCATCAAACTTATTTATCATACTATGAAGTTTTTGGAGAGAGTGGTTGATTGTAGATTAATACATAATAAAAAATCTCGATGAATCAATTTGGTTTCATCCTAGGAAGTTCTGCCATGGAACTTATTTTTCTACTTCTGACGTTGAAAATATAGAGTGAACAAAAGGGGCCTTTGTATTATTTTTATTCATCTTGAGAATGCATATGGTAAGGTTCCTATTTAAGTTTTATGGTGGGTGTTGAAAAGGAAGGGTGATGTGGTAGAATCAGTAAGCATTAAAAGAATATTGAGAGGAAAATAGAAGACAGAAGAGGAAAGAAAAAGAGGGAATAAGGGAAGAAGAGAAGAAAAAGTATAGAGAACAGAGAACTGAGAGAGAGATATCGAAGTCTGAACTTTAATTAGATTCAAAGTGCTAATCCTCCAAAACATAGTAGAGGTACTTGTATAACCAACCCAACCATAATAGGAAATAAAACTAAAACCCTCGTAAAATAGTGTCCCTAATTGGTAGGATTTTGGCTCAAATCCCCACAAGGAGGACGTCTAATTGGTTTGAGAATAGTGGTTTCTTATTTTGTAGTTGCTTATTCTAGTAGGAGCATAGTAGCAGTTTCCTATTGGATGATTGCTTGTTCTATACTCTTCTATGTTATTGTTTTTTTCTTATTAGTATTAGGAAAATATCATCTATATAAAATGGGTCCTAGAGAAGGTTTGAAGCACACTCATAATTCCAATATATATTGTAAATCAAACAGGCTTACTACTAGAGTTAGGATGAGAGCTTTGGGTGTTTTGGGGTTTTGGTTTGTCAAGTAGGAGAGTGCACTTACAACTAGAGTTAAGTTGAGAGCTTTGGTTGTATTGGAGCTTTTGGGTTGTGAGGTAGTGAGTGTTTAGCAACTTTGCTCTTTCGAAAGTTGTAATTGAAGATTAATAAAGTAGTAAGTTTGTTGGTGGACGTAGGCAAAGAGGTTGTCGAATCACGTTAAATTGTTGTGTTCATTATATTTGTTTGTTTTGTCTATTTAATTGTTATGGTTGCTTTTTTTGCCTAAAATTTGAGTAAATGGATTTTAGAGGTAAAATCTTAACAAGTGGTATCAAAGTTGTGGCTGCGATGGTAAAAACACTAAAGATAGGCAAAATTAATATTGAGTTATTTGATGAGGAGAATGGTTTCTCTCTTTGGCAAAGTTTTATCAAATATGTGTTGACGCGACAAGGGCTCTACAAGGCGATTGAAGAGTCCGAGCCACTAAAGATGATAAAGAAGTTTGGGAAGATATGTCGGTGTGGGCGGTGAACACAATTCGTTTGGCATTGGCTCCTGAGATAAGGTATAGCGTGTTGTTCGAGACATCTCCAAGGATTTTGTGGGACAAGCTTGAGAGTACTTACAAAGAGAGTCTCTAATCAATCATATAGATTTGAAGGATGAAGATATTGATGAATTGAAGATGGAAGAAGTTTGGATGGATGAAGAGATTCCCACGGCACCTCGATAATGAGATAAAGAGACCAAGTGTGTTCGAGGTTGAAGAATTGTTCGTGACTATATCGAGACATGAGCCAAACAATAAAAGGACGGTTGCTTCGGAAAGTAAGCGGATGAGATGGGAAGACCAAAAGGAAGGATTGGACCAACCAAAGAAGAAAGTCAAATTTGATGGTGAGGTGGAGAATTTGAGCCAAGTTGGAGATTTGTTAGGATTTTGGCTCAAATCCCTACAAGGAGGATTTCTAATTGGTTTCGGAAAAGTGGTTTCCTATTTTATAGTTGCTTATTCTAGTAGGAGTATAGTAGTAGTTTCCTATTAGATTGCTTGTTCTAATAGGATTAGTAGTAGTATTCTCCTATGTTATTGTTCTTTTCCTATTAGTATTAGGAAACTATCATTTATATAAAGGGGATCTTAGAGAAAGTTTGAGGCATTCATAATTCCAATATACATTGTAAATCAAAGGGGCATACTACTAGAGCTAGGATGAGAGCTTTAGGTGTATTGGGGTTTTGATTTGTCAAGTAGGTGAGAGCACTTACAACTACAGCCAAGTTGATAGTTTTGCTTGTATTGGGGTTTTTGGGTTGTAAGGTAGTAAGTGTTTAGCAAATTTTCTCTTCCTAAAGTTGTAATTGAAGATTAATAAAGTAGTGAGTTTTTTGGTGGACGTAGGCAAAGAGGTTGCCAAACCACGTTAAATTGTTGTGTTCTTGCCATTTGTTTGTTTTGTCTATTTAATTGTTGCGGTTGTGTTTTTTGTCTAAAATTTGAGTAGGTGGATTTTAGATGTAAAATCCCAACACTAATAATTTAGATAAAATCCCTTAAATCAAATAATTATCCTAACTCCCAATTGGCGGTCCTCCATTTACTCCCAGCTGAAAAAAGCTCAACTTTGGCTAGAGATACTACTCCAAGACCTTAAGACCGAAGGCACGGAACCCATCTTCTGAAATCCTGGTACCATCTGATTTTGGATGACCTTTCTACTTGACGTGGTAGTGGTACTGATGAATGTCACCATGTAAAGAAGTGATAGCCTCATGGCCCTCAGCATCAAACATTGCAACAATCTTATGTAAAGCTTGCATAAATGCTATGAGACAAAATAGGAGGGTCTAAGGTGCCTCGGGACAGTGATAAATCTTTCACATTGAAAACATGACTAATAATTTTATGATGAGGTGAATCAAGTAAATATGCATCAGGTTCGAGTTTAGGAAAGAACTGGCTAATGGGTCAAGAATGTTTAGGATGTTGGTCATAGCAAGTATTAACTATGACATATTCAGGTATATTAATTTCCTTAACCCTACAATGCACATGAAGAACAAGCTTATAATCCGCATGATGTAGAACGACAAGAGGAAATCTTCAAGGGCTGAAATCGGGGTTAGGGTTTGCTGAATTTCGGGAACAATTTATAGGTTTGATAAAGACTAATTAACAGAACTGATAGATTTATCTGCTAGCCTCACACTAGTAGGATTCTACTAGCCTCACACTCTAAGAATCACACCTAGGAAGAAAGCCTCAAACTTTCTAGGGTTTATGAATAATTGAAATTCTGGAAAATCTTCATTAATTAAGAAGAAACCCAATGCAAAGCTTATATAGTGCTCATATGACTCGACCCTAAAAAACATAAATAAACCTTATTAACTGGACCCGGAAAACAGGAGAGAAAAATAAAATGAAATAAACCCACCCCGGTGCTGTGAACAGTGCTTTGCTGCGGTATTGTAAACAGCACTTTGCTACAGTGCTTTCCCAAAAATAGCATAATACTTGGGTTAATTCCCACACAAAGCCTGAGTCATCATCATCCCACCTAATCAAAGCTTGAGGCTTATAAATGTCCCTTTTCTTGTTCAGTTGTTCCTTCTATAAACCTTAACTTACGATTCCTATCATCTCTTCTTGGCGTGATAGAATTACCAAAGTACCCTTTAATATTTGCATCATTCTCCCTTGGTTGGAGAAAACTCAACCCCAAGTTTTAAAGTGTCAAGTTATCAATAATTCCTTGCTCCTCTCTTGCATTCTCAACTTTGAATAAAACATTAAGAGTTGATTGGATGGAGAAGCCCATAGGTGTGATTAAAGATAAATGGTTCCACGCCCTTAATTTTTGGTTTAGTGGGCATTCCTTTGTCAATGAGGAAGAGCTTTTAGAGTTTATAGATTTTTAGTCTTGTAAATGTGTTTGTTGTTTGGGTTGCATCCCCTTGGTGCATTTTTTTTAATATAATATACTTTATTTATAAAAAAAAGTATATTCTTTACTTATCAATAAAAAAGGTACAGAAAGAACCTTCAGCCCAATAGGTTCTATGAGAATCTCTGTAGCGATAACATCATCATTAAAAGCCTTATACAAAATGCATCTCACAACATTGATGTGATGATCATCATCCCTTTCATGAGGTTATCTCATCCTCATCCCCGGAATATTCTACTGGTTCCACAATTTGGTGCTCACACTTGGTGAGGTCACTAGACTTGTAATCTAATACTAAGGCACGTTGAGGACACTGAATAGCGATGTGAATCTTCTCATGGCAACGATGATACTATCTAGATGAGCCACAAGGACAAAACTCACTTATGGAACTGCTACCATGAGGAGCATAGGAATTGGAATATTTACTCCTACAAGTGCTATTCCTAGTGGGGCTGACTGAAAGACAGATTTAGATTGATGTGGCTCTCCTCTCGTTGAAGTCACATGACATGGGGAAAGGGCTGTAAGTTATTTACTTATCTATCTTGTAAAAAGCATTCTCTGTGGAGTACAGGGAATATAATATAACCTATCTCTTTGACAAACCTACCAACTGTAATAAAAGGTTCTTGCTCAATACCTACCAACTGTAATAAAAGGTTCTACCATGACGACCAATTAGCATAGGATTTCTTCCTACAATGTGATTAATTTGTAGGTCATCTATGTACTTGTCTAGGCTGTGATCTGTGGTACTGTAACACTGTTGGGACTTGGGTCTCTAAGTGATCATCATCATAAAAGAGAGCATCCAGAAGAGGTCTAGACTTGATGTCACTATGTAATGGGAAGTCACACAGCAGGTCTAGGGGAGATTCCCTTGTGCCGATCCTATCATATGAGGAGTACCATTCAGATGCATAATGGATGATTTATGGATTTTCCTCAACAGTGTTTACCTTTGTCTACCGAATTTATGCAGACTCCTCGTAGATTTGTTGTATTGAACCAGATAAGTTGTTCTACTATACCCTTGAGATTGCTCAAGTCAACTTGTAGGTTTATATGTGAGGTCTGAAGGGGTCTTGATTTCATTAATCATGATGGATGCAAGGAAAAAAAATGTGGAGATGACACAAATTGCAATAAGTAATCTAGATGATAAACCTGCTAAGATGCACACTCGCCTAGTCTCGAAAACTCACATCTAAATGCTATGTCAAATATGCCATTTAAGCAAAGTCTAGACAAACAAGAGCAAGCAAATTAAATGGCTAGCACAAAAAAGGGGGGTTTAGTTATGGCAGAATGTTTATACCTAACGTAATATGCTAAACCCTATCCAAATGACTACCAATTAAGTTATCAAAATTGAAAAATGTACCTCACATAAGCATAGCAGGCAGTCTGTTCTCAAGTGGATCAAATTGCTGAAAATAAGAAATTCAGGAAAACAGCTCAGCAGCTTTGCTCAGTCAACATGACTTGGCTCAGACAATGCTGCTGGGTTAAAATGGCTAAGCCGTCTCGGCTATATAGCTTGGCAGCTCAAAAACAGTTCGACATGCACAGAGAGGCATGACGAGTGTGCGAAATGAAATCTGGGGTAATGGCAGACCAGCTTTTAGCGGTTGGCAGTGCGACAGCTTCTGATTCTGATCCTGCTGGCTTCGAGTTCTAGTGATGCCAATAGACAGAGATCTGATGAGGCTGCTGCAACAAAAGATACAGGCAGCATGTGAATAGGAACCGATTGACTTGGAGACGATGCTTTTGGCAGTGAGGTGGTCGGTGCTCTCTGTGGTGGTGCACAGAAATGGCAATGGAAAGTCTTGTTCCTGACTTAGGTCGATTGTTCAACTTGAATTCATTTCTTTTTTATTGTTAGAGATGCACTGTTGATGGGGATGGTATGGGTGAAATGGTGGTTGGTTTGAGACCTTTTGATGTAAAGCGTTAAAGAAATACTGAGAGAAGAGTAAAAGAAGAATAAGGAAGAAGAGTGGAAAAAGTGGGAATAAGGGAAGAAGAGGAAAAGGAGTGATAGAATGGAATGGGAAGGAGAGAGAGAGAGAGAGGAGGGAGAATGCAGTTTAGTGAAATTAAGGATAAGGATGAAGACGGAGTGACAATTGATGGTGTGGAAATTCCTGAATTATCATTTCAGATTTTTGGGATCCATTATTCAAAAACAGATAGATTGAAGGGAATGTTTGATGTAGAACAGTAGGGGAAGCAACACTGTAACAAGAAAATAAAAATAAATCAATTCCAATCACAGTTGCAGCAACCCAATTCAATAGTAGTTTGTTTATTCATCAATATCTAATTAAAATAAGACAGGGATGACTAATATATAGACATCTTAGAAACCTTAGTCGTACTCCAATAAAGAATACTTAAATAAGGAAAATAAATACTAAACTTAAATAAGTTAATTCTTAAAACTCTAAATACCCATAACATTTTAACAATTACATAATTACCCCCGTAACCAACATACCTTATAATACCTAAATTAAAATTCCTAAATCTATTCTTCCATGTGTACTTATCAATGTTATTCATATTACTAGTGCTGCTTGGGCTAAATGGAGTAGTGTAACTGGAATACTTTCTGACCATAAAATATTAGCCAAGTTGAAGAGATTTTACGAAATTATGATAAGGGCAATTATGCTATATGGAACAGAGTGTTGTGTGGTCAACAATCATGTTAAAAATTTAGTGTGGTTGAAATGAGGATTTTGAGGTGGATGTCTAGCACATGAGAAAAGATAAGAATTAAGAAATGAATTCATTTGCCAAGAAATGGTGGTAGCACCTATAGAGGATAAAATGAGATAGAGGAATGTAAATGATTTTGACATATGCAGCGTAGCCGTTAGGACATAGCAGTATATGTGTATAGTATCTTTTTGTCGCACTTTTAAAAGTCTACAAGCATTGACTACCCCATTTCTTATTTTACCTTTAACTCAATAATAGGACTAAATAATAAATGACAGCATGCTATCTGCCTATTTCAATGAGGACCAAAAGCCTTAATCCAAACCAGTTGGTCTCGGCTACATATCTTTGAATAAAAATGTTTCAGCTGAGTTTTCTTTGTAGAATTGTTCTCTTATTTTACAGTTTTGTCTTTTTGTGCGCATTTCTCTTGGTTTTAATGAAGAAGAACAAGACTTTTCAGTTAGGAATACTGGGTGGATCTGCGAGACTTAGTAGTGCATTTTCATCTGTTTATGTGTTTGGTATGTCTCTCGGGAATTATTCACATTTCCTTGAGGAGGGGAGGGTGCTTTATTGGGGGTAGAGTGGGGAGAATTTTCTGTTAAGAAGTCTTGATTTTGTGATATCCAGCAGTGCACTTCCTCAGGAACTTCTTATATATTGAATGATATTTCTGCAGGCTTACTTTTCTTCCTAGAATAGTTATTCCTTTACATTTCATGTGCATGTACACATTGCTTGTATATTTGTTGTTATTTTTCAAATTTCTTCCTGGTTTGTGGGGGTGAGGGAGGTGCTGGCAGTAGGAAAGCTGAGTTCTTTGTTTCTCTTGGTCCCTTTGTTAATATGGCCTTAGATTGGTTATAAAATACTCATATATAGCTGTGAGTGGCTTCTGCTGCATAGTCAGTGTTAAGGCTTGTAATGATTATGATGATTATTCTTTATATATGATTGTGCAGTCGTAAGTTGCAACCACTTGTGGATTATGTACTGTTACTAGGGAAAATCATGGAGAAAAAGCATGTGTCAGGTGTAAATGAGAGTGAGATTGGTGGACTTGCCCGTCGGTTGAAGAAAATGCTCGTTGATCTCAATGAATATGACTTTGCCAGGGAAGTAGCGAGAACCTTCCATCTCAAGGAAGCTTTGTGAAATGAACTCTTTGGAAAAGCTTGATTCAGGTCTGACTGTGACTTCCCCCTGAAGAAATATCCTGGTAAACTCGGGACATCACTGGTTCAACTTAGAAAATACAGCAGGGACAAGGGCCTCATAGTGGTCAAAACAGCACATGTATTGGATGTTGACTTTCTAAAAGATGGAAAGGACACTGAGCTATGGCCAGGAGCATATTCGGGAACGCTAGTTGTAAGGGTTGAGACCTTTCTCTCATACATATGATACTTCTTCTTGGACTTTTCTCTGTCCATTTTGTTCTACCCTTGTAAGATAAGGCTCTCGTGGTGGTTTTGAGAGTCTTGTAAAATCTTTGGTAATCAGTATGTGATTATTTTGATAATCTAAAGTGCAGAACTGGTACTAAAATGTTTCCTCAAGCTGTAATTTTGATTAAAAAAAAAATACATTTAATACTTGATTTTCTTGAATTATATCTGTATTGGTTGCTTGTTGGCACCATCTTTCAGGACTTGTTAGTTTGGTTTTTTGTTTCCCCTCCTTTTGGGTGCAGACTTACCCATACTCTTTTTTTCTTTTAGCTATTGATTCAAACTTCCATAATAAAAAATCTCATTATTGAATCTTTGCACGTATATATGCTAAAAGGAAAAACCTAAAAGCGAAGTTCATTATGGTTGATGAGGAGAATATGATCTAAATGGGTACGTAGCAAAAAGGTTATAGGCTTCAATCACAACGTTGTTTGAGATGATACAATTGACGTCTGAGTGAGCCGTCGCGTTGAAGAATTCCAATGCCCTGTGATTTACAAGTAGATTAACTGTCCTATTTCCTTAAAAGAGATCCAACCCAAATCTAATCAAAGTAGCACAATTTAATTGTTTTTTTTTTAATTTATACAGCTTTGGGATGCTGTTAATGGAAATGGTTAGTAGAAGGAAGAATTTAAATCCGCGTGCTGAGCAATTAAGTCAAATTTACTTTCTATATTGGATTTATGACCCATTTTGTCAAGGAGAGGAGTTGGGAGATTGCACAGATGACTAGAAGCAAATTGTAAGAAAGATGCTGATGGTGGCTTTTTGGTGTATACAGATGAAGCTAAATGATCATCCCTCAATGACCTAAGTCTTGGAGATGCTCCAAAGTGAAGTAGCGCTCCTGAAATGCATCCCAAACCCTTTGTACATCCCCAAGAAATATCAGTAGTGTGTCATGGGAATAACAATTTCATAAATGTTTCAATTTACTTGGGGGTTTTAATTTGCACCAATTTCTTCAACTCTACATTTTGTTACATTATCTTTCTTTTGATCAATACTTTTAAAAGTCCATTATTAAATCATGCGTGTAGAACACACAGAAAGCTGCAGATGTGATAATGAGATTGTTACAATGTTATGTCAAAACAATTTTGCTTTTGGTGTTGGTACACTTGTTCTATACACGTGGTTTAACTGTGTACTTTTGCTAGAATTGGTAAGAAGGAAAACATTGTAATAATTTGTAGAGTTGAAGATTCAATTGAATTAAAACCTCATAAATAAATTGAAACATTTGTGAAATTCAGAGGTCACAACAAATATATATTTTTTGATACCCAATTTGATTGTTATTCGCTAACTAACTAGGTCAAGAGATTATGAAAATATAAATAAATAAAAAATAATAATATAAAAAATTATGGTAGATGTAGATTTCAATTAATGTTTTTTAATATTAATTAATGTAAATAAAGATTACACAGCGGAATCGGTTCTTGTAGGTACAAATTAAAATAATTTGTTTGAGATAGAAATTAAAAAGACTTAAGAAAATTTAACATGTTACGTAGCAATAGACCGAGGTGCGACACTTGCTCTTTTTAAGGTAATTCAAGCCATTGCAAGAGTTACTATTCGATCGATATAATAGGATCACTGACTTATCACCTATGATACAACAATCCAGCTTTACTACGTTGTATAACTCTCTCGACTTTGCTTTAAAATGAGAACTCAAAACTCTACAAAATATATCATTCTTTTCTAAAAATAAATAAATAAAATAACAACAAAATGAGAATAAAAATCAATGTAAAAATGAAGTGGGTTGAGATGTGTCAGAAAGACTCTCATGCAAACCTTATATATAGGCTTAGAGAGTTAGGAGTTAGTGGGAATGAAGTTACAATAATTGTGTAGCTCAAGGTAACTCTCATACGTAAAATGTTGCTCACTAAAAATGACCATTCTCTCATGTTAAACACATATTTAATTATTTATTTTTTACTAAAATATCTAACATTACTTATTTGGCCTGAAACTTGTTGTAAATTGGACTCTTTTTCCTTTTTTTTTTTAGTCTTTCAATCTTACCAGTCTCACCTCTGATTGTGTGATGATGAAAATCACACAATTTCCACCATCCAAGAGTTCTTGTCACTCTTTAAAGGAAAAATAAAGGAGATTTTCTCTCTCCAAAGTTTCTTTCTCTTTAGAAGAATGTTACGCCAACCATAGATTGCAATTATGTGTATTTCCATAACTGCTTATCTAATGTGTAGCTGGAAGTGGGGAGAGGAGAAAGTCGTCCCCTCATGTTCTTATTAAAACGTTTCAAATGGATGGGTCTAGTCACTTATCATAGGTTTTCAACTCGACTCAATATCCGATAATTTAAAAAATAAAATTGAATCATTTTATCTTTTAGTTTTACAAAATCAGCTCTTTATTTTTTTATTGACAATTAAAAAAACAAATGCAAATGGAATACACAAATTAGTACCAACACTAAAACAGAAAATAAAAACAAATAAGAGATAGATAAAAAAAAAATACAATACAAAGGATTTATAAATCTTTGCAAAGCTGACTGTAAAGGGAAATCCACTCTGTCACATCAAATGAACTTATTATGTCCAAATCCAAACATCAACAAGATTGATTCAGATAAGATAGGTGTCCTAAGCCCTTTTGGGACCCCAATCCACCATAGAAGAACATGCGTAAGAGTCTTCCCTTTGTAAGTGATCTTCGGTAGCCTCTTCAACATGGTATTGTAACAAATGTTCTTCACTTGAGCCATCCCGACAATTCATATAAAAACTCCTTCAATTTATAGTTGACACTAGAGTATCTCTTGTATTCGTCATCTTTGTGAACTTTTGTGTTGCAACTCTGCCCCAATCGCTTATCTCATTCATTGATAACAATTTTCACCTCTTCTTCTCCCCGTAACTATGAGGAATCAATGAGTAAGGAATCAAACACTCAAAATACATGGAATATGATTACCATCTTAAATTCTTATTCCTTTCGGTTAGATATAACAAAATATAGTCTACCAACAAAAGAGGCACTTAGATTCATAATCCAATTAGAATTGTAGTTTTCCATGTGTTACTCTATCCATGATTTATATTTTATCATTTGTTTCCTTTTCATTTTTTGAGAAGTAGATAAATGAATTCTGATTTTTTTTTTCTTTTTCGATTGATTCTTTTTCGATCGAGATGTATGGGGATCTATGTGTCTATATAGATCATATCCATGGATTAACAAAAACGTGCAAAAGCTTTATTTTACACTACCATTTTACGAGTCTCTTCCTTTTTGCGTATGACATCGTCACATATAGGGATAAGATAAAAAGATAGTTACATGTAAGATTGATTACTCCAAAAGAGTATTCAACTTTTAAAGCTAAAAAATGATGATTATATGTTAGTGTCTTTAATCACATCTTGTTGAAATGAGATGATGATTATTGAAAACTTTTTTGCCACTTTTAATCTAATCGAGAAACATACACATGGGTTAATGTATCAAGAAGCACATTCTTTCCTTCAAAACTTTGTTACTAAACCATGTGTGTATTCGAAAATTTTAAAAAATAATTTCCTAAAGTTATAGATATATGTGGATGGATGATATTTTTTGTCAAACAAATTAAATAGAACAAGAATATATTTTACAAATTATTTCACAAAATAAACACAATAGTATCAATAAGAGATTACAATATAAAAAAATCAAGAAGAGATATGATTTGACGTGTATAGTCTCAACACATTTATCTTTCGGTCCAAGCATCAAATTACAAAGGCTTAACCGATGTCTAATGATTTTCCCTTGCTACTTGAACTAAAACAACAATAATATAGATAGTTTGATACAAGCTAGGGTTAGACAAGATATGAAAACCCAAAACCTTTTCAAATATACTGTTTTGTGTCTGAAACGGAAAGGAGAGGGATTTATACAAAGGTGTTGTAATGGTCTAATGACTATTTGGAGTAACTCAGTTTACACACAAAAGCATAACGGTTAGTTCCCCAAAAATCATAAACTATTACTTTCTAGATAAATATACACGGTTTTAGGCATGCGAAAAAAATGGCCGGTAAAGAGAAGGCCTAACTCATTGGCGATTTTAGTACATAGTGGGTCCAATTGCATTCTCAACCCTGTATTTAAATAACATTAAAGGGGTGAAAGTAATGTTGTAAATTTCGTTCCATTTCGATCGAAATATTTGGTTTCAATACTAAACCGAAACGAATCACCCTTATACTTCGTTTCGCCTTTTGCTTCGGTCTGTTTCATTCGTTTCAATCAGTTTCAATCGAAACATCATCTTTTGTCTGATATTTTTCAATGCTAATTCTTTTATATTTTTTGAAAATTTTAAGGGGATAATTTAATAATTTTCACTCTTTTTTAAATTAGGGATTGATCAAATTCGGTTGGATAGTTTTATAAGGAAAAACTACAACTCTATATTGGATGATGTGGGTGATAAATTATTAGATTTACTTGTGTTAATATTTGAATCTTGGATGATGTGGGTGATAAATTATTAGATTTATCGAAGCAGGAGTTAAGGCTCCTACGCCCATACAATTCTACATCGGATAAGCAAAAATTACGAATTCAATTCAACGATCCCCACAAGATGGGGACCATGAACTTCAGAATCGAATAATTCATGTCAAGCTGAAATAATGACATTCACATAAGCCCCTAAGCCAAAGTGAAACCAAAGCTCTTGAAATCACGCAGTCCCACTCAACAATCACTCATTCCCACATCAGAATAAGCAGTCAAATCTACAAAATGCCAAAAAAGAACTCTACTCTCTCAAAAAATTCTGACTTTTAAGTATGTGAGGGGGCATATAATGTAGGTCAAAATACCTCATCTTCTGAAATCTGGACACATAGATCATGATGTCACAAGTAAGATGATCTGGCCACCTTAAATGGCGTAACTTACAGATCTTAACTGCATGGGGTAAGACTCTATAGAAATGAGTGACGACCATAAGTCTACTCAATCCCATTTAGTATGGGCAGTGTACATTGATGAGATCTATCCCTGTTTCCTCAAAGATCTTGCCCCTTTCTTCAACCTATATAAAGAGAACACAAGTCTTCTAGCCAGAGACTGCACGGATAGTCAACAAGATCGAACTCATCCACTTCGGTATCTCCCTTCCTTTTACATCACATCTGTACACTTACGAAATTAACCATCAGAGGATCTTTCTCGGAAGTACAAAACTTCGAGTGACTTTCTTTGCAGGGGTTCGCGTACCAGGCTGATATAAATACATAAACGATATTCAAGCTCTTTTCTCCTTCCACACGTCAAACCATTCGCTCCACTTCCACCCCGTTGAAGACTAAAACCTCAAAACCACTATCCTTCATATTTTTTTGTATCAATAAATTAGCGTTGTCTATGGAAAACAAAGAATTTATCTCACAATGCCACCTAGAAACAGTTTCCTCCTTCACCTGCTCCTACAATATTAATAAGAAATATCACTAATGCTGAAACTAAAGAACAGAAAGATGATGTTGTGATACCAAGACACATGGAAGAGCCAAACCCTCACTAGGCCTTAAGAAGTCATCGAAACCCCAAGGTCTATGATGGATGAGCTCAATCTAACCCCAGGAGATCGGCCTAAATGAAAAATCCTAGGACTCAAGTTAATGAAGCCAAACATGAGGAGCTTAGACGACAATATGAGAATTTGGCCGAGATGATCGCTCAAATAATTTCTGATGATGCTTAAGTTCTTCCTGTTCGAGCTCACCACCAAGAAATTAGTACGACACGATTCAAAGAAGACCTTGGAAGGTTAGGAACCTCTAAACAATAAAAAAATCATCGCAAATCCAACAAAGAACAAGGTATCCAAAATCAAACTAGACGCACAAAAAATCCCAAACTCGATGCCCGACCAAATCTCGAGTAGCACGAGAAAGAATCTGTATCAAATTCCTGACCTTTTAGAAAATACAAAGAACCAGAACTACTTGAGGTCTCTCAACAGCTGAGACATATGAACGAGTGCATTAACATCGCCTTGAAGACTAATGAGCCCAATATATTGAATGAGTTGAAACCCTCTAGAAACCCTTTCTCCCATGAGATCATAAAAATGGTGATTTTGGACGATATGCCAAGCATCGAGTCCTATACCAAGAAGACATGCCCCCTGGATAACTTAGAGACCTTTAAATCCTTGATGTTCATCCACAGACATTCCGAAGCAGTGATGTGCGGGGCTTTCCCAATCACACTACGTGAGATGACATAAACCTGGTTCTCTCGACTTCCCTCAAGATCAATTCAGACCTTTGAAGAATTGAGCAAGCAGCTCGTGACCCACTTTTTCAACAGTAGAGGACTGAGAAGACTGTCAAAAGTCTATCTAGTTTCACTCAGAAAACTGATGAGTCACTTCGAGATTATATCACTCGGTTCCAAGTAGCTATGGTAAAAATTGAGAGCTCGACCAAAAAGTACCAAGAATGACCTTTATTAACGGGCTCTGGGCTTTGGATTTCAACCATTACCTGTCCAGGAACCTAGCTAACTCGATGACAATCCTCATGGCATAAATGGAAAAATTCATAATAGTTGAAGAAGATCAATTATTCAAGAGACGAAGAGATGAAGCCATATTAGGCAACAAGAAGAAATATGTTAAAGGATTGAAGCCAAAAGTTGAGCCAAAGAAAGAAGATAGAGGCTATTAGAGAAAAGACAGAATAGAGGAAGGCCCCAAGGATTCAAGATCTATATTTCTCTCAATACTTCGAGGTCTAACCTTTTGATGGAAATAGCCAACTATAACATCATCTGATCACCTCCTAAACTCAAATCTAATCCCACCAGACGAGATACGAGCCAGTACTATCGCTTTCACAGATATCACGATCATGACGCTGAAGATTGTAAGTATACGAAAACCTAAATCAAAGATCTGATCAAACCAAGGTACCTAAAAAAGTTTGTGAAAATAGGGAGATAAATGAGTCTACCTCGGAATTGGAGGCCCAACACTATGGGAAGGAAGAAACCAATAAGAAGTCTTGACTGCTAAGATTGGAACAAAAGGGGTACCTCATGCAAAGAATTAGATAATGCACCCACTGCAGGCACTATTTGTGTTGGAAATCACCTTGACAAGATGCCCAGGTGGTGATCTTCCAAACATTCAAGTCTTGAATGACTTGTAGAAAGAAAAACAGCAATCGAACACAAGAACAGAAAATCAAAGAAAGAAAAGAAGACAAGCAATTGTTATCGAGGTTCGGCAATGTGCCTACGTCCCCGTGAGTTCCTCCGAACTCTTTGCACTATCTCAATGGTTCTTACAAAGTTACAACAATCCCCTTCAAGAATCCAAGTTCTTGAAGAAACAAGAAGAGAACTAGAAAGTGATAGTCCTATGACAAAGTTTTCTATCAATTCTATACCATCCTCTCTTCTTTACAACCAGCCTAACAAAGAGTCCCTCTTGTGTTTATGTCTCTCTACACAATTCTCTCTCTGTGTTTACAATGATCTCACAATGTCACAACCTGTGTGGTTCTCTCACACATAACTCTCTTATTGTTCTATTATTCTCTTATTAAAATGAGGCCTTGAGAACCCTTTTTATAGCCTCTTAATTCTTGGACATTCTTGTGATTCATTATTGACCCTTTGACCTTGTTCTCCCTTTAATCTCAGCCTTTAATCATCCTCTAAGTGATGCTGTGCATTTTGGCTTTGTGCGCACATCATTTGGACTGCCTTGAAGCCTGCTGCATGTGTGTGCAGCAGTGTGCTGTGCGCTACGGTGCTCAAATGGTGAGGCACGGCGCTGAGGCAGGGCTGGAAGAGAGGCTTGCTGGAGGGCGCGGCGTGGGTGAGGACCTAGTGCGTGCCATGCTGTGAGGCGCAGCGTTGGGCAGGGTGCGCTGCGCCCTGACCTGATGCTGCTGCCTCCTGATGCTAGTGCGCACACCTCCTACCTGTGTGCAGAAACTTGCACAGTAGTGTGCCTGACCTTCCCATGCTCAAAACTTAAGCACACACATGTGTGCAACCTTTTAACTTGCTGAACTTTGATATTCCATAATTGTTTTGGACTTTAATCAAACTTAAACCATTTTTGGATATGTTTGAAACTTAGACAAATAACAACAATCTCTACCTTTGTCTAAGTGTTCA
Organism: Bretschneidera sinensis; assembly: GCA_023935145.1. Taxonomy (NCBI): domain Eukaryota; kingdom Viridiplantae; phylum Streptophyta; class Magnoliopsida; order Brassicales; family Akaniaceae; genus Bretschneidera; species Bretschneidera sinensis. Next base: position 72,027,901 of record CM043697.1, on the reverse strand, counting down.
AAAAACCTGAACCATTGTGCAGAAAGCTTCGGGATCCAAACTCATATTGAGTTACCAATTAACCAACTCCAATCCTAAGTAATTCAAGGCAATGATTGAACTTACTTAGAGGTAGAACTTTAGTACCCAAGTCAGCAGGATTTTCTTCCGTGGCAACCTTGTCCACATGGATGCATCCTTTCGTAACATTTTCCCGAATGAAATGATACCGAACATCCATGTCCTTTGTCTTTTCATGGAACACTGGATTTTTACATAAGTGCAAGGCACTTTGACAATCTGAAAATACCACAACATGCTCATCCAGTACCTTCAACTCTTCAAGCAACCCTTTGCACCACATAGCTTCCTTAATGGCCTCTGTAGCCGCTATGCATTCTGCCCCGGTTGTTATGAGTACTACCACTGGCTGCCACTGAGCCTTCAAACACCTCAGCAATCTCTTCATCCCAAGCCAACACTCTTTTCTGGGATTACTCACACATTTGCTGAAAACACCAATTGCCCAAGAAACACTTGACCCGTTTCTCTTCCTTTCCCGGATAATTCTCCTTATCCCAAGGATCTTTTGTGCAAGGCTGAGATCCTTCCTCTTGAACTCCTTAATGAGTTGAGATGTAAATCTTTCCATCCTCTTCTTACAGTTCCAAACTAATAGCCCCTCAATGACATAGGTGAGGATACTCAACATCTTCTCCACCTTGTGTCCAGGTGAGAAAGTTTTTGTGAAATCTATGTCTTCTCTTCTTATGAACCCATTCGCCACCAGCCTAGCCTTGTTCCAGACTTTATCTCTTGGAGGCCACCCTTCTTTGATCTTATAAGTGCACTTATATTCCACAACTTTCTGCTTTCCTGGAATTTTCACCAATTCCCAAAAGTTGTTCTTCCTCAAAGAATCCATTTCTTCCTCCATAGTCAGCTGCCATTTTGATGAATCCTTACACTTCATGGAATCTGTGTAAGTTTCTGGTTCGGTCATCCCTCATAATTTCCAAGGAGCTGCTGTATCCGTAGCATCCATAAACCCACATCTTGAAGGTGGTCCGACCAGCCTTCTTTCCCGGTCTCTTGTGAGCTGAAAGTCTTTCTGACTTGCTGCAACATCCTCTTCTTGTTTAGCCTCTTCTTGAGTTTCTTGAGCTTGGCAATCATCCAAGGGCTCTACCTGGTCCAAACCCTCTTGCCTCCTCTGCTTTACCTAAACAGAATCTCCCTTGATGCTATGCTCAAAAATTTCTGAATTGGTTTGCTCACTAGCTCCTGCAGGGTTAGTTTTCTCCAAGTAGGGAAATAATAATTCATTAAAGACAACATCCCTACTTATTATGAGTTTAAATCCTTCTTTTTCTAAGGACCACAACCTGTACCCCTTAGCCCCTTCCCCATATCCTAGAAACATATATTTTCTAGATCCTGGGCTAAGCTTATCCTCCTTTTGGAGTGCATATGCAGCACACCCAAAAGTCCTAAGGTTATCCAACTCAGGGGGTTTTCCACTCCATAACTCTTCGGAAGTCTTATGGTATACAATCCTAGAGGGTGATCTATTAATCAAATATGCAGTTGTAGACACCGCTTCCCCCCAAAAACATTTGGATAATCCGGATTTATTTAACACACACCTAACCTTTTCCCTAAGGGTCTTATTCATCCACTCAGCAACTCCACTTTGCTGAGGGGTTTCCATAACCGTCCTATGTCTTAGAATGTCATTTAACCTACAGAATTGATCAAGTTCTTGGTTAAAAATTTCTAAGCCATTATCGGTTCTTATCCCCTTAACTACTCTACCCATTTGAGTCTCAACCAGCCCTTTTCACACCACTAAATTATTCAATGCATCTGATTTATTTTTCACCAAATAAACCCACACTTTTCTTGAATAATCATCAATTAAAGACAGAAAGTAAATGTTACCTCCCTGTGTTGGTGTCCTTGCTGGTCCCCAAAGTTCCGCATGAATGTAGTCAAGAATGCTCTTATCCTTGTGCACTTCGGTGTTGAAGCTGACCCGGTGTTGCTTCTCAAGAACACAACATTCGCAGGAATCAAGTTCCTCTACTTTGTCACCACCAAGTAAGCGATCCTTGCTGAGAACTTGCAGGCCTTCTTCGCTCATATGTCCCAAGCGAGTGTGCCGAAGGGCTGCCTCATCCATCTCAGCCATCAAGCTTGCTGCTTGATCCTTGATTTCCATGACTTCGATCATCTCATAGAGTCCATTTTTTCTTACTGCCTTGATCACTACCAAAGATCCCTTGGCTACCTTGATCTTTCCTCCCTCTATCTTGTATGTATAGCCCATGGAATCCAGCTACCCCAATGAGATCAAGTTCCTCTTCAAATCTAGAACATACCTCACATTTTCCAATAGCCTTGTGACTCCGTCAGACATCCTCAATTGGATGGCTCCAATCCCTCTCACTTTGCAAGAATTATCATTCCCCAAGAAGACCCTTCCATCATTGATCTTCTTAAAATTCTTGAACCATTCTTTGTGAGGGCACATATGATGAGTGCACCCGAAATCAAGAATCCACTTTCCGCTGCCTTGCCTCCTGCTCACATCCGAGCACACAAAAAGAACATCATCACCTTGCTGGTATGGCTTCTCCTCTTATCCCACATCTTCTTCTTGCAATCTTTCTGGAAATGGCCCTCCTTGTTGCAGTAGAAGCACCTCCTTCCTCCAACCCTTGGTTTAGAGTGTGATCTCCTATGGCTTTCTCCTCTACCATTGTCCCGGTAGTAGCCATTGTTACTGCCATTCCGAGCTACTGGCCTTCCTCTTATGAACAGCCCTTCACCACTTGATGTCTCATTCATCTTGGCTTTGAAATCATCTGCCCTTATGGCATTGATCACAATCTCCTTTGTCAAACTATCTCTCCCATACTTAATTGCATTAATCAAATTATCAAAGCAATCATGAAGTGAATTTAACAAAATAACAGCTAATTGTTCATTCGAAAAAGTAATGCTACAGCTATTCAAATCTTGAACTAGCTTGTTAAAGACATCAAGATTAATTTGCAACTCTTTACTAGGGTCATTTTAAAAGCAAAGATTCTTTTAAGAAGATAAATTTTGTTATGAATAGTTTTTGTAAGAAACGACTCATCTAGTTTCTTCCATATGACAGCCGGATCCTTCAAGTCTCCGCACTCCCTTGTGACACTATCCGACATGTGCAAGAAAATGGTGCTGTAAGCCATCTTCTTCATCTCGGTCCGCTGGTCCTCCGTGACACTTGCTAGAAAAGCATCATCTTCTCCAATAGCCAAGTCCACTTTCTGCTGCATTAGAACCACCTTGATCTTCCGCTCCCATAGTCCCCCCTTCCATCAAACTTCTCCACACAGAAATTTGAAGCCATCTTTTGCGGACAAGATCCCAGATTTGTGCACTAACCACAACTACTTTCTTTAACCTCAAGAACACAGATCGAAGATGGATCTTTAACACCGTTCTTGAATCAACCTTTAAGAACATGACTGGATCTTGATCTTTACACCGTTCTTGATTCACCCAAGAAGTTTGATCTTTGATTCTTGGAGTCTTGGCTCCGTACCTTCTACTTCTTATTCCGATAACCAGCTGCTGTGCTCTGATAGCACTGTTGGAAATCACCTGGACAAGATGCCCAGGTGGTGATCTTCCAAACACCAAAGTCTTGAATTACTTGTAGAAAGAAAAACAGCAATCGAACACAATAATAGAAAATCAAAGAAAGAAAAGAAGACAAGCAATTGTTATCGAGGTTCGACAATGTGCCTACATCCCCGTGAGTTCCTCTGAACTCTCTGCACAATCTCAATGGTTCTTACAAAGTTACAGCAATCCCCTTCAAGAATCCAAGTTCTTGAAGAAACAAGAAGAAAACTAGAAAGTGATAGTCCTATTACAAAGTTTTCTATCAATTCTATACTATCCTCTCTTCTTTACAACCAGCCTAACAAAGAGTCCCTCTTGTGTTTATGTCTCTCTACACAATTCTCTCTCTGTGTTTACAATAATCTCATAATGTCACAACCTGTGTGGTTCTCTCACACACAACTCTCTTGTTGTTCTATTATTCTCTTATTAAAATGAGGCCTTGAGAACTCTTTTTATAGCCTCTTAATTCTTGGACATTCTTGTGATTCATTATTGACCCTTTGATCTTGTTCTCCCTTTAATCTCAGCCTTTAATCATCCTCCAAGTGATGCTGTGCGTTTTGGCTTTGTGCGCACATCATTTGGACTGCCTTGAAGCCTGCTGCATGTGTGTGCAGTAGTGTGCTATGCGCTGCAGCGCTCAAATGGTGAGGCGCGACGCTGAGGCAACGCTGGAAGGGAGGCTTGCTGGAGGGCGCGGTGCTGGTACTGCTCGGCGCGGCGCTGGGGAGGGTGCGTTTCGCCCTGACCTGATGCTATTGCCTCCTGATGCTAGTGCCCACACATCTTACCTGTGTGCAGAAACTTGCACAGTAGTGTGCCTGACCTTCCCATGCTCAAAACTTAAGCATACACATGTGTAAAACCTTTTAACTTGCTAAACTTTGATATTCCATAATTGGTTTGGACTTTAACCAACCTTAGACCATGTTTGGATATGTTTGAAACTTAGACAAATAACAACAATTTGAACCATCTTTGGAAGAGCCACCTAGGGTAGAGAATCTATGAATTCCTGAAGAGCCATCCAGGGTAGGATCCGTAGAAGGACCAAGAAAAAAGAGACGAACAGATTAGACCATTAACTTCACAAACACATACCTAGAAGGAGTTCGCTTCTCTCAGGACAATGTAGTCATAGTCGCCCTTGTTATCATCAACTTCTCAATAGAGAGAATATTGGTAGATAACGGATTACCTCAGGACATCTTATATTTTGAAGCTTTCAAAAGGATGCAGCTGACGGATGACAAGCTCAAACCTACGAATGATCCCCTGTATGGCTTCTCTAGAGACCTTGTCTACCCCAAAAGATGTATCATCTTGCTAGTTATTGCTGGAGCCACAACTTTTTAGACAAAAACTATGAGCACATTCTTGTTGATTGACATACCTTCCTCATACAACATTATCCTCAGACGATCGGGACTAAACGCTATGAAGGTGGTAGTATCCACCTATCACTATAAAGAGAAATTCCCAACCAACATGGGCGTAAGAGAGGTAAAGCAAAGATGTAACTGTTACTTAGCCTCGATGAAGGGAAAGAATAAAATAGAAGTCCTCATAATTGAAGACCTTAGAGATAAAGCAAAGAGCCAAAGGAGAAAACTAGTAGAGGAAAAGGTCTCAATCCCTCTGACAAAAGAGAAGGGCAGTAAGAAAACCATCCAGATCGAATCAAGTTTAAGTGGAAAGACTAAGAAGTAACTAATCTCTTTCCTAAAGGAAAATCAAGACGTTTTTCCATAGATAACAGTAGATGTGTCAGGAATTTACCTTAAGGTTATAGTTTACAGCCTTAACGTCAATCTCGAGGATAAGCCCATAATCCAAAAAAAACATTCCTTGGCCTCGGAAAGACAACATGCCATAGATATCGAAGTCAAGAAATTGCGAGAGGCTAGTTTCATCAAAGAAATTGATTATCCTAAATGACTCATCAACGTTGTCATGGTGAAAAATCTAAATGGAAAATGGAGAATATGAATAGACTTTATAGACATTAATAAGGCATGGCTTAAAGATAGCTACCCCCTATCCATAATCAATTAGTTGGTTGAATGTTAAGTTTCATGGATGCTTACTCTGGGTACAATCAAATCAAGATGTATGAATCAAATCAACAAAACACAAAGTTTATAACTGAGAAAGGCCTCTATAACTGAGAAAGACCTCAAGATGTACGAATCGGATAAAAAAAACGCAACGTTCGAACTTAAAAAGGCAGCACTATTACCAGATCGATCGAAATATAGAGGTATAAGTGAATGAAGTCAAAAGCCTACAGAGAGTAGACCATATAACCGATCTGGAAGAATGTTTCTCAGTCTTAAAGAAACACCAAATGAACCCAAAATCCACCAAATGTTCATTCAGAGTCACTTCAGGCAAATTCCTAGGATTCATGGTAACCTAAAGAGGAATAGAGGCCAACTCCCCCCAAAAAAATCAAAGTTGTGCTGGATATGGAAGCACCTCAGATGGTGAAAGAGGTACAGAAGCACATTAGACGAATCACTGCTTACGCTGATTCATGTCCGGGTTCGTAAAAAATTACTTACCATTCTTCAAAGCATTGAAATATATCAAAAAATTTCAGTGGACAAAAAATACCATACCTCATTCGACTAATTGAAAAGCTACTCAAGTTCACCTCTTCTCTAAACAAACCCAAAGGAAAAGAAGAATTGTTCCTATACCTAGTTACTAGCAAAGTATCCATAACTTCGACCTTAATCCGAGAACAGAATAAGGTTCAAATACCAATCTACTATATAAGCAGAGTTCTACAAGATTTTGAAGTTGAGTATCAGCCCATTAAGAAACTGGTTTATGCGGTGATCATTTCTGCTAGAAAGTTAAAGCCACACTTTCAGTTCCATTAGATCACTGTGCTCACAGACTACTCTCTTCAGCAAGTTTTTCATAAGCCTGACCTATCTGAGTGAATCGTGAAGTGGTCTATAGAGTTAGGAGATTTCGACATCCAGTTCAAGCCCCGACCTATTATCAAAGGATAGGTCTTCGTAGACTTTATCGTCGAATGTACTTTCCCTGATCGATTAATGAAAGAAAACTCAATCGAAACCTCTCTTGAGACATTCAACTGGAAACTGTTCATAAATGGGTTATCATACATATCAGGCAGTGGTGCGGGACTCATCTAAATCAGTCCTAAAGATTTCATGATCAGATATGTATTCCAGTTTGGGTTCAAAGCCTCTAACAACGAATTCGAATACGAAGCTCTCTTGATAGGAATGTGGTTTGCTATATCACTCATGATAGAATCTTTGGAACTCTTAAGTGATTCTCAATTAGTGATAAATGGGAGAATACGAGGTCAAAGGAGAGAAAACAATTCAAGCATGTGAGAATTACCCGATTTCTAGACGAGCATGAAAACAAGTACCCTGGCACAAGTTGCGTCCTCAAAAGCCTCAAAGCTTCCCAAACATTATACATCGAACTCTTATCCAACCCTAACACATAGAATGTCGAGGTAATGGATATTGATGACTCACCATATTAGATAATTATGATAATAAAATATCTATAGGACATAGAGCTTCTAGAATTCAAGACTGAAGCAAGAAAGTTGATCTCTAGAGCAGCAAGATATTACATGATTGAGGAAAATCTTTACAAGAGATCCCTCACTCTACTATATTTGAAGTACTCACTCCAAAAGAAGTTAACTATGCATTAAGAAAGTTTGTGAGGAAGTCTGGGAAAACCACCTTGGCGGAAGAGCACTAGCACATAAAATCCTTAGGCAAGGATATTATGGGCCAAAACTAAAAGACGAGACAACTGACTTCGTTTGAAACTGCGTCCAATGCCAAAAGTTCTCCTCTATTCCATGCCAACTTGCAAACTCTTTCACAATCGTCACTAGTCCAATATCATTCGCTATGTGGGGTATCGACATCTTGGGACCATTCCCAAAAGCACCAAGGTAGCTCAAGTTCCTCTTTATGGCCATCGATTACTTCACTAAGTTGGTTAAAGTTGAGCCGCTGGCTAGAATCATTGATGTGTAAGTAAAGGACTTTATTTGAAAGTCCGTAATTTGTAGGTTTGGAATCCCAAAGATCTTGGTCATTGATAACGACAAGAAATTTGATAGCACTCGGTTCAAAGGACTATATGAAGAGATTAACATCCACCACATATTCTCTTTAGTAGGATACCCTCAAGCTAACGGACATGCCAAAATGACCAACAAAACCATTTTACAGACCTTAAAGAAAAAACTGGAAGATGCGAAGGGATTATAGGTCTAAGAGCTTCTCCATGCACCTTAGTCTTACAATACCACACATCGAGCTCTTATAGGCGAAACTCCCTTTTTCCTAGCCTTTGGATCCAAGGTTGTGATCCCGATGGAGGTAGGAGAACCCTCCCTCAAAGTCCAGATATTCCGAGAAGAAGAGAATGAAAAAGGACTAAAAATGAACCTAGACGTAATAGGAGTCTAAGATAAGGCCCTACTAAAGCTCGCTACGTACCAACAATGTACGACCAAGTACTTTAACTCAAGAGTCATGAAAAGATCATTCAGATTTAGAGAGTTTGTCTTACTCAAGAAAGGATTCTTAAACCCTAGGGACACGAGAAAGATGGCACCAAACTAAGAAGGCCTATACAAAATCAAAAGGGTTGTCAAGCCAATGAATTTCGAGTTTGAAGCAATGGATAAAACATCAATCCCGCACAAATGGAACACTAAAAAATTGCACAAGTTCTATCAATGTTGTATTCATTGTTCATATAATCATTCAACTAAATGCATACAACCATGAAAATGAGGAACAAAGCTTAACAAAAAGATTATTTTATTCTACCCAAATTTATACAATTAAATGGGTTCCATCACCAGCTATACAAGAAGAGAAGACAGGGAAATTCATATCCACTTCAAATCTATAACTCTTTTAATCTCAACCTTTTCGGAACAAGCTCCAAACTTCTCAGCCTTTTTAGGAAAGCACCGACCATCTTGGCCGAGCCTTTAACAACTTTAACTACAGGAGCTTCTTCAAGATCTTATAGAATGTCCAAACCTTCACAGTCGAAGTCAGTAAGAATTTTCGCTTCTGTCACCTTCCCTGCCTTGAAGCCCCCTAGAAAATACCCTTAAGCCTTATCAAGAAGTATGACTCGGAAGTCGTCAAACCATTTGTCAGCCTCCATAAGTGAAGGCCCCACAATAGCTAGATCTTTCTTGAGCTTCTTCTCCTTCTCACTAACTTAAATCAGGCCTTTCTGAAGCATTTTCTCAGTAATAGCGAGCTAGCCATTTCAGAGATCATCATCTCATTATCCACTACAGCTGACTTTATAAGCTAGTGACTTAAAGACAACTCTCCCTGAAGTTCCTTCTCCAGAGCCCTCAAATGAAACTTCTCATCCTCAAGAATTTGAATGATATTATTTTTCTCAGTTATAGACTACATGAGAATAACATATTCCTTCTGAAGATCTATGATCATCTTATTCATGGCAGTAAGTGAATCACTAACAGCAATATGATACACCCCTGGCTGCGTCAAAAAACATAATTCATACAAGAAAATACTAAAAGATGAAGGGAAGGACTTCTAATTTTACCCTACAATAAGACTTTGCCTTATATTTAGAGTTGAAAGGCCAGTAATATAATCTCTATCAAGCAAAAAATTTATTCCTTTAAGAAGTTTTACAGTAATTGACAGACTCTTTAGCGTCGAATTTCCAACCCTCATACTCCAACTAAGGGTATACATCTCAAAACCTTCATTGGTAGCCCTAATAGAAGTAAAAAGCAGTTAAGAAAGTGGAACTATCTTCTGGGCATGAGAGTCAAGGGCATAGGCCACCACGGTAGGTCAAAGAGCCTGACAAACCGATGTCTTAAGAACTTTTTCTCCTTCCCTTTGGAGTATAAGGTTTCCCTCACCTGAAACTTAAGGGGTCGAAGAAGTAGTCTTACGTTTATTTGAAGTATCAGTCTCCTAATTATTTTTCACCTTATTAGAATGAGTCAATATGGCATTAGTAGCAAAGAAAACTGAAATCAAAAGAACTCATTACAAACTTAACCATACAACAAAAGCGGAGTAGTCTTTACTTTTGAGGTTATAAGTGACGTAACAGCTAAGACCACAACAACTCAACACTTTCTCGTTAGCCAGCTGATCTTCAAGGATCTTGTACTTTCTAACCAGAAGCTTATCCACCACTATGTTCTCCTCAAGGGACAGCATGAAAAGATTCTGATCCAGAATATGCCCATAATTCCACTTCAACGGATCTTAAAAAGACTTGAGGCCCTCCATGAAAAAGAACTTCTCATTCCAACCCTTAATCGAAGAAGAATCATAAACAAACTTCCTGTTAGTCTTAGGAGAAACGTTGAGCCACCCTGAACCATAGTATCTTTTCAAGGTATAAATATACTTAAACATCCTTATTTTGTTCTTCACATCACCTTTTTGAAATCTGACATTTATCCGAAGCCCAAGGATGAAGCCCAATATGTTCCTCAAAGAATTAGGCGAAAGTTAGGCGAGGCAGACACTAAGGTAATTTAAAACCTTTTGCAAATCGGGATCAAGAGGGAACCTTAGCCTTGCTTTCAAGTGGCCCAAGTAACAGGTTAGATAGAAAAGGGCCTTATTTGGTATAGTAGAGCAAAACCTAACATCCACATCCACACAGTGAGGTTTCTAATAATCAAGTACAAAATATTTTGTATGGGTAGAGCGAATCTCTTCATAGGTAACAGTGCTAAATACTTGCAAAGTAGAATCCTCGCTAGAATCCCTAAGACCAACTTGGTCATCTTCAACCACTATAAGTTCAAGAGAAATTCTCATAAGCAAAGAAGGAAAAACGAAAGAAAACGAAAGAAAAAGTTTCGAAAAGAATGGACAACTAGCAAGCAAAAAAAAAAATGTGAAACTGTTCACTCAACTTCAAGTCAAAAAGAAAGACTTTTATCATATAAGTCACCATCAGCAAGGGTTAAGGCTCCGATGAAAACTCCTTAAGAAATGGAACTCGGACATCCGAAATCACGAAGTTCCATATCAGATTCCCTAAAAACAAGATCAACTGCCAAAAACCCCCCAACAAACAAGAATTATGGTTTTAGTCATATCATTTTTGTTAATAAGGGATTACGACTTCAGTTGCACAAATTCCTACCGTTGCGGGACTAAGGGCACCAAAGCCACACAAACCCACCTTGAATAATTTTTTTTTAAGAGTTTAACCAACATAGCTCCCACCAAAGTAGGAATTAAGGCTCTCACACCCATACAATTCCACATCAAATAAGCAAAAATAACGACTTATGTTCAACGATCCCCATAAGATGGGGACCATGAACTTCAGAATCGGATAATTCTTGTCAAGCTGAAATAAAGACGTTCACGTCAGCCCCTGAGCCGAAGTGAAACCAAAGCTATTGAAATTACGCAGTCCCATTCAACAGTCACTCATTCCTGCACCAGAATAAGTAGTCAAATCTAAAAAATGCCATAAAAGGAACTATACTCCCTCAAAAAATTCTTCGATTTTCAAGGGACTGAGAGGGCATATAATGTAGGTCAAAATACCCCATCTTCCTAAATATGGACACATGAATCATGATGTCACAAGTAAATGATTTGGCCACATTAAATGATGTAACTTACGGATCTTAACTACACGAGATAAGACCCATAGGAATGAGTGATGACTGTAAGTCTATTAAGGCTAAGGATCTAATTTTTCAAGGAAGGGAGATGGTCTGCAAACCCACTCAATATGGGTAGCGTACATTGGCTCGATCTATCTCAAATTTCTCAAAGATCTCGCCCCTCTCCTTTGCCTATATAAAAGGAACACAAGTTTTTTTGGCCAGGGAGAGCATGGACAATCAACAAAATCAAACTTATCCATTTTGAGATCTCTTAAAGCACTTCATTTTACATCACCTCGGAACATTTACAAACTTAACCATCAGAAGTTTCTTCCTGGAGTACAAAACTTTTTGTGAATATCTTTTCAGAAGTTCATGTACCAACCTTACATAAATACAGGAAAGAGATTCAAGCTCTCTTCTCATTCCACATGTCAAATCATTCGCTCCACTTCCACCCTGGTTGAAGACTAAAATCTCAAAACCACTGTCAGTTATATTTTTGGCATCAACAGAAGGGTATGTATTTTGATAGTAGGATAAAGTCTCAATTTGAATTTATACAATAAAAATTATTTATAATTGATTTTAAAGCAAAAATTTGGGTAGGGTTAACTTGTATATTTGAATGATGATTGATTTCTTATGATTTGTATTTATAATTATATTTTTTTAATGGCATGCAATCAATAACATTCTTTTGATAAGTGTAATTAACAGAACTTGAACAAAATTAAAACTATGCAGATTGGCTTTTCTTAATCACACAATCTATCCCAACTTTGTCCACTCCAAAATTTCTTAATCGTTTCTCACAAGTCATCACACAATGATACTAACACCTTGACCTTTGTTTATGAAATTGTATATTCTTTAAAAAAAAATTTAATGACAAAAATGGATAATTTATCTTATACGACCCCAGTTGATGAGTTATTTTCATTTCATTTCTATCCCCTTTCAACCAAAAATTCGATAATGGGTATGTCTTTCAAGCACACAAGATACTATTGAAATATTTGCATTTAATTTGAAATTTATTTAAATAATGTTTTCTGGGGCCTCACCTTAAAGGGTATTAGGTGGGTGGTTAGTAGACTTCCTTATGGAGGGAAAATTGGATGGGACATCGTCCTGTTAGGAAAATTGTGGAGGGACTGCTGACTAGAGAAGACCTTGATCTCAATGTTGGTGATCTTAGGGTTAATCATTCTTGGAACCTCTCTAACTTGTTTTTCAATCTTTCAGATCATATCAACCAGATCAACCTTGCTACCCTCTACAATTGTTTTAGCAGGAAACCAAATAGGATAATGTGGGGGCTCACTACTAATAGTTCATTTTCTACTACCTCGGTGTATTCCCTACTGTGTGCTCCTTCCACTATGCTGGGGAATTATAACTGGTCCTAAACACTACAACAATTCCATGCATCAGCAACGAAAAATTTCATCGCAAAAATAATCAATTTCGTCACTAAAACCTTTCTGCGATGAAATATTGTTCGTCACTTGGTCATAGCTGATAACTCTGAATAAATCATGTTATTATATTGCTTTTAGGCACGTTTTTGGTGTTGATCTTAAGCATTAAAATTATGTTGCATGTATTTTTAGCAATTTGAGTTTAGTTTATCTTATTTTACTAATAAGTTGTTTTTAGTTGATTTATCAAATGCTAAGTCATGGAAATTTTTTGTGCAGACACTTGCTAGAGCGCTAGAGAGAACTGGAAGGCCAAAATGCACAGAGATGATAGAAACTCAAGGCTGCAGTGCCAGGATGTTGGCGCTGCAGCGCTGGTAGCTGACACAGAGAGAGGATTTGGACAGAAAGTTGGCGCTGCAGCGCCAGAATTAGGGTTTTTTATGTCTTGGCGCAGCAGCGCCAGAAAGTTGCAGCTGCAGCGCCAGCCCGCGAATTTTAAATGTTATAAATTAAAACCCTAGCTGAACAAGAAGGGGGGCGGTAGAGAGAAGCAAGAAACCAGAATTTGGAGGAGAGAAGACGAAAGATGAGAGTTGGAGACACTCCAGGAGGCATCGCATCAAGCTCTTAAATCATTCTTCTCCGGTTTTGTATTATTCTTATCTAGCTATGTTGATGTTTTATAATATGAACATGGATTGTTTGAATATTATTATGGAGTAGATATTTTTGTGTTAAGGATAGATGGATCCTAAACCTATATCTTGAGTTGTTGTTTGGACGAGTGGAATTTAATACGTTTTTCAAAGAGTGTGTTTTATTATTCTTAATGCTTTTTATTATTTTGATTCCTTCTTTGAGCATGGTGATGTGTCGAATAGAGAAGCCATGCTTTTATGAATGGTTGAACTAATAAATATGATATTGGATTGTTATCTATGCAAAGGCTAGGGTAAAACATGCCATGAATGGAATAGGAGTAACCGAATAGGGATTCTAGGAAGTTCATATGGTCCATTTAAATCGTAACCGAATAGGGAGATTTAACTGAAAGGAATCCAAAAACACTTACTGCTTCTTAATTTGAATTAATCTAGAATAGACCTGGAATACAGATATTCGAAGTTAATAATTCTTGAGATTGTGGTTAGACCTGGAATATGGATAACCAATTTATTGGGGATTCTACCATCTTGGAAAACATATTAAACGAAACTTGTCCATTTGAAACTCTTGTCAATTATGGTTTAGGTGAAGTCGAGTCCTTAGCACGTTAGTTCATAAGAGTCTTCATTCCAAAGTTTGCTAATCTTCCATTATTTACTATTGCGTTCTGTTTGTCCCTTTTAGTTAATTGTTAGTAACTTTTTCTCTGACAATTATTCGTTTGCTCAAATAACAGTAAGAATCGAGTCATAATTTCTATAGTATTTGCTCAGTCCTCGTTAGGAACGATATTTACTCATCATTTTATAACTTGAACGATTAGTGCACTTGCTAGTGTCAATTTCATCGCATCAAGTTTTTAGCGCCGTTGCCGGGGACTGAAATAAAATATTACATTTATTGTGATTCTGCTAGTTAATTTGAGAGTTTATTAATTTGGTTTTTAAGTCTATTTTGTAGGGTTTTTGTTACTAGTGCATGACACGTACTAGTGGGAGAATACTTGCAGAATTGAATCCAAAGATTGAGCGCACTTTTCACGTTTTGAGAAGAGCAGCACCAGTAACAGTTGACACAATAGCAGAAGGAAACAATGTAGAGGTGCAACGTGCACTGTGGGATTATGCCATGCCAAAGATGGATGGTGTTGAATCTAGCATTTGGCGACCACCTATATAAGCGAACAATTTTGAAATTAAGCCTGCCATCATTCAGATGATTCAGTATTCAGTACAATTTAGGGGCTTATCGCAAGAAGATCCAAATGTTCACTTGGCGAATTTCCTGGAAATTTGTGACACATTTAAGCATAACGGAGTATCGGAGGATGCAATTCACTTAAGGCTTTTCCCATTTTCATTGAGGGATAAAGCAAAAAGCTGGTTGACTTCTTTGCCTGTCGGATCCATAACAACATGGGCAGAGTTGGCACATATATTTTTAGAGAAATACTTCCCTCCTGCAAAAACTGCAAAGTTACGTAATGAAATTACTATGTTTTTGCAGGTCGATCGAGAGTCACTCTATGAGGCATAGGAACGTTTTAAAGACCTTTTGAGAATATGTCCTCATCATGAGTTGCCCACTTGGATGCAGGTACAAACTTTTTATAACGGTTTAACCAATACAACCCGAAATATGATTGATGCAGCTGCAGGTGGCACGATCATGAGAAAAACTCCAGAAGAGGCTCTTGAATTGCTAGAAGAGATGGCCACAAATTCTTATCAATGGCCAGTTGAGAGGTTACCCGTAAACAAAACCTCAGGATTGCACAATATAGATGCTGTTACAGCTTTAACAGCATAAATGGAGGTTCTCACCAAGAAGATAGATGGACTTTATCCTACTACACATGTTATATGTGAATTGTGTGGTGGTAGTGGCCACCATAGCAGTAACTGTCAAGCAGGTAATCAGTTTGCGTATAATTCATCTGCTAAACAAGCTAATTTTGTTTCAAATTTTCGCAGGCAGAACAATCCATACAGCAACACATATAATCCGGGATAGAGGAATCATCCAAACTTCTCGTGGAATCAAAGCAATGCAAAGCAACCTCATCCTGAATATACCTCTCAAGAAAAGAAGTCCAACTTGGAGGATATGATGGCTAAATTTTTAAGTACAGCAGAAACAGGATTCCAAAATCAAGAAGCATCCATAAAAAATCTGGAAGTTCAAGTCGGTCAACTAGCGAACATAATTTTTGGACGTGCACAAGGTTCCTTCCCGAGCAACACAGAAAAGAATCCTAAGGAGGATATCATGACCATAACACTAAGGAGCGGCACACAATTGGAAGAGCCACAACCTAAAGAAATCACTCATTAAGAAGGTGAGAAAGAAGAGACTGAGCAAGAGGAGAAACGTGTTTCAGCAAAGAAATGCACTGGTAAAGGTTTGGTCGATTCTAACCCTGAAACTAAATATATGCCACCTCTTCCCTATCCTCAGAAATTTTTAAAAGAAAAATTAGATAAGCAATTTTCAAATTTTATAGAGATTTTCAAGAAATTGTATATTAACATTCCATTTGCAGAGGCATTAGCACAGATGCCTAGTTACAATAAATTTTTAAAGGAAATTTTGTCTAATAAATGGAAGCTCAAGGAACATGAAACGATAATGTTAACTGAAGAGTGCAGCACTATACTGCAAAACAAGCTACCTCCAAAATTAAAAGATCCAGGGAGTTTTACTATACCTTGCACTTTAGGAAATTCATTTTTTGATAAAGCTTTATGTGACCTTGGTGCAAGTATCAATCTTATGCCTCTTTCAATTTTCAGGAAACTTGGATTAGAAGAAATCAAAATAACAATAGTGTCATTGCAATTAGCTTATCGATCTATTATGAGACCACGGGGAATTATAGAAGATGTACTGGTAAAGGTTGATAAATTTATATTCCCTGTGGACTTCATTGTTCTCAAAATGGAAGAGGATTGTGAGGTACCTCTTGTACTTGGACGTCCATTCCTTGCTATAGGGAAAACCCTAATTGATGCACAACAAGGGAAATTGACTTTAAGAGTCAATGATGAGCAAGTAGTTTTTGATATGTATAAAATTATGAAATACCCTTCTGGCTTTTCTACTTCTTCTTGTTTTCAAGTGGATATTGTTGATAACCTCATTGAGGAGTTTCAGGAGAAAACATTAAATGAAGATACTTTGGAGGGATGCATCATGGAATCAGGAACTAATACCACTGAAAAAAGCATCATCGAAGAAGAAGCAAGGAACTTGGAGTCTGAAATGGGAAAAGAAGTGCCAGAAGAACAAATAATAATAACTGAATTGAAAACTTTACTTACTCATTTAAAATATGCTTATTTAGAGAAAAATATTTTCCCTGTGATAATATCTTCTTCGTTGACAGGTAAAATGGAAGAACGGTTGCTGGAAATCCTAAGAAGGCACATATTTCCGGGAAAGCTGAAATCTCGGTGGATTGGACCGTATACCATGATAAGTGTCTCACCTTTTGGTGCCATTGAGGTTCGACACGAGAAAAACAAGGAAACATTCAAGATTAACGGGCACAAATTGAAGCACTACATTACGGGGACTTTTGACCCTAAATCGTCCACCGTTCTCCAAGAGCCATAAAATAGATAGTCAAGCTAAAGACTATAAATTAGAACTACCATTTTGGGTCTTATTTTTTAATTTTTTTTCTTGTTTTTTGAAATTATTTGGGGTGTTTCAATTTTTTGTGTTGCTTAATTTATTTGTTATTTCAATTTTCATGGCCTTACAATGTGTATTTTTTATTTATTTTTCAGCTCTACGTGGAGCCAGGACAGAAATTCAGCGCTACAGCGCCAGAAAATTGGAGCTGCAGCACCAAGGCCTTCAATTTCACGCATCAGCCCAGAAATCCAGCGCTGCAGCCTCACAAACTCAGCGCTGCAACGCCAGGACCTGATAGTTTAAAACCAAAAATCCAGCGACAGGCCGCAAGCTGACATTTAAATGCACAGCCCTTCCACAGTTAGGGCACTCTAAAATTTAATTTCCAGCTGCTCTCCCTCTCCACTACCACCATATCCCGATCATAGCAGTGATCATGAGGATGAGGACATTGACAAAGACGATTGATTCGGCCTCCGACTAATCAGGGGAGTTCCTTTCTCTTGCTTTATAATTCAAATTCTATACATTGCGAACAATGTATCATTTAAGTTTGGGGGTGGGAACCTTATCTGAGTGTTGTGCACTGCTCATGTTTCTAGTTATTTTTCTATTTGTTTTATCTGAGTGCTTTCTGTTGTTTGTGTTTGATTTTGATTTTGCCGATGATGAGAAATAGATTGACTTGATTATAGCCATTGAAAATTTGAAAAAATTTTCGTTTGTCTGTGTGCTTGAATTTGTTGTTGGATTTATTTGACATCGAACTCTTTGAACTCAATAAGCACTTACACCTAAGCACTTTGTTGTCTTGCTGTTTCGGAGAACGTTTATGTGAGCAGTGTAGTCTTGTGATCTCTTAGACTCTAAAACTTGTTTGAAGACCACTCAAGGTGAAATTCCAGGTAGTGCTATACCAAAGAAAGGATTCAGGCCATGTTTAGAAAGTTTGAGCCTTTCTAGCCAACCCTTGATATATGATTATCTCCACCTTTCACCTGTAAGCACATTGATTAATAAAGGGACTATTCTCTTAAGTGGTGACAGAGGATTGAGCAAGAGGAAGCGGTCTTCACTTGGCTGTGATAAGTATTCAATATTTCCCATCGAGAGTGACCAAGGGAAAGATCGAAGTTCAAAAAAAAAAAAGGTTTACCACCCGAACTATTTGATCAAGTTGTATTCTGCCTATCACAGGCAGCTGGCAAAGCTGTGTTTGATCGTCGTGTACATGCTATGTTATAGTTTCAGTAATGCACACAGAAACAAAGACTAGTGCTACTATAGTACAAGCATACAAAAAAAAGAAAAATAAAAGAAGAAGAAGAAGATGTGACAAAAGCAAAAGTATTGGAAGTGTTCCATGATAACTGAGGGAAAGTTCGAAATAAAATTTTTATTGGTTAATATGCTTAAGGTGATGTGAGCCTCAAATCAATCTTTTACCATACCTTAACCTTAGCCAAAGTTATAAGCTGAATAAAGTCCTGGTGATCTCGGGTATTGTCATGGCCTACATTAGTGGAGAGTGGTGTAAAAAGCAAGCTTATGGACTTTGAAAGATTGGCATTATCCTACTTGCTTGCATAAACCGATCAGAGTGGCGAGACAATTAAGTTTATAAAGGTGTCGCACACACACATGTTTGAAGAATTTGATGTAAAGATAAGGCTAGCAATAAATTTGAAATTCTAGACATTTGCAGCATTTGGAAAGTTTTCGTGCGTTATAATGTATATGCAATCATTGAGGCATATTATATGAAATCTAATTAAACCATCTCGCACTCTTAGGATGTGTGTGCATAGAATTATGTTCTAGTTTACTCGAGGACTAGCAAAAACATAAGTTTGGGGGTGTGATAACTCTGAATAAATCATGTTATTATACTGCTTTTAGGCACGTTTTTGGTGTTGATCTTAAGCATTAGAATTATGTTGCATTTGTTTTTAGCAATTTGAGTTTAGTTTATCTTATTTTACTAATAAGTTGTTTTTAGTTGATTTATCAAATGCTAAGTCATGGAAATTTATTATGCAGACACTTGCTAGAGCGCTGGAGAGCACTGGAAGGCCAAAATGCACAGAGAGGACAGAAACTCAAGGCTGCAGCGCCAGGATGTTGGCGCTGCAGCGCTGGTAGCTGACACAGAGAGAGGATTTGGACAGAAAGTTGGCGCTGCAGCGCCAGAAAGTTGAAGCTGCAGCGCCAGCCCGCGAATTTTAAATGTTATAAATTAAAACCCTGGCTGAACAAGAAGAGGGGCTGTAGAGAGAAGCAAGAAACCAGAATTTGGAGGAGAGAAGACGAAAGATGAGAGTTGGAGACACTCCAGGAGGCATCGCATCAAGCTCTTAAATCATTCTTCTCCGGTTTTGTATTATTCTTATCTAGCTATGTTGATGTTTTATAATATGAACATGGATTGTTTGAATATTATTATGGAGTATATATTTTTGTGTTAAGGATAGATGGATCCTAAACCTATATCTTGAGTTGTTGTTTGGACGAGTGGAATTTAATACGTTTTTCAAAGAGTGTGTTTTATTATTCTTAATGCTTTTTATTATTTTGATTCCTTCTTTGGGCATGGTGATGTGTCGAATAGAGAAGCCATGCTTTTATGAATGGTTGAACTAATAAATATGATATTGGATTGTTATCTATGCAAAGGCCAGGGTAAAATATGCCATGAATAGAATAGGAGTAACCGAATAGGGATTCTAGGAAGTTCATGTGGTCCGTTTAAATCGTAACCGAATAGGGAGATTTAACTGAATGGAATCCAAAAACACTTAAATGCTTCTTAATTTGAATTAATCTAGAATAGACCTGGAATACGGATATTCGAAGTTAATGATTCTTGAGATTGTGGTTAGACCTGGAATATGGATAACCAATTTATTGGGGATTCTACCATCTTGGAAAACATATTAAACGAAACTTGTCCAATCAAAACTCTTGTCAATTACGGTTTAGGTGAAGTCGAGTCCTTAGCACGTTAGTTCATAAGAGTCTTCATTCCAAAGTTTGCTAATCTTCCGTTATTTACTATTGCGTTTTGTTTGTCCCTTTTAGCTAATTGTTAGTAACTTTTTCTCCGACAATTATTCGTTTGCTCAAATAACAGTAAGAGTCGAGTCATAATTTCTGTAGTATTTGCTCAGTCCTCGTTGGGAACGATAATTACTCATCATTTTATAACTTGAACGATTAGTGCACTTGCTAGTGTCAATTTCATCGCATCAATAGCCAAAGCCTCATCGCTAAAAGTATTTCAAGACAAAATAACATTTCATCACTAAATTCCTTTAGGGATGAAAATTCTATTTGTCACCACAAATAAGCAATTAGTCACGAAATATTTTGCCACCTAATACATTGATAATCTTGGTTAAAACATAATTTTTGTCGTAAAAAATTATTAAAAATAGATCACATGGCTTACATTTGTGACGAAAGTTGTGACTTTTTGAAATGGAATGATTAGTCACTGAAAGAAGTTCTTTTAGGGATGAAAGAGTTGTTCATCGCCGTTAATGTACAATCAATGATGAAATGTTTTGTCACCCAATATGTTGACAATTCGGGGTTAAAGAACAATTTTCGTTGCCAAAAATTATCAAAAATAGGGTCACATGCTTACATTTGTGATTAAATTTGAATTTTTTGAGACAGAGTGATTCGTCACAAAAGTGAGGTTTTGGCAACAAAAAGACGATTGTCTAGTATGGGTGTTCAAATGGTTGGTACGGGTTGGTTAGATTTTTAATCGATATTTTTCGAAACAAATTTTTTTTACTGTTTCTACCGAATATCAACAGTGTTGCCGACCTAGTTTCGAGCGTTCCAGTTCAATCGTTTAATTTGGTTTTCCTTCATTTTCTTGGATACCAAATAGAGACAAAAAAATAAAAATCTCCATAAATAATTCAAGATCTCTACTTATAGTAGAAATGCTGTGTTCAACCCAGCCCAGATAAGAGTAAGGAGACTCGGTTTTCCCTCACTTTCTTGGCCACCAAATAAAGGAAAAAAGGGAGAGCAAAATCTCCTTACATAATTCAAGAACTCTACAACCTAGCCGATATCTGAAAGTAGAGACTAGAGAGAGATTAAAAGTAGAAGGAGATTTTGGCTTGGTCTCGTCATAAGATGAGTTTTTCTTGTATATTTATATAGTTATAGAGATTTATTTTCTTAAGATTAGATATGGTTGGGTCTTGTCTTAATAGGTTGTAACTTTTCTTGTAGAGGGAAATTTGTTTAGGAGGTAGAGACAGCCAGAGACGCAAAACTGTAGAAGATCGTTCTAATATACGATGGAGAAAGAGTGAGAGAGACGCAAAATTGTATAAGATCCTTTTGAGATACAATGGAGAGAGAGCCAGAGAGGGAACTTTGGGCCGTTTGTGGAACTGGGAGAGAAGAGAAGAATTTACATACTTAGGGTTTAGGGGTAAGCTTGTAATTTTAGTTTCATTTAACTATTATAATAAAAATTTAAAAAAATATTGCATATGGGAGTTTGAACCCCTAACCTTGTACAAATAAAATGACACTTTAACCACTGTGGAAATTGATCATAATGTTAAATGTATAAGGAATTAGTAATAATTGTAATTCTTAATCGGTAAAACGGCTAATAAGGTTAAAGAATTTTTTTACTATTGTTCGACCGATTAACAAACAAACACTATTTGGTTAACTGATATGTCACCGAATGATTATTTTAACCGAACCATTTTGACCAAAATGGTTCGAAATGGTCGGTAATCGTTTAATAAACACTATACCATCGAGAAAAGATGTACTATTAATGATAAAATGTTTTGTTACAAAATATATAACTTTTTCATAGCTGAAACACCTTGTTTTCTCATTAAAAATTAACCCTAATGAAGTTATATGGCCTCTATTGGTGATGAAATTTTATTTTCAGAGACAGCTTTATTTTGTCACAAAATATTATATTGAAGTCTTTTGTGATGAATCCTTTTTTTGTTGCCATGCTCAAATTTTTTTGTGACAATATGACATCGTCCCAAAAAAAATATTATTTTTAATGAAAAAATTATATTGTCACAAAAAAGAACTTTTTGTGACGAAAAACTTTTGTAATAAAACGTGAAATTTTCCAATAATTTTTTCATGCTTTTTGAAGCAAAAGATCTTCACTTTTTAGTAACACATATTTGTTTCGTAATTGTAAATGTCATACTAATTAGTGACAAAAATAATTTCGCCTGCAAAAATTTTAGCACTCACTTTTGGAGATTAAAAAACACATGCACCACTGATATTACAAAATAATATGCTATTGCTATAAATATATTGAAATTTATATTAAAAATGCATATCCATCATCAATTCAAATCAATCCCAAAAATCATTCATTGAGCATCAATAATATTTATGCTAAAATACTATATTTAATATTAAAAAATATTATCATACTATGTTTCAAGTCAAAATATGATCAAACGGTATAAAAATAGAATCTAAGATTTGTGACAGAGAAATAATGAGACAAATACTTGTCACCATCGTTACTGTCATTCTGCGGAAAAAAAAAGAATAGTTTATTTATTTAAAAACTACATTACTAGCATCATTTATAAAATTTTAAACCAAACAACATTTGCCATACCATTCAACATGTAATGTTAATAAAAAAACTACCACTTAGACTTCAACTTATTGAATACAAATAACATATTCAACTCATCCCTTTTAAGTTAAAACATCCTGAACAAAACATGATTATCCATTTCAAATCAAACAGAATTGCACAAACTTCTTTCTTAACAACTTAATACCATATCTGAACCATTCATAGAACAAATATTATATTCAAATATTTAATTTAAAAAACAAAGAGTTGAATCGGTAAATTATTATCAATCCAAAACCATATGGAACCTCATCCATCAAGATCTATTTTCATATCAATGAATCATAACATAAATTTAACCTACTCATTTTCCATTAGAAAACATAGAGACCATTTTCTTAAAACCATAACCTAGAGTTGAACGGAAAAATAGTTTTTTCATTCACAACCAAATAGTCATGATCCATTATCACAAAGTAGAATTATAATTTTATTATTCTTCGAGTAAAATAGATAAAAAAGAAATTTTTACACTTAATGAGAGCTTATATTTTTCTACCAGAGATGGAAAAAGAGAGAATAAATACCAGAGATTGTTATCGCCAAGAGAAGAGCTTATATTTTCACTATGACAAACAAAAAGCTACACTTTAGAAGTTAAAATTATCATTATAATTTTAATTTAAACACATCATTAAGGAACAATATTTATATATATATATATTTTAATATATAAAGAAAACGTTTTAATGATATATTATATTGTATTCTACTGGAAAATAGATGCTTGAAGTGGCCAATGCTTCAGTCAATTTATCTTGAAAATGATTTTAGCTACAAAATCTCCCTTTCAACACGGAAATATGACTATTAGAGACGAATTTTCGTTCGTAGCTAATTATCTAATTTGTTATAGTAGGATATGGAGAACCGCTACGATCCCTACAGTCTAACACTTCATGTGACTTGCTCTTAAGGAGAGGCTTAAAGAAAACTCTTATCTCCATAGAATCTCTATTGTTCAATCTGAGTTGTGCCCTATCTGCTTTAGGGAGCTATAGACTTTCCTTCATATCCTTCGTGATTGCCATGTCGCAATTATTTGAATGCTCTTAGATACCCACAGTCTGGTAGTGTTTTCTTTTCCTCATTTTTTTTGATTGGATTTCTTCTAATTGCTTTTTTCGACAACTCTTCCAGCATCCCCTGGTTTGTCATTTTTCTTTTTCTTGCTCCCACCTTTGGTCTCAGAGAAACAATATCTTTTCGATCCTTCTCCAAAGCCTTATAGTATTTTGTGTTCCACCATTGGACAAAAGGCTGGCGAGTGGTACTTTTGCTCTGACCTACCAAAGAAACAATTTGTTCTTTTTACTCGTTTCATTAAATGATTTCCACTGATTTTGAGCTCAATTATCATGCTTCGGTCTTTGGGCCCTGGGGGGTTGCTTTGGGTAGGGGACTAATTAGAGTCATTGTGGCAATTGGGTAAAAGGGTTCACTAAGTGGTTGAGAATTTGTAATGTCCTAGTGGCAGAGTTGTGGGCTATCTAGAGGAGAAGTTCTTGCCTAGCACAGGTTCATGAGAGATACATGGCACAAGGATCCATCTCACCCTTAAATGGTATGAGATGGGAAAAAATATATTTTATTTTCATTCAATGGTAAGATGAACCTTTGTGTCATGTATCTTTCATGGACATGTGCTAGAGAAGAATTTTTCATCTAGGAGGGATCTCGGTTGGCTATTTCTTTAGATTGTGAATCTTATCATTGAGTTTGATTTAAAAGTGGTTGTCGAACTGTTAAATTCTCCACCAAACAACTATCACCCACTGAACCCTCTTGTGTTTACATGTAGGTATCTCACACGCTCTTTTGAGAGGGTCAAGTTTTGCAATAATTTCAAATAGGGTAACGGTGTGCGGATTTGATGGCCCCAAGACTACAATCTTTCTTTTATGGATTGTACCTCAGGTTTCACGATTGGATCAATTTGACATTAAGTTTTGAAAAAGTGTCAGTTTATTTCTGAGTTTCATTTTTCAGATCAATTGGGTCCAATTGAATCGTCAAGAGGCATGCGATAATTATGTCAGACCCTTATATTTCTGGTCAATTTGTTCATGAGTTTTATTTTTCAGGACAATTTATCTTTATTTGGGAAGCCTAACATGTATTTTATGTATATCTTGATGGTTTAATTGAATAGAAAACTCAATTGGTATAAAAATAAAACTCAATGATAAATTGATATTCTCTTAAAACTTAAGTCAAATTGATTTAATCGTAAAATTTTAAAAATAAATTTATTTTTTACTGTCATTATTTTTCGATGTTTCTAAGGACATTGTGTATTCGACTTACTGTCACATTGTACGAGATGTTTATTCCCGAGACATTTGTAATTGTGGTTTGCTAGTTTTATGAAGTTTCATTTCAAAAAATAAAATAAAATAAAATTAAGAAAGACGTACTTGGGCTGGTGGGCTGGATCTACTGTAAAACGGTCTAAAGATTTCTCTTTTCTTCTTCTCTCTGAGAATCTTTGCTTAACTTTTGTCACTGACGGAGAGAGGAATGGGGAGTGTACCAGCACAAATTTCGACAAGCTTTGGCCATGAGCTGAGGGCTTGCCTTCGTTGCCGACTCGTCAAGACCTACGATCAGGTTCCCTTCTCTGTACTTATATTAGTTTATTTTTCAATTTGCATATAAAAGAGATTTAATTATCTGTATCTCTTCTACTTGTTTATTGTTAGGGTTTTTTTTTTCTAAGTTTCTTTCTCTCTTCAATGTATCGTATCTCTCTCTCTCTCTTTCTCTTTCCTTTTCTTTCTTGGGGTTTATCGTTTATGGCATTGCGTATTTTGATTTTTTTCCCCGCTAAGTTTGTCTAATTATCGTTACCATACAGTTTAGAGAATCGGGTTGCGAGAACAGTCCCTTCTTTAAGATGGACGAGGACCATGAACGCATTGTGGATTGCACCACTCCTAACTTCACTGGGTATCTCACTGTATAATTTTGTTTCTTTTGAAACATTTGTTTATCATCTTTTCATTTGTTTTAGAATATCCGCTCGGCTAATTAGTTCAATTACTTTTTCTTCTTCAAATTATGTAAATTGAATGCTAGACATATAAAGGCCTTATGCATAATTTTGTTCTTTATGTTAATACAACTGCTGCTCAGTCGGTGTAACTTAATTTTTAATATTGCTGCTCAGTTTGTTTGATTGCTTAATAAACACAGTTCCACATAAAGAACTGTGTTTATTAAGCAATCAAACAAACTGATGAATTTGGGTATTTATTGATTTAGGCTTGGAGATATTCTTAATGCAAATAATAACAGTAGTTGGTTTTGTGAATACTGTGATTGTAAACTTTGTCATCAACATTCTCATTACTCACTATCACCATTATCATTGTTTACAGAATAATCTCCGTTATGGATCCAAGCAGAAGTTGGGCTGCTCGGTGGTTACTCATTGGTACGTCTAATTGCATTCGTGTCTTTGTTATATACCCCAAACTTATTATCTTTTTTTTTTTTTGTAGCTTAATAGTTAGTATACTTAATTCTTGTTTTAGTATATCCAACTCTTTATCCATGTCTTGGTGTTACCGATTTCTTGGTGAGATGCTATAGGTGCCTCGACCAGGCACACACATAAATATTCGCTTTTACATGTATGTCTTTTTGGCTTGGAACTCCTCATTATATGTTGTCTCAGCAGTAAACTTGTGTCTTAACTGGAGGAATGTGGAGCTTATCTTTTCCTATTCATGTATACAAATCTTAGGGAAGCTTCTGTGGTTTATGCAGAATGCATACAGAGATTTGAATAAAACATATGATAGTAGCTGCTTAGCAAAAAGGTCGATGTCAATTCGAAACCTGAGTTTGACATTTATAGAACATTTCTTGGATAATGTTTTCAAAGTTTAAAGCTTCTTGCAAGTGCAAAATGGAGTCTGGTGGTTGTATGTATATTCTTTAGTGCTTTGGTGTATGCTTGAGTGCATGACGGTTTCCCATGTCTTATTAACCTTCACCTTTGGTTGGAAATCTACTGTTTTCCACCCATATTCTCAAAATTTCAAATAGGTAGAGGAGAATAAATGTGCAATTCTCTCAAGCTTCAGATATAAATTCAAAAGAAAAGAAAAATCTCTAGGTATATTACTTTTGAACTTCCTGAGCCATCAGAGTTGATATTTCAATAGAAGTGTCAAACGCAAAAGTATCTGAATGGTATTCTACTCTTTGGTGTTTGTAATTTGTTTGTTTGTTTTTTTAATCTTTTTGATGCTTTTTCGAGCAGTACTTTTATTTTTGGTTGTTATTGTCTTTTAGGAATTATATGTATTTTTTTTTAAAAATTATGCTCCACATAACTCAGACTTGGATCCTTGTAAATCTTTTGCAGGGAGATTTTTCCTTGGTAGCTATACTCTTGCTATCCCAGAGGCACTCTCAGAGGACTTACAGGTTAGGATTTTCATAGGAAGCACAATTCGTAATTTTGGTTTATTTGGGAACAATATAATACTTCTATTGTTTATTTTTTTTCTGAAATTTTTACTTGTGGATGTTCACCATGCAGTAAATTCATGCATTTTTTCTATTTTGAAGTGATGATTTTAGGGTTAAGATATCGCTTTATTACTAAGCATTCCCTAAAGCAAATCTCAACGTCCTGCATGAGACCTTATGTCATATCATAACTAGCATCATAAGGATGCTATGCTTATGCTTTTAGGAACTGATCTTTCACTACAATGAAACATTGTTGACTTCGCATAGAGAGCGGTGAACAAGTAGGCACTGGAAACCAGTGCTTTGTCACGTTACAGTATCAATCTTGCTCACTTGCACCATTTAGTTTTATAGTTTTCATTTTTGTCCGTGCCATTTGTTGAATGTTTAATGGTTTTCTCCCTAGAGTTTACTAGTTAAAACTATTTCTCTCCTCTTCCCTTTCTCTTTGTAGAAATTGGAAAGTTGTACATGGTTGAAGTTGATGATTTGAAATTCAAATACCATCCGTATTGTCAGTTGTCAAATTTTGTTGCTATATGCTTCGTGTTTTTCTTTTCCTTTTTTTTTAATGAAAAAAACCATTTTTCTGCTAAATATTGTTGCATATCCACAACTAACTCCAAATAAAAGTATATATATTCTCTTAAATGTTGTTCTGTTGATTGTCGTTTTGGTGCTCATACTTTCCTTTTACGACTTGGTCATTTTCTTTGGGAATTCTTGCAGAACTTATGTCAAGATGAGCACGTGCAATATGGGGCGCCAAAACGTGTATGAACATTGATCTTAACATTGTATTTCCTGTAACTTTTAACATCAAAAGTGAATGTCTAGTAGATGTTTTAGCATACTTTGCTTCTTTTGATATTGATATGGTCTCGTTCTATGTTCTATACCTTGGTGAAATCCTAAAATATGATTTATTGTGAAGTTTGGTTTGTGACATCAAAAAGATCTTTAAGAGCATTATTCAGGACTAAATTCAAAAATAGTAGAAATAGTCGTAATTTACAATGTCCAATTGGAAGTTTTTTCGGCTGGCATAAACTTGGATGTCATTATTAGCCAGTAATTGGATAAATTGTGCACATATTTTGGCTCTGGATATTCATGCATCTGGTAGTGGTTGGTTGGTATAAATAGAGTTGATAGGCACATCTTTGTCAATCTTGTTTACGTTAGCTAAGTTAGGGCAGGTTACCAGTAGATTTTAATGAAGAAATTTATTATGTAAAGAATAATTTATTTTCCATGCAAATTTGTCTTTTCCATGGGTATGGGCTTACATTAATTGGGTTTTCAGGTTTTACAATAAATGGGCTAAATAATTGGTCTCTAAAGTGGGACATACAAGGGCTCAATGGGTTTGACACTTTGATTGTCTAATATGGACTAGCTAGTGTATGCCATAGTTGACCATTAAGCATGTGATGAGTGGGCCAATGGATCACTATATAAAGGTATGGCTTGGTCCCCTTTCCTATTCCAATTTACAACAATTTTATATATTCTCTTGAGTATAGAAAATACAACATCTCTCATAAAATAGCTAGCATTCTATGAAATTTGGAAGGGGAAGTACATGTGCCAATCAAGAGGATTCAGTACTGCAATTCCATTGTATAATTTAAATGGATCACAAACAAGGTACGTTCCTAATTTTTTGTCAAATCATATTTAGGTATTCTATTTTCTTCTATAGTGTTCCTTGAGGATTGTGTGAATTTTTTTTATAAAATTCTTTAGAATCCCTAATCAATTTTAGATTCTTGTGAGATTTAGGATTTGATAGAATAGTTTCTAGGGTTCTTAATTTTATTGATTCAATTCATGATGTACTAATTATATACTAGATTAAGGTTAATTGAATGAATCAATAGTGCTAATAAGGCTTAAAACACATAAAGGATGGATTAGAACCCTTAAAAGTTTATTGCATGTAAGAAAAATTTGAATTTGGACGTGAAAAAGCATTATAATTGAAGAAAATATATTCGGTATCAAGCAGATAGTCGACTATTGACTGTGGACAATTTATTTTTTGCAGTCAACTGTGACTTTTCGGGTAAACTGTGGTTCACCACAATCGACTGTCTTCTGTGCACAAAGTTTTTGCAGTCGATTGTGATTAAGGTTTTTTTTTTCCACATAAAGGCTACCCAAATATGCATTCGATTCAACGTAAAATTGCTTCTCATGAAAAACTAAAGTTGTGAGCAAGATACACTATTTTACTTGTCCACATGTTGCTTCACGTATACGTAAGGTCTACCATGAGTTGCCCCCCAAATCCCGCCATCGGGATGCTACCCCAAACCCATATAGATAGGGATGGATGTAAACAGAAAAAAAAATTGTATTTTTTTTATGAACTTCAACCAATTCGACTTATATTATATGGCATAGTGTCTTTTAGAGATTTGAATGGGGATGTAAAAAGTACCAATAAATAATAATTATTCTTTCTTCCGGATATTGTAATGGAATAGAAAAGAAAATCCAATACTATATCATATTGCTTTTCTTTTATGTTATTTTTTTGTTCCAGCAATATTTTATGTTATTTTTACATATCTATTTTTATTTTTTTGTTTTGAAGTATTCAGGAGGTGGACATTGTCCATACCTTAAAAAGCAATTAACAATATAATTAGCATAAAAATTATGACATTGTAATAAAAGTGCATCCTAGTTGTGCGTTTAATAAGGTTGATGTAATGTGATTGAGTTATGATATTAGAAACAAAGTTAGCCCCAAGACTAAAAGGATAAGATCATATTAAGTAATCAAGGTGTGGGTAATATAAAGTATATCCCAGTATGGGAGAGTTTCATAGATTTAATTGAAATTGTAGCCGCCAAAGTGGTCTCTTTCGGTTGGATTTGTGTAATATCGGTCGTGTACGGTAATGGGATGTCTCTAGTTCTAGTATATAGTCACACACCCAAAGGTGATGATTGTGTAATGAGATTTAGAGGTTGCATAAGAAGCATAAGGTTGAGAATTGACTAGCTTGAGTAGTTTATACACTCAAAGCTGATAGATTATCGAAGGTTTGAATAGATTTTCATGGTTACTACTATGTGGAGAGTTTAGTAATTGTGTGTCATGTATTTTGCCCAAAGGTGTTTACACGATGATACGTATAAGCTCTCATAAGGTGCACTTTTTATAGTTATGAAGTACAAATTACTCCAAAATGTGTTAATCTTATTACATTGTTTAATCATAACAATCATTTTTTTTCTGCCAACAACAATATGGTTCCCATTGAGGTTCTAACTAGATCGAATTTCAAAAAGTGGAAGGAGGATGTGGAGTTTTCCATAGAGATGGCAGATGTGCATACCTCATTAATAATGGACCAACTAGTTGATCTCACTCCTACGAGTATTGAGGTTGAGAAAGTGGTTCATGCTGCATAGGTAAAGAGTAACAGGATCTGCTTGTTGTTAATGAGGAGGTCGATTTAGGATCACCTGAAGAGCAGTTTGCCAATTGAGTGTACAACTAAGGATTTAATGACAGTAGTAGCACTTAAGTACATAGTCTCCTCAAATGCTGAAACAGGGACACTTTTACAGGAGTTATTCTCCATGAGGTACAATGGTAATGGTAGGGTGAAGGACTTTATAACCAGGATGGTAGATTAACAAACCAAACTAAAGACCTTAAATGTGGCTCTTTTTGACCTTTGCATAGTTCACTAAACCCTAAACACTCTCCCACCTAAGTTTGGAGTTATCAAAACCAATTATAATTCCCAAGATGAAGCATGGAACAATAATGATCTTACTTCTTGGGTAAGGGCTGAGAAGGAAAAGTTGAAAGAGAAAACCTAAATTTCCCTTTATGCCTCAAGTTCTTATACCAATAAGGGTAAGAAACCAAAAGCCAAAATTTCTAAGGCAACCCAGAATACCACAAAAGAACTTGGTCAATCTAGCAATCTAGGAGGTCCTAAAAAGTTGTCTTTAAGAAATAAAAATAGCCATGTTTCTTTTGTGGTAGGATTATTGGTCACTTAAAGAAGAATTGCACTAAATATAAGGCTTTGTCGGCCAAACGTGAGCATAAAGGTAATGACTCATTGGCCCTTATAGTTTGTGAATCCAATTTATCTAAAGCCCCATTAAGTTTGGCTATATAACGGTGCAACTAACCATGTTGTTTTTACCATACAAGGATTCATAAACAAGAGGAAACCAAATAAGGAAGAGACTAAGCTCACAGTTGGGAACAACGAAGAAGTAGATGTAGAGTTCGTGGAAGATGTCAGTTTGAATTTAGATTCAGGATTTATACTAATGTTAAGAAACACATTTATATTCTTTCTTTTAGAAAAAAAATTAATTTTCGTTTCGGTTTTGGACAAGTAGTTATGTTTTTTAATTTAAAAATATATGGTTAAACTTATTTTTGATTCAACAGTCATTGGTCATTGCACTATGTCTTATGGTTTATATAGAATGTGTTTAACTCCCTCTGGTATCTATGTCTCTTTTTATAATGTTGAAAATGTTGTTAATAAAAGGCCCTTATTTAAGAAAAAGTGATACATGTTATGGCATAAAAGGCTTGGCCACATTTTTTGGAAGAGTAAAAAGACTGATAAGGAATGACATCATGCCTTCTCTTGATTTCAGTGACTTGAAAACATGTGTTAATTGTTGTAGGGGTCAAATGGCAAAGGTAAAGAATGAAGGTGCAATATGTAGTTCAGACCTTCTGAAAATAATCAACACAGACATTAGTGGACCCTGTTCGGATAAATTTTGTAGAAATAAATATTTTATCACATTCATTGATGATTTTTCCTGATATAGTTATATGTTCTTTATTAAAGAAAAGTTTGAATCTCTTGATAAATTCAAGATCTTTAGGACTGAGGTCAAGAAACAGTTGGGGAAATTTATCAAGATTGTGAGGTCTGACCGGGGTGGTGAACACTATGGTAGACATGGTGATACAGGACAGCATAAAGGTCAGTTTGCCAAGCATTTAGAGGATTATGGGATAGTGAGTAATTCCTAAAACACCTTTTGAATTGTGGGACAAGAGAAAGCGTTAAACCATTTGAAAGTTTGGGGTTGTCCTGTAGAAGTACGACTATATAATCCCTCTAAGAGTAAGTTAGATCACAGATCCACTCGCTGCTATTCCATTGGGTACCCAACTAATGGAGGTACTAGAATTGTGGAGTCACAGACAACTAATTTCTTGGAGTTAGATGTGGTCGAGCAGGGTAGTTGTTCTCAGACCGTACAAAAAAGCAAGGATATTGGGAGAACTGTATCTTTTTCTATACTTGTATAGATGGACGGTGTGGTTCCTCCATCTAAAGTAGCACTTGTAGAGGAATAAGAGCTAGTTGTTGAACCAGTTCTTGTTAAGGTTCCTCAAGAACAAGGTGTAGTTGTGGAGGTTCAAGTTAGAAGATCCACCATGAAGAGAAGATCAGCCATTCCACTAGATACATGGTATATTTGGGAGACAGTGACTATAATATCGGCTAATCAGTGGATCCACTAACTTTCAAAGAAGTTGTTTCTGGTCCTTAGTCTAAGTTATGGTGGGATGCAATGAGGGATAAAATGCTGTTGGAAATCACCTCAAGATGCCCAGGTGGTGATCTTCCAAACACTCGAGTCTAGAATGACTTGTAATAAAACTGAAACAAAACAGGAATCAAACCAAACAAAGAAAGAACACAAGCAATTTGTTGTCAAGGTTCGGCAATATGCCTACATCCTCGTAAGCTCATCCGAGCTCTCTACACTAAATCAATGAGTTCTTACAATTACAGCAACACCTCTTCAAGAACACGATCTAATCTTGATCTTAACACCGTTCTTGAAGAACGAAAGAAGAGAAAAAGAAAGTGATAAGGACTGAGTGTTTCCCTGGAATTTTCTTGGGGAAAATTCCAACTACAAAGCTCTTGAATCCCCAATCTATACTACTCTCTCTCTAAACAACCAGCCTCTCTTGAATGAGTCTCTCCTATGTTTAGTGTCTTTGCATTCTCACACACCATGTGTTCTATTTCACACACATTCACATGTCATTCACATCACACCTATCTTGTTGAGATGATTGTCACACACTTATTTTTGATTGAAGCTAGATGACCCTTTATATAGTGCACCATTTCTTGAACCTATCTTGAAGTCAATCTCAACCCTTAGATCTTGAGGACCAATCAATCATAGCCTTTCAACAAGTCTAAGTGATCTTATGCGTTTTGATGAAGCCCCATGCATCAATCCAAAGTGCTGATCAGGAAGCATCAGGTGTGCCTGGTGCCGCGCCTCAGAACAGGGCAGGCCACGGCTCAAGCCAGGGCACACTACTTCCACCTTATGGGCGCCACGGTGCACCATTCCTGAGGTGCGGTGCACACCTGGGCAGAAGACTCCTCCTTGCTGAGATGTAAGGCGCACACTTCCTGGGGTACGACACACACCTAGGGCTGAACACTTCTCCTTGCTGGGGGGTGAGGCGTCAAAGCCTGATGAAACTTCATTCTTCATCCCATTTAATCCTTGACAAATACCAACAATCTCTGCCTTTATCTAAGCGATTAAACCCAAACCCATTGTGCAAAGAACTCAGGATCCAAACTCAACTTGAGTCACCATATCAACCGACTCCAGTCCTAAAAAGTCCACGGCAATGATTGAACTTACTTAGAGGTAGAACTTTAGTACCTAAATCTGCAGGATTTTCTTCCGTTACGACTTTGTCCACATGAATGCATCATTCTGTAACATTTTCCTTAATGAAATGACACCGAACATCCATATGCTTAGTCCTCTCATGGAACATCGGGTTCCAACACAAGTGCCATGCACTTTGGCTATCCGAAGACACCACCACCTGCTCTTTTAGGATCTTCCACTCGTCCAACAACCTTTTGCACCACATAGCTTTCTTTATGGCTTCCGTAGCCGCTATGTACTCTGCCCTGATTTTTGAGAGTGCTACCACCGGTTGCATCCAAGCCTTCACGTACCTCAGCAACCACTTCATCCCAAGCCAAATCTCTTTTCCAGGATTACTCACAAATCTGTTGAGAACTCTAATTGCCTGAGAAATGTCGGGTCTAGTGCTTATCATCACGGACATGACTGATCCAACCGTACTAGAGTAACAGATCTTTTCCATTTCTTTTTTCTCCTCATCCGTTCCAGGACATTGTTTGCTAGAGAACTTGAAATGACCAGCAATGAGAATCTTTACATGTTTACTATCTTCCATAAAAAACTTGTACAACACATTTTCTATGTCAGAAGACTGAGAAACATTAAACCCGTTTCTCTCCATTTCCCGAATTCTTCTCATCCTAAGGATCTTTTGTGCAAGCCCAAGATCCTTCCTCTGGAACTCCTCACTGAGTTGAGATGTCAACCTTTCTATCATCTCCCTGCTATTCCCAACCAACAACATATCATCGATATAGATGAGGATAATCACCACTTCCTCCACCTTGCATCCAGGTGAGAAGGTTTCTATGAAATCTATGTCGTCTCTTTGCGTGAACCCCTTCGCCACCAGCCTAGCCTTGTTCCAGACTTTATCCCCTAAAAGGTTCCCTTCTTTGATCTTGTAAGTGCACTTACAATCCACAACTCTCTGTTTTCTTGGAATATGCACCAATTCCCAAGAGTTGTTCTTCCTCAAAGAATCCATTTCTTCCTCCATAGCTAGCTTCCATCTTGACGAATTCCTACATCCAATGGCATCAATGTAAGTCTCTGGTTCACTTATCCCTCATTCTGTCCAAGGAGCTACTGCATTTGCAGCCACAAAACCATATCTCAAAGGTGGTCTGACCAGCCTTTTTTTCCGATCCCTTGTGAGCTGATAGTCATTCTGACTTGCTGCATCATCCCTTTCTAGTTCAGCCTCCTCTCGAGTGTCCTGAGCTTGGCCTTCATCAATGAGCTCTACCTGATCCGAACCCTCTTACCTTCTTTACTCTACCTGAATTGAATTTTCCTTGATACTATGCTCCACAAATACCGGACTGGTTTGCTCACTATCCCCTACAGGGTTAGTTTTCTCCAAATAGGGAAATAAATGCTCATTAAAAATGACAACTCTACTTATTATGAGTTTAAATCCTTTTTGCTCTAAGGACCACAACTTATACCCCTTAGCCCCTTTCCCATATCCTAGAAACACACATTTTCTAGACCTTGGGCTAAGCTTATCATCCTTTTGATGTGCAAACGTAGCACATCAAAAAGTCCTAAGGTTGTTCAACTTAGGGGGTTTTCCACTCCACATCTCCTCGGGAGTCTTAAGGGCCACAGCCCTAGAGGGCGATCTATTAACCAAATACGCAGCAGTAGACACTGCTTCCTTCCAAAAATATTTGGGTAATCTGGATCCTATTAAAATGCACCTAACCTTTTCCCTAAGGGTCTTATTCATCCTCTCAGCAACTCCACTTTGCTGAGGGGTTTTCACAACTGTTCTATGTCTTTGAATCCCATTTAACCTACAAAATTGATCAAGTTCCTTGTTGAAAATTTCTAAGCCATTATCAGTTCTTACCCCCTTAACTACCCTGCCCGTTTGAGTTTCCTCCAGCTTTTTCCACACCACTAACTTATTCAAAGCATCTGATTTATTCTTAAGCAAATAAACCCAACCTTTCTTGAATAATCATCAATTAAAGACAAAAAGTAAAGATTACCTCCCTGTGTTGGTGTTCTTGCTGGCCCCCAAAGATCCGCATGAATGTAGTCAAGAATGCCCTTAGACTTGTGCACTCTGGTGTTGAAGTTGACCCAATGTTGCTTCCTAAGAACATAACATTCGCAGAAATTAAGTTCCTCTACTTTGTCACCATTAAGTAGACCATTCTTGCTGAGAACTTGCAGGCCCTCTTCGCTTATGTGTCCCAAGCGATTGTGCCAAAGAGTTGCCTTATCCATCTCAGCCATCAAGCTTGCTGCTTGAACTTTGATCTCCATGTCTTTGATCATCTCATAGAGACCATCTTTCATTGCTGCTTTGATGACTATCAAAGATCCTTTGGTTACCTTGATCTTTCCTCCCTCTGCCTTGTATGTGTACCCCATGGAATCTAGCTACCTCAATGAGATCAAATTTCTTCTCAACTCCGGAAGATATCTCACATTCCTCAGCGGCCTTGTCATTCCATTAAACATCCTCAACTGGATGTCTCCTGTGGCCCTCACTTGGTAAGAAGTATTATTCCCCCGGAAAACCTTTCCATTATTGGTTTCCAGGAAATTCTTGAACCAATCCCTGTGAGGACACATATGATGAGTTCCCCTGGTATCCAAGATTCATTTTTTGTTGCCTTCTTGCCCCTTGCTCACACTTGAGCATACAACAAGAACACTATCTTGTTGTTCTGCCTTGGCAACCAAAGCATCTCCATTCTTGGTATGGCTTCCTCCCTCATCCCTCGTCATCTTCCTACAATCTTTCTTGAAATGACTCTCCTTATGGCAGTAGAAGCATCTCTTCCCTCCAAATCGCGGTTTGGAGTGCGCTCTCCTATGGCTTTCTCCTATGCCTTTATCCCGGTAGTAGCCATGTATGTCGCTGCCATACCGAGTTGCTGGCTTTCCTCTAACGAACAACCTTTCTCCACTTGACGCTTTCCTTATCTTGGCATCAAGATTATCTTGCAACTCTTTATCAGGATCAAAAGTAAAGATTTGTTTGCGAAGATACTTCTTATTAGGGAGAGTCTTGGTAAGAAACAACTCATCTAGTTTTTTCCAAATGGTAGCTGGATCTCTCTAGTCTCTGCACTCCCTTGTGACATTATTCGACATGTGCAGAAAGATGGTGCTGTATGCCATCTTCTTCATCTCATTCTGCTGGACCTCCGTGGTACTTGTTGGAAAAACGTCATCTTCTCCAATCGTAAAGTCCACCTTTTGTTGCATAAGAACCACCTTAATTTTTCGCTTCCAAAGAGCAAAGTCTCCCTTTCCATCAAACTTCTCAACAATGAAGTTTGAACTAATCTTGTGGAGAAAATCCCAGATTTATACAGCACCCACAATTGCTTTCCAACTTCTTCTAAATCTCAAGAACACGATTAAAGATGGATCTCAATACCGTTCTTGAATCACCCTCAAGAACACGATCAGATATTGATCTCTACTCCGTTCTTGAATCACCCAAGAAGTTGACATTTGATTATTGGAGTCTTGCTCCGATACTTTCTGTTCCAGCTCCGATACTCGCCAACCCTTGGCTCTGATACCATTGTTGGTGGTATCTCTTCTAGCTCTGATACCATTATTGTGGTATCTCCTCTAGCTATGTTACCACTGTTGGAAATCACCTCAAGATGCCCAGGTGGTGATCTTCCAAACACCCAAGTTTAGAATGACTTGTAATAAAACCGAAACAAAACAGGAATCAAACCAATCAAAGAAAGAACACAAGCAATTTGTTGTTGAGGTTCGACAATATAACTACGTCCCCGTGAGCTCTTCCGAGCTCTCTGCACTAAATCAATGAGTTCTTACAATTACAGCAACATCTCTTCAAGAACATAATCTAGTCTTGATCTTAACACTGTTCTTGAATAACGAAAGAAGAGAAAAAGAAAGTGATAAAGACTGAGTGTTTCCTTGGAGAGAAAATTCCAACTACAAAGCCCTTGAATCCCCAATCTATGCTACTCTCTCTCTAAACAACCAACCTCTCTTAAATGAGTCTCTCTTGTGTTTAGTGTCTTTGCACTCTCACACACTATGTGTTCTATTTCACACATATTCACATGTCATTCACATTACACCTCTCTTGTTGAGATGATTGTCACACACTTATGTTTGATTGAAGCTAGATAACCCTTTATATAGTGCACCACTTCTTGAACCTATCTTGAAGTCAATATCAACCCTTATATCTTGAGGACCAATCAATCATAGCCCGTCAATAAGTCTAAGTGATCCTGTGCATTTTGATCAAGCCCCACGCATCAATCCAGAGTGCTGATCAGGAAGCATCAGGTGTGCCTGGCGCCGCGCCTCAGAACAGGGCATGCCATGGCTCAAGCCAGGGCACACTACTTCCACCTTCTGGGTGCCGCGGTGCACCCTTCCTGAGGTACGGGGCACACCTGGGCAGAAGACTCCTCCTTGCTGGGAGGTGAAGCGCACACTTCTTGGGGTGCGGTGCACACCTGGGGCTGAACACTTCTCCTTGTTGGGAGGTGAAGCGCACACCTCCTGGGGTGAGGTGCCAAGGCCTGATGAAACTTCATTCTTCATCCCATTTAATCCTTAGACAAATACCAACAAATGCAGTCAATGGGTTATAACGGTGTTTGGGAACTTGTTGAATTGCTTGAAGCTTGCAAGCCCATTGGTTGCAAGTGGGTTTACAAGACTAAAAAGGATCCTAAAGGAAAGATTGAAAGGTTTAAAGCCAAATTGGTTCCCAAAATATTCACTCAAAGAGAAGGAATGACTATGATGAGATATTCTCACCAGTCTTTTCAAAGGATTCTTTCCGGGTGATAATGGCATAGGTAGCTCATTTTGACTTGGATTTACACCAGATGGATGTGAAGACAACCTTTTTGAATGGAAGTCTTAATGAGGAGGTCTATATGGTGCAACCTGAGGGTTTAAAAGAACTTGGTTGTGATCATCTTGTGTGTAGACTCAAGAAGTCTATACACGATCTCAAGCAAGCTTCCAGGCAGTGGTATTTGAAATTTAACGATATGATAATTTGTTGTGGTTTTGTTGAGAACAAGATAGATCAATGTATATGTCACAAGGTTAGTGGGAGCAAGTTTATTTTTATGATACTTTACGTGGATGATATCTTATTGGCAATTAGTGATTTAGGACTATTGCATGAAACAAAGGAACTGTTATTTATAGAGTTTGACATGAAGGACCTTGATGAAGCATCTTTTGTCCTAAGAATAGAGATCCATACGGATCGTTCTCACCATATGTTGGGACTCTCTCAAAAGACTTACATTGATCGGTTTCTAGATCGCTCAATATATGGGATTGCAAACTTGGGAATGCTTCAGTTCTCAAAAGTGATAAACTGTGCTTGTCACATTGTCCTAATAATCATGTTGAGAGGGAATCTGTGAAGAAAGTGCTTTATGCTAATGCAATTGGGAGTATCATGTATGCTTAGGTTTGTACTAGGCCGGATATTGCTTTTGCAATTGGACTTCTAAGTAGATACCAATTGGACCTAGGTCATGATCATTGGGTAGTTGCCAAGAAGGTACTGAGGTACTTAAAGGGGACAAGAGACTTCATGTTGATTTATAGAAGGGTTCAGAACCTAGAGCTGGTAGGATATACTAATCAGACTTTTTCAATTGTCAAGATGATAGAAAGTCCACATCGGGGTATGTGTTTATTATGGCAGGCGGGCCAATATCTTGGAAAAGTGTGAAACAAATGTTAATCACTTATTATACCATGTTAGCAGAGTTTGTAGCATGCTATAGAGCAGCTAGCTACTCATGCAGTTTGGCTAAAGAACCTAATTTTCGAGTTGACAGTTGTTGATTCCATTGTTAAGCCCATCCAGTTGTATTGTGATAACAACTTTATTGTATTGTTTGGTAAGAATATGGAAGTCAAATATTTGATGGTTAAAGAACTTGTAAAGAAAGGTAATGTCACAGTGGAGTATATTGGTATAGATGATATGGTTGTTGATCCATCGACGAAAGGCCTTAGCCCTAGTGCTTTTAAAAGGCATGTTGTCACTGTGGGCTTAGGAGTATCTTTTGATGCACTTGGTTAGTGGGAGACATATTTTGGCTCCATTTGTGTAATATGGTTTTCATTTGTATTTTCATATATTTGTATATCTTTTAGTGATGTGATTATGCCCAAAACATAACGCGGTAATTGTAGTACAGCTTTGGGGTGTCGATTCCACAGGGAAACAAGATAACTACAAGAGAAGGTGTGAACCTCAACACAAACGATAAAGATCAAATGCCAGAATCTGAATTGTGAGAAAATTGTAATTGTGTAAATAGATTTGATGGATATAATAAAGAAACAACAAGGTTCCGGAAATCCTCCCTAGGTACGTTGCTCTAATCCTAACTTGATTCAGTTGTTTTTATCTCGATTGCAAGTTTCACATCCCAAACAGGCAATCGAAAAATATTCAATTAAAGCGCATTTATAAATCCTAATGTAATTGTTATGAAATCTTCTTTTACTTTCAAGCACACATGACCTAACTTATAAATTATCAAGAGACGACGATATATCTAAACGACAATACCGCAGCAATGGACAAATCTATAAAAGAGATCTACCGGACTCAATCACACCCAAACAGGTACACATAAGAAAAGCAAGACTGAACTTATATGAAAAAGAAGCATGCAATCACCGGAGTAATAATAAATCTACTAATTAAATTAAAGAATAAAACATAACAATGTTTAATGAAAATAATTCTAAACTACAACTGAATCAAATAAAGGAAAATAAGAACAACTACACCTAGGGATTCATCCCTTCACCTTGCTTGGAGAGACTAGCCGGCCATGGGGCTCTCGCTTCCTTGAGTTGCCTCCAGCCTCTCAACGATTATCCTCAGCTTGCCCTCCCAATTTATACTTCGGATTCTTCCTAAAGGCCCTCTGGATTGCTTCTAAAGACCATCTAGAGCCACTCTATGATGATTTCAAATGAGCTCCGATTTATTGATTGATATCAAAAGCTGAAGTGAAGGGGGGTTTTTATATGACAACTCCCGGAGTGCTATGTGTTTTTTAACCGATGTGGGATGTTGCCCGAGTGCGCTCGATCGTAGCCCTAAACCCTAAACCCTAAACCCTATTGCGCTCGATCGCAGTTGCGCTGCAGCGTACTTCTTGGTCGATGTGGGATGTGCGCTCGATCGAACTGCTTGTGCGCTCAATCACAGTACCGACAACACACCAACTTGTCCTCCTAGGAGCATGGGATCTTGGCATTTTAAGCAACCATCGTTTCTTTTTCTCTTTTAAACTCAAAGTACCTGAAAATTGCACTGAAATAAGTCAGTGGTCCAGTAATATCACTTTAGAGTTATTAACACATAAAAGTGCATTTATAAATCCTAATGTAATTGTTATGAAATCTTCTTAAAAGAAATGGCACCCGAGGACAAGTATCAATTATATCAGTTTTATCATCAAATAAATCAATCTCAGAATTAATAAGAAAATTCTTAAAAGGATCAAAATCATGTGCCATGGAAACTCCATCATCGATGAGTGACTCGATCATGTATAGTTGATGGTTTTCGTCCTCATCTTCGGGCTGTTTTGCAACATTGAAAATGTTCACTTCTAAGGTCATGTTTCCAAAAGACAGCTTCATGAGCCCATTCCTGCAATTAATAAGAGCATTTGTAGTAGCAAAGAAAGGTCTACCCAAAATCAAAGGAATTCTAGAGTTAGTGTCAACAGCAGAAGTGGTATCAAGGATTAGGAAATCAACAGGATAGTAAAATTTATCAATCTGAATCAACACATCCTCTACCACACCCCGGGGTACTTTGATTGAACGGTCAGCCAGTTGTAGCACCACGTCGGTTGGTTTGATTTCCCCTAAACCTAGCTGTAAATAAATGGAAAATGGCATCAGGTTTACACTAGCTCCTAAATCTAGCAAGGCTTGTCCAACCTCATGATTTCCAATGCTACAAGCAATGGTAGGACAACCTGGATCCTTGTGTTTTGGGGGAATTCTTTCCTCAATTAAAGCACTAACTTGCTCAGTTAGAAATGCAGTTTTCTTGACATGATGTTTCCTCTTAATTGTGCATAAATCTTTGAGAACTTTTGCATAAGTGGGAACATGTTTAATCACATACAAAAGAGGAAGATTAAGTTTCATTTGCCTCAAGTTCTCTAAGATTTCATTATTTAAGTCCAAATTTTTCTTGGTTGACTTCAAGGCTTGAGGGAATGGTGCCTTAACAGGACTTTTGGTCACTTCAAGGTCTTTGGACAGCTCGGTATTACTACTAGTTTGACCATTTTCCACATCCTCAGATTCATTCATTGGCGAGATGTGCAGTGACTTACCACTTCGGGTCACAATGGCATTTATATCCTTCAAATTTTCTTGTGCCACACATTGACCGCAAGGTATGGACTGAGTTTGGGAAGGGAACTTACCTCGCTCAATCACACTTAAGGAGCCCATTAATTTGGACACTTGGCTCCTAGTTTCTTTATTCTCCTCAACCACCTGCGTAATTAATGCCTCAACCCTCTGGTTTGTCTTACCTTGTGCCTCTTTAAAATCCTGTAAGGTGTCTTCTAAGGAGTTCCTAGAGGATGATGGTGCATGATAAGGTGCAGGGGATGATCTAGGGGGCTGTGCATGCTGCTGATTTTCAGATTTCCAGCTGAAATTGGGGTGATTCTGCCACCCTGGATTATAAGTGTTAGAGAAAGGTGCAAGAGGCTTCTTGTACATGCCTAAGGCATTACATTGTTCCTCGTATAGCCCTCTCATATCAACAAATGTGGGGCATTCTTGGGCGAGATGATCTACCCCGCCACACACAAAGCACGACTCTAACGACTCGGCATGATTAGCCATATGTGTTTGCTTTGAACCCTTAGTTTTCAATGCCTCTAACTCCCTAGTGAGCAGTTCGACCTTAGCTTTCAGGTTGTCTTCTTCCCTAAGATGGCATATTCCTCCACCACTGGGGTTTCCTATAGGTCGTGACCTATTCGTGCTTTCAGTAGTACTAGGTCCAGTCCATGTATGAGCTTTCTCAGCCAGCTCATTGAGGTATTCAATAGCCTCATCGGAGTCTTTTTGCATAAATTCCCCATTGCACATCATCTCCACAAATTGGCGCTCTCTATAGGTAAGACCTTTATAGAAATAGCTCACTAAACGCCAATTTTCATACCCATGGTGTCGACACATACTTAACAGCTCTTTAAATTTCTCCCAAGACTGATACAAAGTCTCGTTTTCCTTTTGTGCAAAGGTGAAGATTTGTCTCTTTAACGCATTAGTCTTATGCTGAGGGAAGTATTTGTTAAAGAAGGCTCGAGTCATCTCAGTCCACGATCCAATAGATCGTGGTCTCAGTGAGTATAGCCAACTCTTAGCTCTATCCTTCAAAGAGAAAGGAAAGAACTTAAGCCGCACAATGTCAGCAGTTGCACCTTGACTATAGAAAGTCACAACTACTTCCTCAAACTCTCTGATGTGCACATATGGGTTCTCATTTTCCATGCCATAAAATATAGAGAGTAACTGTATCATCCCTGTTTTAAGATCTAATTGGGGAATGTTGGCTGGAAACATGATGCAAGATGGTGTGGTTGTGCGTGTATGGTGGAGGTAATCCTGAAGGGTCCTAGTAGGTTGATCTTCATGTTCACTCATCTCCTCAAGACTAAATGGATTATCAAATAAAGGGTTTAAAAAGTTTAATCCTGACTCTAGCACAGGCCTATAAGCAAATATGCCCAAAGTGTCTTTATATCTGGGCATGCAAGATCACACAATAGAAAGTACTATAAAACAGAAAAAATAAAAAATAAAAAAATCTAATGCAGCAAGCAAAAAGAAGGAATGAAGTTACTGCTTTTATAGCTGCTGAAAAGAAAACTATTTACAACTCTACTACCGTCATGTCAAAAGTTGACAATCTTCTTTGTATTTAAGCGCGTTTCCCCGACAACGGCGCCAAAATTTGATTAAGCCCAACACATAACGCGGTAATTGTAGTACAGCTTTGGGGTGTCGATTCCACAGGCAAACAAGATAACTACAAGAGAAGATGCGAACCTCAACACAAACGATAAAGATCAAATGCTAGAATCTGAATTGTGAGAAAATTGTAATTGTGTAAATAGATTTGATGGATATAATAAAGAAACAACAAGGTTCCGAAAATCCTCCCTAGGTACGTTGCTCTAATCCTAACTTGATTCAGTTGTTTTTATCTCGATTGCAAGTTTCACATCCCAAACAGGCAATCGAAAAATATTCAATTAAAGTGCATTTATAAATCCTAATGTAATTATTATGAAATCTTCTTTTACTTTCAAGCACACATGACCTAACTTATAAATTATCAAGAGACGACGATATATCTAAACGACAATACCGCAACAATGGACAAATCTATAAAAGAGATCTACCAGACTCAATCACACCCAAACAGGTACACATAAGAAAAGCATGACTGAACTTATATGGAAAAGAAGCATGTAATCACCGGAGTAATAATAAATCTACTAATTAAATTAAAGAATAAAACATAACAATGTTTAATGAAAATAATTCCAAACTACAACTGAATCAAATAAAGGAAAATAAGAACAACTACACCTAGGGATTCATCCCTTTGCCTTGCTTGGAGAGACTAGCCGGCCATGGGGCTCTCGCTTCCTTGAGTTGCCTCCGGCCTCTCAACGATCATCCTCAGCTTGCCCTCCAAATTTATACTTTGGATTGCTCCTAAAAGCCCTCTGGATTGCTCCTAAAAGCCCTCTAGAGTCACACTCTGATGATTTCAGATGAGCTCTGATTTATTGATTGATGCCAAAAGCTGAAGTGGAGGGGGGTTTTTATAGGGCAACTCCCGGAGTGCTATGTGTTTTCTAACCGATGTGGGATGTTGCCCGAGTGCGCTCGATCGCAGCCTTATTGC
The DNA here is from genome assembly GCA_023935145.1 of Bretschneidera sinensis. NCBI lineage: Eukaryota > Viridiplantae > Streptophyta > Magnoliopsida > Brassicales > Akaniaceae > Bretschneidera > Bretschneidera sinensis. The sequence goes on along the minus strand of CM043697.1, from coordinate 71,982,989 downwards.
GCTCAATCGCAGTTGCGTTGCAGCGTACTTCTTGGTCGATGTGGGATGTGCGCTTGATCTCACTGCTTGTGCGCTCGATCGCAGTACCGGTAGCGCACCATCTTGTCCTCCCAGAAGCATGGGATCTTGGCCTTTTAAGCAACGATCGCTTCTTTTTCTCTTTTAAACTCAAAGTACCTGAAAATTGCACTGAAATAAGTCAGTGGTCCAATATATCACTTTAGAGTTATTAACACATAAAAGTGCAATAAAGACCGAGATCAATCCTAAAATGCTAACAATTAACCACTGTTGAGAAGCATTTTATGACTCTCATCATGATGTATTGGATTATATTTGACTATGTCTATTGCATGCAATTTAATAAAATTTTTGATATTACAATTATTTTAATATATGGTTGACATGTCATATAAATCCATTTAAAGTCTTAAAATTTGTGTTAATCTTGAGCAAAAGGTTAGGAGCATTTAGTTATTGGCCTTAAGGTTTGTCTTGTGAGACATATAGTATATCTCGAGATATTAATAATAGGACATACAATAAAGAATTTTCTCTAGTGTGCTTGTATCACTTAAGGAGTAGAATTTTGAAAGTAATCGACAGAGGGACAACTTATAAAGGAACCACTTTGTGGATCTTGTCAAGTTGCCACTCTACCATGTTGGATCCATGCCGATGGAGTTTATAGATTCTCATAACTATGGAAGGTCATCTGTCACTAAAAAAATGCAGTTATCGCCATAATTCGGTGTTGAGAATTTCGTTGGACCGGATTGACACTTAGAGTAGTCTCTGGACCAATGTTTTTAAAATGTGCGCATAAAGTTTTACAGTTAAATTTAGCTTGAGAGTTGTTTTCTAAAAGATAAATTTTGTTTTCAAAATTAATCCCAATTAATGTTATCCCAAGTGGGAGAATGTTAGAAAAATTCCTGGAGATTAATTGGGTTTTCTGGTTTTACAATAAAATGGCTAAATAATTGGTCTATAAAGTGGGACATACAAAGGTTTAATGGGTCTAATACTTTAATTATCTAATATGGACTAGTTGGTGTGGGTCATAGTTGACTATTGAGCTTGTAATGTGTGAGCCAATGATTTACTATATAAAGAATGAGTCATGCTATTGGGACAATCCCTTAAAACAGTCAATTATACATTCTGAAAATTGCCCCTCAAGTTTTGAGGGTGTGTTAGTGGGGTGTCTCCCAAATTTTGTTGTTGAGGAATAACTTTTTTTGCAAACCAAGAAAAGCGGTTAAATTACTATTTTGGTTTGAAAATTTTGGGGGTTTAAAAGTTTGTTTTCCTTAACGTTACAAAATTCGACTCTATTAAGTCTTTAACATAGTGAATTACAGTAAAAACTGAAGAAAAAAAAAATCAAAGAAACTGGAAGAGGAAAATGAGTAGGCGCGTGCAATTATTCTAAATCATGTGAAAGACATCTGTGCAGTTTGATGAAATCTACCTTGTAGTTTTAAAAGATTTTATTAAATTTTAACTTAGAGAATTTAAAGAGTAATTTATTTGCCCCCGTATAAAATACAATGCGTGCTTTCTCTCTCCCTTCCTGCTAGGTTTGTACAGAAGCTATCAGGAAGAGCTTTTTGTCATGATAAAAGCGTCCTATATTGTCCAGCATACCCTGAATTAAAAAGATGCGTATCAAGGTTATACTTTGAAGTTGCCTGAAGGAAATGTCTCTTAATTAGATCTGAAACTAAAACTACTTTTATATTTAAAACTAAAAGAGAAGAACATGGACCAGAGACGAAAAAATTATCTAGAAGCTTCAAAGGAGATTTTACCGGAAGCTAAAAACATTTGATAAAACGGGTTTCCATTTATTTCTTTTAACATAACATATTTGCAAAGTCTTTTAAGCTGAATTTGTTCCACTTCTATTAATCCGCTTATAAATAAGAAAAGAAAATGAAAGCCCTCTTGAACATGGTGCCATTCCCAATTCAGCTCTTGAAAATAACAAAACCTTACGTGCTAATTTTTTCTAATGTTTTTCTCATTCTTCTTTTTCCCTTAAATTGTTAGGGTTCTAAATTTTCTTTTTCCTTCTCGAAATCTTCTCCTACAGTAGTGTATTGGTTAATAGGTGAAACGAAAATACAGCATCAACAACAAAGAAAGTGTGCTGATAAAAAGCAAACAAAATCAATAGGCTAATTAAAAACAAACCCACAAACCTTGTTTCGTGGTTAGTGCAGCTGGGTTCTTAATTGCTACTGTGTAATATAAACGTGATAACCCTCTAAAGAAATCAAAGGATTTATAGCAAATGCAAAGATATTTTTATGTGTTTCAGTTTTATCTTTAAATTGTTTACAACTCTATTTGGGAATAATTTATCTCTACAAAATATTGCAAGAACATTCATACAAGTAATAAAATCTAAAGGAGTTTTTTTTTTACTTTCACCAACAATTTAAAAAAATAACCCTAGAGTTCATGGCTGTAGGAGAGGTTTTGAGAAGGAAAAATATTAATTTTAGTTGTTGATCAGTAGACGAGGACAAAATAATGGAGAAGATTAGAGGAAAATTGTTAGGGTCTTGGTTATGGAGGTTATGTGTTTTTTGAGTAATTATAAACTAGTGGACAATTCCTAATGGCAAGGAAAGAAATGAATGAGAATTTGTGAAAAGGAGAAAAACTTTGATTTTCATTGGCCTCTCTCGAATACATGCTTAGCCTTATTTATAGTTCTCACGCTGAGTTGTTATCAAGACTTTTTCAACAAGAAGTTACAATATCAATTAATTCAGAATTATCACTAACTGATTGACTAACAGTTGAGTAACAGATTTAATTGTCTTAACATACTAGTAACAGATCTTATTAACTACTTCTCTTTCTTGATTCCTTCCTTTCCTGCTGTTAACTTGATCCAAGTATATAGTCTTCCTTAGTCTTTTGTTTCTTCCCTCCACTCGGTCCCTTTCCTTCACCTAGTGTTGAACCTTTGCTCCATTGCCTCCTCTGTGTTTAACCATTGTTCTGTATCTGTAATTACTAGGTTCTGCTCCAACGTTATAGTCTCCAACTCCTTAGTCCTTTGTTGAGTCTTATCATTCCCACCCTCTTTTAAATTCACTTTGTCCTCAAGGTGTAAGTGAGGATAAATGATAGACAAATTATTAAGCGTGTTCTTCAGAGCTAAACCTTGCCATTGAACCAGAATCTACTTCATTGGCTTGTGATTGAGAAGTATAATCTCTGGTCTAGTATTGTCATAGGTATAATAACAGGCTTGTTGTCAATAACCAAAGAAGGTAAAGGCATTTTCAACTAAGTAGGGTCTCCTTTAAAATTCTTTAGTAATGATACATGAAAAACCTGATGGATTTTGCTGGTGGAGGGAAAAGCTAACTTGTAAGCAACTGATCCTATTTTCTATAAAACTTCAAAAGGCCCACAGAATCTTTTACTCAACTTATGATGAAGTCTAAGAGCCACATAGTATTGCCTATAAGGTTGAAGTTTAATCAAAACCCAATCTCCAACTTGTAAGGAAATATTAGTTCTACACTGGTCTGCAAACTGTTTCATCTTAGCTTGGGCCACCTTTAAATTCTATTGGAGGTTGTCCATGATGCTTTCTCTAGTAGATAATTCTTGATCTAAGACTTCAATCTTGAAAGTTCTTTTGACGTAATGGAAAAGTGTTGGTGGAGGTCTTCTATACATTGCCTGGAAAGGTGTCATCTTAGTGGTAGTGTGATAAGAAGTATTATACTAATACTCTGCCCACATCAAGAATTTGTACCAAAGTTTAGGGTGATCTTGGACAAATGATCTCAAATACTGCTCTAAACACCTGTTGAGGACCTCGGATTAGCCATCTGTTTATGGGTGGTAGGCAAAACTCATGTCTAACCTTGTCTTGTTAAAGAAAAAAATGTGCTGCCAAAAATTACTCAAGAAAACTGAGTACCTATCAGATGCAATAGATCTTGGAGTCCCATGTAACTTGACTAAAATCTCAATAAGAAGGTTGACAACCTTTTTAGCAGTGAAATTAGAAGGTAGTCCTCCAAAATGAGCTCCTTTGGATAGTTTGTCAATGACCACTATTATCACTGTATAACCCTAGGAAGATGGTAAACTAGTAATAAAGTCCATAGTAATATCCTCCCAAATTTGTTCTAGTATAGGTAAAGGTTGTAGTAACCTAGCTAGCATTATTGTAGAGTATTTGATTTGCTAACAAACAACACACTGGTTAACAAACTACTTGACATCAACTTTAAGTCCAGGCAAAAACTTGTTGAGATTCTCATGAAGATTTTTAGAATTCCAACATGTCCTCCATTAGGAGTTGAATGAAATTCTTTTAAAATGACAGTTTTAAGGCATGAAGTAGATGACAACCTTAATTTGCTTTAGTAGTACAACAATCCATTCTGCATTTCGTAAGTAGGATCTTGAAGAGTTCCATTAGATAAGGCTTGGTGTAGTGTTACCAACTCAGGGTTAGTTAAATTCTCAGTCTTTTAGTCATTAAAAAGGTCAATGGTAGGAGTTGTGATTGTAGTCATCATTTGAACTTGTGGTTCCTGAAATTATATGTCATTGCTATCTTGAAACTCATGAATTCTGGAAAAGGTATCAGTTGCTACATTTTCCTTTCTAGGTTTATACACAATAGTATATTGATATCCCATTAACTTGCTGAAATAATGATGTTGGTATGGAGTCTGAATTACTTGATCCATCAAGTTTTTGAGACTCTTGTGGTCAGTTCTGATGATGAATGCCCTATCCAACATGTATTGTCCCCACTTGAGGACAACTTGAGTGATTGCAAATAACTCCTTTACATAAGCTGATGCAACAACCATTATGGGATTGATCTTCTTGCTATAGAAAGCAATAGGATGACCTTGCTGTTGTAAAACTACACCAATTCCAGTGTTAAAAGCATTTGTCTCCAATTCAAAAGATTTAGTGAAATCTAGTAAAGCCAATACAAATAGTTTTGTCATGGCTTTCTTCAGTTGTTTGAATGCAATCATTGCCTCTGGATTCTAATAGAAGGATTCTTTCTTTAGTATATTAGTTAAGGGTACATCTATAGTGGCAGACCCCTTTACAAACTTTCTATAGTAACCTGTAAGGCCTAAAAAGCCTCTTAATTGTTTTTACAGATTGGGGAATAGGCCATTGGATCATTGTAACAATTTTTGAAGTATATGATCTGACGCCATCAACAAAAACAATATAACCTAAATACTCTATAGATGTTTGACAAAATAAGCATTTACTGAGCTTAACATATAACTGATGAGAAACTAAACATTGTATAACAATTCTTAAGTGTTGCAAATGCACATTAATTGATCTATAAACAAGTATGTCATTAAAGAAAACAACAACAAATTTTCTCAAGGATGAAAAACCTAATTCATTGTGGACTGGAATGTGGAAGGGGAATTAGTAAGTCCAAATAGTATTACTAAGAATTCATATTACCCTTGATGTGTTCTAAAAGCTGTCTTATGAATGTCATTAGGATCTACTCGAATATGGTGATATCCAGCTCTTAAATCCAGCTTAGAAAACAGTTTTGCTCCTTGTAAGTCATCCAATAGTTCTTCAATAGTGGGGATAAGAAACCTGTCTTTGGCTGTGATGACATTGAGAGCCCTATAGTCAATGCAAAACCTCCAAGATACATCTTTTTTTTACCAAGAAAACAAGAGAAGAAAATGAGCTATGACTTGGTCTAATGATACTAGTTTGCAGCATTTCAGAAACTAGGTTTTCAATCTCAGTGTTATGAAAATAAGGGTATCTGTAAGTGAAGGCTTTACATTGACAAGAGAAGAGCCTAGAAGAAGATTGATCTGATGGTTAAATGGCCTTGAAGGAAGTAGCTAAGCAAGTTCCTTAAAAATGAATTCAAATTCCTGTAATAATGATTGCACAGCAGGTGGTAATGTAGTGGGGACATCACTATTTGCCTCTAGTACTGTAGAAGCTACTAAGTGATAGAATGTAGCAATTCCTACTCCCTTAGCTAATTTTCTAAGGTGTCTCGTGTGTAGAGGATCATGATTTAAATGTGACTCCTCTTGTAGTTGAACATTTTGCCCATGCCATTGGAAATTCATGGTCAACAACTTATAGTCTACGAGTACAGGTCCTAACTTTTACAAACATTGAATGCCTATTACTACTTTAACTCCTTGTATAGGAAGAATAAAAAGATCTACATTGAACATCTGATCTTGTAACTAAAGTGGAACTGCAATACATTTTTTGGTACAACTCAAATAGTCTCCATTACCCACATATATTTTAAAGGGTTTATGTAATACCCGTATTCTTAAAGTAAAGGTAAAGAAGTAATTTGATAAATATTATATGAAATTAAAATAATATATACATGAAATATTTACTATTAATAAAAAAAAGAGGATATCTGGACGCGTATCCATGTGTAGTTTTTGTGAGAAAGGAAAAAAAAGAGAAAAAATAAGAAGAAAAGACACCTGGACACAAAGGAGAAAGAAAAACAGGTGTACAAAGAAAGAAAAGAAAAGAAAAGAAATAAATAAATAAAGGGACAAACACCTAGACACAACATCCAGGTGTTTTATAGGTAATTAAAAGTGTCTAAAAACAACAAAAGAAAAAAAATAATAATAACAAGAGAAAAAGGAAAGGTTAAACGATTTTGTTTATAAATGGTTAGTTTTGTTTTGTTTTATTAATTCTTACCAAATCCTGTTTGGCTTTCTTCTTTCTTCAATTCAAATTACTCTCTTTCTTTAAACAGTTGGGGACTCAAAGAAATGTTGAAAGATTGAAATTTTGAAGAATTTTACGAGAGAATTTTAAAGAGATTCGAGGGAAGCTTTAAGAAAAACAGAAGGTAATAATGTGAATTTTATTTTGTGAAATTATGCATACATGATCCATAGGTAGCTTTAAGTGCTACGTTGTGAGTTATATTTACTTTTAGTAATCAAGATAAATATGAAATATAAAGTGATGATATTTGAATTAATTATTGAACTATAATAATTGGATAATATATGAAAGTTGGTTGATTGGTATGATATAAATAATTGATATATTCAAAATTTATTATATGAGAAGTAATATTAATGAAATAATGAGTTGATGAAATATATAATGAAATGATAAATGAAATTCTTAACAAGCTATGATTGATAATTTGATATGATATATGAGGAGATAATTTAATGAATATGATAAAAATAATAATTTTGAGAAAAAGCTTGATAGCTAAATTGAATACTTGAATGTATGCTTGTTTTCATATTATTGCTCATATAAATAAAATAAAAGACTAGGAAGGTAGCTGGTCTGTTTGTTTCATATTATTGTTCATATGTGTTGGAAATCACCTTCAAGATGCTCAGGTGGTGATCTTCCAAACACCCAAGTCTAGAATGACTTGTAAAGAACAGAAACAACAAACCAAAGCAAGAAAGAACATAAGCAATTTGTTATCGAGGTTCGGCAATGTGCTTACATCTCCGTGAGCTTCTCCGAGCCCTCTGCACTAAATCAATGAGTTCTTACAAGTTACAGCAACTCCTCTCCAAGAAACCTCTTGTTCTTGAATAACGAAAGAAGAGAAAAGAAAGTGATAAGGTCTTGAGTTACCCTGGAATTTTTCCTAAGAAAATTCCACTTACAAGTCCCTTGAATACCTAATCTATACTACTTTCCCTCTCTAAACAACCAGCCTCTCCAATGAGTTTCTCTTTTTTGTGTCTTTGCACTCTTACAATTGATCTCACTTTCACAAATTATGTCTTTCACACTATTGAGATTGAAGCTAGGTGACCCTTTATATAGTGCACCACTTCTTGAACCTATCTTGAAGTCAATCTCCTCCCTTAGATCTTGAGGACTAATCAATCATAGCCCTTGATCAAGTCTAAGTGATCCTATGCATATTGATCATGCACCACGCACTAGAAGAAGAGTGTTGAAAAATGCCATCAGGTGTGCCTTCGCGCTGCACCTTGGAAGGAGAACTTTTGCTGCCTTTCTGGGCGCCGCACCTTGGGGAAGCTGGGCTGCGGTGCGGCCTGGAGAGCTCGCTTCATAGACTTGTTGTAGGGTAAGGTGCGGACTGCCTGAGGTGCGGCGCACACCTAGGGCTGAAGCTGAAATTTTCCTCTTTAGTTCTTAGACAAATCCTAAAAAATCTCTACCTTTGTCTAAACAACTAAAACCGAACCCATAGTGCAGAGAACTCAGGATCCAAACTCAACTTGAGTCACTATATCAATCGACTCCAATCCTAAGTAGTCCAAGGCAACGATTGAACTTACTTAGAGGTAGAACTTCAGTGCCTAAATCTGCAGGATTTTCTTCCGTGGTGACCTTGTCCACATGGATGCATCATTCCGTAACATTTTCCCGAATGAAATGGTATCGAACATCCATATGCTTTGTCCTCTCGTGGAACACCGGATTCTTACACAAGTGCAACGAACTTTGGCTATCCGAATACACCACCACCTGCTCTTTTAGTACCTTCAACTCCTCTAATAAACCTTTGCACCACATAGCCTCCTTTATGGCTTTCGTTGCCGCTATGTACTCAGCCTCGGTTGTTGAGAGTGCTACCACTGGCTGCAATTAAGCCTTCCAACTTATACAACATCCGTTTAAGTTAAAGAAGTAGGAGGTAATCGATCTTCTTTTATCCCGATCTGCTCCATAGTTCGAATCAGCATAACCCTCAAGACAGATAGACTTACCCCTCTTCTCATAAACCATCCCCACATCTGAGCTTCTCTTCAAGTACCTCAGCAACCACTTCATCCCAAGCCAATGCTCCTTTTCGGGATTACTCATAAACCTGCTGAAAACACTCATTGCATGAGCAATATCAGGTCTAGTGCTTATCATGGTGAACATGACTGATCCAACCACACTAAAGTAGGGGACCTTTTCCATTTCCTTCTTCTCCTCATGCGATCTCGGACATTGAGCTGGAGAACTTGAAATGATCAGAAAGGGGAACCTTCACTGGTTTGCTATTTTCTATAGAAAACTTAGATATCATCTTTTCTATGTAGGAAGTCTGAGAAATCTTCAATCTGTTTCTCTCTCTTTCTCGGATTATACTCATCCCAAGGATCTTCTATGCATGGCCAAGATCCTTCATCTCAAACTCCTCACTGAGTTGAGACTTCAATTTTCCTATCATCTCCATGCTGCTCCCAACCAGCAGCATATCATCAACATAGATGAGGATGATCACCACTTCCTCTACCTTGTGCCTCTTGTAGTACAAGCACGAATCATAGTAGCTCCTCATGAAACCCAAGCTAGTTACAAAGGAATCAAACCTCTTATTCCATTACCGAGGTGATTGCTTCAAGCCATAGAGAGATTTCTTCAATTGGCACATGAAATCTCCCTGCTTTCCTTCCTCATAGCCTCCGGGTTGCCTCATGTAGATGGTCTCATCAACCTCTCCATGTAAGAACGCTGTCTTCACATCCATTTGTTCGATTTCCCAATTATATTGCACCACCATTGCTAACACTATCCTTATCGTCTTGTATTTCACAACCGGTGAGAATATTTCAGTGAAATCTATGCTTTCTCTTTGTGTGAACCCCTTCGCCACCAGCCTAGCCTTGTTCCGGACTTTATCCCCTGAAGGGTTCACTTCTTTGATCTTGTAAGTGCACTTACAATCCACAACTCTCTGTTTTCCTGGAATGTGCACCAATTTCGAAGAGTTGTTCTTCCTTAAAGAATCAATTTCTTCCTCCATAGCTAGCTTCCATCTTGACAAATCCCTACATCTATGGCATCAATGTAAGTCTCTGGTTCACTTATCCCTCATTCTATCCAAGGAGCTGCTATATTAGCATCTGCAAGACCATATCTCAAAGGTGGTCTGACCACCCTCCTTTCTCGATCCCTTGTGAGCTGATAGTCATTTTGACTTGCTACATCATCCCCTTCTAGTTCAGCCTCCTCTCGAGTGTCCTGAGCTTGGCCTTCATCAATGGGCTCTACCTGGTCCGAGCCCTATTGTCTTCCTTGCTCTACCTGAACTGAATTTTCCTTGATGCTATGCTCCACAAATACCGGATTGGTTTGCTCACTATCCCTTGCAGGGTTAGTTTTCTCCAAATAGAAAAATAACAATTCATTAAAAATGGCATCCCTACTTATTATGAGTTTCATTCCTTTTTGCTCAAAGGACCACAACCTATATCCCTTAGCCCCTTCCCCATATCCTAGAAACACACATTTTCTAGACCTTGGGCTAAGTTTATCATCGTTTCGATGTACAAACACAGCATATCCAAAAGTCCTAAGGTTGCTTAACTCAGGGGGTTTCCCACTCCACATCTCCATGGGAGTCTTAAGGTCTAAAGCCCTAGGCTGATCTATTAACCAAATATGCAACAGTAGACACAGCTTCTCCTTAAAAACATTTTGGTAAACCAGATCCAATTAACATGCACCTAACTTTTTCCATAAGGATCCTATTCATCCTCTCAGCAACTCCATTTTGCTGAGAGGTTTTCATAACTGTTCTATGTCTTAGAATCCCATTTAATTCATAGAATTTATCAAAATCCTTATTAAAAAATTTTAAGCCATTATCGGTTCGTAAAACCTTAACTACCATACCCGTTTGAGTCTCCGGCAACTTTTTTCACACTACAAATTTATTCAAAGCATCTGATTTATTTCTAAGCAAATAAACACAAACCTTTCTTGAATAATCATCAATTAAAGATAGAAAGTAACGATTACCTCCCTGTGTTGGTGTTCCTTCTGGTCCCCAAAGGTCCGTATGAATGTAGTCAAGAATGCCCTTAGACTTGTTCACTCCGGTGTTGAAGCTGACCCATTGTTGCTTCCCAAGAACGCAACACTCGTAGAAATCAAGTTTCTCTATCTTGTTACCACCAAGTAGACCATCCTTGCTGAGAACTTGCAGACCCTTTTCACTCATATGTCTCAAGCAAGTGTGCTAAAGGTCTGCCTTATCCATCTCAACCATCAAGCTTGCTGCTTGATCCTTGATTTATGTTTCTCTGATTATCTCATAGAGACCATCCTTTATTGCTGCTTTGATCCCAATCAAAGATCCCTTGGTTATCTTGATCTTTCCTCCCTCTGCTTTGTATGTGTACTCCATGGAATCCAGCTGCCCCAATGAGATCAAATTTCTTCTCAAATCCGAAAGATACCTCACATTCTGCAGCAGTCTTGTGACTCCATCAAACATCCTCAATTGGATGTCTCCTATCTCCCTCACTTGGAAAGAAGTATCATTCTTCAAGAAAACCTTTCCCTAATTGATTTCCTTGAAATTCTTGAACCAATCCTTGTGAGGGCACATGTGATAAGTGCACCCAGAATCCAAGATCCATTTCTCACAGCCTTGCCTCATGCTCACATTTGAGCACACAACAAGAACATCATCTTGCTGTTCTCCTTTGGCAATCAAAGCCTCTCTGTTGGTATTTGTCTAAGATTTAAACATGTCTAAACATGGTTCAAAGATGGTTAAAGTCTAAACCAAGGTTGGGAGATTAAAATACAGCATGTTAAAAGAGTGCACACATGTGTGTGCATCCATTTGGGTGTGTGTGCACACTCCTAATCAATAAAGCAAAGTAATGCACATTGCTGTGTGAAGGGCAGCATCAGTGTGCACCTCACCACCCCTTCACCAGCACCTCACCACCCAAAAAGGAAGCAGCTTGGAGAAGGGCAGCGTCGCACCGCCCTCCATCAGCGCCGCACCGTCCAGAATGTGGTGCAAAGGGGCTTTGCCTAGCGCCTCACCGCCCCCTTTTCAGCGCCTAGGTGCTAGGCAAACTGATGCACACATGGACAACTTGTTTAAACCTCCTCTTAGGTACGTGAATGCAAGGTTAAAATGCACAACACTACTTAAGATTGATGGAGGGCCATGGTTAAGTGGTCATCAAGATCTAAGAGTGGAGATTGACTCTCAAGATTGCACAAGAAGTTGGTGCACTATATAAAGGGTCACTTAGCTTCATTCTAGACATATTATTGTGACATACTTTAAGATCAATTGTAAAAAGTGTCATACAAGAGAGAATTATGTAAGAGTGCAAAAATACAAACACAAGAGGGACTCATTGTAGTGAGGTTGGTTGTAAAGAGAGAGGAGTTTAGATTAGATAGAGAGCATTGTTAGTTCTTATCTTATTCCTTTCTTCTCTTCTTGGTTTCTTCAAGAACTTGAGCTTCTTGAAGAGGGTTGCTGTAATTGTAAAGAACCATTGATTTAGTGCAGAGAGTTCAGAGGAACTCACGGGGATGTAGGCTATTGCCGAACCTCGGTAACAAATCGCTTGTCTTCTTTTCTTTCTTACTTTCGATTGCTGTATTACTTTTTATAAGTCATTCTAGACTTGGGTGTTTGGAAGATCACCACCTAGGCATCTTGTCAAGGTGATATTTCCAATAGTGGTATCAGAGCGGTGACGAAGCCAAGACTCCAAGAATCAAAGATCAACTTCTTGGGTGATTCAAGAATGGAGTAAAGATCAAGATCATATCGTGTTCTTGAGGGTGATTCAAGAATGGTGTTAAGATCCATCTTCGATCGTGGTCTTGAGGTTTAGAAGAAAGCATTTGTAGGTATTGCATAAATCAGGGATCTTGTCCGCATAGATGGCTTCAAATTTCTGTGTTGAAAAGTTTGATGGAAAGGGAGACTTTTCCCTTTGGAAGCGGAAGATCAAGGCGGTTCTAATGCAACAGAAAGTGGACTTGGCTATTGGAGAAGATAATGCTTTTCCAGCAAGTTTCACGAAGGACCAACGAACTGAGATGAAGAAGATGGCTTACAGCACCATTTTCTTGCACATGTCGAATAGTGTCACAAGGGAGTGCGGAGACTCGGAAGATCCGGCTGTTATATGGAAGAAACTAGATGAGTTGTTTCTTACCAAAACTCTCCCTAACAAGATTTATCTTCTTAAAAGAATCTTTGCTTTTAAAATGGATCTTAGTAAAGAGTTGCAAGATAATCTTGAGGTCTTTAAAAAACTAGTTCAAGATTTGAATAGCTGTAGCATTACATTTCCGGATGAACAATTGGCTGTCATCTTGTTAAATTCTCTTCCTGATTACTTTGATAATTTGATTAATGCTATTGAGTATGGAAGCGATACTTTAACAAAGAAGATTGTGATCAATGCCATAAGGGCACATGATTTCAAAGCCAAGATGAAGGAGACATCAAGTAGAGACGGGTTGTTCATAAGAGGAAGGCCAGCAACTCGGAATGGCAGTAGCAACCATGGCAACTACTAGGAGAAATCAAGAGGTAGAGGGCAGAACCATGAGAGATCTCATTCCAAGACAAGACTTGGAGGAGGAAAGAGATGCTTCTACTGCAACAAGGAGGGCCATTTCAGAAAATATTGCAAGAAGAAGATGTGGGATGAGAGGAGAAGCCATACCAACAATAGAGAGGCTTCGGTTGCCAAGAGAGAACAACAAGATGATGTTCTTGTTGTGTGCTCAAATGTAAGCAGGAGGAAAGGCAGTGAGAAGTGGAATATGGATTCTAAGTGCACTTATCACATGTGCCCTCACAAGGAATGATTCAAGAATTTCAAGGAGATCAATGATGGAAGGGTCTTCTTGGGGAATGACAATTCTTGCCAAGTGAGGGGGATTGGAGACATCAAATTGAGGATGTTTGATGGAGTCACAAGGTTGCTGCGAAATGTGAGGTATCTTCCAGATTTGAAGAAAAATTTGATCTCATTGGGACAACTGGATTCCATGGGGTATATATGCAAAGTAGAGGGAGGAAAGATCAAGGTGGCCAAGGGATCTTTAGTAGTGATCAAGGCAGCAAGAAACGATGGACTCTATGAGATGATCGGAGAGACAGAAATCAATGATCAAGCAGCCCTTTGGCACACTCACTTGGGACACATGAGTGAAAAGGGCCTACAAGTTTTTAGCAAGGATGGTCTACTTGGTGGTGACAAAGTAGAGAAACTGGATTTCTGTGAGAGTTGCATTCTTGGGAAGCAACATCGGGTCAACTTCAACACTGGAGTGCACAAATCTAAGGGGATTCTTGACTACATTCATTCGGACATTTGGGGACCAACAAGAACACCAACACAGGGAGGTAACTTTTACTTTCTATCTTTAATTGATGATTATTCAAGAAGAGTGTGGGTTTATTTACTTAGAAATAAATCAGATGCCTTGTATAAATTTGTTGTGTGAAAGAAGTTGCTGGAAACTCAAACGAGTAGGGTAGTTAAGGCTTTACAAACCGATAATGGCTTAGAATTTTGTAATAAGGATTTTGATAAATTCTGTGAATTAAATGGCATTCTAAGACATAGAACTGTTGTAAAAACACCTCAGCAAAATGGAGTTGCTGAGAGGATGAATAGAACCCTTATGGAAAAGGTTAGGTGCATGTTAATAGGATCTGGTTTACCAAAATATTTTTGGGGAGAAGCTGTGGCTATAGCTGTATACTTGGTAAATAGATCACTGATGAGAGCTATAGAATGCATCTCAACAGTGCTTAATTGTTAGCATTTTAGGGTTGATCAAGGTTTGAATTGCACTTTTATACCTTAACAACTCTAAGTGTCTTTCTTGGATCATTGATCTATTTTGATGCATTTTCATGAACTTTAAGTTCAAAAGAGATAGAAAAGCTATCATTTCTTGAAGCACAATGACTCGATAAACATCGGAATGAAGGTTCACAAGCACTTGGAAAGGAGTTTCACTAAATTGCCATAATTGCCCGTACAGATCAATCATCTTTGCAAATTAAACTACATTGATGCAAGAAGAACTAAGAGATGAGCCATATATGCTTAGAAAGATCTGGAAGTCTATTTTCTAGAGAATTTTACGGCTTATAAAAATGATTTTTTTAGAGAAGGTTATGGCAGTTTTAGTGGACAAAAGTCAGGCCTCCAGAATAGCATCAGTGAGCGCCACGGCACGGCCAAACTAACGCCGCACCGCCCAGAACCGCATCCCTTGCACCTTTCCTAGTGCTGTGGAATGGCTAGAGCAGCTCCGCACCACCCAGTAAGGCACACTCATGAAAGAAGGAGAGCGCCGCACCACCCAGAAGGGAGAGCGCGGCGCGCACACGGTCTCCTGACCTAATTAGGACCTCCAAGTGGCTATTTTGAGCCTTAAAATACCCTTGAACCCTTATACTATAAATAGGTCACTTAGGGCTAAAGAAAAGACAATCTTTTGGGAGGCTAGAGGCCGGGGAAAACATCATGAAGCCTGCCACACTCTTCCCCATGGTCAACTAATCTCCAAGCAAGGCGAAGGGATGAATCCCTAGGTGTAGTTGTTCTTATTTTCTAGTCTTGATTCATTGTAGTTTGGATTTATTATCATTAAGCATTGTTATGATTTACTTTTTAATCTAATTAAAAGATTTCCCCTTAATCTGGTGATTGTATCTTTCTCTCCCATATAAGTTTAGTTATGCTCTTTTTATGTGATGTTGTTGAGGTGTGATTGAGTTCGGTAGATTTCTCTTATAGATTTGTCCATTACTGCAATATTGTCACTATGATATATTGTTGTTTCTTGATAATCTATAAGTTAGGTCATGTGTGCTTGAAAGCAAAGAGTATTTCATAACAATTACATTAGGGTTTATATATGTGCTTTAATTGAATATTTGCTGATTGCTTGTTTGGGATGTGAAACTTGCAATCGAGATAAAAATAACTGAATCAAGAATAGAATAAGGCAACGAACCTAGGGAGGATTCCTGGACCCTTGTTGTTCTCTATTATATTTACACAATTATTTCACACTACTTCAAACTCAGATTTTCTCGTTTAACTTTTATCGTTCGTTTTAAGTTTTGCACTTTCTCTTGTAGTTAGTTTGTCTCCCTATGGAATCGACACCCCAAAGCCATGCTACAACTACCACGTTATACTTTTGGCATAATCAATCACCCTCTAGAGCTTTAGAGCTCAAGACTCCTATGGAGATATGGAGTGGGAAACCCCTTGAATTAAGTAACCTTAGGACTTTTGGGTGTGCTGCATATGCACATCAAAAGGAGGATAAACTTAGCCCAAGATCTAGAAAATGTGTATTTCTAGGATATGGTGATGGGATTAAGGGATATAGGTTGTGGTCCTTAGAAAAGAAAGGCATGAAACTCATTGTAAGTAGGGATGTTATTTTTAATGAATTGTTATTTCCCTACTTGGAGAAAACTAACCCTGCAGGGGCTAGTGAGCAAACCAGTTCGAAAGTTGTGGAGCATCGCATCAAGGAAAGTTCGGTTTAGGTAGAGCCCTTGAATGAAGGTCATGTTCAAGAAACTCAAGAAGAGGCTAAACAAGAAGAGGTTGATGCAGCAAGTCATAATGACTACCAGCTCACAAGGGACCGGGGAAGGAGGGTGGTTAGACCACCTTTGAGAT
Source organism: Bretschneidera sinensis (assembly GCA_023935145.1). Lineage (NCBI taxonomy): Eukaryota > Viridiplantae > Streptophyta > Magnoliopsida > Brassicales > Akaniaceae > Bretschneidera > Bretschneidera sinensis. The sequence continues at coordinate 71,966,502 of CM043697.1, read as the reverse complement.
ATGGGTTTGCGGATGCTAATATAGCAGCTCCTTGGACGGAAGGAGAGGTTGAACCAGAAACTTGCATGGAAGCCATAGAGTGTAAGGATTCGTCAAAGTGGCAGCTGGCTATAGAGGAAGAAATGGATTTTTTTGATGAAGAACAACTCTTGGGAATTGGTGCCCAAACCTGAAAAACAGAGAGTTGTGGATTGGAGATGGCTCTACAAGATCAAAGAAGGGAATACTTCAGGGGATGAAGTCCAATATAAAGCTAGGCTGGTGGCGAAAGGGTTCACACAAAAAGAAGGCATAGATTTCACCTAAATCTTCTCACCGGTTGTGAATTACAAGATGATACAGATAATGTTAGCATTGGTGGTCCAATTTGATTGGGAAATCGAGCAAATGGATGTGAAGACAGTGTTCTTACATGGAGAGCTCGATGAGACCATTTTCATGAGGCAACCCGAAGGCTATGAGGAAGGAAAGCAGGGAGAGTTGGTGTGCAAATTGAAGAAATCTCTCTATAGCCTGAAGCAATCACCTCGACAATGGAATAAGAGGTTTGATTCCTTTGTAATCAGCTTGGGTTTCATGAGGAGCTACTATGATTCGTGCTTGTATTATAAGGGGCAGAAGGTTGAGGAAGTGGTGATCATCCTCATCTATGTTGATGACATGTTGCTGGTTGGGAGCAGAATGAAGAGGATAAGGAAATTGAAGGCTCAACTCAGTGAGGAGTTTGAGATGAGGGATCTTGGCCATGCACAGAAGATCCTTGGGATGTGTATCATCCGGGAAAGGGAGAGAGACAGAATGAAGATCTGTCAAACTTCCTACATAGAGAAGATGATATCTAAGTTCTCTATGGAAGATAGCAAACCAGTGAAGGTTCCCCTTGCTAGTCATTTCAAGTTCTCTAGCGATCAATGTCCAAGATCGGAGGTGGAGAAGAAGAAAATGGAAAAAGTCTCTTATTTTAGTGCTGTTGGTTCTGTTATGTTCACCGTGGTAAGTACTAGACCTGACATTGCTTATGCAATGAGTGTTCTCAACAGGTTTATGAGTAATCCCGGAAAGGAGCATTGGCTTGGGATGAAGTGGTTGCTAAGGTACTTGAAGGGAAGCCCAAAAGTAGGGCTGGTTTATGAGAAGAGGGGTAAGTCCATCTGCCTTGAGGGTTTTGTGGATTCGGACTATGGAGCAGACCGGGATAAAAAGAGATCGATTACTTCCTACTTCTTCAACTTAAACAGATGTTGTGTAAGTTGGAAGGCTTAGTTGCAGCCAGTCGTAGCACTCTTAACAACTGAGGCTAAGTACATAGCGGCTACGAAAGCCATTAAGGAGGCTATGTGGTGCAAAGGGTTGCTGGAAGAGTTGAAGGTACTGGAGGAGCAGGTTGTGGTGTTTTCAGATAGTCAAAGTGCATTGTACTTGTGTAAGAATCCAATGTTCCATAAGAGGACAAAGCACATGGATGTTCGGTATCATTTCATTTGGGAAAATGTTATGAAAGGATGCATCCATGTGGACAAGGTAGCCACGGAAAAAAATCCTGCGGATTTAAGTACTAAAGTCCTACCTCTAAGTAAGTTTAATCATTGCCTTGGACTACTTAGGATTGGAGTTGGTTAATTGATGACTCAAGATGAGTTTGGATCCTGAAGCTCTCTGCACAATGGTTTGGGTTTAAACACTTAAACAAAGGTAGAGATTGTTAGTATTTATCTAAGGTTTAAACATGTCTAAACATAGCTCAAAGATGGTTAAAGTCTAAACCAAGGTTGGAAGATTAAAATAAAGCATGTTAAAGGAGTGCACACATGTGTGTGCATCCATTTGGGTGTGCCAACAAAGCAAAGTAGTGTGCACTGCTGTGTGAAGGGCAGCATCAGTTTGCGCCTCACCGCCCCTTCACCAGCACCTCACCGCCCAGTAAGGAAGTAGCTTGAAGAAGGGCAGCGTCGCACCGCCCTCCATCAGCGCCGCACCGTCCAGAATGTGGTGCAAAGGGGCTTTGCCTAGGGCCTCACCGCCTCCTGTTCAGCGCCTAGGCGCTAGGAAAACTGATGCTCACATGGACGACTTGTTTAAACCTTCTCTTAGGTGCGTGAATGCAAGGTTAAAAGGAACAGCACCACTTAGGATTGGTGGAGGGCCTTGGTTAAGTGGTCATCAGGATCTAAGGGTGGAGATTGATTCTCAAGATTGGATAAGAAGTTGGTGCACTATATAAAGGGTCACCTAGCTTCATTCTAGACATATTGTTGTGATATACTTTGAGATCAATTGTGTAAGAGTGCAAAGACACAAACATAAGAGGGACTCATTGTAGTAAGGCTAGTTATAAAGAGAGAGGAGTCTAGATTAGATAGAGAGCATTGTTAGTTCTTATCTTCTTCCTTTCTTCTCTTCTTGGTTTCTTCAAGAACTTGAGCTTCTTGAAGAGGGTTGCTGTAATTGTAAAGAACCATTGATTTAGTGTAGAGAGTTCAGAGGAACTCACGGGGACGTAAGCTATTGCCGAACCTCGATAACAAATCGCTTGTCTTCTTTCCTTTCTTGCTTTCGATTGCTGTATTTTTTTCTACAAGTCATTTTAGACTTGGGTGTTTGGAAGATCACCACCTGGGCATCTTGTCAAGGTGATTTCCAACACTCTCCATTGTTGGTATGGCTTCTTCCTCTCTCATCCCACAACTTCTTCTTGTAATCTTTCTTGAAATGACCATTCTTATTGCAGTAGAAGCATTTATTTCTTCCAAATCTTGGTTTGGAATGCGATCTCCCTTGGCTCTGCTTTCTACCCTTTGATTTCTCCTGGTAGTTGCCATGGATGTTACTGCCACTCCGAATTGTTGGCCTTCCTCTAATGAACAACCCTTCTCCACTTGATGCTTCCCTCATTTTGGCTTTGAAATCATGAGCCCTTATAGCATTGATCACAATTTCCTTGGTTAGTGTATCTCTTCCATATTCAATAGCATTAATCAATTTTTCAAAATAATCAGGAAGAGAATTCAATAACATAACAGCCAATTGTTCATCCGGGAATGTTATACTACAACTAGCCAAATCTTGAACTAGTTTATTAAACACATCAAGATTATCTTGCAACTCTTTATTAGGATCCATTTTTAAAGCAAAGATTTGTTTTAGAAGATAAATCTTATTAGGGAGAGTCTTGGTAAGAAACAACTCATCTAGTTTCTTCCATATGACAGTTAGATCTTCCGAGTTTCCGCACTCCCTTGTGACGCTATCTGAGATGTGCAGAAAAATGGTGCTGTATGCCATCTTCTTCATCTCAATCCGCTGGACTTCCATGATACTTGCTGGAAAAGCATCATCTTCTCCAGTAGCCAAGTCCACCTTCTGTTGCATAAGAACGACCTTGATCTTCTGCTTCCAAAGGGCAAAGTCTCCATTTCCATCAAACTTCTCAACAATGAAGTTTGAACCCATATTGCGGAGAAAATCCAAGATTTATGCAGCACCCACAATTGCTTTCCAACTTCTTCTAAATCTCAGGATCACGATCGAAGATTGATCTCAATACCGTTCTTGAATCACCCTCAAGAACATGATCAGATCTTGATCTCTACTCCGTTTTTGAATCACCCAAGAAGCTGATATTTGATTTTTGGAGTCTTACTCCGATACCTTCTGTTCCAGCTCTGATACCCACTCACCAAAGCTCTGATACCACTATTAGAAATCACCTTCAAGATGCCTAGGTGGTGATCTTCCAAACACCCAAGTCTAGAATGACTTGTAAAGAACAGAAACAGCAAACCAAAGCAAGAAAGAACACAAGCAATTTGTTATCGAAGTTTGGCAATGCGCCTACGTCCCCGTGAGCTCCTCCGAGCCTTCTGCACTAAATCAATAAGTTCTTACAAGTTACAGTAACTCCTCTCCAAGAAACTTCTTGTTCTTGAAGAACGAAAGAAGAGAAAAGAAAGTGACAAGGTTTTGAGTTACCCTGGAATTTTCTGGAAAATTCCACTTACAAGTCCCTAGGATGCTCAATCTATACTACTCACTCTCTAAACAACCAGCCTCTCCAATGAGTCTCTTTTGTTTGTGTTTTTTCACTCTTACAATTGATCTCACTTTCACAAGTTATGTCTTTAACACTATTGAGATTGAAGCTAGGTGACCCTTTATATAGTGCACCACTTCTTAAGCCTATCTTGAAGTCAGTCTCCACCCTTAGATCTTGAGGACCAATCAATTATAGCCCTTGATCAAGTCTAAGTGATCCTGTGCGAATTGATCGTGCATCACACACTAGAAGAAGAGTGTTGAAAAATTCCATCAGGTGTGCCTTCGCGCTGCACCTTGGAACAGGGCAAGCCGCACCTTAGAAGGAGAACTTTTGCTTCCTTTCTGGGTGCCACACCTTGGGGAAGCTGGGCCGCGGCACGGCCTGGAGAGCTCACTTCCTGGACTTGCTACAGGGTTAGGTGCGGACTACTTGAGGTGCGGCACACACCTAGGGCTGAAGCTGAATTTTTCCTCTTTAGTTCTTGGACAAATCCCAACAATATGCATGAAATAAAAGAATGAAGAAGACAGCTGGTCTAGTTGAAAATAAAAGAATCAGGAAGGCAGCCAATCTAAATGAAAATAAAAGAACCGGGAAGGCAACAGATCTAAATGAAAATAAAAGAACCGGGAAGGCAACCAGTATAGCTTAAAATAAAAGAACCGGGAAGGCAGCCGATCTAAATGAAAATAAAAGAACTGGGAAGGCAATCGGTCTAAATGAAAATAAAAGAACTGAGAAGGTAGCTGGTCTAAATAAAAATAAAGGAACCAAGAAGGTAGTCAGTCTAAATGGAAATAAAAGAACCGAGAAGGCAGCTGGTCTAAGCTGAAACATGTTGACATGTGGGAAGACATTCCCAAATGATAATATGAAATGATCTGATAATTTAAATTCATGCATTGCATTTGTTTTAAATATTGATTATTATTGCTTGAAATGCTAAAGTATCATTCTTGATTATGAATTTATTGATAGGAAAATAAGTCTCAGAAAGAGACATATATGATGAGAAAGAAATACGACAATATGATATGATAAAAAATTATTTGACTGATTGATTATATATTGTGAACCTCATAACGAGCTAAATAATGATGTTAAATTGATAATCTCAAGATGATTAAATACATGAGAAGAAAAATTGATATGTTGATGATTAATTTAAGAAGAAATTGTATAATGGTTGGAATTATGATATGAGTAGTAATAATAAAATGTTGTTATTGAATTATATGAGAAAATAGATGAATGAATATTAGAAGATTATTAGAAACGATTGAATTACAAGATTGCTAGAAGTATATAATCAAGTACTTCTAGTAAATTTAATTCACTGAGCTTGTGAAGCTCACTCCTCATTGTTAAATAATTTCAGGAAGCAGGTAGGACAGATAGATTGGTGAGCTGAGATTCAGACTGAGGCATTATCTGTAAGCCACATGGTCCACATCCTCAACCTAATGGAAAGAAAAAAATATATATTTGTAAATATTCATGCATAATATGTTGTATATAATGTTTCAGTTCGGATCTTAATAATGTAACCCCCCTGTTGAGGGTTGAGGATTTATGTATGTAGATAATTTCAGTTGATTTTTTTTATATATTTTTCATAAATGTGTCGTGCTGGGATTTAAAAACGTGACGACACCGTCTCGGAGGTGGCTAATCCGGGATGGGTCGTTATAGTAAAACTAGAGAGATTGGTAGCCCTAACTTCACATCAAGCTTTTCTTGTATGAAGCTATCAATAAGAACTTGAATTTTGTGACTACCATGAACACCTGTGAGCCAAATTGTTCTTGGGATTAATTGACTAGCTAAGCATGCATACTGACATCTGGTACTCCTACTATCTCCTTTGGATCTTAACTAGTTAGAAAAAAAAGATTATGATCTTTTTCCTCCTCTTCATCACCCATCATCAGTAAAAATCCTCTCTTACACTAATGATTCTTAGTTTATTTTTCATCACAGTTATAACATAGTCTTTTTTCCGTTCTAGCTTGCATTTCAGTAGAACTAAGTCTTCTAATAGTAGTGGTTGGAGGAACAGATGTCTTGATTGATTCCCCCACAAGAGTCTTCAAGAGTCTCTGAGCCATTGAATATCTTTGCCATGGAGATTGAATGGCTGCCTCATCTCCTTGTACTTATCTTCATGTAATCTTGCCAAAGCTATGGCTTACAGTAAAGAAGTAGGTTGAGATATTAACATTTATCTTTTTAATTTAGGCTTGAGACTTGATATGAAAAAACTGATCAAGAAATATTCTTGTATGCTAGACACCTTGGTGGATAACAACTCAAATTTTCCTTGATAATTAACTACAGTGGATTCTTAAGTTAATTTGGACAGCGCACCAGTATGATCATCAAACATTGATAACCCAAATCTCATTTGTAATGCTTTCCAAAATTCTTTCCAATCATAAATGAATCTATTGCTGTGTATCTATTGATACCATGAAAGGGCAGGTTCATCCATGTGAAAAGAAGGTATGATAATTCATTGTTCATCTGGAGTTTAATGATAATCAAAGAATTTCTCTGCCTTAAAAATCCACCATGAAGGATTTGAACCATAAAATCTAGGAACATCTAGTCTCATTGCTTTGAGTTGATGAAATCCAGAAAATTTTGGTGTTGCTTTCCATAAACTGAGGAGATTCTATATTCTTGAAGGAAAATTCAATTGATGTTGTATCATATCCATGAATGCCTAGAATTTTTGATGCATCATGTCCCTCAGAAGATCAAATTTTTTTTTTTTGTTTGCTTGCAAAATTCCACTGTTTCATGATAGTGATCATTTTGAAACTACTATAAATTCTTGAGCTGATCAATGCGTGTTTTGACTTGTTCATCAATTCTGGTAAATCGCATGCCTTCATCCATGTTTACTGGTAGATGGTAGGGATTTTAGGAATGGTGAACAATCTCAATGAAAGCACCAATGTTAGGGTCTTGGCTATGGAGGTTCTGTGTTTTTCCAGTAATTATAAGCTAGTGGACAACTCCTAATGTCAAGGAAATAAGAAGAAGAATTTGTGAAAAAGATAAAAAATTGTATTTTCATTAGCCTCTCTTGAATACATGCACAGCCTTATTTATAGTTCTCTTACTGAGTGTTAGAGTTGGTGCATACTTCACGGGACCAGATCTGTAGGCCCTGTACATGAGTTAGGTCTGGTTTTTTGCTTGGTGATTTGGTCTTGAGCCCATGAATAGCCGTAGTTCTACAGCAGGGCGATGTCTTAAATTACTTATAAATACTTTTATGTACTGAGCATACATTGTAACGAGAGATTCGCGAGGTTGATAATAAGAAACTTATGGCTGGACGTAGCCTTATTCTGTGATGAACCTAGGTAAATCTTGTCTTATTTTCTTTCTTTTTATAATTCTTGTGATTGACAGGTCTCAAATCGTTTAATTGGTATCAAAGCCTTGTGTTCGAGGATTAATGATCAGAGATGTCGACTAGATCACAAATTAAAATCGAGAAGTTCGAAGGGAAAAACTTTGAGTTATGGAAATTGAAGATGAAGGATCTACTCGTGGATAGGGATATATGAATGGTGATAGTCGATGAGATACCGAAGAGTATAATGTTCACGACAGAGGCGTCACCAGTGGTGGTTTCTACATCATCTTCAGCGACCATCACAGAGTGGGAGAAGCTCGATCGGAAGGCATGAAGTCTGATTCGGTTGTGCTTAGCCGATTTTGTCCTGATAAATGTTTATGGAGAAAAGACTGTGAAAGATCTCTAGAAGAAGCTGGAAAGCCTTTATCTGAGTAAATTTTTGGTAAACAAACTGTTTTTGCGGAAGAAGTTGTACAATCTTCGGATGGCTGAGGGTGATTTTTTCTCTGTTCATCTACATGAATTCAGCACTTTGATAAGTTAGTTATTATCTATCAGTGTTTATGTGACAGATGATGATAAGGCTATTACGATGCTCTGTTCATTGCTTGATTCGTGGGATAACTTGATAGTTGCAATTGATAGTAGTATGATTGATCTGTCTTTTGAGAATGTTGTGGCAGCTTTATTGTCTGAGGAGATGAGGTGGTAGGGTACAGAGAACTTTTCAAATTAGGCCTTATCTGCGAGAGGGCAAACCCATGATAAAGACTACAAGTGGTCTGGTGATAAACCCAAGTTCAGGGGAGGATCGAAAAGTAGGGATAAATCTGGGTTGAAGTGTAGGAAGCCTGGGCATCTAAAGAAGGATTGTAGAAGTAAGAGTGTGAACCCTGAAAAGTGGACAAACGAGAGATCAGCTTCAGGAAATAAGGGCCAGTATGATGATGATGCTGGTGACTCAAATATGGCATCCTGTTTGGCTCAATCAGATTAGAGTGTTTGGATAATTGACAAATGAGCATCCTTTCACGTGACACCTCACATGGACTAGTTTCGTGAGTATGAAACCTTTGATAGGGGAAACGTTTTATTGGGAGATAACTCTCTGATGAAAATTATTAGTCGTGGAAAGGTAAAGTTGAGGATGAATGATGGGGTCGATCAGAACACTTCGAGGCATGATGCATATCTCGGGTCTCAATAGGAACCTGATGTCAGTCAGCAAGATGGAAAATGGGGGAGCGAATTTTGGCTGTGACAAAAATTCGTGCAAGATGACTCATGGATCGTTAGTAATTACACTAGGTGTTTGGTATGGTATGTTGTACAAGCTACTGGGAAGTATAGTATAAAATCAGTGCAGTAGAGGTTTTATCTCTAAGAAGGCGACAGATAATGAGGCGACATCCTCTATATTGTGGCATCAGAGGCTTGGGCATATCAATGAAAAAGGACTATCTAATTTATTGTTAAAGCAGATGGTGAAAGGAGTCCTAGATTGCTCCATGGGATTTAGTTTCTGTGAGCATTGTCTACATGGCAAGCAGAATCATGTGAGTTTTAAGTCTACTGGCACGAAGGCAAAGAGTATTCTGGATTTGATACATAGTGATGTGTTTGGGCCAGTTCTAGTCCAATCTCTTGGAAAATCATGGTATTATGTCTCTTTCATTGATGATTTTTCAAGGTATGCATGGATTTATTTCATTAAGAGTAAAGCTGAAACATTTGATAAGTTCTGTGAGTTTAAAGCATTGGTAGAAAATTAGATGGAAAGAAAGATAAAGGTACTAAGAATAGATAATGGAGGGGAATTTTGCTGAGACAAGTTTGAGCAATTTTGTGTGGTAAGCGGCATTGCAAGATAGAAAACAACTCCACATACACCTCAATAGAACGGGGTGGCCGAGAGACTCAATCAGTCACTTATAGAGAAATCAAATATGTTGAGTTGTGCAGGCTTGGAGCCAGAGTTCTAGGCAAACGCTATAACTACGACATGTTATCTGAAGAACAGGTGACCTACATTAGCTTTACAGGATTAGACACCATTTGAGGCATTATTCGAGAAGAAGGCGAGTTTGGCTCATGTTAAGGTGTTTAGGTGTGATTCTTATATGCATGTGCCAAAAGAAAAGAGGAACAAACTTGACAACAAATCAATGAAGTGTATTTTCATTTGTTATAAGGATAGGGTCAAGGGGTACACGTTATGGAATCCAAAAAATAATAGTACAGTTACAGCAAAGATGTTGTGTTCAAGGAAGCACAAAGGGATGTGGCGGCTATCCAATGTACTGGAACAGCCAAAATAGGTTCAGATTGATCTTAGCCCAGGAGATAAAGAGTGGGAGACTACCCCACAAACTGCATTGGATACTTAAGATTCTGAGTCAGTTGGGTCTGAGCACAATATTCATGTTTCTAATGTAGAGGATGAGGATTCAAATGCTAGCTCGGGGGTAGAGATTATGCCTGTCATAAGGCGATCCACATGGGTTAGGGGACCACTTGATGAGAGCCATAAAATGCATCTCAACAGTGCTTAATTGTTATCATTTTAGGGTTGATCTCGGTGTTAATTGCACTTTTATACGTTAATAACTTTAAAGTGATATTCTTGATCATTAACTTATTTCAGTGCATTTTCAGGTACTTTAAGTTCAAAAGATATGGAAAAGCTATCATTGCTTGAAGCACAATGACTCGATGAACACCGAAGTGAAGGTTCACAAGCACTTGGAAAGAAATTTCACTAAATTACCAGAATTACCCGTACAGATCAATCATTTTTGCAAATTAAACTGTATTGATACAAGAAGAACCAGGAGGTGAGCCATATATTCTTAGAAAGATCCGGAAGTCTATTTTCTGGAGAATTTTATGGCTCATAAAAATGATTCTTCTAGAGAAAGTTATGGCAGTTTTAGTAGACAAAGGTCAGGCCTCCAGAACAGCACCAACCTATGCTGCGGCATCCCTCAGCCTGTGCCGCAGTACCCAAGAGCCTCCACTCTTGCTGCACCAGCCTATGCTGTGGCATCCCTCAGCCCATGCTGCAGCACCCAGGAGCCACCCAACCAAGCTGAAAGTAGTGCCGCAGCGCCCATAGAGGAGTGCCGCAGTGCGTACACGAAATTCCTTCTCCGAGTTTTGACCTAATTAGGATTTTAATAACTTTTTTAAACCCTAAAACACCCTTAGACTTTGTGATTATAAATACACCACTTAGGGTTTGAGAAGAGACATTCTTTACACAATCTTGGAGGGCTGGAAATCAAGGGGAGATCTCCATCAAAGTCATCAAACATGAGCCCCATGGCCAACTAATCTCCAAGCAAGGCGAAGGGATGAATCCCTAGGTGTAGTTATTCTTATCTTCCATTATTGATTCAGTTGTAATTTGGATTTATTATCAAAACATTGTTTATGAGTATTCTTTGATTAAACAAGAAGAATTTAAGTTCATGTGACAGCTGCACTTTATGTTCTTATTCTTGATTTTCTTAATCCAGTGATTGCATGCTTATTCTCCATATAAGTCTAGTCATGCTCTTTGTTGTTATTTGTCTAAGTTTCAAACATATCCAAACATGGTCTAAGTTTGGTTAATGTCCAAACCAATTGTGGGATATCAAAGTTCAGCAAGTTATAAGGTTGCACACATATGTGTGCTTCAATTTTGAGCATGGGAAGGTCAGGCACACTGCTGTGGAAGTTTCTGCCCACAGGCAGGAGGTGTGCGCACAGCATCAGGAGGCTGCAGCATCAGGTCACGCCGCAGCACACAGTACATGGTTGCACACATGATCCAGCATGCATAAGACCTCTCCAATCATGTGTGCACCACACCAAAATGCACAGCATCACTTGGAGAGTGATGTAGGGCTGAGATTAAAGGAAGAACATGATCAAAGGGAGGATAATGACTCACAAGAATGTCCAAGAATTAAAAGGCTATAAAAGGGGTTCTCAAGGCCTCATTTCATAAGATAATACAAGATACAAAAACACACATACAAGAGAGTTTTGTGACATTATGAGATCATTGTAAACACTAAGAGAGAATTGTGTAGAGAGATATAAACACAAGAGGGACTCTTGTAGTGAGGCTGGTTGTAATAAGATAGAGAGAGTCTAGATTAGATTAGAGAACATTGTTGAGTTCTCATCTTCTTCCTTCTCTTCTTGTTTCTTCAAGAACTTGGATTCTTGAAGGGGATTACCGTAACTTTGTAAGAACCATTGAGATAGTGCAGAGAGTTCAGAGGAACTCACGGGGACGTAGGCACATTGCCGAACCTCGACAACAAATTACTTGTCTTCTTTCTTTGTTTGATTTTCTGTTCTTGTGTTCGATTGCTGAAATTATTTCTACAAGTCATTCAAGACTTGGGTGTTTGGAAGATCACCACCTGGGCATCTTGTCAAGGTGATTTCCAACAGTGGTATCAGAGCACAGTAGCTGGTTATTGGAACAAGAAGTAGAAGGTATGGAGCCAAGACTCCAAGAATCAAAGATCAAACTTCTTGGGTGAATCAAGAACGGTGTAAAGATCAAGATCCGGTCGTGTTCTTGAAGGTTGATTCAAGAACGATGTTAAAGATCCATCTTCGATCTGTGCTCTTGAGGTTAAAGAAAGTAGTTGTGGTTAGTGCACAAATCTGGGATCTTGTCCGCAAAAGATGGCTTCAAATTTCTGTGTGGAGAAGTTTGATAGAAAGGGGGACTTTACCCTATGGAAGCGGAAGATCAAGGCGGCTCTAATGCAGCAGAAAGTGGACTTGGCTATTGGAGAAGATGATGCTTTTCCAGCAAGTGTCACGGAGGACCAGCGGACTGAGATGAAGAAGATGGCTTACAGCACCATTTTCTTGCACATGTCGGATAATGTCACAAGGGAGTGCGGAGACTCGGACGATTTGGCTATCATATGGAAGAAACTAGATGAGTTGTTTCTTACCAAGACTCTCCCGGATAAGAGGTATATTCGGAAATGAATCTTTGCTTTTAAATTTGATCCTAAGAAAGAATTGCAAGATAATCTTGATGCCAAGAAAAGGAGTGCATCAAGTGGTAAAGGGCTGTTTTTTAAAAGAAGGCCAGCAACTTGGTATGGCAGCAACCATGGCTACTACTGGGACAGAGGCAGATGAGAGAGCCATGGGAGAGTGCACAGCAGCATGTATGGCTACTACCGGGACAGAGGTAGATGAGAGAGCCATAGGAGAGTGCAGAACAGCATGCATGGCTACTACCAGGACAGAGGTAGAGGAGAAAGCCATGGGAGAATGCATTCCAAACTGAGATTTGGAGGGAAGTGTTGCTACTACTGCCATAAGGAGGGTCATGTCAAGAAAGATTGCAAGAAGATGACAAGGGATAGAGGAGGAAGCCATACCAAGAATGGAGAGGCTTCGGTTGCCAAAACAGAACAACAAGATGATGATGTTTTTGTTGTGTGCTCAAGTGTGAGCAAGGGGCAAGAAGGCAGCAGGAAATGGATCTTGGATACCGGGTGCACTCATCATATGAGCCCTCACAAAGAATGGTTCAAGAATTTCAAGAAGATCAATGATGGAAGGGTCTTCTTGGGGAATGATAATTCTTGCCAAGTGAGAGGGATTGGAAACATCCAATTAAGGATGTTTGATGGAGTCACAAGGCTGTTGGAAAATGTGAGGTATGTTCCAGAATTGAAGAGGAACTTGATCTCATTGGGGCAGCTGGATTCCATGGGCTATACATGCAAGATAGAGGGAGGAAAGATCAAGGTAGCCAAGGGATCTTTGGTAGTAATCAAGGCAGCAAGAAACGATGGACTCTATGAGATGATCGGAGACATGGAAATCAAGGATCAAGCAGCAAGCTTGATGGCTGAGATGGATGAGGCAGCCCTTCGGCACACTCGCTTGGGACACATGAGTGAAAAGGGCCTGCAAGTGCTTAGCAAGGAAGGCCTACTTGGTGGAGACAAAGTAGAGGAACTTGATTTCTGCGAGTGCTGTGTTCTTGAGAAGCAACACCGGGTCAGATTCAACACCGGAGTGCACAAGGCTAAGGGCATTCTTGACTACATTCATGCAGACCTTTGGGGACCAGCAAGGACACAAACACAGGGAGGTAACATTTACTTTCTATCTTTAATTGATGATTATTCAAGAAAAGTGTGGGTTTATTTGGTGAAAAATAAATTAGATGCCTTGAATAAGTTAGTGGTGTGGAAAAGGCTGGTTGAGACTCAAATGGGTAGAGTAATTAAGGGGATAAGAACCGATAATGGCTTAGAAATTTTTAACCAAGAACTTGATCAATTCTGTAGGTTAAATGGCATTCTAAAACATAGGACGGTTGTGGAAACTCCTCAGCAAAGTGGAGTTGCTAAGTTGATGAATAAGACTCTTATGGAAAAGGTTTGGTGCATGTTAAATAAATTCGGATTACCCAAATGTTTTTGGGGGGAAGCGGTATCTACAGCTGCATATTTGATTAATAGATCACTCTCTAGGATTGTATACCATAAGACTCCCGAAGAGTTGTGGAGTGGAAAACCCTCTGAGTTTGACAACCTTAGGACTTTTGGGTGTGCTGTGTATGCACTCCAAAAGGAGGATAAGCTTAGCCCAGGATCTAGAAAATATATGTTTCTAGGATATGGGGAAGGGGCTAAGGGGTACAGGTTGTGATCCTAAGAAAAAGAAGGATTTAAACTCATAATAAGTAGGGATGTTATCTTTAATAAATTATTATTTCCCTACTTGGAGAAAACTAACCCTGCAAGGGCTAGTGAGCAAACCGATTCAGAAATTGTTGAGCATAGCATCAAGGGAGATTCTGTTCAGGTAGAGCAAAGGAGGCAAGAGAGTTCGAACTAGGTAGAGCCCTTGGATGATTGCCAAGCTCAAGAAACTCAAGAAGAGGCTGAACAAGAAAAGGATGCTGCAGCAAGTCAGAAGGACTTTCAGCTCATAAGAGACTAGGAAAGAAGGCTGGTCGGACCACCTTCAAGATGTGGGTTTGCGGATGCTGCGGATGCAGTAGCTCCTTGGACAGAAGGAGAGATGAGTGAACAAGAAACTTACACGGTGGCCATGGAGTGTAAGGATTCGTCAAAGTGGCAGCTAGCTATGGAGGAAGAAATGGATTCTTTGAGGAAGAACAACTTCTGGGAATTGGTGAAAATTCTGGGAAATCAGAAAGTTGTGGAATGTAAGTGCACTTACAAGATCAAAGAAGGGTGCCCTCCAAGAGATGAAGTCCGGAACAAGGCTAGGCTGGTGGCGAATGGGTTCACAAGAAGAGAAGACATAGATTTCACAAGAACTTTCTCACCTGGACACAAGGTGGAGAAGATGGTGAGTATCCTCACCTATGTCATTAATGGGCTGTTGGGTTGGAACAGCAGGAAGAGGATGGAAAGGTTTACATCTCAGCTCAGTGAGGAGTTCGAGAGGAAGGATCTCAGCCTTACACAAAAGATCCTTGGGAGAAGAATCATCCGGGAAAAGGAAAGAAACAGGTTTAGTGTTTCTTGGGCAATTAGTATTTTCAGCAAAATTGTGAGTAATCCCTGAAAGAAGCATTAGCTTGGGATGAAGTGGTTGCTGACGAACAAGGAGGCTCAGTGGCAGCGAATGGTAGCACTCATAACAACCGAAGCAGAATGCATAGCGGCTATGGAAGCCATAAAGGAGGCTATGGAGTGCAAAGGGTTGTTGGACGAGTGGGAGGTCCTAAAATAGCAGGTTGTGGTGTCTTTGGATAGCCAAAGTGTGGGGCACTTGTGGAGGAATCTAGTGTTCCATGAGGGGACAAGGATGTTCAGTATCATTACATTCCAAAAAATGACACGAAAGGATGCATTCATGTTGACAAGAAGACCATGGAGGAAAGTCCTGCAGATTTAGGTACTAAAGATCTACCTCTAAGTAAGTTCAATTATTGCCTTGAATTACTTAGGATTGGAGTTGGTTAATTGCTAACTCAATATGAGTTTGGATCCCGAAGCTTTCTGCACAATGGTTCAGGTTTTTTGAACACTTAGACAAAGGTAGAGTTTGTTGTTATTTGTCTAAGTTTTAAACATATCCAAACATGGTCTAAGTTTGGTTAATGTCCAAACCAATTGTGGGATATCAAAGTTCATCAAGTTATAAGGTTGCACACATATGTGTGCTTCAATTTTGAGCATGGGAAGGTCAGGCACACTGCTGTGGAAGTTTCTGCCCACAGGCAGGAGGTGTGCGCACAGCATCAGGAGGCTGCAGCATCAGGTCACGCCGCAGCACACAGCACATGGTTGCACACATGATCCAGCATGCATAAGACCTCTCCAATCATGTGTGCACCACACCAAAATGCACAGCATCACTTGGAGAGTGATGTAGGGCTAAGATTAAAGGAAGAACATGATCAAAGGGAGGATAATGACTCACAAGAATGTCCAAGAATTAAAAGGCTATAAAAGGGGTTCTCAAGGCCTCATTTCATAAGATAATACAAGATACAAAAATACACATACAAGAGAGTTTTGTGACATTATGAGATCATTGTAAACACTAAGAGAGAATTGTGTAGAGAGATATAAACACAAGAGGGACTCTTGTAGTGAGGCTGGTTGTAATAAGATAGAGAGAGTCTAGATTAGATTAGAGAACATTGTTGAGTTCTCATCTTCTTCTTTCTCTTCTTGTTTCTTTAAGAACTTGGATTCTTGAAGGGGATTGCTGTAACTTTGTAAGAACCATTGAGATAGTGCAGAGAGTTCAGAGGAACTCACGGGGACGTAGGCACATTGCCGAACCTCGACAACAAATTACTTGTCTTCTTTCTTTTTTTGATTTTCTGTTCTTGTGTTCGATTGCTGAAATTATTTCTACAAGTCATTCAAGACTTGGGTGTTTGGAAGATCACCACCTGGGCATCTTGTCAAGGTGATTTCCAACACTCTTCTTATGCAAAGTTGCTTGGATGTGATTAAGTCCGATAGATTTATCTTTTAGGTTTGTCCATTACTGCAATATTGTCATTGAGATATATTGTCACTTCTTGATAAATCTATAGGATAGGTCATGTGTGCTTGAATCGAAATCAAAGAGTACTTCATAACAATTACATTAGGGTTCACATGTGCTTTAATTGAATATACACTGATTGCTTGTTTGGGATGTGAAACCTACAATCGAGATAAAAACAACTGAATCGAGATTGGAATAAGGCAACGAACCTAGGGAGGATTCCTAGAACCTTATTGTTTCCTTATTATATTCTTCATTACAAATGCACAATTTCCTCATAATAGTTTACTATCAAAACTCATATTTACTCATTTAGATTTTATCGTTTCGTATTAAAGTTTACACTTTTCCTTATAGTTTACACTTTTCCTTATAGTTAACTTGTTTCTCTATGGAATCGACACCCCAAAGCTGTACTACAACTATTGCGTTACTCTTTAAGTGCAGTCAAATTTTGGTGCCGTTGCCGGGGAGACGCGCTTACATACAAGGAAGATTGCCAACTCTAAGACAAAACGGTACTATCATTCCTTTCTTTAAGTTTTGATTTTTTGATTTTCTTTTATTTGTTTTATTTTATTTATTACCTTTTAACTCAGTTGGTGTATGCTTAGACCGAGAGATTCACGAGGTAGATTCATTAAGGGACCCAAAATAGAGATACCCTTTCCTTCTACGTCCGTTAGTGAAACCTCACCTAGATCAAACCCTAGTGTACACCCAACCAAGAATTTAAAAAAAAAATTTGTTAACATGGTTGTAAACCCTAATGAGAATGTTGCTAGGACACTTAAAGATTATATGCACCCTAGTCGAACGGCCACACCATCTTGTATTATGTTCCCCCCGAATGTTCAACAACCTGATTTTAAGTCGGGCATGATCCAATTGCTACCAACCTTCCTTGGGTTTGAGAATGAAAACCCCTATATCCATATTAGGGAATTTGAGGAAGTAGTAGCAACCTTTCAAGATAGAGCTGATATGTTAGACACCGTCAAACTTAGGTTTTTTCCTTTTTCACTTAAAGAAAAAAGCCAAGGCTTGGCTGTACTCGTTAAGGCCTAGGTCTATAGGTAGTTGGGATGAGATGACCCGAGTTTTCTTCCAAAAACACTTCCCAACCCGTAAGACCAACAACCTCAAGAGACAAATCTCAAACTTTGCACAAAAGAGAGTGAAACCTTATATCAAGGTTTCAAGGACCTTTTAAATTCTTGTCCACACCATGGGTATGAGAATTGGCGGGTAGTTAGCTACCTCTATGATGGGCTTCTAAGTAGGGAAAGGCAGTTCATAGAAATGATGTGCAATGGGGATTTTCTTAAAAAAGTTCCCGACCAAGCCATAGATTTCCTAGATGACCTATCAGAAAAATCCCATACTTGGATAGGACCAAATGCCATGAAAAGCACTAGGAAAAACCAACCCACTGGGATTTGTCAACTTAAGAAAGAGGATAACCTTAAAGCCCGTTTAGAGGCCCTAACTAAGGAAATTGAAGCCTTAAAAACCAGAAATGCTAGGGCCCCTGAACAGGTTGCTAGGGTAGAGTCCTATGAGCCTTGTTTCATGTGTAATGGGTATATCATTTACCTAAGGATTGTCTAGCTTATTTTGAGATGAAGAGGGAGTGTAATGCTTTAGGTACACCCTTTAGGAAACCAGAATCACCCTACTCTAACACCTACAATCCCGATTGGAAGAATCACCCTAATTTTAGTTGGAAATCCGATATGCAACCTCCTGCCTAAACTAGTAACCAATGGCAACCAGAAATAACCTCATTTAATGCATCTCAATAGTCTTTACCTTTGGAAGATATGTTTAAATCATTTATGCAGGTACATGCCAAGAGTGTGGAAGAGCAGGGCAAAATAAATCAACAGTTGTTAGAGGAGCAACAAGCGATCAAAGAGGAACAAAAGGTAATAAAGAGTCAACTCACCAAGTTGACTAGCTTCTTGACGATTCAAGAACAAGGTCGCTTTCCTTCACAACCATAACCTAATCCAAGGGGACAACATATAGCATAAACTTTCGAACTTGAAAATCAAAATGTTATGGAGGTTTATGCCATAATCACCCGCAGCGGTAAGAAAATTGATGGGCCCACTCTACCATCAAACTTGAGCATCAAGGATAAAGCCCCCAAGGAACAAGAGGCCCATGATGATTATTCTCCACCGATGCCTTACCCTCAAGCACTTCTTAAACCTAAGGAGATAAATTCAGCATTAAAAGGTGAGATTCTTGAACAACTTCAGCATGTTAAAATTAATCTTCCTCTTCTTCATGTCATAAAACAGATCCCCAGCTATGCTAAAGTCATCAAGGATCTATGCACACTCAAAAGGAAGCACAATGTGAAAAAGATGGCATTCTTAATGGAGCAAGCAAGTGCAATAATTGATAGCAAGACACCGCCCAAAAATAAAGATCCGGCTTTCCAACAATGGCTTGCCAAATTGGAAACAAATCTTTTGGCCAAGCATTGCTGGATTTGGGAGCTAGTGTGAATCTTATGCCATACTCCATGTACTTGCAACTCAGTCTAGGTGAGATTAAACCAACCTCCATGGTACTTCAATTAGCGGATAGATCAGTAAGAAAACCAAGAGGTATTATAGAAAATGTTTTGTTGCAAATTGATAATTTCTATTATACTGTTGACTTTTTGGTTTTAGATACTGTTTCTATTGTAAATACGGAGTCCAAAATTCCTTTGATACTTGGAAGACCATTCCTTGCCACCGCCAATGCCCTCATTAATTGTAGGAATGGCCTAATGACATTATCATTTAGAAATAGGACTCTAGAGGTAAATGTTTTCCAAGTCTCAAGGTAGCCACATAAAGAGGATGAGTGTTTTGACACTTACATGATTGATAAGATTAATTTGGAGGATGGGCACATTAAAGATAATTCTAACTCTTCGGAATTCATTCTTAATAATTTTGAATTCAATGATTCTTTAGTTTATCCCCATGCCGTTAATGTTGTTGATGTTTTTGATAAGCCACAGAAATTTATTAAGAAATCTTGGCAACCATGCTTTCAGGAGTTGCTTCAGAGAAGTCACATGGATGTGGAAATCAAATATCGTACTGTTGATAGTGAATGGGCAACACCAAGAACACTTGAGCCACATGCGGTGGACTTTAAGTATTCCTTACCAAAATATTAGCATTGAGGCCATTGAGTTGGAGCCTCATCTTCAGCACCACAATGAGGCCAGCAGTGAGAGTGGTGCAGTGTCCGACTGAAGACGTAAAACTTAGCGCTCATGAGAGGCAACCCACAACATATCCTTTTATTTTTTTCTTGTTTTTCATATCTCTTTTTCTTGTTTATTATTGTTTTGTTGTTTTCCAGTTTTACTTTCATATTTCTTTTTTAGGGACAAATATACGAAGCAGTTCAAATGGTGGTGCACAATTTTTAGCTTCTGTGCACTTTTGGCTGCAAATGGAGTTTCCTTAACTTTTGCTTTCACATTAAGGACAATGCTTATTTTAAGTTGGGGGTCGAGGAAAGGATGAAACATATTCCTATTTTTCATATTTTTCTTTGAATTGCTTGGTGTCTTTTTCCTTTTTGTTTGTTTTAGCATGCTTTGTGTTAGCCTTAGAGTTAATTTACATGTCAATGATATGAGCCTAATTGAGATAGTATATAGCATTTAGAAGTAGTTAAATTTTGCTTCGGTTTGAAATTAATTTAAGTGTCAATCTTCATTTGGTTTGAGACTCTAATTTGTGGTACGATTGTATGATTAATCTAAAACATTTAGAGAAGTTTTATGTGTGATTGCCTTGTGAATACTTTTGCAGTCTCGACAAGCTCTATAACTTATTCGATAATCACTTGAGGCGAATTCCTAGAATGCACACTACTTAGGATATGATATAGGCCTTTTTTGGACCGTTTGAGCTTTTCAAACCTAACATTGCTATATCTATCACTAATCACCTGTTTGAGCTTTTTTCTTGAAAAAGGATTTGAGCCTTATTTCTTTCGAAAACCCATTCACTTACCCTTATGAGCCTAAAAATATTTCATCATTACCCTTCTTTTAAAAGAACTTAGTTATACACATTTGTTGCAAAGCACTTTAGAGGAGTAAGGATGGAAATATGAAAAAATATTACTACTATAACCCAAGAACATTAAAGGAGATAAGTTGGGGGTTATGGAAAAGAAAAGAAGAAAAAGGAAAAAAACAAAAAAAAATGGAAATGGAGGTGAATGGTCTTATGCCAAAATACAAAAGAGAAGAAAAGAAAAGAAAAGTGGTGACTTATTGAGAGATATGCTCTTATAAAAAAATGATTGAAAGAGTTGAGTGTTGAAGGTTATCCAGTGCTTAAAATGGTTGCGGTTAAAACTAAGAGACTGAGTTCTTTTACTTTTGAATCCTTCCCGTTCTTTCTTAATCTTTACCTTAGCCTAATATTACAAGCTTATTAAAGACCTGTTGATCCAATATAGTGTGATTTTTCTACAATAGTGGAGAGTGATTTGAAAAATAAGCCTATGGAGCTTGTTTATGTGATTGATGTTACACAATTTGTTATATTTTTAGAGGCCAAGACTTGTATTCATGAATGATTCTGCATAAA
Organism: Bretschneidera sinensis; assembly: GCA_023935145.1. NCBI lineage: Eukaryota > Viridiplantae > Streptophyta > Magnoliopsida > Brassicales > Akaniaceae > Bretschneidera > Bretschneidera sinensis. The sequence continues at coordinate 71,945,450 of CM043697.1, read as the reverse complement.
ATCATCCGAGTGTTCAGATTAATGAATTGTGGTAAGATGGATGTTAAGAGTCGATAACAATTTTAAGATTGATGTTTAGAATACTTTTGGACTTGGGTGAAATTTAATGATTCTATGTGCCATGTGTTATGTGTTATGTGCGATTTTTGAGACAAAAGTGAATTGCTCTTGGTTTAACACTAACATTGCTTTACTTTGTTTTGATTCCCACCGTAGATCTCTTGTTTTCGCTTGAATTGCTAGGGACTAGTAATAAGCTAGTTGGGGGTTATAATGAGAGTCATAAAATACATCTCAACAGTGCTTAATTGTTAGCATTTTAGGGTTGATCTCGGTGTTAATTGCACTTTCATACGTTAATAACTCTAAAGTGATATTCTTGATCATTGACTTATTTTGGTGCATTTTCAGGTACTTTAAGTTCAAAAGAGATGGAAAAGCTATCATCGCTTGAAGCACAATGACTCAATGAACACCGGAGTGAAGGTTCACAAGCACTTTGAAAGGAGTTTCACTAAATTGCCAGAATTGCCTAAACAAATCAATCAATTTTGAAAATTAAAATCTATTGATACAAGAAGAACCAGGAGATAAACCATATATGCTTAGAAAGATCCTGAAGTCTATTTTCTAAATAATTTTACGGCTCAAAAAAATGATTCTTCTAGAGAAAGTTATGGCTGTTTTAGTATACAAAGGTCAGGTCTCCAGAACAGCACCAGCCTGTGCTGCAGCATCCCTCAGCCTGTGCCGCAGCACCCAGCAGCCTCCACTCTTGCTGCACCAGCCTGTGCTTCAACATCCCTCAGCCCATGTTGGAGCACCCAGGAGCCACCAAACCAAGCTGAAAGCAATGCCGCAGCGCCTATAGAGGAGTGCCGCAGCACACACACGAAATTCCTTCTCCGAGTTTTGACCTAATTAGGATTTTAATGAATTTTTTAAACCCTAAAACACACTTGGACTTTGTGATTATAAATAGACCACTTAGGGTTTGAGAAGAGACTTTCTTTACACAATCTTGGAGGGCTGGAAATCAAGGGGAGAGCTCCATCAAAGTCATCAAACATGAGCCCCATGACCAACTAATCTCCAAGCAAGGCGAAGGGATGAATCCCTAGGTGTAGTTATTCTTATCTTCCATTATTAATTCAGTTATAATTTGGATTTATTATCAAAACATTGTTTATAAGTATTTTTTGATTAAACAAGAAGAATTTAAGTTCATGTGACAGCTGCGCTTTATATTCTTCTTATTCTAGATTTTCTTAATCCAGTGATTGCATGCTTCTTCTCCATATAAGTCTAGTCATGCTCTTCTTATGCCAAGTTGCTTGGATGTGATTGAGTCTGGTAGATTTATCTTTTAGGTTTGTCCATTACTGCAATATTGTCATTGAGATATATTGTCACTTCTTAATAAATCTATAGGATAGGTCATGTGTGCTTGAATCGAAATCAAATAGTACTTCATAACAATTACATTAGGGTTCACATGTGCTTTAATTGAATATACACCGATTGTTTGTTTGGGATGTGAAACCTGCAATCGAGATAAAAATAACTTAATCGAGATTGGAATAAGGCAACGAACCTAGGGAGGATTCCTAGAACGTTGTTGTTTCCTTATTATATTCTTCATTACAAATACACAATTTCCTCATAATACTTTACTATCAAAACTCAGATTTACTTATTTGGATTTTATCGTTTCATATTAAAGTTTACACTTTTCCTTATAGTTAACTTGTTTTCCTGTGGAATCGATACCCCAAAGCTGTGCTACAACTACCGCGTTACTCTTTGGGGATAATCACCACTCATCAGATATTCCCCTAGTGCTTGCAGTGCATTATATGCTTTAAATATTACTAGTGATGATCCTAGCATAGTGAAAGAGGCAAGGACCTTGGAGGATGCAAATTTGTGGAAGGATGTTATGAAAGAAGAGATGTAGGCACTGGACAAGAATGAAACATGGAGCCTTGTGAAATTACCTTGAGATATGAAGGCAATTGGGAGCAAATAGATTTTTAAGAAGAAAACAAATGCAGATGGAATGGTAGAAAAGTACAAGGCACGTCTGGTTGCAAAGGGGTACTCGCAAATAGAGGGAATTGACTATGGTAAGATATTTTCCCTGGTAGTAAAGTTGACATCTAACGTATGTGTCTTATCCATGGTAGCTGCTTATGATCTAGAGGTTGAGCAATTGGATGTCAAGATAACTTTCCTTCATGGGGACTTAAAGGAGGAAATTTACATGAAACAACCTGAAGGCTTTGTGAGCAAAGCAAGGAAGAGTTGGTTTGTAAATTGAAGAAGTCTTTATACGGACTAAAGCAGTCACCACGGATGTGGTACCAGAAGTTTGATACATATGCCATTCAGCTTGGGTTCACTCACAGCTATGCTGATCACTGTATCTATGTGAAAAGGTTGGGTTGATTTTATCATTTTAACCTTGTATGCTGATGATATGTTGTTGATTGGAAATAACAAGAAGATGATTAGCACTGTGAAAAGGTCTTGTTGGCAAGACAGTTTCATATGAAAGACCTAGGAGCAACAAACTTTATCTTGGGCATGCAGATAAAGAGGAATTGTGAAAATAAAAAACTGTGGCTAAGTCAGAAGAAGTATATTGAAGAAATGTTGAAGAAATTCAACAAATTTGACAGTAAGCCAGTAGGGACTCCCATGCCTTTGGGAACCAAGTTATCTATGGAACAGTGTCCGAAGATGGAGGAAAAAGTTGAAGAGATGGTGCACGTACCTTATGCTAGTGCGGTTAGAAGCTTAATGTACACTATGGTGTGTACGAGACCAGATATGGCCCAAGCAATGGGAGTATTGAGTAGATATATGTCTAATCCTGGGAAAGAACATTAGACTACTAATTACACCCAAAGAGTAATGCAATAGTTGTAGCACAGCTTTGGGGTGTCGATTCCATAGGGAAATAAGTTAACTACAAGAGAAGATGTAAACCTAAAAACGAACGATAAAATCAAGTGAGAAGATATGAAGTTTTGATAATGAAGTAATTGAGAGCAAAATATGTAATAAATTGAGAATAATAATAGAGTAACAACAAGGTTCTGGGAGTCCTCCCTAGACTCGTTGCCTTATTCCAATCTTAATTCAGTTGTTCTTGTCTCGATTGCAAGTTTCACATCCCAGACAAGCAATCGGTGGATATTCAATTAAAGCTCATATACAAACCCTAATGTAATTGATATGACTTACTCTTCCTTATTGGTTAAACACACATGGCCTATACTATAGAGTTATCAAGAAACGATAATATATCTTTAACGACAATATTGCAGTAATGGACAACCCTAAAGAATAAGTCTACCGGACTCAATCACATCCAAACAAACTTGACATGAGAAAAGCATGACTAAACTTATATCAAGGAGAAAGATATAATCACCGGATTGAAAGGAAATCTTCTAATTAGAATAAACAATAAGTCATAACAATGTTTGACAATAAATCCCACTTACAACTGAACTAATAAAGGAATTAAAGAACAACTATACCTAGGGATTCATCCCTTCGCCTTGCTTGGAGATTAGTTCGCCATGGAACTCATGGCTGAACACTTTGATGGAGGAGAATGAGGCTGCTTCTTTGAGTTTCCTAGACCTTGATTGCTCTCTTTCTTCAACTCTAAGTGACCTATTTATAGTACAAGGGTATTTGTGGGCTCAAAATTGTCACTTAGAGGTCCTAATTAGGTCAGGAGACTGTGTGCATGCCGCACCTCTCTCTTCTGGACGCCTAGGCGCTCACCTTTCGTTCTAGAGTGTGCTTTGCTGGAGGGTGCAGCGCTGCTCTATCCATGCCACGGTGCTAGGACGAGGTGCAAGGTGGTGTGGTGTTGGAGGGTACGGCACTGCTCTACCCACGCCATGGTGCACACTGTTGCTCCAGCTTCTTCAAATGCTGAAACCACTCCTTTTGCTCTTGGCATGCATTGGATCTTGGCTTTTGAATGTTTTTCATCATTTCATCTCTTCGTAACCACTCCTCCACTCCGACATGTATCAAAGTTTTGTGCTTTAAGCGAAGATATCTTTTCCATCCCTTTTGGACTCAAGGTACCTGAAAATGCACCAAATTAAGTCAATGATTCAAGAATATCACTTTAGAGTTATTAACATATAAAAGTGCAATTAAGACCGAGATCAACCCTAAAATACTAACAATTAAGCACTGTTGAGATGCATTTTATGGCTCTCATCACAACCCCCAACTAGCTTATTGCAAGTCCCTAGCAATTCAAACGAAAACGAGAAATGAATTCTATGGTAGGAATCAAAACAAGGTAAAGCAATGCTAGTGTTAAACAAAGAGCAATTCACATTTTTGTGTCAGAAATTGCACATAATACGCAGCACATAGAATCATTAAATATCACTTAAGTCCAAAAGTAATCCAAGCATTAATCTTAAAATCTTTATCGACTCTTATCATCCATCTTACCACAATCCATTAATCCGAACACCCGGATGATTTTATGCATAACATTCATGAATACAAGTCTTGGCCTCTAAAAACATAATAAATTGTGTGACATCAATCACTTAAACAAGCTCTATAGGCTTATTTTTCAAATCACTCTCCACTATTGTAGAAAAATCACACTTCATTGGATCAATAGGTCTTTAATAAGCTTGTAATGTTAGGCTAAGGTAAAGGTTAAGGAAGAATGAGAAGGAATTGCAAGTAAAAGAACTTAATCTCTTAGCTTTAAACACAACCACTTTTAAGCACTTGATAACTTTACTTCAACACTCAACTCTTTCAACCATTTTTTTTTATAAGAGCATATCTCTTGATAAGTCACCACTTTTCTTTTCTTTTTCTTCTTTCTTTGCCATACTTCACTTCATTTTCTGTTTTCTTTTCTATTTTTGGCAAATACCCATTCACCTCATTTTTCATTTTCATTTTCTTTTCTTTTCCGCAACCCCCAACTTATCTTCTTTAATATACTTGGGATATGGTTTTTTATATTTCCATCCTTACTCCTCTTAAGTGCTTCTCAACAAATGTGTACAACTAAGTTCTTTTAAAAGAAGGCTAAGGATAAAATATTTTTAGGCTTATAAGGGTGAGTAAATGGGTTTTTGTAAGAAACAATGCTCAAATTCTTTTTCAAGAAAAAGGCTCAAATAGGTGACTAGTGATAGATATAGCAATGGTAAGTTTGAAAGGCTCAAACAGTTAAAAAATGGCCTATATCATACCCTAAGTAGTGTGCATTCTAGGAATTCACCTCAAGTGATTATCAAATAAGTTCCAGAGCTTGTCGAGACCGCAAAAGTATTCACAAGGCAATCACACATAAAACTTCTCTAAATGCTTTAGATTAATCATACAATCTTACCACAAACTAGAGTCTCTAACCAAATCAAGATTGACACTTAAATTATTCTTAAACCGAAGCAAAATTTAACTTCTTCTAAATAATGTATGTTATCTCAATTAAGCTTATATCATTGACATGTGAATTACATCCAAGGCAAACACAAAGCATGCTTAAAACAAAAGGTAAGGGAAGGTAACACCAAGCAATTTAATGAAAAAGAAATACGTTTCCTCCACCCCCAACTTAAAAATTGCATTGTCCTCAATGTTAAAGAGAAAGTAGAGGAAGCTCCCTTTGTAAGCACGAGTGCACAGGTGCTAAAGACTGTGCACCACCAGGTGAATTGCATGCCATTCCTCTTGCTGAAATTCGGATCTACAACATAAAACAAGACAACAAAAAGAAAGCAACTGCGGTGTACCCTTAAGATTCCCACCATATGTTAGGTTAGCACATAAAATGGAGAAAAATAACAATAAATGAAAAAATAAAAGATGAAAAAGAAAAATAAGGAAAAGGGAAAACACAATATATGGTAGGATAGTGAGGTGATAATAAAACAAAACAAAAATAGGCAAACAAAAGATAGAACCCAAAACTAATCCTCAAAGTCCTCATCATCTTCTTCATTCCCTTCGTTTTCTTCACCTACCTTGGGAGGTGGATCAAAAGATGAATAAACCAGTAGTGGAGGCAAGGTGATGGTACATCTGACCAAAAGTAGAGTAGACCTCCGCTTGATAATCGGCTTGCCTAGCCAAAAATCAGTCTTGACGATCTAACCTATCAAGCAACAGTTTCTGATACTTGTCAAAATGACTCTCTAAACGCTCAAGGCGTTCGACAACCATGGAATGCCTAGAGTGAGGAAGGGGGGCATCAATCACTGCTCCCTCTCCCAGAGTTGGCGGTTGGGAAGCTCTAATCTGAGCGAGCATGCCATCATCAATGGGTTTCTTTGGTTGTTGGGCCTCCTTATCAGTACTGTATTGGACGCCAGCTCAGATGCATAATTGTGTAATTAAAGAAGGAAAATATAATCCGAGCTTTTGTCGAATAGTGTGTATGATAGAGTTAAAGATGACTTGGCCCACATCGATAGTCATTCTCATCAAAATTGCATAAATAAAAACAACTCTTTCAATAGTTAGGTCACTGTAGTGCAGAGCAGGCATCATCCGCTAACATACAAAATATTGCCAAGCCCTAGCAGTGACATTCAGAGAAGTAGCAGGCAAAGTGATAGGGATCTCACCCGTCATTTTCCATGTAGTGCCCGTAACACAAAGAGTATTGCAAATCTCTTCATAATTAATTGTAGACACATATGCACTATACTCACTGTGTTCGATGTCCGGTATCCCATAAAATCTATTTATGGTTGCACTACTAAAAGAGACTGTTTGGTCTCTCACCCTCAATTTACCGTTCCTATGCTCGTCAGCATTAGCGTAATATTCTCTAACCAAATTTGTAAGGGAAAGAGAGGGTGGTCTTGTAAATGTACCCCAATTCCTATCGAGAATCATTCTAAATAAGGTCGGGTTCCCCCTCTCGGTGATGTTGAATCCTCTCTCGGGAATGGGTTTTCTACTTTGCATCATTCGGATATATCTCTCACTTGCCTTAAAACTAACAAATTTGGTTTTATCATACTCTTGTTGTTGTTTCCCCCTTGGTCTCTTAGTCTTTGGTGCCATGGAAATAAAAAATATAAAACAATAGATTTAAAGCAAAATTTAACCACCAAATAGCACAAGTGAACAATAAAAGGGAAGAAATTAGGCTTACTTGATGTCCAAAGTTGGAGAGAAGAAAGACTAACCACCAACTTGAAGTGTTCCTGATGAATCCAACATCTTCTTAGAACCAAACTTTTGAGAGAGATTGCTAGCAAAATCTCATATAAGAATTTCTTCTTGTCTTGAGCGCTCCAATCCATTGGTATCTCACCTGTAGCCAAATAATTTACGATGTGAGCAAACCATGGTAAAGAAGTAACAAAGATTAAATGCTCATCGGGAAAGTCATCCTTGATTGGCATGTCATCGCAAGTGTCCTCAAAAGTGAGCCTTGATAGATGGTCAGCTACTACATTCTCTACTCCTTTCTTGTTTTTGATGGTGATGCCAAATTCTTGTAGGAGTAAGATCCATTGTATTAGTCTTGCCTTAGCATCCTTCTTTGTAAGAAGGTACTTGAGGGCTGCATGATCTGTTAAGATAAGAATAGGGGAACCAATTAAATAAGTACAAAATTTATCTAAAGCAAATACTACAACTAGCAATTCTTTTTCAGTTGTGGAGTTTTTCATTTGAGCACTATTTAAAGTCTTACTAGCATAGTAAATGACAAAAGGTTTTCCTTCTCTTCACTGTCCAAGAACAGTACATACAGCGTAGTCACAAGCATCACACATGATTTCAAAAGGTAAAGTCCAATCCGGTGACTGCATTATAGGTGCGGAAGTAAGCTTTCCAATTAGCATTTGGAATGCTTCTTGACAAGCTTGTGTCCACTCAAATGGGGTGTCTTTAACTAGGAGGGCACATAAAGGTCTAGATATGTTGGAAAATTTTTGCATGAACCTCCTATAAAAACCAGCATGACCAAGGAAAGATCTCACATCCTTTATTATCTTAGGGGTAGGTAATTTAGAGATTAACTCAATCTTAGATTGATCAACCTCTATTCCTTTGGAAGAGACAATATGCCCTAAGACAATACCGGATGGTACCATGAAATGGCATTTTTCCCAATTTAAAACCAATTCTTTCTCCTTACAGCGAATCAACACTCTTTCTAAATTCATTAAGCATGCATCAAATGAAGATCCAAAAACAGTTAGGTCATCCATAAAAACCTCCATGCAATTTTTAACCATGTCACTAAAAATACTCATCATGCAACGTTGAAAAGTGACAGGGGCATTACACAATCCAAATGGCATTTTACGAAAAGCATAGGTGCCAAAGGGACAAGTAAAAATGGTTTTTTCTTGGCCTTCTAATGCAATTTCTATTTGACAATAACCGGAATAACCATCTAGAAAACAGTAAAAGGGATGACCAGAGAATTTGATCAATAAAAGGGAGTAGAAAGTGGTCTTTCCGAGTGGCAGCATTTAATTTTCTGTAATCAATGTACATACGCCACCCGGTCACAAGTTTGGTAGGGACTAGCTCTCCTAGATCATTTTTTACCACGGTGACACCGGACTTTTTAGGAACGACTTGTGTAGGGCTTACCCACTTACTATCAGCTATGGGATATATAATACCCGCATCTAATAGTTTCAGCACTTCATTTTTCACTACTTCTTTCATAGTGGGGTTAAGCCTACGTTGAGGGTCTCTACGAGGACTAGTTCTTTCATCTAAATTTATTTTATGTGAACAAATCAGGGGACTAATACCTTTTAAATCAGCCATGCTCCATCCTAAGGCTGATTTATATGCATTTAGAGTTTGAATTAATTTCATACCTTGGGTCTCAGATAATTCAGAAGAGATAATAACAAGAAAAGTATCACCTGGACCGAGAAAAGTATGTTTTAAACCCTTAGGTAGTGGCTTCAATTCGACTTTAGGTGTTACCATACTTGAGGGGACTGTGTCTCACTTCTTTTGGGCAACTCCTCAAACTTTGGTTGCCATGCCAGATTGCCATAATCTCGAGATTTGTCAAAAACAGCACAAATATTAGTTATATCAGTTTTATCATCAAATAAATCAATCTTAGAATTAACAAGAAAATTTTCAAGAGGATCGTAATCACGAGCTAAGGAAACTCCCTCATTGATGAGTGACTCGATTATGTAAAGCTAGTGGTTTTCATCTTCATCTTCGGACTGTTTTGCAACATTGAAAATATTTACTTCAAGAGTCATGTTTCCAAAGGACAACTTCATGAGTCCATTCCTACAATTTATTAGAGCATTTGCAGTAGCAAGAAAAGGTCTACCCAAAATCAAAGGAATCTTAGAGTTAGTGTCAATAGCAGAAGTAGTATCAAGGATTAAGAAATCAACAAGATAGTAAAATTTATCAATTTGAATCAAAACATCCTCTACCACACCCTGGGGTACTTTGACTGAACGATCAGCCAATTGTAATACCACAACGATTGGTTTGATTTCTCCAAAACTCGGCTATAAATAAATAGATAATGGCATCAGGTTTACACCAGCTCCTAAATCTAGCAAAGCTTGTCCAACTTCATGATTTCCAATGATACATGCAATGGGTGGACAGCCAGGATCCTTATATTTTGGGGGAATTCTTTGCTCAATTAAAGCACTCACTTGCTTAGTTAGGAATGTTGTTTTCTTCACATGGTGCTTTCTCTTAATTGTGCATAAATCTTTGAGAACCTTTGCATAAGTAGGAACTTGTTTAATTATATGCAAAAGTGGAAGATTCAGCTTTACTTGCCTTAGGTTCTCTAGGATTTCATTATTTAACTCCAAATTTTTCTTGACTATCTTTAAGGCCTGAGGGAATGGTGCCTTAACAGGGCTTTTGGTAACTTCAGGGTCCTTGGGCTGTTCGGTGTCACTACTGCCTTGACCCTTCTCCACATCCTCGGGTTTGTTTGTTGTTGGAATGTGAAGTGTCTTACCATTTCTTGTCATAATGGCATTTACATTTTTCAGATTTGTTTGTGCCATGTGTTGACCGTGGGGTGTGGACTGAGCTTGGGAAGGGAACTTCCCTTGTTCAGTCGCACTCAAGGAGCCCATTAACTTGGATACTTGGCTCCTTATTTCTTTGTTTTCTTCTACGACCTATGTGATTAATGCTTCACACCTTTGGTTTGTTTTGCCCTGTGCCTCTATAAAAGCATGTAAAGTGTCTTCTAAAGAACTCCTAGAGGACAAGGGTGCATGATATGGTACAGGGTGTGATCTAGGGGGTTGTGCAAGCTGCTGGTTTTCAGACTTCCAGCTGAAGTTGGGGTGATTTCGCCACCCTGGATTGTAAGTGTTAGAGAAAAGTGCATAAGGCTTCTTGTACATGCCCAAGGCATTACATTGTTCCTCATATATCCCTCTCATATCAACAAATGTAGGGCACTCTTGAGCGGGATGGTCTACCCCACCACACACAAAACATGGTTCCAAAGGTTTGGCTTGATTAACTATGTGTGTTGGCTTTTTAGTTTTTAAGGCCTCTAACTCCCTAGTAAGCATTTCGACCTTAGCTTTTAGGTTGTCTTCCTCCCTAAGATGGCATATTCCACCACCACTAGGGTTTCCTATAAGTCATGACCTATTTGTGCTTTCAGTAGCACTAGGTCCAGTCCAAGTATGAGCTTTTTCAGCAAGCTCATTGAGGTACTCTATGGCCTCATCGGGGTCTTTTTACAGAAACTCACCATTACACATCATCTCTACGAATTGGCGCTCTCTATAGGTAAGTCCTTCATAAAAGTAGCTCACTAAGCCCCAACTCTCATACCCATGGTGTGGACACATACTTAACAGCTCCTTAAATTTCTCCCAAGACTGATATAAAGTCTCATTTTCCTATTGTGCAAAGGTGGAGATTTGTCTTTTTAGAGCATTGGTCTTATGTTGAGGGAAGTATTTGTTAAAGAAGACCTGAGTCATCTCATTCCATATCCCAATAGATCATGGTCTCAGCGAGTATAATCAACTCTTAGCTTTATCCTTCAAAGAGAAAGGAAAAAACTTGAGCCTCACGATATCATCAGTTGCATCTTGACTATGGAAAGTCGCAACTACTTCCTCAAACTCCCTAATGTGCACATATGGGTTTTCATTTTCCAAGCCATGGAATGTAAGGAGTAATTGAATCATCCATGTTTTAAAGTCTTGATGGCGATTGTTGGCTGGAAACATAATGTATGATGGTGTGGTTGTTCGGCTAGGATGTAAATAATCTTTAAGTGTCCTAGCAACATTCTCATTAGGGTTTTCAGCCATATTGACAAATTTTTCTAGGTTCTCAGTTGGGTGTACACTAGGGCTTAATCTAGGTGAGGTTTCACTAACGGACATGGAAGGGAATGGTATCTCTATTTCGGGTCTCTTAATGAACCTACCTCGTAAATCTCTCGGTCTAAGCATACACCAACTGAGTTAAAAATGAATAAATAAAACATAACAAATAAAAGAAATCAGAAAACTTAAAGAAAAGAACGATAGTACCGTCTTATCTTCGAGTTGACAATCTTCCTTGAATGTTAGTGTGTTTCCCCTGCAACGGCGCCAAAATTTGATTATGCCCAAAGAGTAACACGGTAGTTGTAGCACAACTTTGGGGTGTCGATTCCACAGGGAAACAAGTTAACTACAAGAGAAGATGTAAACCTAAACACGAATAATAAAATTGAGTGAGAATATATGAAGTTTTGATAATGAAGTAATTGAGAGCAAAATATGTAATAAATCGAGAATAATAATAGAGTAACAACAAGGTTCTGGGAGTCCTCCCTAGACTCGTTGCCTTATTCCAATCTTAATTCAGTTGTTCTTGTCTCGATTGCAAGTTTCACATCCCAAACGAGCAATCGGTGGATATTCAATTAAAGCTTTTATACAAACCCTAATGTAATTAATATGACTTACTCTTCTTTATCGGTTAAACACACATGGCCTATACTATAGAGTTATCAAGAAACGACAATATATCTTTAACGACAAAATTGCAGTAATGGACAACCCTAAAGAATAAGTCTACTGGACTCAATCATATCTAAACAAACTTGACATGAGAAAAGCATGACTAAACTTATATCAAGGAGAAAGATATAATAATGTTTGACAATAAATCTTCTAATTAGATTAAACAATAAGTCATAATAATGTTTAACAATAAATCCCAACTACAACTGAACTAATAAAGGAATTAAAGAACAACTACACCTAGGGATTCATCCCTTCGCCTTGCTTGGAGATTAGTTCGCCATGGAACTCATGGCTAAACACTTTGATGGAGGAGAATGAGGCTGCTTCTTTGAGTTTTCTAGACCTTGATTGCTCTCTTTCTTCAACCCTAAGTGACCTATTTATATGACAAGGGTTCAAGGGTATTTGTGGGCTCAAAATTGTCACTTAGAGGTCTTAATTAGGTCAGGAGACCGTGTGCGCGCTGCACCTCTTTCTTCTGGACGCCTAGGCCTCTCACCTTTGGTCTGAATCGCTGGAGAGTGCGGTGCTGCTCTATCCACGCCGCGGTGCACACTGTTGCTCCAGCTTCTTCAAATGCTGAAACCACTCCTTTTGCTCTTGGCATCAATTGGCTCTTGGATTTTGAATATTTTTCATCATTTCGTCTCTTCGTAACCACTCCTCCACTCCGACATGTATCGAAGTTTCATACTTTAAGCGATGATATCTTTTCCATCCCTTTTGGACTCAAGGTACCTGAAAATGCATCCGAATTAAGTCAATGATTCAATAATATCACTTTAGAGTTATTAACATATAAAAGTGCAATTAAGACCGAGATCAACCCTAAAATGCTAACAATTAAGCACTGTTAAGATACATTTTATGGCTCTCATCAATTACAATCAAGAGAGTTCTTAGATATCTTTGTGGCATATCAGAGTTTGCATTATGTTATGGAGGTATGGGAGGTAAGAAGATTCTTGATATTGTAGGATCAGTTGATGCTGACTGGGGAGGAGACATTGATAGCAAGAGGTCTACAAGTGGATATGTGTTCAATCTGTTTAGTGTGGCAGTGAGTTGGATGAGCAAAAGGCAAAGTGTTGTTGCTGTTTCATCTACAGAAGTAGAGTATATGGCAATAACTCATGCTGGAAAGGAAGTGGTTTGGCTTCAAATGTTGTGTGCTGAGCTTGGGTTTAAACAAGAAGTAGTGAAGGTGAAATGTGACAATCAATGTGTTATCTTCTTAGTAAAGAATCCTGCATTTCATTCACGGATAAGCACATTGATATCCACTATCATTTCATCCGGGAAGAGATTGAAGAAAAAGTGATAATCTTAGAGAAAGTCGATACAACAGTGAACAACACAGATTTTTTGACTAAGGCAGTCAGTCTAGCAAAGTTTGAGTGGTGTGCTACTGATATGGGCTTGAAGAAACAGAGTCCTAGGAAGTTTTCCATGTTTGTGAAGTATTTACCAAGTGGGAGATTGTTAGAGTCGGTGCATACTTCACGGGACCAGATCTGTAGGACCCTAGACGAACACGGGGGTTAGAGGGTAGCACCCCCGAAACTTTCAGGCCCTGTACATGAGTTGGGTCTGGTTTTTTGCTTGGTGATTTGGGCTTGGGCCTATGAATAGCCATAGTTCTACAACAGGTCGGAAATCCTAATTAGAACCTAATTATGATGTCTTAAGTTGCTTATAAATACTCTTTATGTACTGAGCATACATTGTAACGAAAGATTTGTGAGGTTGATAATAAGAAACTTCTGACAGGACGTAGCCCTATTCTAGGGTGAACTTGGGTAAATCTTGTCTTCTTTTCTTTCTATTTATAATTCGTGTGATTGACAGGTCTCGAATCATTTACTGAGTTGTTATCAAAATTGATTCAACAAGAAGTTACAATATCAACTAATTTAGAATTACCACTAACTGATTGACTAACAGTTGAGTAACAACGTTAATTATATTAACAGACTAGTAACATATCTTGTTAATTATTCTCTTTCTTGATTCCTTCATTTCCTGCTATTAACTTGATCCAAGTATATAATCCTTGGTCCACTGAGGTTTCTTCCTGAGAATTTTTTTCATTCCCTCCACTCGGTCTCTTTCCTTCACCTAGTATTGAACCTCTGCTCATACCTCCTCTGTGTGTTAACCATTGTTTTGTATCTGTAGTTACTAGGTTATGCTCTAGTGTTATAGTCTCCAACTCCTTAGTCCTCTATTGAGTCCTATCAAAAACCCCAAATTTTCCCATAAAGAGATGAATTACCTTTGGAAAATCATATGTTTAGAGTCCTAACATATTAGGGAAAAAGAAGAAAAAGAGAAGAATAGAAACTAACATGAACTCTAAAAGAGGAAAAATATTAGAAAGTCTTGTTTTGTTTAATTGATCTTTTGAATTACTTAAACTTAATATTTAGTATATTTGTCGATGAGGTCTTGGCCTAATGGTTAAGGTTGAGGCCTTAGGACTACAAGAGTACAAGGTCTCCAATTCGATTTCCACAATGTGTGGATCTTGGACTTCTTCAAAGAAAAACATGAAAAAAAAATCTTTCAAACATAAGTTCAATCATTAATAGACTAGTTTAATTGGATCCAAGTGTTTGAAAGTTATATCGTTAGCGATTGTACTTGAAAGTTAGAATGAACTAGTATAATCCCGACATCAAACAAGTTTGTGATATTTTTAGATGATTATTTTATTTATTTATTATTTAAATAAATTTAGTTTAGAAATATTTTTATAAAATAATTTTTTTATCCACTCTATCTGTCTTACAATGAGTATCACGTTACTATTTATTCAATTAAATGATTATTTTTTTAAAGTTAAAATGTTGAAGTAGTTATAAAATAAAAATCACGTTATTATTGATTTTTATTCAATTCAATTAACTTTTTTTTTCATTTATACATTAAGAGAGTTTAGAAGTTTCTAAAAATTATTTTTATATTTTTAAAATGATAAAATACCTAAAATAATTAGATTATAAAACACTTCAAAATATCAAATATGACAATAGTGGGACGAAAAGAGTAATATATTTGAGAGAAGCAAAATTATTTATTTTTAAATAAATTTTTTTTTTGTTAAATGAATAACAATGTAGTGTTTCAATAATGTGTATTATATGAGTTTTTTTTTTTGGCTTCATTCACCCATTTGAAAAAAATATATAATGTGTTTGATCATTTTTTGTGTTTAATGTTTTATTGATTTATTCATTTTATAGTTGTAAAAATATAATTTTTCTAAAGAAATATAATTTGAAAATAACCACTTAATTAATAAATTAGTTTAGTTTGTGTTGATTTCATTGTAAAGAATATATCTTAATAATGTAAGTGGGTGGTTAAATTGAATTAGGGAGATTGATGTAATAAAATTTACATTAGAGAAAGATATGGTGGTTATAATTGATGGCCACATAGTGATAATTAATTTATTTTCAATCTATCATTGTCCAAAATACATTATTAAAAATTAGTGTAAAATTTTAGTTCAATTGAAAATGAAGTTGGAGTTATAATGAATTTTTAATATATAAGTACATATTACAGAATTTGATCAAATTTTCACCATTCAAAATAATAAATAATTCTATTTTAACCTATAAGATGCAAGAAGATTAAATCCATGTCATTAGTACAATTTCATTTCAAAAATATATTATTAAAATGGGTAGTAAATGGGTAATTGTAAGCTTTATTTAAATAAAAACCTCAAAAAAATTATTAAGGAATTGAATATATAAGAAAGAAAAAAAAAACTTGTCAAGGTTATTTTATAAATAAAATAATTGATTATGAGTTATTTCTATAATTTATAATCTATAGATTTATCTGAATGTCAAAACATATAATTAGAGGTATATTTGCAAAAACATAAGGGTGTAATTAAAAATATTTTAGATACTTGAAGATCCATCTGAAATATCAAAACATATCATCATGGGTGTAATTGAAAATATTGCAAAGGCTGGGCTTAAAATATAAAAAAAAAAAATCTAATTTTCCCTTGGGCTATCATGTGCCACGATAAGAGTCCAAGAGACCAATGGATTGTCTTTGCAAAATTCGGGGGTGTTATTGAAATATTTTAAAGACTGAAAGATTTATCTAAAATGTTAAAATATAAAATAAGGGGTGTTTTAGTAAAACCTGAGGGTGTAATTGAAAAAATCTCAAAACTGGGTCTAAAATACAAAAAAAAACTAAATTTTCCTTGATCTACCACGGGTCATGAAGTAAGAGTCCAAAAGATCGCACGGTTGAGTATTAAAGAGTACATGGAAAATTGATGCAATTTTTTGTTCATTTGGAACTGAAGTATAAAGAATAATGTTTGTTAAGGTTGTCTTATAAATAAATTAATTGATTTTGATTCATTTTCATAATTTTATAAAACCAAAGGATTTATTTCAAAGGTCTGAACATATGATTAGGTGTATTTTTGCAACAAAAAAAAAATGGTGGTATAATTGAAAAGAGTTAAATACATTTTGCTCCCTGAGGTTTGGGGTCCAGGACATTTACCTCCTCCTATTTTCAAAACATCCACTTACCTTATTTGTCCTATTCAGAAATTCAAATTAAGAAAACTGTTACCCTTTCCCATGCAAAATGCCATCAACCAGCCGTTAAGAAATTAGTTAAAACTAGTGTCATGTCATCAAATTTTGCTAGAAACCCGAAGATATCCTTACTAGGATATTTTATTTGTATCTTCTTTTTAAAAAAAATAATTTCCTAATATTTACATTCATTCTTGGATTTTTTTTTTTTTTTTCGTTTCTCTTTGATTTTGTCTTTTCATCCCAGTGGTTTTCTTCTCTTTTTTCTTAAGTTCTACTTATTTCTTCCACCTTTAATTTCATGTTGTTCAACCAATCTAAACCTTCTCATATCATTTCTAAATTTCTTCTTTCTTTGGTTTTTCTTTTCGTTGTATGGACATCTCAATGGAGTTTCCTTCTTTAACGAACTCTCTCTTCTCCAACGGATCAATGACTCTTAAGCACCATAGTTTCTTCTCTGCAACCAATCTAAACCTTCTCATATCATTTCTAAATTTCTTCTTTCTTTGGTTTTTCTTTTCGTTGTATGGACATCTCAATGGAGTTTCCTTCTTTAACGAACTCTCTCTTCTCCAACGGATCAATGACTCTTAGGCACCATAGTTTCTTCTCTGCAAACATCATTCATCCCTATAATCGGTAGCATTAGGTTACACAATTTTTATTTTTATTTTGTGCACTTGTTTGATAAAATGCATCAATAACCAAAATACTATTTTTCTTTGCACGTAGAAGTAAATATGTTTTCTCCTAATGTCAATGATGGTGGATCTGACCTGAAGTTCACAAACCGAATATGTAAATGAGGTCGAAGAGTTGCATTGAAAATTTTAGAACCAGAAAGAAACATAAACAAGCTTTACTAGGGAAATATATGTAGTTTTTTTTTTCGTGTGTGCCTACAAATGGCCCTTATACAGTGCCAAAGATGCATGAAATTCAAAGGATAAGGGATCGAATTCGAAGCCTATATGGAGGATTTAGTGTGATAAGAAATTTTGAGGTGGTATTAAAATATTGATGTTTTATCTTCTTTGTAATGGTGTTATATTCTTGTTATTTCTTTATATTTTGTTGTAAATTTGATGATGAAAAATCAAAATGAAAGCATTGTTTCTACTCGGTTGTAAGCTTACATGGAAATGAAAGCATGCATTATTCGGTCTACAAAAAAAAGGATGCAGATTGGATTCCAAACTTTGGCTTTCTCTTTCATACAGTGTCAAAGATGAAAGCATTGAAATCAAAATGCCTTGTTTATGAGTACAATGAAATGAAAATGCCATGTTATTGATTTGTAAATGAACAAAAATACAATCATCTGTGCAAATCATTCAATACTAAAATCCAAATATTGAGTTAATTGAAACATATATCATTCATTCCTATTAAAATATTTTGACAAGTGTGCAACATTCCAAAGATTGAGAAAAGTGAACTATGTGCACATCATGACTGTATGTTAACAAAGAAAACAAAAAAGTGGTTCATATACTATTAATTATTCCTGTAAGCATCTAACATAGCAGTCCTAGCTCTATATTTACACAAAATCTAATGGTACCTGAAATCTATCCTATTACATAAACTAACCACTTGTCATTACATTAGCTAGTCATATAATATTTCAAAAAGGTTAATTCAAACAACACTACTAATTCTACCCACCACCACCTTGGTTTTGTCTCCACTATTGCTCTCTTGTGTTCTATAAGTCCCTTGAGATTAGTGCATCATGTTTAAGTTCCTTGTAATAGATGTTCCCTACACACACAAAGTACATAAATAAATAACATTTCTACCATAATAACTATTCCAAACTACTTATGCACACCCAAATTATCATCTGACTCATACTAACACCAAATCTAGCTTTACCCCTACTAACACCTCTCCCTCTAGGACCATTTCTACCTCCACCAAATCCACCACCTTGAGCCACACCTCTCCCTTCATCAAGTCCACTGCCTCCACTAAGTCCATTTCCTTAATCCAAACTACTTCCACCAACTCCACTAGATCCAACCACACCTCTTCCTCCACCAAGTCTACTGCCTCTAGCCAAACCACTTCCATTACAACCGCCACCAAATCCATTGGATCTTACATTCAAACTCTTCTTCCTATAGTCACACTACCTCCACTAGATCCAGTCCATCCAACTTTTCCATTAGTAGCAACTCTCACTCTAGATATCTCCCAACTATCACTATTTCTACTTCCGGATCTGCTTTTTCCATCACCATTTCTCCCCCATGATATTCCTTTGCCATCACCATTTCTCCCTCCATTTCTTCCCCTACCACCACTATTTTTCCCTCCACATCTTCCCATGCCACCACTATTTCTCCCTCGATGTCTGCCTATGATTGTAGTGCCACAACCAGTAGAACCAACATAATTTATAGGTCTACTTGGAGTGACAGCCCTAGTTGAAGCTCTAACAATACGAGGTATCTGAAAAAACACACTCAATTTAATTAATCATATAAACAATCCACAAAATAAATACTAGTTAGTAATAAGAGTAATTTCCTTGCATTATCTTTGTTTGCACTAGTTGTCCCTCCAAATCTACTTGCAGCAGCAGCACTAGTAGAAGTCTAAACACTATATGATAGTCCAATTGAAGTGTTAGCTCCATTTGAAGCTCTAAAAATACCAAGTATCTGGGAAAAAAACATAGTTAATTTATATAATCATATGAAATAACCCACAAAATAACTACTAGCTAATTGGTAATAAGTAACTTAAAGTAATCATACATAAGAAACTAATCACACAGTTCCTTACATTATCTTATTGTCATGTTCCACTGTTGTGTCCAAATCCTCCACACACTTTACATCTGACTGTGTATGATCTATACTTTTGTTTTATCTAGGTGTTCCATGTAACCTTATCAATGGAGGTTCTTTTATACTTTCATCAATACTAGTTGGAGTCAAATTCATATCTGACAATGGATGTATTATCTCACTATAAGACTCTAGGTATGTCTTCACATGATAAAATTCATTATAATAATCTTCCACATTTTCCCTCTTATGTTGAATACACACTAGTACATGTCCCAGTAGTTGCAACTGCAAGTTCCCCTCTCTAATTCAACTGCATATTGAATCCCTTCATGGAATAGCTGAAACTCATCTTTGCCACATGTAGTAAACCTACACCACTCTAAAGCATGAATAATCTTATTTAGTTTTTCTCTAATTTTGGGTGTGACCTTAGTCATCCAAGTACAAGCCTTTGCATATCTCCTATGTATTATTCCCATAAGCCTCAACTTAATCATCTCCAGCAGTACCAAGATAAGCTTGTTCCATAGTTTCTTGACCCAAACATTGAATGATTTAGTGTGGTTATTGGTGACAAGATCACACTTAGAAGTCCTGTAAAAGTTAAACAATGCTTATGTCAAGTCATTTCTATTAACCAAACCCAAGCAACCTCATAATACTATTTCATTCCCAACATAGCTTTTGTCCAACTGTCCCTATGATATGTTTTCGATGTCCATCAGAAATAAACTTAAAGCTCTAAGCCTAGGTGTTCAGTTCTAAAATTTCTATATATATGCCTATCACAATTTCTATAAAAAGCATGTGGAAAGTACTTAGCAATGACATCAATATTCCCCTGATAAAAATTAATGAAAACAGTGTCACGAGATACGCTTAAGATTACAAAAGACTATAATATAAGAGATAGAAATAAGGAGTTGCATTTTGTTTATCAAACATGCATGTCAAAGGCTTTTCCATACCTTTAAGACAGTCGGATAAGAATCTACAGAAGAACCTCCAACTATCTTTGCATTCTATCTCAACAATTGCAAATGCTAATGGGAATAAACCCTTGTTCTCATCAAGTGCAACTACGGATAAAAGAATCTCAACATATTAAGGAAGCACCCATCCAATCTATTGAAAGGTTTGCATTCTTTTTGGAATACAATCTTTATTGCTCTATAGTTGAAAATCCTTTAAAACATTGGTGTCTTTTCCATGTCAGTTCTTTAATGTACTTGAATCCTCACGAGAATGCTAAGATTTTTGTTCATTGATAACTGTGTATACTTCCTTGGCTTGTTGAAAGAGTCCTTGTGAGACACATATGCTTTCATCTTCACTTTGGTTCTAGCCCTGTATAACTGCTTCAAGTGGGCTTCAATTCCATATTTTTTTAACAAAGAAGCAACCATTAGGTCATAGCTTATTGTTGGATATGCTTTAAGTTGGGTATTCAATTTTTTTTGCAATCTAAGGGAGCCTAACATTGTCATTCTTAACTACTATGACACAATTATGTTCATCTTGTAGGGTTTTGACCATGAAAGTCTTGTTATCAGGAAACACTAATGCATAAATTCTCTATGGACAACCTTCAGTCTTGAGATTATTCTTGGGCTTCTTGAAGTTATACCCACTCTGCACACCCTAGTATGTAGACACTTCTTTGAAGTGTTTCATAGTAGTAAAAACTTAACCAGTTTTAAAAACTATTGTACCATCCTCTTTTGGATTGAACGACTTAGCTACAACCCACGATGTTTGTAAAGGAATAAGATCTAACCTTATTTACACTGTCTTACTATCTTCACCACCACTTGCACAATCAGTAAAGCCATCAGAATCTACACCACTTAACTTTGGGTCAGAATCTCTTACTTCTTCTTCTAAGCCCCTCTCACCATCACCTGCTGTAATGAATCATCTCGGGTTGGCCACCCCCGAGATGGTGCTGTCACATTTTGAAAATCCCAGCACGACACATATATGTAACAAGAAAAAGATAACACCAACAGAAATGTTTACATCAATCATTAACCCTCAACAGGGGAGGTATAACAATCTGATATTAACTTAAACATAATATACAACGTAAAATACATGAATATTTACAAATAAAATTTTTATTTCATTTTATTATTTGTCTGAGGATGTTGACACGCACGTGGCTTACAGAAAATGATTTCGTCTGACTTTCAACCCACCAAACTATTTGTCCTGTCTGCTACCTGAAATCATTGTACAGTGAGGGATGAGCTTCACAAGCTCAGTAAATTAAATTTATTAGAAGTATTCAATTTGTATAAATAGCCCTTTAATATTTAATCATTTATATCTCATATGACAGGATAATAGCATATAGTCTAACATTTAAATAATTCCTATCATATCATACTTCTATGTCTTTTTCTCACTGTAACTGTCTCTCTGTGAGACTTGTTTATCTACAACTAAATGCATAATATCAACAACATTTTAGTAAAAATATCAACATGTAAAACAGATGCAATGCATAAATTATTATTATTAGGGAACGTCTTCCCACATGTAGACATGTTTTTATCTTAGACCAGCCCCTTCCCGGTTCTTTTCTTTTCAGTATATACCGACTGTCACGGTATTTATTTCCAGTATATACTGGCTGTCACGGTTTTTCCCTTTTTTCCAGCATATTCTGGCTGTCACGGTTTCCTTTATTTCTAGCATATACCAGCTATCACAGTTTTTTAATTAGACCGGCCCCCTCTCGGTTCTTTTCTTTTATATACATCCATATGAACAATGATATGAAATATGCATATAAACAATAATATAAAAACAACATGAATTCAAATATTAAATTTAGCTATCATGTCTTTCCTCAAATTTCTACTTGATAATTTTCATTGATTTCTTCTCCTCATATATCACATCAGTTCATTAATCATAACTTGTCGAGAATTTTATTTATCACCATTATTATTAAATTGACTCATTATTCTAATAATATTTCTTTTTACATAATAATTTTTTACATGTCCAAAATTCATATCATACCTATCAACCAAACTTTTATCTACCACCAAAGCATAAGCTAATAATTTATTTTTATATTATCACTAGATATTTGATTTTTATTTAGATTACTTAAAGTAAATCTAACTCACCACGTAGCACTTAAAGCTACCCGTGGATCATCTCCTTACCCTTTCTGCTCCTCTCAACAATTTCCCCCGGTTGCTAATCGTCAACACCTGACATAATATTTATATTAAATTTCTAATTTATTCTTCAATTCTTCATAAATCACACCCTTTGAAAACTCCCACTTTGAATTTCGAGAAATTTCATGAATGTTAAAAATTCAAAAATAAATATTACATTATTACCTTATGTTTTTCTTATAGCTTCCTGTGACTCTCTATAAAATTCCCCCGTAAACCCCTTCAAAATTTTGCTATTTTGGTCTCCAAATGTTTAAAAAAAACGAGTAATTGAAGGAAAACTAAACAAAATTTGGTAAGCATAAATTATGTTTACATATAAGCATGTGTATATATATATATATATATATATATATATATATATGAAACTTTAACTTCAGCCATTTAACCCCCCCCCCAAATGCTGCACGAAAAGTGCATGTGTCCTACATGCACATTTCTTCTTCCCTTTGTTGCCACGAAATGGCTAAGGTGGAAAGCGTACAATCCACCTAAATTAACTTAGCAGCAAGTGTTGCCAAGTGTTGTCACCTGCTGCCACGTTTTACCTTTTTTTTTTTACTTCTTATTCTGGACGTCCACATCCCAGAATTTTTTTAAAAATCGTTTTAAAAAAAATTGACTTTTCACATTTAAATATATATATATATATTATTTTAACTCTATGTCATATTTATTAAAGTACTTTTTTACCCTTACTTTACAAATACGGCTATTACAGTTCTACCCACCTTACAAAAATTTCGTCTCCGAAATTTTCTTATCCTAATTCAAGAAAAAGTTGGGGGTATTCCTTCCTCATTCTTGCTTTATGCTCCCGTATGACTTCTTCGACATATTTGTTCCGCCATAATACTTGAATCAAAAAAATGACTTTATTGCGCAAGACTTGTTCCTTTCTGTCTAGGATTATGATCGGTACTTGCATAAAAGTAAAATCTTCCTAAAATTCTGTCACCTGATTCGAGATACTATAGGATTCATCGTGTAACTACTTCCTCAGCAGTGACACATGAAATACATTATGTAATTGCTTTAACTCTGAAGGCAGTGACACATCGTGTAGATACTATCATTTCTGGGCCATATATCTTTCTCTCTCCAACTTCATCCCAGCATACTGGAGTTCTACACCTTTTACCATATAAAGCCCCGAAGGGTGCCATCCCAATACTAGTTTGATACTGATTACTATATGTAAACTTGATTAAAGGAAAATAAGCATCCCAGCTCACTAAGAAGCTCAATACACTTGCCCTTAGCATATCTTCTAGTATTTTGATGATTCTCTCCGTCTACCCATCAATTTGTGGATGAAAACTGTACTAAACTGTAATTGCATACTCATAGCTTCTTGAAAACCCCTCCAAAATCTAGAGGTAAATCTAGAATCTCTATCTAATACGATACTCAAGGGTACTCCATGTAATTTTACTATCTCCGCTACATACAACTCAGCTAACTTTTCTAGACTCTGGGTAGTTTTAATCGGAAGAAAATGTGAAGACTTAGAAAGTCTATCCACTATAACTCACACAGTGTTATGTCCCCTCTTGGTATGGGGAAAACCAAAGACAAAATCCATACTTACATTTTTCCATGGCTACTCAGGTACTGGAAGAGGTTGTAATAAACTCGCTGGATGTCTATTCTCAAACTTCACCTATTGACAAGTCAAACATCTCGAAATATATTCTACTACATCCTTCTTCATCCTTGACCACCAATAATTATGTCTCAATTCCCTGTACATCTTATTATTACCTAGGTGCATGGAATATACAGAATCATGAGCCTCCCTTAGCATCTCATTTCTCATCTCCACATCATTGGGAACACAAACTCTATGCCCCAATACTACCATACTATCTTCTCTAATTCTAAACTCAGTTGACTTCCCACTCAACAATTCCCGTCTGATCTTCTCTATCTCCTCATCTCTACCCTGCATTTGTAATAACCAACCAATAATAGAAGATTGTATCACCATATTTGCCATCAATACTCCTTTATTACTGACACTCAACTGCATCTTCATTCTTCTTAATTCTATCATCATGCTAGTATTATGACTCCTAATAGCGGCTAATCTCCCTATAGACTTTCTACTCAATGCATCAGCTACTACATTAGCTTTTCCTAGATGATAGTGAATTGTATAGTCATAATCACAAATCAACTCTATCCACCTCATCTGCCTCAAATTCAACTCCTTCTGGGTCGGTAAATGTGTCAAGCTTTTATGATCAGTAAAAATTTCACAATTTGCTCCATATAGATGATGTCTCCAAACCTTTAAAGCAAAATCTATAGCAATCAAATCTAAATCATGGGTTAGGTAATTCCTCTCATAGTTCTTCAGTTACCTAGATATATAAGCTATAACTCTCCCATGTTGCGTCAACACACATCCCAATCCCTAATGTGATGCATCACTATAAACCACAAATCCTTCATCACCAGAAGAAAGCACTAATACCGGGGCAGTAGTCAGTTTTTCTTTCAAGAGCTGGAAACTTCTCTCACATTCCTCTTTCCACCTAAACTTCACATCCTTCCTGGTCAATTTAGTCAATGGTCTAGCAATCATAGAAATTTTTTGGATAAATCTCCTATAATAACCAGCCAACCCCAAAAATCTTCTAGTTTCTGTTACACTCGTGGGTCTTTCCTAATTCATCACTGCTTCTACTTTTTATGGGTCAACTGTTATTCCCTCTCCCAACATAACATGCCCCAAGAAAGATATTTCACTCAACCAAAACTCACACTTAGAGAACTTTGCATATAATTTCTCTCTCCTCAGAATCTCAACACTATATCCAAATATTGCATATGCTCCTATTTCATTATTGGAATATACCAAAATATCATCAATAAACACAATCACAAATCTGTCCAAGAATGGTTTAAACACCTGATTTATAAGGTCCATAAATTCTGCAGGAGCATTAGTCAACCCAAATGGCATCACCAGGAACTCATGATGGCCATAACGTGTCCTGAAAGTAGTCGTAGGCACGTCCCCCTCCTTTATCCTCAATTGATGAAAACCCGATCTCATGTCTATCTTAGAAAACACTCTAGCTCCCTGTAACTGCTTGAATAAATCATCTATCATGAGTAAAGGATATCTATTCTTGATGGTGATCTTATTCAATTGTCCATAATCAATACACAACCTCATTATCCCATCCTTTTTCTTGACAAACAACACAGGGGCTCCCTAGGATGACATACTAGGTTGGATAAACTGTTTATCTAGCAACTCCTGAAGTTGAACTTTCAAGTCTCTCAATTCAGCTAGTGCCATTCTATAGGGTGCTATGGATATGGGTGCTGATCCTGGAATCATCTCAATAGAAAACTCAATCTCCTTATTGGGAGACAAACTAGACTACTCCTTAGAGAATATGTCAGAAAAATCTTTAACTACCAAGATTTCTTCAAACTTCCTACTTTCCTTACTAGAATCCACCACATATACCAAATACCCCTCACAACCCTTCTTTAACCATTTACTAGCAATTAAGGCAGAAATAAGACAATTAGCAAGTATCTTACATTCTCCTTGAAAATTAAACTCCTCCTGTCCGGCAATCTTGAACACCACATTTTTCTTAAAATAATCTACCCAAGCATGATATGCAGATAACCAATTCATTCCCAGAATTAAATCAAAATCTGTCATATCTAAAGGCAATAAATCAACTTCAAATTCTTTATCAGCAATATTAATCACACAACCTCGATAGATTGTCTTAATAATAACCTCATCTCCAGTAGGAACCTCAACAATAATCACATACATCAAACAACTAGCACTAGCATCAATAGATTTCATATAAATACTAGTTGCGAAAGAATGGGTTGCACCAGGATCAATCAATAATCTAGCTGGCCTATCAAGGATAGATATCATACCCATAACAACATCAGGAGTGGCTTATGCATCCTGTTGGGTCAATTCATAGACTCTACTATCTCTAGACTGAAACTAGTTGCCACATTCTCGCTCAACTACTGATCCACCACCTCTCTCCATCGATCTTCTCTCAATACTTCCAACGCTTATGTCAGCAGATTTTCTCGTTGGACAATCTGCAGCAACATGTTCTCCCCCACCACATACAAAGCATATCTGTGTAGGGCAATTTCGAGACAGATGCCCCGTCTGATTACATCTAAAGCAAGCCCTTGCCTCTCGATCATACATTAGATTACCACTTCTCCCTGGTGGTATACTTACTCATCTACCATAACTCCCAAATCTAGGGGTCCCACCGGTATTACTCTGAGCTACAGACACAATAGATTCTGCTTGCCTCTGACTTTGTACTGCAATTCCTTATGATAAGGAACGCCCCTTCTGAGGTGGTCTTTCGCCCTGTACACCCACACTATTACCACCACTAGGTCCCTCAAATCTAGACCTCTTCAGCCAATCTCTCCTACCTCTAAACTCAATCAAATCCTTCTCAATCTATAATATTCTCCCACCATTGAGAAGCCTCACCCTCCAGCATAAATGAAGCAAAAGCAACATTCTGTCTATCTGTCACTAGTAAGACCTCAAAATACTTTTCGACGTGTCTGATCCACTGTTTAGCTTCCACAGGATTTATATACCCTCTAAAAGACTGAGGTTTAAACTTAAGAAATCTCACAAAACAATCACCTTGCATTTCATGTTCAAACACACCTTCTCCCTCATAAACCTTTTATCTCACCATATCAGGTTCTCTTCTACCCCTTTCCTCTAATTTTTTAGTAGATTATCAGCCCTTTCTTCAGCTGCATCCATTCTCTCAATAGCATGATTAAGAGCTTCTCTCAATTCATCATTCCTAACCTTAGATTCTCTCCCAGCTCTACTAGTACCAGCTGCACTATCAACATGTTCCCTCGCAGGAACCACTGACTTAACTTCCTCCTCTGCTTCAGTTCTCCTAAAAATTGGGGGTCTACCACGTCCCCTCTAATATAGAACTCTACCACTAGCTCTAGCACGACCACAATTCATCCTCAGATTCTGCATTTAAAATATAGTTTATTTAAATCTTCCATTTTTTTAAGTTCTCATGCAGTCTACAGAATCTTTAAACCTAATACTCTGATACCAAAATTGTAACGACCTATCCTGGGTTGGCAACCTCTGAGATAGTGTTTTCACATTTTGAAAATCTCAGTGCAACACATATATGCAACAAGAAAAAGATAAGACCAACATAAATGTTTAGATCAATCCTCAACCCTCAATAAGGGAGGTACAACAATCTGATATTAACTTAAACATAATATACAACGTAAAATGCATGAATATTTACAAATAAAATTTTTATTTCATTTTATCATTTGTCTGAGGATGTTGACAGGTACGTGGCTTACAGAAAATGATTTCGTCTGACTCTCAACCCACCAGACTATTTGTCCTGTTTGCTACCTGAAATCATTGTACCATGAGGGATGAGCTTCACAAGCTTAGTGAATTAAATTTATTAGAAGTATTCAATTTCTATAAATAGCTCTTTAATATTTAATCATTTATATCTCACATGACTAGATAATAGCATATAGTTTAACATTTAAATAATTCCTATCATATCATACTTCTATGTCTTTT
Source organism: Bretschneidera sinensis (assembly GCA_023935145.1). Classification (NCBI taxonomy): domain Eukaryota; kingdom Viridiplantae; phylum Streptophyta; class Magnoliopsida; order Brassicales; family Akaniaceae; genus Bretschneidera; species Bretschneidera sinensis. The sequence goes on along the minus strand of CM043697.1, from coordinate 71,917,205 downwards.
TCTCACTATAACTATCTCTCTGTGAGACTCGTTTATCTATAACTAAATGCATAATATCAACAATATTTCAGTAAAAATATCAACATGTAAAACAAATGCAATGCATGAATTATTATTATTAGGGAACATCTTCCCACATGTTGACATGTTTTTATCTTAGACCAACCCCCTCCTGGTTCTTTTCTTTCCAGCATATATCGGCTATCACGGTATTTATTTCCAGCATATACCGGTTGTCACGGTTTTCCCTTTGTTCCAGCATATTTATGCTGTCATAGTTTCCTTTATTTCCAGCATATACCGGCTGTCACGGTTTTTCAATTAGACCGGCTCCTCCCGGTTCTTCTCTTTTATACACATGCATATGAACAATGATATGGAATATGCATATAAACAATAATATAAAAACAACATGAATTCAAATATTAAATTTAGCTATCCTGTCTTTCCTCAAATTTCTACTTGATAAATTTCATTAATTTCTTCTCCTTATATATCAAATCAGTTCATTAATCATAACTCGTCAAAAATTTTATTTATCACCATCATTATTAAATCGACTCATTATTCTAATAATATTTCTTTTCACATAATAATTTTTTACATGTCCATATTCATATCATACCTATCAACCAAATTTTTATCTACCACCAAAGCATAAGCTAATAATTTATTTTAATATTATCACTAGATATTTGATTTTTATTTAGATTACTTAAAGTAAATCTAACTCACCATAGAAGATCTCTGCTCCTATTTTCGTGATAAGAAGGAGAAGAATGCCGAACTAAAACTGGATCGTCATGCTTTGAGGGAGGAGACTAATCGACAGAAGTATGAGCTTGATTGGCTGACTGTAGAGATAGAGCAGTTGATGTTGGAGTTAGGGGTGGCTTTAGGGATGGTTTTGGAGGAGTATAAGAAATCCAACGCTTACGAGGATAACTTCTATGATAGAGCCGATGTAGAATATCTCATGGGATTCAATGAGAGCAAAAGTAGGATGGCTTCGCTCTACCCTGATATCAACATTAGTTTGGTTCATATAGAGTTAGAGCATATGACTTTATCTGGTGTAGAGACTCCTTCAAAGAAATGTGGGGACCAGTCTCTTGCTCATGATATCCCTGCTCCTTTTATTGTTCAACAACAGTAGAAGGAACTTCAGTTCAAGCAAGATGCTCAAGACCCAGAGGCTTAGATTCCTTGACTTTTTTGTATTTAATGTGTTTTTTGAATTTTTTTGGGCTTGTAATGGATGTTATATTATTATGTTATGGAATTTATATTTTTATTTTTTTCTCCACTTGTGTTATGGATTTGTTTTGTTCTTTTGTGCATGACTTCAGGTTTTTCCTAAGAGGAGTTCCAAGTTGTTTTTCGTGTCTTTTGCACCTGACTTGTTTATTTTCCTTAATGGAATCCAAGTTATCTTTTGGGTCCTTGGACCTGACTTAGATGTTTTTCATAAATGGGATCCAAGTTATTTTTTGGGTCTTTATGCCCGATTTTGATGTTTTCCTTAGTGGAATTCAACTATTTTTTCGGTTCTTACGCCCGAATTGGATGTTTTTCCTTAGTGGAATCCAAGTTTTTTTTTTTGGGGTCTTTGGTTATGTTGATGTCCGAGTTTGATAATTTCACACATCTTACCTCAGTTTTCGATTATGGAGGATGTTCAAGTTAGATGTTTTTCGGCATCTCACTTCGATCCTCGGCAATGAAGGATGTCTGAGTTGGATGTTTTCTGCGATCTCACCTCATTCCTCAGATATGTTGGATGCCCGAGTTGGATGTTTTCGAGCATTTAACATCAGTGCTTGACTAAAGAGGATGTCTGAGTTGGATGTTTTTAGATATGCACGTAAGCTTGGCAAAATGTCCACTTAGATTGATGAAATTTGAGTGCTTACATAGGTCATTATTACATTTACTGATGAAACTTTTTCAAATTTTTTGAATTCCATCTTCGTGGTAGTCGTGTACTGTTTAATGTCTATAGCTTAAAGGTTCTTTCCCTAATTACTCTTCTATTGCAGTATGGGCCCTCCTAATTTGCCAAGAGCTTCCTTGTGTTGCGCGGATCAAAGACTTCTTTCTTTTGAGGACCAATTCTCTAAGTCTGAAGCTTATTTGCTTCACTCTAGAGTTTTAATACTCGATCGTCCTTTGATTATACATGGCGAGCTTCAACAAGGCTTCATACCGGGCCTCTTCGATAAGGTCTAGGTTTGCTTTTAGACCTTCTCTTTGTTGCTTGGGTTGAAGCGTTAGACTCTAAGGAAAGGTTCTCCCACCTCAACGGGGACTATGGCTTCGAATCTGAAAGCCAAGAAGAAAGGTGTTTCCCCTGTTAATGATCGAGGTGTGGTCTTGTATGCCAATAACGCATGCAGTAACTCTTAGACCTAGAGTCCTTTGGCGTCTTTAAGTTGTTTCTTCAAGGTTTGTAGTGTTGTTCTGTTCATCACCTCTGCTTGGCCATTGGCTTGAAGGTACCTTACCGACGTGAATCGCTGGTCAATGTGCAAGTCTTGACAAAATGTTTTGAATTGTATTCCTTCGAATTAAGTTTCATTTTCTGTTACCAACACCCTTGGTATCCCATATCTACAAATGATAGATTTTTGAACAAAGCATTTGGCCTTGTCTTCTATTATCTTCCCAAGTAGTTTTGTCTCTGCTTACCTTGTGAAGTAGGCAGTTGCCATGATCAGGAATTTGAGTTGTCCCGATGCTCTTGGAAATGGATCGAGTATGTCTATACCCCACATTATGAAAGGGGTTAAACTTGTTACAACTTCAATGGATTTGTAGGGACTAAAGGGATTGGTGCAAATTTCTAGCATTTGACACATCTCTGGACAAACTCCGTAGTTTCTTTTTGAAGTCTGAGCTAATAGTAACCTTGTCTGAATATTTTTTGGACTAGAGCTCCCTCACCTAAATGGTTTCCACATATCTCCTCATATACCTCCCTTAGGGCGTAATTTGTTTTCCTAGGTTTGATGCATTTGAGGTAGGGCTATGAGAAGAACTACTGGTACAATCTTCCTTCGACGAGGCAGTAATGGGCCACTCTAGATAAGAGATTTCTTGCTTCTATTCTGCCTTCCGAGAGTTCTACTTTTGTTAGGTATTTAGAGATTTAATCCATCCAACTAGGTTCATTGTCGATTTTCAAGACTTTTTTTTCACTTATACTAGGCTTTGGTAAGATTTTGACGTACACGACACTTGAGAGCTCGGAGGTTTTGGAAGATGTGAGTTATACTAGGGCATTAGCCTTACTGTTTTATGTCCTCTATACCTGGCTTATTCTGATTTCTTTAAACATGCTCATCAATCGTTTTACCTTAGCCAAATATTAGATCATTCACGCTCTTTTGGACTCGTACTTTCTTATAACCTGACTCACTACTAGTTGAGAGTCATTGAATACTTCTAGGCTTTCCTCAAGCAAGGAGTGGACCAGCTTTAGCCATATGAGTAGTGATTCGCATTCAAATTCATTGCTTGATGCTTTAAAGTCGAACTGTAGGGCGTACTTTATTGTGAAATCTTCAAGGCTGACTAAGATTAGTCTCGTACCACTTCCCCGGTCATTAGAGGATCCGTTTACAAAGAGTTTCCAAGCTTGCTTTCCTTGTTTCTCTTTTTTTAGCTTTTTTAATGCTCCTTCCGGGAAAGTACATTCAAAGATGAAGTCAACCAATGCTTGGGCTTTGATTATTGGTCTGGGCTTGAATCTGATTTTAAACTCTCCAAAATCTATTGACCACTTTACCAGTCTTCTTGAGAGGTTAGGTTTTTGAATTATCGTTCTCAAAGGATAGTTAGTCAGGATGCTAATGGGGTGTGATTGGTAGTAGAGTTGAAATTTTTGGGTCGATATGACTACAACGAACGCCAAATTTTCGAGGGGTTGGTATTGGGCTTTTGCATCTTAGAGTACTCTACTCACATAGTAGATTGGGCCTTTTACTTTCCCTTTCTCCCTCATGAGAACTGACACGATGGCTACTTTACTGGTTGTAAGGTACAAGTATTGTTCTTCTCCTTCTTTTGATTTGGTTAAGAGCAGAGGTGAACTTAGGTACCTTTTCAATTCCTCAAATGATTTCTGACTCTCATCTATCCGTTGGAAATCCATGATCTTTTTTAATGCCTTGAAGAAAGGTAGGCATTTGTTTGTTGATCTAGATATGAAGCGGCCTAGTGTTGTGATCCGACAAATGAGTTATTAGATTTCCTTCACGCTTCTCGGGGCTTTCATGTCTAGAACAACCTTGATCATTTTGGGGTTTAACTCAATTCCTTTTTGGGTTACTACAAAGCCAAGGAATTTCCTTGAAGTTACCCCAAACATTTATTTTGAAGGGTTGAGCTTCATCTAATGCTTTTTTAATACATATAAACATTCCTCAAGGTCAACTATGTGGTGCGCCGCTTCGCACTCTTAACCAGTATGTCATCTATGTATACTTCCATGTTTCTTCCGAATTGGTTTTTGAACAGTTTGTTGACGAGCCTCTGGTATATGGCTCCAACGTTTTTTTAACTTAAATGGCATTATGTTGTAAAAATAACAGCATCTTTCTATCACAAAGTTCGTATTTGGCTGGTCTGGTTTATACATTCTGATCTGGTTGTAGCTCGAGTAGGCATCCATGAAGCTCAACATTTCATGACCTCAGGTTGCATCAACCAACTAGTCGATCCTTGGTAGTGGGAAGCTGTCTTTGGGACACACTTTGTTTAGGACGGTGAAGTCTATGCAGATCCTTCACTTCTCGTTTGCTTTCTTTACCATCACTAAGTTCGCTAACCATTGGGGATAGTCGATTTCTCTAATGAACCCTATCTCCAAGAGCTTGTTGACTTCTACATCAATGGCTTGTTGGCTTTCTGCTACGAATGCGCATTTTTTCTGAATAACCAGCTTTTGAGATGGATCGATGCTTAGTCGATTCACCATTATCTCTGGACCGATGTCAGGCATGTCAGCTGCAGACCAAGAAAATATGTCTTTATTTTCCTTTAGAAAGTTGTGTTCGGAGTTCACCTTCTAGTCCCGCGCCAATCTGTAGCACCTTCTCTGGCTCATCTTCTAGGGGTACTGTTACTAGCTCTTCCATGGGTCTTCTTTTTTTAGGCTTTTGTGTCATCTCTCATGCCTTCTATCTGATGGACACTGACTTTGTCTTTCCCTATTAGTGAGGCTAAGTAATAAGTCCTTGTTGTTGCTTAGTTGTCTTTCACTTCTTATATTCCGCTTTTAGTCGGGAACTTCATCTTTAAGTGGTACCTCAAGACTACTGCTTTCATAGTGTTCAACCCTGGTCATCCAAGGATCGCATTGTATGAGGACTGAAGGTCTATTACCAGGAAAGTACTTAGGATAGTGGTATGATGAGAAAATGTCCTGGTTATGACTGGTAGCTCTATACTTCCTTTTGGGTATACCAGATAGCCCGAAAACCCATACGAGGGGAATTTGTTGGTTTTAGATGGTCTTCTGATAACTTCATTTGCTTGAAGGCATCAAAGTATAGTGTGTTTTAGGATGATTCGTTGTCCAGTAAAATTCCCTTGAATGCAAAATTTGAGACGACTAGTGTTTCAATTACTGTGTCGTCATGTGGAAATTTTACCCTTTCAAGATCTTCATCTGAAAAACTGATGGTTTGGTTGATTTTCGTTTTCTTCTTCGGTCTCTCAACCGATCCCACAAAGCTGGTGTACGCCCCAGCCTCTACGAGTTTAAAGATTCTCCACCAGATGTTGTCCTCCAAAGATAGTTTGTATAACGCCTACTGTGGGAGCATTATCCAACTTCTTTTCGGGTGATCACCATTTTCTTTCATCCTCTCCCATGGTCAGGCTTTATCTTGTCTAAGTCCTTTATTTGGGATTCAAACTTCGTGGTTTTAGGCTTCTTCTGTTTCCTAGGCTTCTTTTAAAACATGTTTTGACAAACTTCTTCATGTATCCTCTTTGTATCAGGCTCTCAATATCATCTCTTAGGTGTCTGCATTCATCTATGTCATGGTCGTGATCTTTGTGAAAGTGGAAAAAATGACTCATGTCTCATTTTAGAATTGGGGTTTTGATTTTAGGGGGCCATCTAACGATGTCTTGGTTAGCTATATCCAATAGAATATTTACCCTAGAGTTAACAAGATGTGCATAGGTCTCATATCCTCAAAGGGCTCCTCACTTTTTGCCTTTTTCGGATATCGTTTTGTCCATCTTTCTTCTATTCATTTATGGGCTTTAATTCTTTAGGTTCTTTTATTTTCTTGCCCTTGAGTGGCTCTTCTCTCCTTTTGAGGAAGGCTTGGTCTTCTTCAGCGATTACGAACTCGTCAGCTTTGGCTAGGAGGGCTAGCATGGTTTATAAGGGGTTTTGAAGAGATAATGACTAAAGTCGGAAGATTTGAAGCCATTAGTAAAGGCCATGACCGCCACCCTTTAATCCAGGTTATTTACTTGTAGCATGACCAAGGTGAACCATAAGATGTACTCGCGAAGGCTTTCCTCCACATGTTGGGTTATGTTAGTAGACTTTCAGGGTTCCTTGTTGCTGAATAAATGTGTTGCGAACATCTTACTAAGCTTGTCAAATGATTTGATCGATTCCATAGCAAATCTTGAAAACCATGTTCTTGTTGTCTCTCGGAGGCTTATTGGGAAGACACGGTACATTGCCCCTTCAAAATAGCCGTGAAGTAAAATCAGGGATTTGAAGGTCTTCAAGTGGTCTATCGGACATGTTTTACTCTTGTAGGGCTCCATGTGTGGCATTTTGAAATTTGGAGGCATCTTCTCTTCCATAAGTTTTTGCGAGAAATGGTTGCCTATAAAATTGATTTCGTCGAGGATGTTTCCTCAAGTGGCTTTAATGGCACATCCAATCTGTTCGTTCATTTGTTTTAATTGTTTGTGTACCTCAGACTTATCTTGTTCTTGTTGTTTTGTGAACAGATATGAGTCTGAGATAGACTCATTATCCTGAGCCAATCGATGTAGGCTTTGTTGAGGTTTTTGTCTACTCAGTTCTCTCCTTTCTTGAGGACACCCTTGACTTTTGTCCTGTGTTGAAGCTTCATGCCTTCTTTTTGAGTCTACTTCCTCCGGTCAGATATGCCTATGTTGGAGGGCTAACTCAGTAGTCTTACGAGTGGTATAGGCAGTTCGGATAGTGGATTAGAGGTTTCGAGTCCTACTTGGCTCAGATCATCTGAGACGTGCAATAAAATCCTCGAGCGGATGCTGAAGAGCATCATATTCGGCTCTGCTGACAAGCTAGTTAGGGTCAGCCCAACAAGTTTTGTTATAAACTGCTTGGTTTGATTATGAACTGGGTTGTTGATCAGGCAGGTTTCACCCTTTGTTCGCTTCCGTTAAGTTGCTACTTGCCAAAACATGAAAAAGGTTTGTCCTTCCCGTAAGAGCCAGGGGTGATGGTAACTCGGATGGGTTAGAGGTTGTTTGAGCAGTGTTTTGGTTTGGGTTTTTTCTTGGTGGCATTTTCATCAGAGATGTGATTTATACATTTCCCACAGATAGTGACAATTCTTTTGATGCTGAAAATAGGTCGGGTTGAGTACTGAAGTCGAGTTAGATGCTTGGAGTTTGGTATGAGTAGGGTATATGGTACCTAAAAGAAAGCTGACCCGAAGTGGTTTACTTCAGGAAGGACCCTCCGAAGATTTAGTTAGACTATGAGTTAGGGGGAATATAAATCAAGGAGTGAATTGATAAGTGCTTAAATAGTCATATTTAAGCCCTTTAATTTACTCTTGTTAGGCTCTTTGTGTATATATTTCAGTAGATTCTACTTCATTTTCGTGTTTTCTGTGTTTTCCATTGGTCTATGAAGAAAAGAAGACATTTTGGAGCTTTAAGGAATATAAAGCAAAGATCTGTGCACCAACAAGGTGCGCTCTCTTGTGATCGAGCGCACAAACACACGAGCGCACACTTAAAAGGCTCGAGTGCACACACACTAGAGGTGGCAGAGCCAGATATGGAAAGAAATCTCCGGACCTCAAAAGGGAAATTAGGGTTTCGGGGCACCCTTAGAGCCCTATATATAGCCTCGTAAAACACAGAAACCACACTTTTCAATAACTTTTTGATTACCTTTTGTTTTTGGCTTGAAGTTGTAGGCTTGGAGAGGAATTGACGACTCGTCTCCCTAGTCTTCTTCAGGTTTTAATTTTCTATTTTTGTTATTATGGTTATAATGTTTAGTCTAACTAGTATATGTAACTAAACTCTTATAGGTCTCGATTGAAGCCCTAATTATGCTTTTCCACATATATATTCATTGATTACCTTTGCCTATAGCCATTTTATAATGTTTAACTTGATTAATATCTGTTTGTATTTAAATTCCTCATATGTGTGTGTCTGATCAACTTATGCATGTGGTATAGATTTGTTAGTTGAATCAATTTAAATGACCGAGTCCTGGGTTCAACAATAGTAACAAAAGATATCCACACCGGATTCTTGGGTTAATCAACATGGGAAACTGGGAGCAGACCAAGCCCTAGGTCCCATGTGGATGCCGATCTCCACAGCCCTTATGCTCTTTTAAGGAACAACTCAGTATACACCAATGCTAAATCCCTTAAGAGAGAAAAGAGTTAGAGTATACACCATGCCTAACTCGTTGCTTAGGGAGATCAATAGCCTAAGGTGTGGACCAAGCCCTTAGGTTGGCAACCATTAGGTATTCATAATAAAGCTAGAGCATTGGCACCTTACTTAGTGGGAAAGTGTAATTAGTGGTGATATCACAGCCCTATATTCTTATTATTATTCACTCACACTTTACATTTATTTCTCTTTTTACTTTAAGAAACAAATTCTAAATCAAAGTTTACAAATCCTTATGGAAACGATCTCACACTTGCACACTATGCTACCATTGATTATTCGCTTATTAATTTAGGTGGATAAACGTGCAACAAGTTTTTGACGGCGTTGCCGGGGATTGCCCTAAATTTCTTTCTAGGATTATTTTCGTTTAGTTTAGCAATTTTTATTTTTTTTTATCACTTATTCTGTTTTATTTTTATTAACAATCGTAAATTTTAAGTTTTTTTTTAACCTTTATTTCTGTTTAATCCAAAACCTAATATTTCTCGTTTTATATTTCAGGCACACCAAGAGAACTTTTTGTACCACTTGAGATCAAGTGCACCTCTCTGTGCGATCGAGCGCATTTGAGGCAGAGAATTACTCGGGTAGCAGTGTTAAACTGCCGCACTAAGGTGATTGTTACCGATTCATGCACGGGCTCCAATCCAGACATCCAACATTCTTTCCCCTCGACATCGAGCTTGAGCGAACTATCCGACAAAATCTCAGAAACAATTCCGAAGAGGTAGAAGAAGAGATTGAGGAAGAAGCTCCAATGGTGGAACAAATCGAAAATAAATAACCACCTGAGCGAAGACCAATGAAGCAATCCTTCATCCCACGGAATCTTAATCAACCATCCTGCATTGCGTATCAACCTGAGGTGAAAAGCAACTACTACATATCTCCGCAGATACTTAGTGCACTGACTCACTTTAGGGGTACACCTAATGAGGATCCACACTTGCACCTTCGGGAGTTCTTCAACCTCTGCAAGTTCCAGCACATCCGAGGCTTAGACCAAGAAGGAATAAGGTTAATTATTTTCCCTTTTTTCTTAAAAGATAATGCTAAATTGTGGTACAATTCTTTGCCTACAGTTTCTATCCACACTTGGGAGGAGTTGGCCAGCAAGTTCCTATGAAAGTTTTTCCCAGCCCAGAAGACAAGGCAAATGAGGAAAGAGATCCAGTCCTTCCAACAAAAGGATAGAGACCTATTCTTCGAGGCTTAGGGACACTTCAACGAGCTACTACTTAAATGCCCACATCACAATCTACTCAGGATGAACTGGTACAAGCTTTCTATGAGGGTTTAAGTGATACTAATAAAAATATTGTGGATTCAGGTTGTGGATGAGTGTTGATGGAGAAGATCAGCGAGGAAGCAATGGAATTATTTGAGACCTTAAGCGAACACACCTAGAAGTTCTCCTCTCGAGGTAGACATGTACCCAAGAGAAAAAGTACGTATGAGGTAAACCTAAATAGAGGATCCTCTACTCAAATAGCTGCTGTGGAAAGGAAATTGGATCTGCTAGTTAAAGCCATGGCTACTAAGAATTCATCACCTAATCCACTAGCTATGCCACTGCAGGTATGTGCGATATGTTCCCTATTCGATCATAATACTGATACATGTCCCCTGTATTCATCTACAGACCCTGAGCAAGCAAACTTTGTGGGGCAAAACAACTATCCACCGAAGAACAATCCTTATGCAACCACCTACAACCCTGGATGGCGAAATCACCCAAACTTTTCTTAGAGCAACAATCAGAATGGTCAAGGGCAGCAAAGAAACTTCCAATCAGCAGCCCAATCTGTTCCCGAACCAAAGAAGAGCGACCTCGAAAGTCTTGTAAGGCAACTGGCAACAAAGCAGTAGCAGTTGGTGTCTCAGCAGCAGCTGAGGACCTCACACGAGTAGTTCATGGCAGAATTAATGCAATTTCGGACAGAGATAAGACAAACCACTGCAAAACATGAACAAGTCATTCAAGAATTAGAGGTACAAATGAGACAATTGGCCAAGGAATTGAGCAGTAGAAAGCAAGGAGAGCTTCCAGCCCAACCAATACCCAATCCAAGAGGACATCAGCAAGTGAATGTTGTAACAACCCTAAGAAGTGGAAAGATCATAGGCGTTAATAAGCCTGTACAAGCATCTCTAGACAAAGTATCCACATCTAAGGTAAGTGAGATAGAAAAGGTAAATGCACCTCCACCCTTTCCTCAAAGGTTAATAAAGCCTAACAAAGAGACTAAACTAATTGATATTTTCGAAACTTTGAAGAAAATATAAATAAACATTCATTTATTAGATGCAATTAAACAAATTCCTGCATATGCTAAATTTTTGAAAGATTGTTGCACTAACAAAAGGAAGTTTCAGGAGCATGAGACAGTAGCCTTGACGGAAGAGGTGAGTTTTGTGTTATTAAGAAAATTACCACCAAAGCTGAAAGATCCCGGTAGTTTTACCATTCCTTGCAGGCTAGGTGACCAACTATTTGAGCATGCATTATTGGATCTTGGAGCAAGTGTCAACCTGCTGCCATACAGTGTATTCGAGACACTAGGTTTGGGGGAGCTTCAACCAACCTCTGTCACCTTGCAACTGGCTGACAGAAGCATCAAACGACCAAGAGGTATTCTCGAGGATGTTTTGTAAAAGTAGGTAAATTTATTATACTTGCTGATTTTGGAGCTTTAAGGAATATAAAGCAAAGATTTGTGCACCAGCAAGGTGCGCTCGAGCGCACCTCTCTTGTGATCGAGCGCACAAACACATGAGTGCACATTTGCGCTCGAGCGCAGCCCGCCTATGTTCGAGCGCACACACACCAGAGGCAACAGAGCCAGATAGAAAATTAGGGTTTCGGGGCACCCTTAGAGCCCTATATATAGCCTTGTAAAACACAAAAACCACACTTTTCAATAACTTTTTGATTACCTTTTGTTTTTGGCTTGAAGTTGTAGGCTTGGAGAGGAATTGACGACTCGTCTCCCTAGTCTTCCTCGGGTTTTATTTTTTTGTTTTTGTTATTATGGTTATAATATTTAGTCTAACTAGTATGTGTAACTAAACTCTTATAGGGCTCGATTGAAGCCCTAATTATGCTTTTCCACATATATATTCATTAATTACCTTTGCCTATAGCCATGTTATAATGCTTAACTTGATTAATACATGTTTGTATTTAAATTCCTCATATATACGTGTCTGATCAACTTATGCATGTGGTATGGATTTGTTAGTTGAATCAATTTGGATGACCGAGTCATGGGTTCAACAATAGTAACAAAAGATATCCACACCGAATTCTTAGGTTAATCAACATGGGAAACCGAGAGCGGACCAAGCCCTAGGTCCCGTGTGGATGCCGATCTCCACAGCCCTTATGCTCTCTTAAGGAACAACTCAATATACACCCATGCTAAATCCCTTAAGAAAGAAAAGAGTTAGAGTATACACCATGCCTAACTCGTTGCTTAGGGAGATCAATAGCCTAAGGTGTGGACCAAGCCCTTAGGTTAGCAACCATTAGGTATTCATAATAAAGCTAGAGCATTGGCACCTTACTTAGTGGGAAAGTGTAATTAGTGGTGGATATCACAACCCTATGTTCTTATTATTATTAACTCATACTTTACATTTATTTCTCTTTTTACTTTAAGAAACTAATTCTAAATCGAAGTTTACTAATCCCTGTGGAAACGATCTCGTACTTCAACACTATGCTACCATTGACCTTGTGCACTTGCAAGTAAAACAAGTACGATTATTTGTTTATTAACTTAGGTGGATAAAAGTGCAACATGAATCGAATTATTACTGCTTAGAGGACCCTTTATTTAAAGGTTCCAAGAGGGCAAAAGTTACCATTTTGCCTTTATGGTTGACAGGTGTTATCTTCTAATTCGAGGGTATATTTTCCCTATATCACCTTACATTTTCATATGTCTAACATCTGAAAAGGGGAAAGTGCAAATGCATTACACTTGTCACTTGTGTGCAAAATGATTCCATAACAGCATTACCAAAATATAATGTTGACAATACGAAGTTTCATCAACAACAAATTTATCTATAATCCTAGAAGTCTAACTAGTTGACTTTCCTTCCCATTTTATCATGAAAACAAATTCTTTAAAAGAATTGTGTTGTAGATGAATTAGTAGTGATCATCATGCCAAAAGTAATCAGATTCATTTACTTAAAATAGAAATAGCAAGCTACAATCTAATCCCATTCAATGTGCATAAAATTTGCCTACTTTCTCCATCAAAGATACCCCTGTGATGCTATTAAAGGAAAAGATCACCTTCCTTAGAACAAATATTTGCTAAAATTTATGTGAACTCAAGCTTTAAAAAATCATTAAAGAGACCAAAGCTTTTAAATTAATAATATTATCTTACCAAGGTAGGCCACATATTATAGACAACTCCGTTTAACCAACCTACCTGCAACGCACCACAAATACAATCAACAAAATGTTAACTTTATTTTTTTAAAATGTTTCAAAACACCTAATTTTTTGTGTAACTAGCCATTATAGTCCAAGTAGCCGTTGAAAATATTGGGGCCAAATTAGTCATTAGGACCTTAATAAAGTCACTAACTCACATTTAAGCCACTAGTCGTTGGACCATTAATCCACTAGCCGTTGGACCATTAAGCCACTAACCATTGGTACATTATTGGTTATTATCTCACCTATAATTTCACAATTTAGTGGGCTTGTAACTCTCACGTCCAAAAGCCTACAAAAACATACATTGACGAACCCATCTCCACTCTTCTTCTCCCAATAATATATCAAGTATTATGAATGTCAACTAGCAATGAATTTTCGGTAGCAATCCTTTAGCCTTTGTAGTGGATGTGCATTCATACAAAAGATTGTTATAGTTGAATCTTGGAGGGTAGACGCATTGAGACCATGTGTGCCAAGTCAAAGATTTTGGAGACACGAAATCTACCTTTAAGGACAACGCTTCGACGTGCCTCTGTAGCTAAGTTGTCCTAATCCATTTTATTTAATCATTGTGTTATTTACTTTTATTAGTATATTTTTTGTGATAAGAATTAAAGCATTCATAAGAGAAATAATTTCAATAATCTTAAATATAGATTTCGTTAAGGATGCTTCAATTCTTGTTGTGTCAAAATATGACCTAATGCTACTAAAGTTGATCCTTTTGATGGCAGAATAAAATTAATGTTATTTTAGATCTTATTAAAATTACTCTTGTAATAACTGATCCAATACTTATGGAAGACATTGAAAATCATGAAATGACCAAATAAATTTTAGAGCTAGTGAATAAAATTACTAGACATACTATTTTACATCTATTAGCTAATGATTTATATACTAGACATTATTTCTTTGGATAAACATTTTGTGTGGAAATCTACAAGATCATCCTAGCATTATGGAACTAGATGTTAGGATTTACATCGAAATACTTTAACGATTAAAGGCTTATAATAGATTTTAATTATTAATCGCTTATGGAATAAATCATGAGACTCTACACAAGAGAGTAATAAAACTATTGGAGGGGGCAATGAAGAGTGTCATTGAGTAACAACAATTTTAGAACATTTCTTATTTCATGAATTTCATAACATGAAATATTATGAATAATTCGGAATTTAATATGCTTGTTGAATACTATGTTGGCTTATCTAACTTGTTCGGAAAATTAGTTTCAAATATAAATTTGTTAGCATGGAGATAATTTGTAAATTTCTTTGTTCTAACAAATATGGTTTTATTTGATATGGTGTGTGTAATTGATATTATTTCATTAGATTAATTTTTCCACATGATTGGAATTAAAAAAGATTGTGAAGTTGAACGAAAAAATGTTCGAAATATATTTGTTGGAAATTTAGCCACTTTAAATGACAATAAAATTGGAATAATAATTAATTTGTTGGAAAAAATTATGAGCATTTTATATCCTTACTATATTGGGTTTTTTTTACAAGAATACCATTGGTGCTATTAATTTTCATACGATTAAATATTTATCTTTGATGTGAAAATATTAATTGATATGGTCATTAAAATATACTTAATGCTTATCATCTTTACTTGATTTCCTATTTGTTTGAGTAATCAAATAAGATACAGATCGTGATTTTTATGTATAAAATGATGATCATGCATTTACAAAATCCAATATACTTTGGCTAATAATTATAATTGTGTTGATATTCTAGCCAAAGGTTGGCTTAAAATTGAAGTATATTAAGAATGGTAATATTATTCATTTTTTGAGAGATATTTACCTGTGATTTATAGAGAAATCAAATTAGTACAATATTTTAGATGTGATTGTTAGCATAAAAGCTATCAACTATTACCTTACATTGTGGATGATAATGTTATATCTTTATCTCAACCGCGTATCAAGCATGAGCTTAACTTCTCGAGTATTAAACTACTCAACTACGAGTGCCTTCATTAAAAAATAAGTTCATATAAAAAAAAAAACTCATAGTTATAATTATTTATACATATTGTGAGTTATTTTTGTGAACGAAAAGCAATATGATTTATGTGGAAGTTTTTGTACCAAGTTAAATAATTTTTTGATAAATAAATTATAAGGTTGTAAAGGTAGAATTTTTGATAAATAAGGAAAAATAAATAAATTGAGACACCTTACATTAATTTTTTGGGACTCAAGTTAAGAAATTTTTTTGTGAGAAAAGTTTCAAATTAGTAGCTTAGGTAATCCCTTTGTTAAAATAAGGATGCCTAAGTGAGATATATTTTATACAAATAATCGAACTCCAACATTTATAATAATGTGATTTGCTCTCATTGAGAAACATTCTATTTGATTTTGGCTCGCAAAAGGTATCATGTGATTTGACCCCATACGAAAATATTATAATGTGTTTGTAGCACTCATATACTTCAAGTTTGTGATATTTGAAAATGTCGGGGTCTTTGAAAAATTTTGTTGATGGAACCTAAAAAAAGAAAAAAAAATGGTTCTAAAACTTTTAATTATGTGTTTATTGAAAATGCATATTGGTGTACTATAAATTTATACTAATGCAAGTTAATTAAAGTCAAAGAGTGATTATCTATTTAATTTGGCAGGTGGTACAGTCTTTTGAAAATCATCCAAGCAAACTATCATTGCGAGGTCCACTATGAAGTATGAGTTTATTGCCTTGGAGAAGGTTAAATAGTTATTAGTGAATATTCTGTTGTGGGGGAGATCAGTCACATTTTTTACTCTCCATTGTGATTGCCAAGCAACAATACTTGTTCTAAAAATAAAATTTATATTTTATCTTGATTGGCCTGCTAAAGGACATACGATTATTGTGGTTTCCCCGCTAAGGGTTGTTGTCATATTATAATGGGCCCATTGAGGGGCATATTGATATTGTGTTGTTGCCTGCTGAGGGGCGTGAATTGAAAATAACTTTATGAGGTCAAAGAGGAATCTAGTCAATTCTCTTATCAAGTCACTGGTAAGAGAGTTAGTTAGTGAGACATAAAGGGGGATGAGACTATTGCCCATTTATGAGACTATATGATGGATACCCAATATCTGTGATTGGAGATACCATGAATAAGGTTCATTGGGGAGAACAAAGTCACTAGATTCTCGTGTGGCACTTCCACTTAGCTATATGCCTTTCATATGAGATAATTGATAAAGAGTTCTTCTTTATGGTGTATGACAATGGAACTGTGATTAGTATGATGATTAGTTCATCGCTCTTAATGGGTCCATAGTCCAAAATTGGATGCGGTGTTGATCGCACTACACTCTTGATGGATTCTACCTACACAAGTGTGGCAGTTAAGCCACTTTTCATGTGACTTGGGCAAGTCACTAGTGCACTCATGAAAATCCAGGTAGGCACATGGTTGTAAAAGTGTCAAACCGTTAGAATTGCTACTCGTTTGAGGATGTTATGTGAATAATTATCTTGGTCATATTACATTCAAGGAATTGGTTAAATGAGCTTAGCTCCACCATTTTCCTGTGGTCCCAAAATGGTTCATTTTAAGTGAAGTTCAAACTGAAAGATACTATCACAATGCATCACTTCCTTGTATTCATTGTTATTGCCATTTCGAGTGTTTTACAACATGTGGGGATTATTAACTTTATTTTTTAAAATGTTTCAAAACACCTAACCTTTTATGTAACTAGCTGTTATAGTTCAACTAGTCGTTATAGTTCAACTAGCCGTTAGGGACTTAATAAGGTCACTTACTCACATTTAAGCCACTAGTTGTTGGACAATTAATTCACTAGCCGTTGGACCATTAAGGCACTAACCGTTGGCCATTATTGGTCATTATCTCACCCATAATTTTACCATTTAGTGGGCTTGTAACTCTCAAGTCCAAAAGCCTATAAAAGCAAACATTGAACAACCCATCTCCACTCTTTTTCTCCCAATAATTTATCTAGTATTGTGAGTGTCAAATAGCAAAGAATTTCCGATAGCAACCCTTTAGACTTTTTAGTGGATGCGTGTTCATATAGAGGATTCTTATAATTGAATCCTAGAGGGTAGACGCGTTGAGACCATGCTCGCCAAGTCAAAGACTTTGGGAATGCGAAATCTACCTTTAAGGACAATACTTTCGCGTGTCTCTATAGCTAAATTGTCTTAATCCATTTTATTTAATCATTATGTTATTTAATTTTATTTGTGTATTTTTTTTGTGACAAGAATTAAAGCATTCATAAGAAAAATAATTCCAACAATGTAAGTGACTATTATAATGAAATCATAATAAGGAGATAAGAAAACTAATAATGGAATTATAAGCTTAATACAGTGTTTATCTGTACTTGACTTTCTTCCCTTAAGGTGCAAAAGAGCTCCAATGATCCAAAAAGAAAGCTCCAGATTTATTACAACCCTTTGTTCTTGTCTTATGCTCGTCCCACAACCAAAAAAATAGAAGAAAACAAGGGAATAAGTAGTCACTAATATAGTAGGGCAAAGAAATTTTGGTAATATGACAAAGCAAAAAATGAAATGGAATATGCAGGGGAATCATATGTTCATATTCATATCCATAGATCTAAAATTTGAGAGGTCTTGATCCACAGGTTTTACATTAAACAAATCGCTAAAAGGAGGAAGAAATTGAGAGAAAACAAGAGTGATTTGAATGAAATTTACTTAGTGCTCTTGGCGTTTGACTTTGATTTACATATTTTTCATACTGAATTTTGTAGTGGAAACAGAAAATCAACCAAAAAAAGCATAAATCGATGAAAAAAAAGTGAAAAATCATTGGAAATAAACGAAACTTACCTTGTTGGTGAGTTAGGGTTTTAATGGGAAAATAAAACTTCAAAATCCAAATGCAACAACTAAAATCTAATCGAGCGATATTGAAAAAAAAAGATTTATATTTCTTAAGATTGCATAGAAAAATCCAAGAGAACAAGATCGAGATCGAAAGCAAGAGAAAGTGAGATCAAACCAGACCTAGGAGATTGATAGAGAATAAGATGGAGAAAGTGAGAGCAGAGACATCGAGAGCTGAACCTTAATTTTCTCTCTTTTTTATTGGACCATTTTCTTCTTTGTATTAAAGTATGGAGTAAGACCAGTTGTTCATTTTATTAATCATGTTTTAATTATGTTTTAAATCGCCTATCATTTGCTTTCCATGATTATCAAAACCGCCTACAAAGTCAAAATAGCCAAGTTTTTTAACTGGGTTTCAAATTATGCCAAAACTAAACACTCTCATATGAAAATTTTTTAACTAACTCAGTTCCATAAAAGATACATGGCACACGAATCTCTTTTACTGTTAAATAAAAAGAAAATATATTATTTTCTCTTTCTTCTCATATAATCCAATAGTGAGATGGACCATTGTGCCATGTATCTTTCAAAGATTTGTGCTAGGCAAGAACTTCTCCTTTCATAGGACATGTTTCTAGTAGTGAAAAAACTTTGGTTGGTCTACTTAAGTGCCAAGTGGCATGTTTGTAAAGACATAGCCTCATAAAATTCAATCCAAAAGCAAGCCAACACAAGATTTGCATGGGTAACAATGCATAGAATGATGTACTAGGTGAAAGAAAATGTAGGATAATGTGTGATGACATAGTCATAATCCTTAAAAAAAAAATTTAAAAAGGTGTATGATTTTGGTGGTGTACTTCAAAAAAAATATTTAGGTGTTATAGAGGATATGCAATTTATATGGGAAAATGAAAAGATATTTATGAAAGGTGTAAGACACAAAGGCACGTATATTTATTGAGAACTTGTTTAAAATAGAATAATGTATCTTCTATAAATGATTTGTTTATATAAAGTATAGCTAAACCTAATTATATTCAAAAAAATAAAATTTTAAACTAGTTGATTAATTACATAACAATTTCTTATTTATATAGAGTAGTGAATTATTTGTCAAAGACTTTTATAGAGAATCCTAATTTTATGAGGAGACTTAATCCAAAATTGATTATTAGATAGATATATTTTGTCTAATGAAATTTTATGTCTTATTTTACACACACACACACACACACACACACACACACACACACACATATATATATATATATATATATATATAGAGAGAGAGAGAGAGAGATTATTATTATCTTTTTCGATTAAAACTTTAATGAACTAGGTTGAGCTACATCTCTAGCTCGAGAACCTTAGTCACGCATTTCCTGATCCTAACCTTAGTTGTGATGTCCTTGTGGTGACCTGTTGGCCGCCAGATGTCGTCAATGGTCGCCCTCATGGCCCTCAATCACGAGGTCAAGGGTGCATGGACGCACCACCTCCTCCTTCATCCTCCTCGCACCAAAACCCTATCAAGTTGTCCTCTTATTCTTTCTTGCACTCATCTATCAACCCTAACCCTAATCCCATCTCATACGCCAATATCCTAAAGGAGCTGCACCCCTACCCTCCACCTCAACCACCACCCCTTATTTTTTTGGCACAAAACAAGTTAACAAAAACCCTTTACCAGATATCATCTTGTCCACCAAGCCTGTGACAAAAATTAATGGTGAACTAGCTTTCCCGATGTCGGCCATAGAGTTTGCAAAGGCATCATCTTCCTTCGTAACTATAGTGATTCTAAAGTTCTATGAAGGGAAGCATGCGATGCATCAAATCCACAAGCATATCTAGACACATAATCTCCAACATGAACCGGTGATTGGTGAAATAGATTCACACCATGTGATGGTGCGACTAGACAAGCAAGAAGATCTTGTAACAACGTGATCGCATGGGAACCACCAAGTGGATAACACTTTATACCGCATGTTTAAATGGTCTCCTGAATTTAGTATGAAGAAAGAATCTACACATGCGGCTACATGGATTCGAATGCCAAGTTTTCCTTTACCATGTTTTCATATTTCTGTTTTAAAAGGAATAATAAATTTGTTTCCCTTTTCTAGATGACAAAACAATTACCTTAGAAATGCCAAGTTGTATGAGAGTATGTATGTGTAGAAATCGATCTAACTCGTCCAAGACGTGATCGGGTTTGGATTGGGACAAGCAAGAAAGAGGGATTCTAGCAAAAAATATATATATTTTTGAAAGAAATCTAGCCTTTTGTACACACTGTTCACTTCAGGAACAGCAATGCGGATTGCCGCAAGCCATCAGGCGGAGGGTGTACTGCCAAGCAGCCACAAATGGTGGTTCTGGGGACAAGGAAGAAAATAGTAAAGGATGGGCTTGCGAACAAAACTTAAGTGCCAAACAAAGTGTTTCAGATTGTTAGTAATTTTCCCGAAGCGCAGAAAAATTCGAAAGGCTCCAAACGAGCTCATAATAAAGCCAAAGAGGTTTTAGAGTTCGAAAATAATTCTCAAGACATTGGATCTTTCAAGTTCGAGTACAAGTCTAAAGGGCAAGCAACTAACGGTAGTTGATCCACTTCAGATTACGGGAACAGGGCCGAAGTTTGGTGGGGCAGAAAAGCACGTTGATCCAGTAATTTTGAAGGGGTCTGTTGCGGTTTATAGTATGGAAACATGGCTAAAATTTGGTGAGCCGAAAAATAAAATTGTGCGCGCTGATCGGGTAGTTTCGAAGAGTGGGCCTATTGCCTATTACGGTAATGCGTAGAAGATTTCCCAGCAAGGCATGGGTAAAGGACCAAGTTATGTTGGGCCAGCAATGAATTCAGTGTGCGTTGATCCAATAACGACTGAGGATGGACATGTTGAGATTTTCGGTAATCAAGATGACGGGATCCAAGTCACGGGATAATGTATGGGTTTAGAGCCAGTAGTTGTTGGACCGGAAAACATGTCTCTGCACGCTGATCTAGTAGAGTGTGAGACTGGTCCTAGTGCAATTGAGGCGTGGGCAATACAGCAGCTTGTTGGGCCATTTGTGCGAACGGACCTGATTGTGGAAAACAGTTCTCAATCTGTGTAGAGGGAGGATATTGTCTAGCTTGCAATTTCTGACAAGGTGTATTCTTTCCATTATTCTAAAACTGATATGTGCCTTGATAAATCAAATTTAGAATTTCAACCTGGTTGTTTCTCTTAATATAAAAAAATTTCACCGCAAAATTCCTGCTGCTGTAAATACGAAGACTTTCAGGATAAAAACGATGTGGATCTATATAGGGTCTAAAACTTTTTGCTAAAAAAGTTACTAAACAGTTGACAAAGAAGGAATTATTAATAAGAAGTTAGTGAAAAATACAACGAAGAAGAGAACTCGCCCGATAGTGAAGGCTTTTCCTGTAATGACTCATCTCAGGCTGGCCACTCCAAGATAGAATCGTCACATTTACGATTCTAGCATAACACATATATGCATCAACTTAAAAACATACATCAACATAAAACAATGTTTACATCATCAATCTCAACTCTTTTCAGAAGAGATACAACATATTTCTCCTATCATAATCAAATATATATTAAAATAATAAAATGCATGAACAATATTTCTCAAAAAATTTGGTTCTTCTTTCTTATAATATCTGAGGATGTCAACCACATAGACTCACCTAGGATAAAACTCTAGTCTCAAAGTAAAAATCTATTGGTTCTTCCTGCAACATGAAAACATTTAATACTAAAGAGTGAGCTTCACAAGCTTAGTGAAATCAATTTACTAGAGTACTCGATTTGTATACTTCTATTCATAATTCAATCATTTAAATTCAATAAAAATATTCATTTATCTCTTCTCATAACATAATTTCAATCAGTTATCAATCTATTCTTAAATCATATAAAATCAATCATCATGCTATATTCTTTCAAAATTCTATCTCATATACATATCATTTCAATTTTCTTTCTCATATGTTAATGAGCTCAAATTTATAATTTCAATGTCATTATCATCATCTTACTATCATAATTTACCTCGTCATGGGATTCACAATATATAATCAATTATATATATATATATATATATATATATATATATATATATATATATATATTGTCTCACTATGAGGTTTATCTTTTTGTCAATCATTTCGTAATCAACTTTGATGTTTTAGCATCTCAATCATTAGTAATAAAATATTCAAATAAAAAATAGATATAGTTATATTATCATCATTTCTTTCTCATAATTTTATTATTATTTATTTCTTTATTTCTTTCTTTCTTTCTCATCATTTCATCATCACTCCATACTATCAACGTATGGGAATATCAATCTCTGGTATATCATCTAGGAACGTCTTCCCACACGCCAACATGTTTCATCCAAACCAACCATGGTTTGGCCTTCCCTCTATACATATGGTCAACAACACGTAAGGAAGCATACTATCATATCATATCAATCAAATATCATTTTCTTTCATATAAAATTTCTTATCATCATATATCAATTTATTGATCATAAACTCAAGAGATTCATTTCTCTGCTCAGTATATATGTCTATTAATAAATCTTTCATACACAATATCAATTCAATAATTTTCATTTCAAGAGATGTATTTCTCTTTTATTATATAATTCATCAATCTTTCATTTAATATATCATTTCAAGAATCTTGGTTCATTAATTTATTGTTCATACTTTCTTTCAACTCCATCATACTTCATAATTCTATTTATTCATCTAGTAACATATATCTCATATATTTCTTCAAATAAGTATTTCATATTATTTTTCAATAATTCATTCATATTGTTGGGCCAGGTGTTGGCAACAATTTTCTCGTAGCGGAGGCCCAGGTTGGGGCCAAATCATAGTCGAAACGTGGTGCTTGTGTTGTTGTGCAGTTAAGTGATTTGAGTTGCACTCTGGCTATGAGCTATAACTTCTGGCACAGTAGTAGGTGCTCGATTCTGATAATTGGTATAAGAGTCAAGGTCACGGGTTCAATTCTCAACGGTGCAATTGCTGAGTGGGAGATTGTTAAGCCAAGTGTTGGCAGCAATTGTCACGTGACGGAGGCCCACGTTGGGGCCAAGTCACAGATGAAATGTGGTGCTTGTACTGTTGTACGGTTTAAGTAATTTGAGTTGCACTCTAGCTATGACCTATAGCTTTTGGCGTAGTGGTAGGCGTTCGATCCTGACACATATCATTATCAATTTATTTTTCATGTTAGTCTCATTTGCTAAAAGTAAATCT
The DNA here is from genome assembly GCA_023935145.1 of Bretschneidera sinensis. NCBI lineage: Eukaryota > Viridiplantae > Streptophyta > Magnoliopsida > Brassicales > Akaniaceae > Bretschneidera > Bretschneidera sinensis. Next base: position 71,893,912 of record CM043697.1, on the reverse strand, counting down.
GACTCACCTAGTAGCACTTAAAGCTACTTTTAGACAGCCTTCTTTTCTTTTCTGCTCTTTTCAGCATTTCCACCCGATTGTTGATCACCAACATCTAACCATAATATATTCATTAGAATTTCTTTCTCATTCTACAATTCTTCTATATTTCATACTTTTAAATTTCTATACCAAATTTCAGTGATTTCATGTATGAATAAATCAATTATCTTAAATTTCAACTTTTAATATTTCAACAAAAATTCCTTTTTGTTCTTGCTTGAATCAAATTTCAAAGTTTCCTTTCAAGAATAATATAAACATAATCTATTAAAATTCAATTCTTTCAAATGAAAATCACAATATTACTTTTTTCAAAGCTTTCCTCGAATTTTTTAGAAATTCTTCCGTAAAATTCATGATTCAAATCACAATTTATCAATTCTTCAGTTTCAAAGTGTTTATCAATTGTTTATAGAATTTTTTAGAGATAGAGAGTAGTCTTACAGAGAGAAAACAATTTCGTAAACTGATTTCAAATTTCAAATCCTATATATATAAATTTTCCAGTCTAATCGATCAACTAGTTGGATTTTTTTAAAAAATTTAAAAACGCCATTAGTCCAACCGGTCAGTTAATCAACTGATCGGTCAGTCAACTGGTGACAACCAGTCGACTGGTCTGGTCCAACTGGTCGACCATCACTTCTTTCCATATATATGGTTTTTCAATTTTCTTCCAAAACTTCAATTTTTCACCTTTCCTTTATTCCGAAAATTATAGAAAAATATATTTTCTTCCTCCAAATTTTCTATTTTTTTCCTTAAATTCATTCCATATTTTTCTTCAAAATTCATTCACATTCAACTTCCAATTTCATAAAATCTCAATACCTTTTTTCTTCAAAATTTTCTAACTCTTTCATATAAAATACTCAATATAATTATTCAAAAATTATTTCAAATTCAACTATCAATCTTTCATGTATGCATATTTAATTCGATAAAATATCTTAAATTTACTTATTTACCCTTGTTTTAAGGGTACAAGTATTTCCTACGACCTTCCCTAAATCAAATTCATGATTAGTAATGCTTATATGGAATATGAGGTGGTAAGTGGTTCTGATAAAATGGGTTTGTTACGAAAGTTAATTAGGGAACATAAATCTAGTTTGCTGGTAATTTTATAGCCTAAGCATGATGGGACTTTTCTCTCTCACTTGCAAGAAAACTCAAATTTTCTAATCTTGAGCATGGTAATCTAATGAATAGGCATATGTGGTTATTATAGAATCAGGACACATTGCTGTGGAGTTAATCCAGATAATAAATCAATCTATTTCGGTTAAGATAAATTTTGTGGCCAATATTTCTTTCTGTTTTGGGTCGCTGGTGTATGCTAACTGCACAAAAAATGATTGAAGGGAATTATGGTTTGACCTTACCCATCTCGATACTACTCTTAATGGCCTTTGGTTTGTGGGGGGAGATTTTGACGCGGTGGAAAATCAGAGTGAGAAGTGTGGTATGTTTCCTATAGATGTCAATTCAGTACACAAATTTATTGAATTCATAAACAACAATTGTTTACTAGATTCAGGTTTTGATGGTAATATTTTTACTTGGTCCAATGATCATCCTAGTGCTTTTCGATGTTGGTTTAGGCTGGATAGTTTTTATTAAATAGTGAGTTCCTATCTGTTTTTCCCCCTTATAAGGTGAAACATGATGAGAGTCATAAAATACATCTTAACAGTACTTACTTGTTAGCATTTTAGGGTTGATCTAGGGTTGAATTACTCATTTATACCTTAACAATTCTAAAATGTCATTCTTGGATCATTGATATATTTCAGTGCATTTTCAGGTACTTTGAGTTCAAAAGAGATGGAAAAGCTATCGATGCTTAAAGCGCCAAGATTCCATGCATAACAGAGTGTTGGAGTGATTGCGGAGAAGCAAAGAAGGAAGAAAAGTCAAGTCTTCAGTGTGTGCCGCAGCTTGGCCTAAGAGGTGTCGCGGCCTACAGAACCACCACCATCTTTGAATCACCATAGGCGTCGCGGCTTGGACGAAGGGCGCAGCAACCTCTAGTAAGGCTCTAATCTCAGACCAAAGGTGTGCGCCGTGGCCTGGAAAGGTTGAGGTGTGGTGCGCACACGGTCCCCTGACCTAATTAGGGCTTCCAAATGGTATTTTTTAGCCCAAAATACCCCAAAACCTTATGGTCTATATATAGAATATTAAGGGTTTGCAGCCTCCAGGTCTGTTTTTATGCTGGAAATCAAGGGAGAGCTCCATATTCTTCAACAAGCTTGAGCCCCATGGCCAACTAATCTCCAAGCAAGGCAAATGGGTGAATTCTTAGGTGTAGTTGTTCTTATTTTCCATTCTTGATTCAGTTGTAAGGATTTATTGTTGAATATTGTTTATGATTTACTCTTTGATTAAGTAAGAATTAGAGGATTTACTCTTAATCCAGTGATTGCATCTTTCTCCTCCATATAAGTTTAGTTAAGTTCTTCTTATGTCAAGTTGTTTAGATGTGATTGATTTCGATAAATTTATCTTATAGATTGTCCATTACTGCAGTATTGTCATTGAGATATATTGTCGTTTCTTGATAATCTATGAGATAGGTCATGTGTGCTTGAATCGAAACTAAAGAGTAATTTATAGCAATTACATTAGGGTGTTCATGTGCTTTAATTGAATATTTACTGATTGCTTGTTTGGGATGTGAAACTAGCAATCAAGATAAACTAATTGAATCGATAGTGGACCAAGGCAATGAACTTAGGAAGGATTCCCGGAACCTTGTTGTTTCCTCATTTATATTCTTCATTATAATTACACAACTTCTTCACATTATTTCATCATCAAAACTCATATTCTTTCATTTAATCATTATCGTTCGTATTAAGGTTTACAATTTCTCTTGTAGTTCGCGTTTCCTCATGGGATCGACACCTCATCTATACACAATAACCGCGTGATAGTTTGAGTGTAATCAAATTTTGGCGCGCTTAACTTAAGGAAGATTGTCAACTTTGAGACAAAAGCGGCAATATTGTTCTTTTCTCTTTGTTTTGATTTTCTAATTTTCTTTTATTATTCTATTTTATTGTTTCCTTCTAATTCCGTTGGTATATGCTTAGACTGAGAGATTCGTGAGGTGATTCATTAGACGACCCGAAATAGAGTTACCCTCTCATTTTTTCATCCGTTAGTGAAACATCGCCTAGATCAAACCATAGTGCACCCCCAAATGAGATTTTAGAGGACTTTGTTAACATGACCGACAATCACAATGAAAATGTTGCTAAGACACTTAAGGACTACTTGCATCCTAGCTGAACGGCCACACCATCTTGTATCATGTTCCCTCCTAATGTTCAACAACCTGAGTTTAAGCCGGGCATAATCTAACTGCTACCAACCTTCCATGAGTTTGAGAATGAAAACCCCTATGTCCATATTAGGGAATTTGAGGAAGTAGTAGCAACTTTTCAAAATAGGGCTGATATGGTAGACACTGTCAAACTTCGGCTTTTCCCCTTTTCACTTAAGGAAAAGGCCAAGGTTTGGCTTTACTCGTTAAGGCCTAGGTCTATAGGTAGTTGGGATGAGATGACTCAAGCCTTCTTCCAAAAGCATTTCCCAACCCATAAGACCAATAACCTCAAGAGACAAATCTCAAACTTTGCACAAAAGGAGAGTGAAACCTTATATCAAGTTTGGGAACGTTTCAAGGACCTTTTGAATTCTTGTCCACACCATAGGTATGAGAGTTGGCGGGTAGTTAGCTATTTCTATGATGGACTCCTAAGTAGGGAAAGGCAGTTCATAGAAATGATGTGCAATGGGGATTTTCTTAAAAAAGATCCTGATCAAGCTATAGATTTCCTAGATGACCTATCGAAAAAAGCCCATACTTGGACAGGACCAAATGCCATAGAAAGCACTAGGAGAAATCAACCCGCTGGGATTTATCAACTTAAGGAAGATGACAGCCTTAAATCCCGTTTAGAGGCCCTAACTAAGGAAATTGAAGCCTTAAAAACCAAGGATGCTAGAGCCCCTAAATCGGTTGCTAGGGTAAAGTCCTATGAACCTTGTTTTATATATAATGGGGTAGATCATGTACCTAAGGATTGTCCAGCTTCTTTTGAGATGAAGGGAGAGTGTAATGCCTTGGGTATACCCTTTAGGAAACCATACTCACCCTACTTTAACACCTATAATCCCGGTTGGAAGAATTACCCTAATTTCAGTTGGAAATCCGATGTGAAACCTCCTGCTCAATCTAGCACCCATTGGAGATCCGATATACAACCTCATCCCCATTCTAGTACACAATGGAAACCGGAAGCAACCTCATCTAATGCACCACAACAATCTTTACCTTTGGAAGATATGTTTAAGTTATTTTTGTAGGTACATGCCAAGAGTGCGGAAGAACAAGGTAAGATAAATCAACGGTTGCTAGAGGAGCAAAAAGGGATTAAAGAGGAACAAAAGGAAATAAAAAGCCAACTCACCAAGTTGACTAGTTTCTTGACAATTCAAGAGCAAGGTCAGTTTCCTTCGCAGCCACAACAAAATTCAAGGGGACAACATATGGCACAAACCTCCGATCCGAAAAATCACAATTTTAAAGAGGTTAATGCCATGATCACTCGTAGTGGTAAGAAACTTTATGGACCCACTTTACCATCAAACTTGAGTCCTAACACCATGAACAACAAGGATGAAGCCCCCAAGGAATAAGATACTCATACTGATTCTTGTTAGACGATTATCTACCTAAATAAATAAGTAAATAACCGTACAATTTTACTTGCAAGTGCACAAGGTCAATGGTAGCATAGTGTGCAAGTGCGAGATCATTTCCACAGGGATTGGTGAATTTTGGTTTTAGAATCAGTTTCTTAATAAAAGAAGATAAAAATAACCGTTGAATGTGAATTAATAATAATGAGACATAGGGCTATGATATCCACCATTAGTCATACTTTCCCAATGAGTAATATGCCAATATTTTAGCCCTACTATGAATACCTAATGGTTGTCAACCTAAAGGCATGGTATCTACTCTTTAAGCTATTGATTTCCCTAAGCACCGAGTAAGACATGGTATCTACTCTAATTCTTTTCTTTCTTAAGGGATTCAGCATGGTATCTACTGAGTTGTTCCTTAAGAAAGCATAAGATTTATGGAAATCGATAACCACATGAGACCTAGGGCATGGTATCTACTCCTGGTTTTTCATGTTGATTAATCCAAGAATCTGGTGTGGATATCTTTTGTTACCATTGTTAGACCCAGGACTCGGTCATCCAAATTGGTCTAACTAACTAATCCATACCACATGCACATATTGATCAGACATACACTGTTGACCCTCGCCCGTATTTTAATGATGGCAAAACACAACTGTTATTTAACTAACATGTTTAAACTAAGTTGTATTAAGGATCAAACACATTCAACCAAGGAACAAAGTGCAAAAACTCGAACCAAATCAAGTATCAAGTGAAGACTGAAGATCTAGTATAGGTCTTAAGGTTTAGAACCAATGTAAGTCTCACTCATACATTGTATTAGCTTGTTCAATGGCTCAAACACAAAAGGTTTTTCTAAAACCATTATTTTTAAATGTTTTTAATGAAAAACAGAAGAAAAACTGGGTTGGAAAACAACCCAGTCGACTGGGTACACATACCAGTCGACTAGTATATAGGTCAAAAGGTACCCAGTCGACTGGATGAAACGACCCAGTCGACTGGTACTTTGACCAGTAAGTTTTTAGTCGACTGGATGAATCAACCCAGTCGACTGGTAAAATGGACAGAAAGTCCCCAGTCGACTGGATGATATATACCAGTCGACTGGATACCCAGAAGGTCTGAAAACGAACATTTTTCAAGTAAACCCAGTCGACTGGTAATTCAAAAATATGACCGTTGGACTCCAAATCTAAATGTTTTAAAGTAAATCTTTTTCAAATTAAAGTCCTAAACGGCCATATTAATTGATTGCTATATAAACCCATTCAGTTAAGCATTCAATAACAAGCTGCACATATTCAAAAAGAGTTGATCTCACATAATCAAGTTTTTATACTCTTGAAACATAAAAAGCTTTGAAATAATCTTGTTAAGCCATTTCTTCAAGCTTTACTTTGAAAGAGAGACATTTCTGTTGTAAAAAGCTTTCATTTGCTGTCTCTCTACCTTTTACTTTACACAATCTTTGTAAAGGGATCACTTCCGAGAGGAAGGGGAAACTTCCGAAAAGAAGGGGATTTTTCGGTTTAAGCAATTCCTGTAAATTGCTTGTGTACGGTTTGTACAACACCCGGCTAAGTTGTGCGACTAAGTTTTCTTAGTGGATTACTTCAAGGAGTTCCTTGAAGAGAGTGGACGTAGGGTCGGAACGAATCCGATATTTTCGAACCACTATAACTGTGTTTGCATCCTCTTTCCTTAAACTCTTTATTTACAGCTTATTACTTGTATTAATTATTTATTGCTTATCAGTTTTTATAAACTTGTATAAATTCCACAAAAGTTTTTAAAAACCCAATTCACCCCCCCCTCTTGGGTTGAAATCTCGAGCTACAATTGGTATCAGAGCCTCGTTCTCTTTATTAGGCTTAAAATCCTAGAGTTGATCCAATGGCAGCAAATAGCTACTCTGAGGCACTCTTATACTAGACCACCATTGTTCAATGGCTCAAATTATAACTATTGGAAAAATAGAATGAAAATCTTCGTCAAAGGACAAGATTACAATCTATGGAGAATTATAGAAGAGGGACCTAAAATTCCCTCAAAAGAAATAGTTATTGGAGACTCTTCATACAATGCCTAAACTCAAAACTGAGTTTACTGACGAGGATTGTAGAACGATGTCTCTCAATAGCAGAGCAACAAGCATGCTACATTGTGCATTAGATATTTCTGAATATAACAAAATATCTGCATATGTTTCTGCTAAAGAAATATGGGATAAATTGCAAGTCACATATGAAGGAACAAGTGAAGTAAAAAAGTCTAAAATTTACATGCTAATTTCTGAGTATGAATCTTTTAAGATGTCTCATAACGAAACCATTTCCGAAATGCACTCACGATTCACTACTATTATAAATGGTTTAAAATTGCTTGGCAAGAATATTGAGGAAGTTGAACTAACCAGAAAAATCTTAAGATCTCTGCCACCAGAATGGAAACCAAAGAGGACAGCCATTTAGGAGGCCAAAAATCTTGACAAGCTTGATGTTGAGACGCTGCTTGGGTCATTATTGACATACGAGATAGAAGAAATAACTCCCATCATCAATGATGATGAGAAGAAGAAAAAACAAATTGCTCTCAAAGCTTCTACGAGCAACAAAGAAAAGCAATTAGAACAAGAAGCAGAGAGCAGTGAAGAGGATGGTGAAATGGCTTTAATCACCAGACGATTCCATAGGTTCTTGAAGAAAAGCAAGAAACCTTACTCAAAGGATCCCACCTCAAAAAGGGAACCACTTATGTGCTATGGCTGCAAGAAGCCAGGACATATAAAAGCTGATGTCCGGTTTCAAGCAAACCATATAAGGGCTTCAAGAAGAAAGCTATGGTAGCAACTACCTGGAGCGATGACGAAGAAGATGAGTCATCAGACAAAGAAATCGGATACGAAGAAATTGCCAACCTTTGTTTGATGGCAATCGATGATGAAAGTGAGGTAACATCTTCTCCCTCTTCAAAAAATAATATTGTTACTAGTAGTGAAGAACTGCTAGAAGTCATAAATGAAATGCATGAAGAATTAAAAAAATTTGATTCTAGAAATTCTGTTCTTAAGAAAGAAGTATCATCTCTTTCTAAAGAAATGATAGTTCTTAGAGAAGAAAAATAAAAATTATCACCTTTACTGTATAATTCGTCTCAAGATTTTCTTAAAGATGAAAATGAGAATTTGAAAAATAAAATTTCTGAATTAAACAGCACTATATCTAGACTTATGCTTGGTAAAGAAAAACTTGATGAAGTGCTTTCTTCCCAAAGATTAAGTGGAGGAAAATCTGGTGTAGGATATTCTCCATTGGGAAAACAAAAAACAAAAGAGAGCTTATTCATGAAAGCCTCTTGTGTAGATGGAGCTTCTACTTCAAAAGCTCCTAGCATTGTTAAAAGCACTCCCTCGATAAATGCTAGGAAGTCTAGAAACTTAAATGATCATACTAAATTGAAGCATTCTAAAAATACTCATGCTTATACGTATGCTCATTCTAGAAATGCTAATACACATCCTAGAAATCATTATCATGCTCATTCTAGGAACAATGTGTATAATCAAAGAATGCATTCTGCTCATGCTCATCCTAGGAATTATCATCATGGGTATCCTAGAATGCATCATCATACTCTTTATAGAAATGACATGAATTTTCATACTCCTTACCATAGAAACATGTATCATAGGAACTATTATCCTAAGGTTTATAGGAATTCACATGTAAGACATCCTAGAAATTTCTATGATTATCATGCTAGGACTGTGCATCATCAACTTGTTCATAGAGCACCTCATATTAAGAAAGTATGGGTCCCAAAAGGAACCGTATTTTCCAGGACTAACCCCAAAGGACCCAAGAAATTTTGGGTACCTAAAAGTGCTATCGTATATCCTTGTGTGATATAGATTTGTCTTCACACCAAAGAGAAAGGTAACTGTTGGTACCTTGATAGCGGTTGCTCGAAGCATATGACCGGTGATAAAAGAGTATTCAAGGAGCTAACTCTAAGAGATGGTGGATTTGTGACCATTGGAGACAATACTAAAATAAAGATCATCGGGCATGGAAAAGTTGGTAATGATTTCTCAACTTTAGATAATGTATTGCTAGTACAAGGCCTTAAGCCAAATTTACTTAGCATTAGTCAGTTATGTGACAAAGGATATAAAGTCACATTTGAGACCTCTCATTGTCTAGTTATAGATATCAAGAGTAACAAGATCAAATTCATTGGCCATAGACATGAAAATGTCTATATAGTGGATTTGAAATCCTTGCATTCCGATAATGAAAAATGTTTTCCTGCTTTTAGTGAAAATCAATGGCTATGGCATATAAGGCTTGGTCATGTAAATATGAATTTGCTAAAAATTGTTTCAAGAAAAGATTTAGTTATTGGTCTTCCTAAAATCAATTTTGAGAAAGACAAAATTTGCAATGCTTGTCAAATGGGAAAACAATCTAGGATATCTTTTAAAGCAAAAAATGTAGTCTCAACTACTAGACCTTTGGAACTTTTGCATATGGACTTATTTGGTCCAATTAGTACCATTAGTCTAGGTGGCCATCAATATGCTCTTGTTATTGTTGATGACTATTCAAGATATACCTTTGTTATTTTTATTGCTTATAAGGATGAAGCTTTCAAAGGATTTGAAAAGTTTTGCAAAAAGGTACAAAATGAAAAAGGAATTTGTATTTCAAGCATAAGAAGTGATCATGGCAAAGAATTTGAAAATCAAAGCTTTTCAAAATTTTGTGATGAAAATGGAATTAATCACAACTTTTCAGCTCCTAGAACTCCTCAACAAAATGGAGTTGTTGAGAGGAAAAATAGAGTTCTAGAAGAATTTTCAAGAACAATGCTTTGTGAAAATAATTTACCAAAATATTTTTGGGCTGAAGCCGTGAATACTTCTTGCTATATTTTAAATAGAATTTTGATAAGGCCCTTGCTTGATAAAACACCATACGAACTATGGAAAGGGAGAAAGCCCAATATTTCCTATTTTCGTGCCTTTGGTAGTAAGTGCTTCATCTTAAATAACAATAAAACTAACTTGGGTAAATTTGATTCCAAGATCGATGAAGGAATATTTTTAGGATATTCAACTACTAGTAAGGCTTATAGAGTTTTCAATAAGAGAACTCTAGTAGTAGAAGAATCTGTGCATGTAACTATTGATGAATCTAACCCAATGAGTAGTGGAGAAGTTTCCTTTAAAGATGATGCAGATTTTATTCCAAGAATGGAAACTCCTACTCCCATTGTTGACCAAAAAGTGAGTTCTTCTCAAACAAATGAAGGGATGGCAACTCCAAATTTGGACCAACCATCCTCAAGTCAACAAGAGGAAAATCTACCCAAGGATTGGAGGTATGTAAATCATCATCCAATTAATCAAGTAATTGGTGATCCTTCACAAGGGGTAAGAACTCGCTCTTCCATTAGAAATATTTGCAATTTTGTAGCTTATTTGTCTCAAGTAGAACCTAAGACATTTATAGAAGCTGAAAAAGATAATGATTGGATAATTGCAATGCAGGAAGAGATAAATCAATTTGAAAGAAACAATGTTTGGGAACTAGTTCCAAGACCTAAAGATCATTCAATTATTGGAACTAAATGGGTGTATAGAAATAAAATGGATGAAAATGGTATAGTAACTAGAAATAAGGCTAAACTAGTTGCTAAGGGATATAACCAAGAGGAAGGAATAGATTTTGATGAAACCTATGCTCCCGTAGCTAGATTAGAAGCTATTCGAATGTTATTAGCCTTTGCATGCTTTAATAAATCCAAACTATTTCAAATGGATGTGAAAAGTGCCTTTTTAAATGGCTTTATAGAAGAAGAGGTTTATGTTGAACAACCTCTTGGATTTGAAAATCTAAGTCTGCCAAATCATGTCTATAAACTTTCTAAAGCTCTATATGGGTTGAAGCAAGCTCCAAGGGCATGGTATGAAAGACTAAGTAAATTTTTGATTGATAATGATTTTGTAAGAGGTAGAATAGATACAACTCTCTTCACAAAAACTCACAAAAATGACACTTTGATAGTTCAAATATATGTTGATGATATTATATTTGGTGCTATTAATGAATCTATGTGTCAAGAGTTTGCAAAGTGCATGCAAGGTGAATTTGAAATGAGCATGATGGGAGAACTTACCTACTTCCTTGGATTGCAAATCAAGCAACTAAAAGGAGGTATCTTCATCAATCAACAAAAGTACATCAAAGATCTACTAAAAAGGTTCGGGATGGAAAGCTCAAAGCCAATTGGAACGCCTATGAGCACAACCACCAAACTTGATCTTGATGAAGGAGGTAAAACTGTAGATTCTAAATATTATAGAAGCATGATAGGTGCTTTACTGTACTTGACTGCAAGTAGACCTGATATAATGTTCAGTGTATGCATGTGTGCTAGATTTCAATCTAATCCTAAGGAATCACATGTAGTTGCAGTAAAAAGAATCCTTAGATATCTACAAGGGACCCATACCATAGGATTATGGTATTCTAGAGAATCATCTTTTGAGCTAGTAGGATATTCGGATGCTGATTTTGCTGGATGTAGGTTAGATAGAAAAAGCACAAGTGGAACATGCCAATTCTTAGGTGCTATGTTAACTTCTTGGTTCTCCAAGAAACAGAATTCAGTTGCACTATCAACCACTGAGGCGGAATATGTAGCAGCTGACAGTTGTTGTGCCTAAGTACTATGGATGAAACAACAACTAGAAGACTATGGCATGAGTCTCAAAAATATTCCTATATTTTGTGATAATACAAGTGCTATCAACCTAACCAAGAATCCTATTCAGCACTCTAGAACCAAGCATATAGAGATTAGACATCATTTCCTAAGAGATCACACTCAAAAAGGTGATATAAGATTAGAATTCATACCTTCAGAAGATCAAATAGCTGATATTCTTACAAAACCCTTAAGTGAAGTTAGTTTTTGTAAGATTAGAATGTTGATGGGATTGCTTGATTTTGATAAACTGAATGTTTGATTGTATCTCATTTCATCATTTGCATGTTTGACATTGAGTGATAGAGTATTAATCCATATTTAATTATTCCCCTCACTCAAAAATGTCATAGATAAACAAAATCGTGCTAAAAAAATTCGGGACTGGAAATTTTACTAATGGTCCAGTCGACTGGTAAATGTGCTCCAATCGACTGATAAGTCTCTGCCTGATCTTCCAGTCGACTGGTAACTCTCTGTCAAAACTTCCAGATGACTGGTATGTCTTCTCCAGTCGTCTATAAGATCAAATCCTGTTTGGAGCCAATTTTTTTTAATACCCCTTGTCCTCCCAGTCGACTGGTAAAGATAGCCCAGTCGACTGGTAACTCACTGTCAGTTTACCCAGTTGATTGGTACGTTTACCCAGTCGACTGGTAAAGAAACTGTTCATCTTTTCAAAGGGACCCAGTCGACTAGTATATCGAACCCAGTCGACTGGTATCGCGATTCTATAAAAGGGACTGTTCATTTTCGCCATTTTACGCCATTTTCAAAGAGTCCAAGCTTTCTCTCTCTAGAAAAATTCATCTTTTTTATCCAAAAACCATCCAAATCCCTTCTAAACACACCGATCTACACATTCCTAAAGAGATTTTTAACTTTCTACGGTTAAAATCTCTCATTTTCACCAAAATCAATTTTTTTTAGAAACTCCAGATTTCTCCAAAACGAGTGACAAAATCCGTATTAAACTCACAACAAGTGGACCTAATGCGCCTAAAAAGCCAAGGTCTTCAAAACCTTCGGTTTCGGAGTCGAAAGGGAAAGGAGCAGCAGGGTCATCTAGCAAGGAGCCTAGAACAGAGTTAGAACAGACTCTGTTTTATAGCCCAACGGCTCACAAGAGGTATAATTCTATAATCCGTCACAAGAAAATCATGACGGGTAGAGTCGTTGATTTCGACTCTATTCGCCATGGTAATTTCGATATTTTACCAGCCTTTGAGGCAATAAATCTGACCCCACTAGTCAGAATTCATGAAAAATATTACCCGCGACTGATTCACCAGTTCTATGCGAACTTGGTGAAACCCAGTTCTCTGGCTCTGAGATTCAGAACTAGAGTTAGCGGTGTGGAGTTTGAGGTCAACATTGACCTCTTGATGAGCATTCTGAGAATCCCTATAAGGGGGGTTCAATGGAGTCTGGATGGATGGCCAGACAACTTTGAAGTTGAAGAGGCCTGTCGGATAGTCAGGGGCGACCCTAACTATGTGTACAGACCCACTACATTTCACACATGTAGTGACTTGCCCCTCGACTCAAAGATGTTTCAGTTGATTGTCAGTTGGACCATCCACCTAAGACTCGGGAGTCGAGGGTATCTATCTAAAATAGATACGGTATTAATTTGGTGCCTAAAATCTGGGCACCACTTCAATATATATCCTCTGCTGCTCGCCAACATGATAAACGGCGAAGCAAATGACTCCGGGTGTCTTCTTTATGGGATGCTCATTACACTCATCCTCCAGCACTTCCGGGTACCTTTGCCTGCCTCCGAGGCTCAGGATATCGGATTGATGGACATCATCAACATCTCATCTCTAAAGAAGATGGGATGTACTGTTCGTGATGAATTCCTCTATCCGAAGGCCGGAAAGCGCCTAAGGATCCAAGAGGATGCGAGCGACAGTGATGAGGATGCTGATACGGCTGCTGAGATGGAGACGGATACCCGAGCACCTCCCATTGGTGACTCGAGTACTGGTCAGACTGGTTACGGTGACATCCTACGAGCTATCACGAGTCTCCAGATGACGATGGAGTCCGGTTTTCAGTCCATGCAGTCTGATTACCAGAGACTGAGCTCCTCTATAGACCACCTACGGGACGACTTTGAGTTACATCGAGAGCACACCGAGGGTTCCCTAGCTGAGATTAGGGAACTTCTTCATGACAACTCGGACTCTCCCGCACCTTGAGTCTCTATTCTTTGTTAGCACTTAGCGATTTTCTAGTTCTTATCACATAGCACGGACATCTCATGTACTATTTTTTTCTTAGTTATGGCTCTGAGAAGCCCTGATTGTATTGACTTTTTCTCTATGATGATATATTACTATGAGCCATATTTCTTGCATTTATTTACGCTATTTGTGATATGTTAGTACTGTTTTAAAACTCTGTTTGGTCACTAAAACTGCTATAAAATGCTTATACGCTTGAAAACTTCCGGTTCTTCCCGGGAAGGCTTCTGAAATTCGAATGAAGCCAAATCTTTGCATACAACTTTGTTTTCTTATAATCTATTTGACTGTATTAGCTAACTAACTTATTTTTTATGTTATGCCCCTTTTGGTTGCTGTTGTCAAAACAAGGGAGAAAAATGAGAAAAACGAGAAAATCTAAGTAAAACGCAACCAATGCATAGATTTAGGGGGAGCATTGCTCTATATCTTTGTAAAAATGTTTATTGATTAGTTGAGTTTAATTCTGGATTGGTTGAAAGAAATATAAACTGTGTTTGCTTGTTTACAGGGTGGTTTTACTCGAAAAACAGAGGAGACTCTGTCCAAATTTTTGTAAAATCTTAATACTTAGTTTTTAAAACTGTTTTTACATTATTAGTTTTGTCATCATCAAAAAGGGGGAGATTGTTGACCCTCGTCCGTATTTTAATGATGGCAAAACACAACCGTTATTTAACTAACATGTTTAAACTAAGTTGTATTAAGGATCAAACACATTCAACCAAAGAACAAAGTGCAAAAACTCGAACCAAATCAAGTATCAAGTGAAGACTGAAGATCTAGTATAGGTCTTAAGGTTTAGAACCAATGTAAGTCTCACTCATACATTGTATTAGCTTGTTCAATGGCTCAAACACAAAAGGTTTTTCTAAAACCATTATTATTAAATGTTTTTAATGAAAAACAGAAGAAAAACTGGGTTGGAAAACAACCCAGTCGACTGGGTACATATACCAGTCGACTGGTATATAGGTCAGAAGGTACCCAGTCGACTGGATGAAACGACCCAGTCGACTGGTACTTTGACCAGTAAGTTTCCAGTCGACTGGATGAATCAACCCAGTCGACTGGTAAAATGGACAGAAAGTCCCCAGTCGACTAGATGATATATACCAGTCGACTGGATACCCAGAAGGTCTGAAAACGAGCATTTTTCAAGTAAACCCAGTCGACTGGTATCTCGACCCAGTCGACTGGTAATTCAAAAATATGACCGTTGGACTCCAAATCTGAACATTTTAAAGTAAATCTTTTTCAAATTAAAGTCCTAAACGGCCATATTAATTGATTGCTATATAAACCCATTCAGTTAAGCATTCAATAACAAGCTGTACATATTCCAAAAGAGTTGATCTCACATAATCAAGTTTTTATACTCTTGAAACACAAAAAGCTTTGAAATAATCTTGTTGAGCCATTTCTTCAAGCTTTACTTTGAAAGAAAGACATTTATGTTGTAAAAAGCTTTCATTTGCTGTCTCTCTACCTTTTACTTTACACCATCTTTGTAAAAGGATTACTTCCGAGAGGAAGGGGAAACTTCCGAAAGGAAGGGGATTTTTCAGTTTAAGCAATTCCTATAAATTGCTTGTGTACGGTTTGTACAACACCCGGCTAAGTTGTGCGACTAAGTTTTTTTAGTGGATTACTTCAAGGAGTTCCTTGAAGAGAGTGGACGTAGGGTCGGAACGAATCCGATATTGCCGAACCACTATAACTGTGTTTGCATCCTCTTTCCTTAAACTCTTTATTTACAGCTTATTACTTGTATTAATTATTTGTTGCTTATCAGTTTTTATAAACTTGTATAAATTCCGTAAAAGTTTTTAAAAACTCAATTCACCCCCCCTCTTGGGTTGAAATCTCGAGCTACATACATATATGAGGAATTTAAATAAACACATGCATTAATCAAGTTAAGCATCATAATCAAGGCTATTGCAAAGATAATCAATGAATGTATATATGGGAAAGTATAACTAGGGCTTCAATCGAGCCCTATAAAGAGTTAGTTACACATGCTATCTAAGATAAGCCTCATAACATAAACTAAACATAAACTATAAAACCCGAAGAATACTGTGGAGACGGGTTGTCAATCATCTCCAAAGTCTCCAACTTCGAGCTAAACAAAAGATAAAAGCAGTCCCCTCTTTTATGTGTGTTTACAGGTGTATTTGTAGGGTTTGAATAACCTTAGAAGACTCAGGAAACCCTAGACTTCCTAAAACGTAAAACCTCCTCTATTTTCAAAACTGGTTCTGTCGTTTTACTATTCATGCCCGTACATGTGCACTCGATCGCAAGGCTACACTCGATCCTTCTTGTGTATGCACGAGCGCTTATGCGCTCGATCGCACCCAATAGTGCGCTCGATCGCACTTTGGCCAGTAGTTACTCCAGGAATTCCAGATTTCTTCCTTTAGGTGCCAAAAATGCATCTTTTTCTCCAAGACCCTATAAAAACATGTGAAACACAAAAATGAAGTAAAATAGACTAAATTAACATAACTAAGGACTTAACAAATGTAAATAAGGGGACTTAAATATGAATATTTAAGCACCTATCACACCCCCAAACTTACATAATGCTAGTCCCTTAGCAATACAAAACTGAAAACTAAAATGAAAAATAACGACACACAGATAAATCTAATATTCATAGTGTCCACAAAAATTTAGGTCTTTACACAAAACTATGATGCGCATTCATGAGCAAGCTTAACAAATATAAACATATCTTTGCAATGAATAAGAGTTTTGAACGCAAATCACTTTCATGAGGCAGTTTAAGACATCACAAGTTTTGACTTTAGTGTGTGGTGAACTAGCACATAAAAGATTAGGTTTCCAAATAATTCTAATGTGTAGTGTTTCGATGTCTCAAGATTTACCAAATTTCTTATTAGAATCAACAAAAATGGCATAGATTTTCTTCTTTTCTTTTGTTTGTGAGATTTTTGCCAAGTTAGTTCCCTTAAGCTTTCTATTTGACTCATGTAACGAGTGTTTAGCCAATGACTCCCAAACCATATGGCTTTAGGGCATTGGGCGTAAAGATACCCCTAAGGACTTACTAACTCGAGTCAAAAAGGCTACGAAACTTAACTGGTCTTAATGCTACCAATTAGAACTTCTACCTTCTGACGTGACACTCACTACTTACTAAGGCAAGAGGGTCAGTTACTCAGTGGAAAGTTCTTTTTAATGAGCAAAATTTTCACTTTTTGACGTGACTCTCACTATTTACTAAGGCAAGAGAGCCAGTTACTTAGTGGAAAGTTTGTTTACTGATCTTTAGGAGCATTTTTTCTTTTTGAGAAATAACTATTTTCTTCTATTTCCTTATGCCAAAGTGTTAATCTAACAGGTCATCTGATTCACAGTCAAGCAAAAGAAACATACAAATTAAAATTACATGTCATACCCCACATAACTATGTGCTAATATGCCCGTGTTAGTTTAGGTCAAACTTGTGAATCCTTAAATGCCTAAAAGTAAATGATCTAGGTTCAAAACTTAATTATTGGCCTATATGTTCAAGATGTTAAGCTCACTTATGAAGTCAAATCATATTGTTTGTTTAGATCACCCAAAATTTTTGGAACAGAATGAACATGCATTTATCTATAAAAAACAAAAAAAAAAATGGGACATAGTGTGTGTGTGAGTGTGTCCCCATACCCCCAAACTTAAATTGCACATTGTCCCCAATGTGTGAATAGCATGGAAGGAGCTGACCTGGGAGATGGAGAACTTAATGGCTGGCATGGTTTGTAGCACGCCCCTAAACTTGAATTGGATGTACTGACTATGTCCTTGAAAAAGAAAAACAAACATAAACTGGAAAACAAGTAATAATAAACAGATATAGAA
Organism: Bretschneidera sinensis; assembly: GCA_023935145.1. Lineage (NCBI taxonomy): Eukaryota > Viridiplantae > Streptophyta > Magnoliopsida > Brassicales > Akaniaceae > Bretschneidera > Bretschneidera sinensis. Next base: position 71,876,240 of record CM043697.1, on the reverse strand, counting down.
AAGTAAATACTAACAATAAAAGGAAATACTAAAAAGGATATGCTTTGGGGTGCCTCCCATGAGCGCTAAGTTTAACATCTTCAGCCAGACGGGGTATCCTCTCACTGCTGATCTCCAGGTGGTACAATCGATGATGTACCAGGTACGGGAGGTGAAGGTTGATAGTTTAGGCATCCTAGCAAGTTGCTGTCCAATGTGCGCTCGATCGCACTGTGAAGTGCGCTCGATCGCACTTGTGGCAGAAAGTGCGTACTCAGTGGCCACAGTGCCACTGACCTTAATAGAGGTGCTTTAGTTATATGTTTATCAAAGTCTGGACTACTCAAGCGCTCTCGATAGCAGCTTCAACATTTAGTCTTTCGACAGGGCGTACTTAAAGTCCACTACATGTGGCCCCAGGTGCTCTTGTTGCTGCGGCATACTGGACAGTCTAGGGAGCTAAATCTTCATCTCTTAGTTGCACTATAATTTTCGAGTGTGGTGTGACTTTGCGTCCATGTACCGTGAATGTCTGATTTCTTGCAGGCAACTGCAGCAATTCTAAGTTTGGTGCCTAGACAATAGATGAGAGAAAAGTAGTATTAGTATGTTCAAAATTTTCAAATGGAGGAGTGAACTTACTTGGATGTTTTGAAGAAGCCTCAAGGAGGTGCACAGCTTCAATGATGTCATCTGTAATATCTTCATATTCTGGCTTAGGAACCACATCCGAACTTGTGAAGCTGTGGGTGAGGGTGGCCTCCAGTGGATCAGTGTAATGGACCTAAAAAACTTACTCGATGACACTTTGCATCATACATTCATTAAAACATTCATCATCATTATCATCTTGGGGTAATTTCAACGCATCAAATATCTTAAATTCTATTGTCTCACCAGTTACCGTCATACTTACAATACTCTTTTTCACATTAATTATTGTATCAGTAGTTCTCATAAAGGGTATTCCTAAATTGATGGGCAGAGGTAATGGCATAAGGCATTCTTCCATATCCAACACAATGAAGTCAGCAAGCAAAATAAACTCACCGACCTTTACCAAGACATCCTCAAGTATACCTCTAGGTCTTTTGATGCTTCTACCTGCCAATTACAAAGTGATAGAGATTGGTTGAAGATCCCCCAAACCTAGCTTTTCAACTACTATATATGGTAGCAAATTTACACTTGCTCCTAAATCCAATAGTGCACGCTCAAAAAACTGGTCACCTATCGTGTAGAGAATGGTAAAACTACCCAGATCTTGTAGCTTTGGTGGTAGTTTTCTTAATAATACCGCACTTACCTCTTCAGTTAGAGCCACTATTTCATGCTCTTGAAACTTTCTTTTATTAGTGCAACAATCTTTTAAAAATTTAGCATAAGTAGGAATTTGTTTAATTGCATCTAATAAGAGAATGTTAATTTCTACTTTTCTCAAAGTTTCAAAAATGTCAAACAATTTATCTTTCTTTGGCTTTACTAACCTTTAAGGGAAGGATAGTGTATTCTACTTCTCCATTTCACTTACCTTGGATGTGGATGGCTTAGCAGGGGATGCTTATGCTGGCTCATTAGTTCCTATGACCTTACCATTTCTGAGAGTTGTCACGGTATTTAGTTGCTGATGTCTTCTCGGATTAGGTATTAGTTGGGCAGGAAGTTCACCTTGCTTCCTTGAATTTAACTCTTTAGTTATTTGCCCCATTTGAACTTCTAGTCTTTGGATTGTTTGCTCATGCTTTGCAATTGTTTGTATTTGCTTAGTTTGAATTTTCCTTCCATCTGCCATAAATTGTTTTTGCGATGTTATCAATTGTCTTACCATACTCTCTAGGTCACTTGTCTTTGACTCTTGAACTGGTTGGGTTGCTTGGTGGAAGTTCCTTTGTTGCTCTTGAAGGTTCAGGGCATTTTGATTGTTGCTCAATGAGAGGCTGGGGTGGTTTCGCCATCCAAGATTGTAGGTATTTGCATATACACTGTTTGGTCCCACATAGTTTACTTGCTCGGGATCTGTAGATGAATATAAATGGCAAGTCTCAGTAGTGTGATCAAATTGAGAACATAAAGTACATACCTGGCATTGTGGACTCGGTGAGGCGTTCTGAGCAGTCATGGCTTTTACAAGCATATCTAGCTTCCTCTCCATAGCAGCTATTTGAGTTGGAATTCCACCAATTAAGTTAACTTCATACATGCCCTTGCTCTTTACTCCTTGTCTCCCTCTGGATGAAAATTGTTGGGTGTGCTCACTTAATGCCTCAAATAGCTCCATGGCTTATTCACTGCTTTTCTCCATCAGCACACTTCCACAACCTAAATCAGCAATATCTTTATTTATGTCATTTAGACCTTCGTAAAAGGCTAGTACCAGCTCATCTTGAGGTAGGTTGTGATGTGTACATTTGTGAAGCATCTCATTAAAGTGTCCCCATGCCTCAAAGAAAAGGTCTTCATCCCTCTGTTGGAAAGATTGAATCTCCTTCCTCATTTGTCTCGTCTTTTGAGCTGGGAAGAACTTTCTTAAGAACTTGCTGGCCAACTCTTCCCAAGTGTGGATGGAAAATACAGGCAATGAATTATACCACAGTTTAGCATTATCTTTTAAGGAAAAAAGGAAAAGAATTAACTTGATTCCTTCTTGGTCTAGGCCCTGGATATGCTGGAATTTGCAAAGATCAAAGAACTCTCGAAGGTGCAAATGTGGATCCTCATTAGGTGTACCCCTAAAGTGAGTAAGTGCACTCAATATTTACGGAGATATATAGTAGTTGCCTTCCACCTCAGGTTGATATGCAATACATGATGGCTGATCAAGGTTCCGTGGGATGAAGGATTGTTTCATCGGTATTCGTGCAGGTGGTTGCTGGTTTTTAAGCTGTTCCGCCATTGGTGCTTCGTTCTTGAATTCTTCTTCCTTCTCCTCGAAGTTGTTTCTAAGCCTTTTTCGGATGGTCCGCTCAAGCTCGGGATCGAGGGGAAATAATGTTGGATGTCGGGATCGAAGTTCGTGCATGAATCAGGTAAAACAGCTTCAGTGCAGCAGTTTAACACTGCTGCTCGGGTACTCTCTGGAGCTTTTGCGCTCGAGCGCACCAAGGAGTGTGCTCGATCGCACCATGGACTGCACTCGATCGCAAGTATCACAGAAAGCTCTGCTAGTGTGCCTGAAATAGAAAACAAAAAGAAATTGATTAAGTTTTGATGAAATAATAAAGAAAAGGTGAAAAACAAAAACTAAAATTTTTTAGCTTTTAGATAAGAATGAAGTAGAATAAAATAACAAATAACGATGATTAAACTAAACGAAAATAATTCTAAAAAGAAATTTAGCTCAATCCCCGGCAACGGCGCCAAAAACTTGTTGGACGATTATCTACCTAAATAAATAAGTAAATAACCGTACAGTTTTACTTGCAAGTGCACAAGGTCAATGGTAGCATAGTGTGCAAGTGCGAGATCATTTCCACAGGGATTGGTGAATTTCGTTTTTAGAATCAATTTCTTAATAAAAGAATATCAAAATAACTGTTGAATGTGAATTAATAATAATGAGACATAGGGCTTTGATATCCACCACTAGCCATACTTTCCTAATGAGTAATATGTCAACGCTCTAGCCCTACTATGAATACCTAATGATTGTTAACCTAAAGGCATGGTATCTACTCCTTAAGCTATTGATTTCCCTAAACACCGAGTTAGGCATGGTATCTACTATAACTCTTTTCTTTCTTAAGGGATTCAACATGGTATCTACTGAGTTTTTCCTTAAGAAAGCATAAGATTTATGAAAATTGACAACCACATGAGACCTAGGTCATGGTATCTACTCCTGGTTTCCCATGTTGATTAATCCAATAATCCGGTGTGGATATCTTTTGTTACCATTTTTAGACCTAGGACTCGGTCATCCAAATTGGTCTAACTAACGAATCCATACCATATGCACATATTGATCAGACATACACATATGAGGAATTTAAATAAACACAGGCATTAATCAAGTTAAGCATCATAATCAAGGCTATTGCAAAGATAATCAATGAATGTATATATGAGAAAGCATAACTAGGGCTTCAATCAAGCCCTATAAAGATTTAATTACACATGCTGTCTAAGATAAGCATCATAACATAAACTATAAAACCCAAAGAATACTGTGGAGACGGGTTGTCAATCCTCTCCAAAGTCTCCAACTTTGAGCTAAACAAAAGATAAAAGCAGTCCCCTCTTTTGTGTGTGTTTACAGATGTATTTATAGGGTTTGAATAACCTTAGAAGACTCAGGAAACCCTAGACTTCCTAAAACGTAAAATCTTCTCTATTTCCAAAACTAGTTCTGCTGTTTTACTATTCATGCCCGTATATGTGCGCTCGATTGCATGCTTTGTGTGCTTAATCGCAAGGCTGCACTCAATCCTTCTTGTGTGCGCACGAGTGCTTATGCGCTCGATCGCACTTTTGCCAGTAGCTACTCCATGATTTCCAGATTTCTTTCTTTAAGTGCCAAAAATGCTTCTTTTTCTCCAAGACCCTATAAAAACATGTGAAACACAAAAATGAAGTAAAATGGACTAAATTAACATAACTAAGGACTTAACAAATGTAAATAAGGGGGCTTAAATATGAATATTTAAGCACCTATCAATTCTTCATTGGGGCATTTCCCTCAAGCACTCCTTAAGCCTAAGGAGAGAAATTCAACATTAAAAGGTGAGATCCTTGAATAGCTTCAACATGTTAAAATTAACCTCCCTCTTCTTCATGTCATAAAACAGGTTCCCTACTATGCTAAAGTCATTAAGGATCTATGCATACTCAAGAGAAGGCACAATGTGAAGAAGACCGTATTTTTAACGGAGCAAGTGAGTGCGGTATTTGATAGCACGACACCGCCTAAATATAAAGATTCAGGCTGTCCAACGGTGGCTTGCCAAATTGGAAACAAATCTTGTGGGCAAGCATTGCTAGATTTGGGGGCTAGTGTGAACTTCATGCCATATTCCATCTACTTGCAGCTCAGTCTAGGTGAGATCAAACCAAACTCCATGGTGCTTCAATTAGCGGATCGATCGGTAAGAAAACCAAGAGGTATTATAGAAGATGTTTTATTGCAAATTGACAAATTCTATTGTCCTGTTGATTTTTTGGTTTTAGATACCATCTCTATTGTGAATACGGAGTCAAAAATTCCTTTGATACTTGGAAGACCATTCCTTGCCACCGCCAATGCCCTCATTAATTGTAGGAATGGCCTAATGACATTATCATTTGGAAACATGACTCTATAGGTGAATGTTTTTCGAATGTCAAGGCAGCCACATGAAGAGGATGAGGGTTTTGACACTTACATGATTGATGAGCTTATTTTGGAGGATGAGTACATTAAAGATAATTATAACTCTTTGGAATTCCTTTTTAATAATCTTGATTTTGATGATTCTTCTATTTATCCCCATGCCGTTAATGTTGTTGAAGTTTTTGATAAGTCGCAGGGATTTATGAAGAAATCATGGCAGCCATGCTTTGAGGAGTTGCCTAAAGAAAGGGAGGCACCCAAACCTTCTTCCGAGGAGACACCAACGCCTAATTTAGCTCCGCTGCCCAAAGGTCTCAAACATACTTTCTTAGGCCCAGGTGATACCTTTCCGGTTATTATTTCCTTCGAACTTAATGATGTGCAATGTGATCAATTGCTAAATTTGTTAAGAGAGCATAAATCTGCATTAGGTTGGACAATAATCGATATAAAAGGTGTTAACCTCTTAATTTGTTCCCATAGGATTTACTTAGAAGAATGACCTAACCCTCGTAGAGACCCACAAAGAAGGCTAAATCCAACTATGAAAGAGGTAGTTAAGAAAGAAGTCTTAAGGTTATTGGATGCGGGAATTATATATCCAATATCGAATAGTAAGTGGGTTAGTTCAACCCAAGTAGTTCCTAAGAAAGTTGGAGTGACCGTGGTAGAAAATGAGAAAGGAATACTAGTACCAACTAAGGTAGTAACCGGGTGGTGAATGTTCATAGACTATAGGAAACTTAATTCGGCTACTTGGAAAGATCATTTTCCCCTACCATTCATAGATCAAATTCTGGAACGAGTGGCTAGCCATCATTTTTACTGATTTTTGGATGGGTATTCGGGATTCTTACAAATAGGAATTTCCTTAGAGGATCAAGAGAAAACCACTTTTACTTGTCATTTTGGTATTTTTGCTTTTCGAAGAATGCCCTTTGGTTTGTGTAATGCACCAGCTATTTTCAAAGATGCATAATGAGTATTTTTAGTGACATGGTTGAAAAATGTGTAGAAGTGTATATGGATGATTTAACCGTGTTTGGAACTTCGTTTGATTAATGTTTATCTAATCTGAAAAATGTTTTGTGCAGGTGTGAAGAAAAGGGGCTTGTGCTTAATTGGGAGAAGTACCATTTTATAATGTCTTCCGGAATAGTCTTGGGCTACATAGTGTCTGAAAAAGGGATAGAAGTAGATAAATCGAAAATCGAATTGATCTCTAGATTACCCACTCCTAAGAATATTAAAGATGTTAGGTCTCTCTTAAGGCATGCTGGGTTTTATAGAAGGTTCATTCAAAATTTTAATGTTATCTCTAGACCACTATGTAACCTTTTGATGAAGGATACTGAGTTTAAATGGAGTCTTGAATGTGAGTAAGCCTTTAGGACACTAATCTCTAAGCTTACAACTGCCCCTATCATGCAATCACCGGACTTTACTTTGCCTTTTGAAATTATGTGTGATGCTAGTGACTATGCTGTAGGGGCTGTTTTAGGACAAAGAAATGAAGGAAAACCATTTGCTGTTTATTATGCTAGTAGAACATTGAATCATTCTCAAATGATGTACACCACAACCGAGAAAGAATTACTAGCTGTAGTATTCGCATTGGATAAATTTCGATCTTATTTTATTGGTTCACTTATCACTATATTTACAGATCACTTCGCCTTTAAATTTCTTTTTGCAAAAACGGATGCTAAGGCCTGTTTGATATGTTGGATTTTGCTTTTGCAGGAGTTTGACTTGACCATCAAAGACAAGAAGGGGGAGAAAAATATTGTGGCGGACCATTTATCTCACTTGGATTTCAAGAATGAAACTGACCTCGTGCCCATTGGGGAAGCTTTTCCGGATGAAAACTTATTTGCTGTCCTTGGTCACACACCATGGTATGCCGACATTGCAAACTACTTGGTTTCCCGCCAAGTTCCATCTACATGGAGTGCACAAGACAAGTGTAAGTTTTTGGCTGAGGTAAAGAACTTCTATTGAAATGATCCTTAGTTGTTTAAATATTGCCCTGATCAAATAATAAGGAAATGTATTCCAGATATGGAAGTTAATAGTGTGTTAACCTTTTGTTATACATATGCTTGTGGTGGCCACTTTTCTATAAAAAAAAACAGCTGCAAAAATTTTGTAATGCGGTTTTTATCGGCCCACTTTATTCAAAGATGCTAATGAGTTTTATAGATCATGTGAAAGATGTCAAAGGTTAGGTTCATTGTCCCACCGTCATATGATGCCTCTCAATCCGATCCTAGTGGTGGAAATCTTTGATTGTTGAGGGATCGATTTTATAGAACTATTCCCACATTCCTTTGGGTATCTTTATATTTTTCTTGCTGTTGATTATGTCTCTAAATGGATTGAAGCAATACCTAGCCACACTAATGATAATACAGTTGTCGTTAAATTTCTCAAAGAGCATATCTTATCTAGGTATGGCACTCCACGTGTTATCATTAGTGATCAAGGGTCACATTTTTGTAACCGTTCTTTTGAGGCTTTAATGCGCAGGTATGGAGTCACCCAAAAGGTCTCTACAGCATATCACCCACAAACCAATGGCCAAGCGAAACTAGCAAATAAAGAGATAAAGCGGATACTTGAAAAAACGGTGAATTTGAACCGAAAAGATTGGTCCTTGATCCTACCGGATGCATTTTGGGCGTACCGGACAACATACAAGATGGTTCTTGGAGCATCTCCTTATCGCTTAGTATTTGGCAAAGCATGTCACTTGTCGGTAGAACTTGAGCACAAAGCATATTAGGCCATTCGAAATTTTAACTATGACTTGAAATTGTCCAGTGAAGAGAGGAAATTGCAACTTTGCGAACTTATGAAGTTGAGGGATGATGCATATGACAATGCCAAGGAATTGAAGTCAAGGATGAAGATGGTGCATGATCAGAAAATACTCCAGAAACATTTTGAACAAGGTAACAAAGTTTTTCTGTATGACCCGTGGTTACATCTCCATCCCGGAAAATTGCGATCACGATGGAAGGGACCTTATGTGGTGAAGAGTATTTTCCCAATGGAGTAGTTGAGGTCGAAGATCCTTCCGATGGTTGAGCATTTTGAGTTAATAGCCAAAGATTGAAGCTCTACTTGGAACACGAACATGTTAAAGACAGCCCCGAAGAAATCTCTTTGGTGGCTCCGGTTTATGCTTCATAATCGGGTACTTTCGTTCCAATGTATACTAGTTTTAATTTTTAATTTTGTTAATTTAGAATTTTTGTTTTTAGTTCAGTCTAACTTAATTTTAATTTTGTTAATTTAGAATTTTTGTTTTTAGTTCAGTCTAACTTAGTTTTAATTTTGTTAATTTAGAATTTTTGTTTTAGTTCAGTCTAACTTAGTTTTAATTTTTAATTTTGTTAATTTAGAATTTTTGTTTTTAGTTCAGTCTAACTTAGTTTTAATTTTTAGCTTGATTTTATTTAATTTTTAGTCTTAGGTTTATTTTTAGTCATTTTGTTTTGCATATTTATATCCATGTTACTGATTATTTCTTCCTAGCAGACAAATCAAGTTTTTAGCCTAGGTCATGCCTAAGTCTAGCCCATCTGGCGCCTCACCTCACAACAAGCCAGATTTGAACCAGTATGCTCGCTTAGGCCCAGCCCATCTGGCGCCTCGCCTCACAGCAAGCCCAATTTGAACCAATGTGCAGGCTATAGCCTAACATCTTTCACACCTCGCCCCACAGCACATCATAAGCCCAGCCAGCCCCAGTCCACGCTGCACCGCAAGGAGGCCCAAGCAGCGGCGCCTACCCGTGAATCGAAAAAAAAACCCTAAATCTGCACTTTACAAATGAATTTTGCAGCCTCCTTCTTCATTTCTCCTTTCACAAAAATAGCAACACACTCAACTCTCTCTCATCCTCTCTCCAAATCAAACCTTAACCAACTCTTTTTCTCATTATTTCTTGATTCTAACACCATTTCTTGAAGAATTGCTCACTCCTATTGCAGATTTTGCTGAAAATTTCTCCAAAAGAACTTGGTTCAAAGAAGATTTTGGGCTTTTCAAGAGATCTCAAATTGGTGGGACCTCTTCCTTCTTTCTATCTTTGGGCATCAAGTAAGGCAAAATTCTTCTCTTTGTTGTTCATTTGTGCTATTTGGGTGGTTGATTTTGAATTACTTCTATTGTTCTATATATTTTATTCAAATGGCCCCTAAGACTAAGAGATAAATAGGGAAACAACCTCAAGAATATGATGAGAGCAAATTTGCTAGTTTGAGGCTAGTGAAAGATATATTAGGATGATGCACACTAGAAAACTCATTCCTGAGAGAGGATTTAATATCATAAAGAGAGCAAACCCAACCTTGTATAGAATGCTTATTGATAGGCATTGGGGTACATTTGCTAGCAAACCATCTCATTTCCTCACAAATATGGTTAGAGAATTCTATGTTAATGCAGAAGATCATAGGAATGGTAAGGTGAGAATGAGGCGCAAAACAGTTTCTTTTAGAAGCACAGCTATCAATAGATTCTATGGGCTCTTTGACATAGCAAACAGTGAGTATAATGCATATGTGTCTAATATTAATTATGAAGAAATTTGCAATACTCTCTATATTCCGGGCACTACATGGAAAATGACAAGTGATACCCCTATAACCTTGCCCGGTGCTTCTCTGACTGTCAATGCTCGAGCTTGGCAATATTTTGTATGTCAGAGATTGATGCTTGCTTTACACTATAGTGACCTGACTGTTGAGAGCTGTTCTGATTTATGTCATTTTGATGGGCATGACTATTGACGTGGGCCATATCATATTTAATTCTATCATACACACTGTGCAACAAAAGCTTGGATTGTACTTCCCTTCCTTAATTACCAAATTATGCATCCAAGCCGGAGTCCAGTACAGTCCTGATGAGGAAGTCTAGTAACCTAAGAAGCCCATCGATGATGGCATGCTTAATATGATTAAAACCTCAAGGCTGCCAATTCTGGGAGAGAGAGCGGTGATTCCAGCCCCTCCTCCCCCTAGGCATTTCACTGTTGTAGAGTGCCTTGAGTGTTTAAAGAATCGTGTTGATGAGCATCAGAAACTCTTGCATTATAGATTTGATCATCAGGAACGATTCTTGGCTAGGCAAGCCGATTATCAAGCGAGAATGTACTCTTCTTTTGGTTAGATGTACCACCGCCTTACCTCCGCCACTGGTTATGACATGGATCATTTTCCCATTTTGCCACCCTATGTAGGTTCATCTTTTGATCCAACTCCTGAGGCAGGTGAAGAGAATGAAGAAAATGAAGAGAATGAAGGAGAGGATGATGACATGGAGGATTAGTTTTGGGTTCTATTTTGTTTGTTTCCTTTTATTTTATTTATTATCGGATAACTATACTAACATTTTTTTTCTTCTTTTTTCTTTTTCGTTATTTTATTTTTCGTACTTTCTTTTCATTTTTAGTTATTTCTTTCCATTTCATGTGTTAACCTAACATACGGTGGGAATCTTAATAGTACACCGTAGTTGCTTTCTTTTTGTTGTGTTGTTCTATGTTGTAGATCGGAATTTCAGCAAGAAGAATGCCCTGCAGTTCACATGATGGTGCACAATTTTTAGCTTCTGTGCACTTTTTCTTTCAAAGGGAGTTTCCTTTCCTTTATCTTTAGCATTGTGGACAATGTCTATATTAAGTTGGGGGTGGAGGAAACACATTTCTTATTACATACCATTGAACTGCTTTGTGTTACTTTCCCTTTTTTTTATCTGTTTTTAGGATGCTTTGTGTTAAGCCTTGGAGTTGATTCACATGTCAATGATATGAACTTAATTGAGATAGCATATAGCATTTAGAAGAAGTTAAATCTTGCTTCAGTTTGAGAATAAATTAAGTGTTGATCTTCTTTGGTTTGAGACTCTGGTTTGTGGTAAGATTACATGATTAGTCTAAAGCATTTAGAGAAGTTTTATGTGTGATTATTTTGTGAATACTTTTGAGGTCTCGACAAGCTCTAGAACTTATTTGATAATCACTTGAGGCGAAATCCTAGAATGCACACTACTTAGGATATGATTTAGGCCATTTTTGGACCGTTTAAGCCTTCCAAACTTATCCGTGCTATATTTATCGCTAGTCACCTGTTTAAGCCTTTTCTTAAAAAAATTTGAGCCTTGTTTCTTTCGATAACCCATTTACCCACCTGTATGAGCCTAAAAATATTTTATCCTTACCTTACTTTTAAGAGAACTTAGTTTATACACATTTGTTGAGAAGCACTTAAGAGAAGTAAGGATGGAAATATGGAAAAAATATTATTACCATAACCCAAGTACATTAAAAGAGATAAGTTGGGGGTTGTGAAAAAGAGTAAAAAAAATGAAAACAGAGGTGAATGGTTATGTGCCAAAATACAAAATAAAAAAAAAGAAGTGAATTATGGCAAAGAAAGAAGAAAAAAAAATGGTGATTTATTGCGAGAAATGCTCGAAAAATGGTTGAAAGAGTTGGGTGTTGAAGGTTATCCAGTGCTTAAAGTGATTCTGTTTAAAACTAAGAGATTAAGTTCTTTTACTTGTTGAATACTTCTCGTTCTTTCTTGACCTTTACCTTAGCCTAACGTTACAAGCTTATTAAATGACCTATTGATCCGATGTAGTGTGATTTTTCTACATAGTGGAGAGTGATTTGAAAAATGAGCTTATGGAGCTTGATTTGTTATTGATGTCACGCAATTTAATATGTGTTTAGAGGCTAAGACTTGTATTTATGCTATGTTGTGCATAAAATCATCCGGGTGTTCGGACTAATGGATTGTGGTAAGATGGATGTTAAGAGTCGATAACAATTTTAAGGTTGACATTTGAATTATTTTTGGACTTTAGTGATATTTAATGATTCTATTTGTTGTGTGTTATGCATGATTTTTGAGACAAAAATTCTGAATCACTCTTGGTTTAACGCTAATATTGCTGTATTTTGTTTTGATTTCCAATAAAGAATTCATTCCATGTTTTTCGCTTGAATTGCTAGGGACTAGCAATAAGCTATTTGAGGGTTATGATGAGAGTCATAAAATGCATCTTAACAGTACTTATTTGTTAGCATTTTAGGGTTGATCTAGGGTTGAATTACTCATTTATACCTTAACAATTCTAAAAGGTCATTCTTGGATCATTGATATATTTCGGTGCATTTTCAGGTACTTTGAGTTCAAAGGAGATGCAAAAGCTATCAATGATTAAAGTGCTAAGATTCCATGCATAACGGAGTGTCGAAGTGGTTACGGAGAAGCAAAGAAGGAAAAAAATTCAAGTCCTCAGTGTGTGCCACGGCTTGGCCCAAGGGGCGCCGCGGGCTACAGAACCACCACCATCTTTGAATCACCATGGGTGTCGCGGCCTCTAGCAAGGCTCTAATCTCGGACCAAAGGTGTGCGCCGCTGCCTGGAAAGGTTGAGGTGCGGTGCGCACACGATCCCCTGACCTAATTAGGGCTTCCAAATAGTATTTTTGAGCCTAAATACCCCAAAACCTTATGGTCTATATATAGAACATTAAGGGTTTGCAGCCTCCAGGTCTGTTTTTGTGCTGGAAATCAAGGGAGAGCTCCATATTCTTCATCAAGCTTGAGCCTCATGGCCAACTAATCTCCAAGCAAGGCAAATGGGTGAATTCTTAGATGTAGTTGTTCTTATTTTTCATTCTTGATTCAGTTGTAAGGATTTATTGTTCAATATTACTTATGATTTACTCTTTGATTAAGTAAGAATTAGAGGATTTACTCTTAATCTGGTGATTGCATCTTCCTCCTCCATATAAGTTTAGTCAAGCTCTTCTTATGTCAAGTTGTTTAGATGTGATTGATTTCGGTACATTTATCTTATAGATTGTCCATTACTGTAGTATTTTCATTGAGATATATTGTCGTTTCTTGATAATCTATGAGATAGGTCATGTGTGCTTGAATCGAAACTAAAGGGTAATTTATAGCAATTACATTAGGGTGTTCATGTGCTTTAATTGAATATTTACTGATTGCTTGTTTGGAATGTGAAACTAGCAATTGAGATAAACCAATTGAATCGAGAGTGGAGCAAGGCAACGAACTTAGGAAGGATTCCCGGAACCTTGTTGTTTCCTCATTTATATTCTTCATTATAATTACACAACTCCTTCACATTATTTCATCATCAAAACTCATATTCTTTCATTTAACCGTTATCGTTCGTATTAAGGTTCACAATTTCTCTTGTAGTTTGCGTTTCCTCGTGGGATCAACACCTCATCTATACACAATAACCGTGTGATAGTTTGAGCGTAATCAAAAAACTTTGTTAGAATGTATTCAGATCATGTCCCTATTTTGTTTTTGACTATGAGTTTGGTTCTTTCTCCCAAACCTTTTCGGTTCTTCAAAGTTTGGTCTAAGCATGATCAATTTAAGGACTTCATTAAAAGTTGTTGGGATCAAATAGTGGTTAGGCCTTCTATGATTTGGCTACACTAGAATTTAAAGCATGTTCGATAACAACTTATACACTGGAATTGGGAGTTTTTTGGGGATGTAAACAGGCAAATCCAATTGGCTCAAGATGAGGTAATTAAGGTTGAATGTAATTTACAAATGCTTTTTCTACAGATCATGTGACTGATATGTGTGCAGTTCAACAAAATTTGAACAGAGTTTTGTGGATTAAGGAATCTATGGCAAGAAAGAAAGCTCGGATTAAATGGTTAAGAGAAGGAGATCGTAACACTAAGTTCTTCCAAGCTTCAATTAAAGAAAAAGTTATTCACTCTAAGTTTAAAATGCAGTTAGAGGATGGTTCATGGTTAACCGATGATAAAAATTGGGGAAACTACATATGTGCATTTTCAAGAGTTGTTCACATTGTTTAAACCAAAGGTGTCTTCGGTTTATTTGTTGCGATGTGTACCTCATTTGGTAACGGTTGCACAAAATAGGCAGTTATGTGCTATACTAGATATGAAGAAGATTTATGGTGCCATTACGGATTTTGATCTTGATAGTGCCACAGGGGTGGATGGTTTTATTGATTATTTCTTTTGGACTTGTTGGGATATTATTGATATAGATGTCATTGAAGTTGTGTAAGACTTCTTCCATGGGGGAACCCTTCCTAAATCTTTCATCTCCACAAACTTGGTTTTTCTTCCTAAAATAAATAACCCTAAGTCATTATCTGAGTTATGGCGTATTAGTTTTTGTAATTTCATGTACAAAATTATCTCGAAGATCTTGTGTACCAGATTAGCTCATTTTCTTCCAAATTTTATATTTACAAAGCAATCTGGTTTTTTTGGTGGTTGTAGTATTCATGAACAATCTACTTTGGCCCATGAAATGATAAATAATATCAATAAGAGTACTCAAGGGCCGAATATGGTGTTTAAGATAGACATATCTAAAGCTTATGACATAATAGAACAGAGGTTTTTTTTTTTTTTTTTTTTTTGGCACTCTCAAGCAATTTGGGTTTTCTGAAACTTGGTGTGATCTTATTTTCATATGTATTTCAAATGTATGGTATTCAGTTTCGATAAATGGTTCTCAACATGGATATTTTTACTTCTTCTAGAGGTTTGAGACAATGTAACTCACTTTCTCCTTTTTTTTATTTATTCTAGTTGATGATGTTTTTTCAAGGAATCTGAATCACTAGGCGAACTAAGGGTTGATAGATCGAGATAGTCTTTTGGGGGTCGCTCTTGGAATCTCCCATTTTTTGTTTGCCGATGATATACTAATTTTTTTTAATGGTATCAAGAATTTTGTTGACGCTTATACGCAGATTTTGAAGTCATATGAGGAAGTGTCTGGCCAATGGATAAATTGATCAAAAAATTCTTTTATTGGGAGTAGGAATTGGAGTGCGACCAAGGTGGCTTTGATGAAGTAATGGTCTTCTTTATTCAATGTGTCGAAGCCTATTTGGTACTTGGGCGTTTCTTTTTTCAAAGGTCGGTGTTATGGGCAGTATTTCTTGTATTTGGAGGACAAAATCAAGAGGAAATTATCTCAATAAAAATCAAAATTATTGTCAATAGGTGGCAAGCTTACTTTGATAAAAAGTGTTATTGGGTTCATTCCGATTCATGCTCTTTCTAGGAGTACTTTTGAATAAGCTTGAAAAGATGTTTGCGGCATTCTTTGGGAGTCATAGTGTTAACAAAAAACATAATTGGACTGCTTGGGAGACTGTACGTAAGCCTTACAAGGAAGGGGGTTTGGAGGTGAAAAGACTCAAGGAAGTACTAGCTTCTTTGCAAGCCAAATTGGCTTGGAGTTTTATCCATGCTAGATCCTTTTGGGCAAGTTAGATAAGGCAAAAACATAGGAATCCTATTGAAAATTTATCTATGCCATGGTATAGTTCTCATGTTTGGAAATCCATGTTGCCGCACATAAGGGTAGTCTTGTTCAATTCCACTTGGGTTTTGGGGAAAAGGTCACGTGCCTTTATTGGGAGGCGAGATGGCACAATGAGCAGATTAATGGTCAGGACTTGCCTTTTCCTCATAGCTTCGTTGTAGAAATTATGGATAATATGGATCACTTTCAAGAAATTAAATCTTGCTTTCCTAATTTGATTAGCGTCTTAGATTCTATCAGGTTAGCGAATGTTCCTTATAGGTTAGTTTGGGAGCATTCAGATTTATAAAATTTTTCTTCCAAAGAGTACTAGGACTTGTGTAGGGTTAAAGGCTTGGATTTTAAATGGTCTAAGAAAATTTGAACATTTGGGTCCCTACCAAGGTTTCGTGCTTTATATGGAGATTGTGGCATAGAAGGTTACCCATAGATGGTAATGTTCAGGGTATTGGGATCTCTTTGGCTTCTAAATGTACTTGTTATACTATGCCTAACAAAGAGTCGATTGCCCATGTTTTGTGCATAGTGAGGTTGCTCATCAGGTATGGGGTTACTTTGGGTCTCGTTTGAATGTTAATATTGCTGGTTCTTTCCAAGCATTAGCAGAGGCTTGGTTATACAAATCTAGTTTTTCCACACAAACAGGTTTCATAAAAGAGCTTACTTTTAGTTTCATATGCTGGGAAATTTGGCTAGCATGGAACTAAGTTGTTTTTTATGGTGTGCTTATGGCGGCTACTCATATGATTGGTAATATACTTTATTGGCTATATGATTTACAAAAAATTTTTGCCAAAATTTTCTTTTAATTATATTGAACTACTATGCGTATCTTCATTATGTTTAATTGTGAAAAATGCTAGTCCAATTCGTGGTAAATAGGTCTGTTAGGTCTCTCCGCATAATGAGAGCGTTAAATTAAATTGTGATGGTTCTATGATATTCAAAAGGTGCGATTAGGGGAATTTTTCGTCATTCTGACTCCTCTATGGTGTTAGGTTTGGAACATGTGGGTCCCTACCAAGGTTTCGTGTTTTATGTGGAGATTGTGGCATAGAAGGTTACCCATAGATGGTAATATTCAGGGTATTGGGATCTCTTTGGCTTCTAAATGCACTTGTTATACTACACCTAACAAAGAGTTGATTGCCTATGTTTTTGTGCATAATGAGGATGCTCATCAGGTATGGGGTTACTTGGGCCCCATTTGAATGTTAATATTGCTGGTTCTTTCCAAGCATTGGTGGAGGCTTGGTTATACAAATCTAGTTTTTCCACACAAACGGGTTTCACAAAAAAGCTTACTTTTAGTTTCATATGCTGGGAAATTTGGCTAGCATGGAACCAAGCTGTTTTTTATGGTGTGCTTATAGCGACTACTCATGTGATTGGTAATAAGCTTTATTGGCTGTATGATTTACAAAAGTTATTTGTGCCAAAATTTTCTTTTAATTATATTGAACTACTATGTGTATCTTCATTATGTTTAATTGTGAAAAATGCTAGTCCTATTCGTGGTAAATAGGTGTGTTAGATCCCTCCGCATGATGAGAGTGTTAAATTAAATTGTGATGGTTCTATGATAAATTCAGAAGGTGCAGCTGGGGGAATTTTTCGTCATTCTGACTCTTCTATGGTGTTAGGTTTCTCCAAATATTTTGATAGAAGTAATAATATGCAAGGTGAAACATAAGTGGTTTTATATGAATTGCATTTGGTAAGAGAACAAGGCATTGTTGTTACATGTTTTGAAAGTGAATCCAATGTGTTGGTTGACATTTTAAATAATTGTGTGAAGGCACCTTGGGATTTGGTTGATAATTCTTCTTGCAGGTATCTCTATTCAACATATTTATAAGGTAATAAGGTGATAGATGGTTTGGCAAAGCATAGTTACACTCATCGTCAAGTGGAGCTCTATTGGCCACAGAATACTCTTCTTGAAAGTTGTAAATTAACTTTTAAGAGTGATTTACATAATATTGCAACTTATAGAAAAATGTAATTGTTTTTCATTATTGGGTCAGGCTTAAGAAACCTCTAAGGTTAGGTTTTATGCCCCTCTTATTTGTACTCTTTTTTTTAAAAAAAAAATATTAATAGATAGACAGGGGTCTTGCCAAAGCTGCTTTACCACAAGGATGTGTTTTTAAAAAAAAACAGAAGAAGATAATTTTGTTTGTTTTTGGAACCAGGTTGTAGGTGATATTTCCATCTTGTGCAAGTTTATGTAGATCTAGTGTTATGTGGGGACAATTGCCTACACCAGGCTCTATGTAGACCCATCTTTATAGATACTTTTCGTTCTTTATCCTCTTTCTTCTTCACCCTTTGTCTCTCTACCCATCTATCTTAAGGTTAACACCGTTAAAAGTTGATGTTTTCTGATTTTATTTATTTCATTTAAAAATCCAATCCTAATAAAAATATTAAGAAAAAAATTAAGAAATATTATTTTTATAATTTACAAACACAAACATAATTAAGAGAGATTTATTTATTTTATTTTCAAATCCAAAACCTTACTAAGATATTGTCTTTTAATATACAAACACAATTCAATTAAGAGTTTTTTTTTATATTTACAAGTCCTAAACCTAATTAAGAAATTTTAAAGTTTAAAAGATTGTATTTGATGAAGAATCATGTATACTCAAATGTAATTTTTGAACAAGAGAGTGGTATTGAGGTCTTGAGTTTAATTTTTTAGATTAATAATTTTTTTATAATTAAAAATTATTGTGTGAATAAGAAAAAAATAAAAAAAAATTAGTTCATCATTATAAATAAAAAAAATATGTTTTTCCACTTATGAGAAACACGTTTTAGATCTTCTAGATAGAGTCTTCTGAGAACTGAGACCCGCAAAACAAAAAGGTCAAAAAAACAGAAATAATAAAAAGTCCAGTAAAACAGAGGGGCGCACTTAGAAGGCGGCTTCCTCGCCCACGAAAACAAGGGACTAATCCATAAATAGAACATTCCTATTCTTCTTCTATTACTCACTGACCTTGCAAAAAGGCACGATTACCATCCATCTACTCACATCACATGAACTATAGACACACCAGAATTAACGTTAGATAGAAGAACAAGAGGAATTTTTGGTAAAAACACCGCTTGACCTTACTCCCTGTTTCGTTGTATCTTCAATCTTCAATCTTAATCTGATTTCTCACGTTCCATCCTCCGTAGCTCTTTGCCGCTTCTTTGTATTATTATTATTATTATTATTATTTTTTTCATGTTTAATCTTCCCCCCCCCCCTATTGTCTCGTTCTTTTTATTAATCTCTGTAATTGTCTTTTTCTTTTGACCTGTCAATGGATCTGCGATGTTTCTTGAGGGTAAATAGTTTCCCTATTGTTTAAATTTTTAATTTGTTGATTATCGTAGTCTTAGTCTCCCTATTTAATTCTTAAAATCTATCGTTTGGTTGCCGAGAAAATTAACGAAAATGACAAATCTCAATATCTAAAGTTAGGCTCTCATAGTGACCTAGCAAAGCGAAAATGATTTCTTCTGATTATTAAATTGGGTAATTTTGTAATGGCAGAGTATAGGAAATGGCGAATATAGACATAGAGGGAATATTGAAGGAACTCCCTAACGATGGGCGTGTCCCGAAGACGAAGATCGTATGCACTCTGGGCCCGGCTTCACGTTCAGTGGAAATGGCGGAGAAGCTTTTGAGAGCTGGCATGAACGTAGCACGCTTCAACTTCTCCCATGGAAGCCATGAGTACCATCAAGAGACCCTCAACAACCTCCGTATTGCCATGGCAAACACCCAGATCCTCTGCGCCGTCATGCTCGATACCAAGGTCCCTTTTTGTTTTGTCCTCTTAATTGTTTTCTTATTATGCTTTCTACTTGCTACTTACTAAGTTACTTGCCCCTCCGTTATTTAATTGCATTCCAACTAATCCCTTATATAAAAAAATTCCAGATGTTATGCTCTTTAGAGTCCAATGGACTAATGAGAGGCTTGATTTTTTTGAATTAATGAGAGGCTTGATTGGAAGGGAAAAGGGAAGGAAAAAGAAAAGAAAGAAAAGGAAATAGGGTAGTGACAAAGAGAAATTCTTGTCTGGCACGGTGCTGGACAAATTTCTTGGGCAAGGCATACACAAAATTACAAGTCTCATAAACAATTAAATAAATTACGGAAGTTACTAGTGAAGCTTCTTACGTTCCAGGATTGAATCCCTGAAACCTAAACCTGATAAAGGGTGGAATATGCTGACTGACTAAAATATGTGGATGATATTTCAGGTGTTTCTGTAGGAAGCAACCCATATTGCCTGGTATCCATACTGTGTTAGTCTTGTAATCTTCTTAGTTTAACTGATGCCACGTAAACATTCTGAACTAGCCATAGATGCCTTAAGACCCTTTTTGAATCATTTTGGTTCACCAATCTCAGACAATAGGTAGGTACAGCAATTGACTGCTTGTCATATTGGATAAGGGAAATGATGTTCAAAGTTTCATATGCCGAGCTCCGAAATCTACTTGCATGGGGCTTAACTATGACAAGAAAAAGAGAGCTAATGTAGATGAAATGCTGAAGAAAAGCCTTTATGAAACATCTAACCATAAATCAGTCAGCAACATACTTATACATTATGACCCAATGTTTATGATGTATTGCTGTCATATCAATGAATCCCACCTCTCCAAATCTTTTTTTTTTTCTTTTCTTAAGTAGTGCTTAGGTTTTTGTTTCTCTTCTTTGATTCTTCTCTAGCTCCTTGAGGGGCTAATTTCTTTATGAACTCTTTGCAACATGTAATTGGTTTTTCTGGCTGTTGCCACCTTTCGTATATCATCCTGATAAGCACTTTTCAGATCTTTTTTTACAAGTTAAAAAGAAACACTGAATGACCTCCCTTTACGGAGTTTTGTATTCACCTAATATGGCATCTTAATTTTAAATTTTGGCTTTGGCTCCTTGGAGTTCAAGTTCACCAATCCAAAAATGTTGTGGGGATTGTGGTTTGTAGATCTCTATTTTGTTGTATCTCTGGATGTCTATTCTGCCTTATCTCTGCATGTTTGTATGTGATTTTTTACCGCTGGCAATAATAGCCAGTGTAAGATGGGGCACTTTGTTTATTACAACTAGAAGTTGATATAATAATTTGGTTTAGATTATATAGATTTCTTAACTTCACAAAATCTCTAGGGTCAAATTTCATTGTAGTGGCAGCCCTGGTCCCTTAGCATCTATTCTATCTCTCTGTAATTCACTCCAATTGATCATTCCGAGTCTCAGCTGCATTTCTCTCTTTATTTCACTACCTTGCCAACCTCAAAATTTCCCAAGTGCAGTTGTCACTCTAGAAGTTCGCTGTAAATTCAATTAATCAAACCAACTACTACTGGACATTAATTACAAAATTAGGAAATGGATAGAAAATGAATCAAATTGTTATGTTGTTTTCTATTTGGCAGATAAAACAAAATAAAAATTAGACAAAACAGCCAAACTGTGTATACAGGTTGTGTTTGTTGGTGCTTAGAACATGGTGAGAAAAAAAAATTTAATCACATAAGACTTGATATACACATCATAGAAGATTCAATGTGCAAATGTGTTGAAGTATTTTTGACAGGTCCCTACTTGTAAAATGTGAAAGGTACAGGTTGTATGGCTTGATGCATGTTATATATAATATCTAACCTTTTACTATTTTTATTGTCAGAAAATTATTACTTGAGTTCCAATACAAGGAAACCATTGGCATAGTAATGACTTACGAATACTCTTGAATTCCATTACAATTTTCCTCTTTTACAAGAATTTTAAAAAATACTTGTTCATTTTGGTTAGAAAAAGAGAGAATGTTTGGAAATCCTAAGATGCATGGACTTCCCATAGTGTAATTTACATACCTGGATGTCAAAACTCAGATTTGGACTTGTGTGATTGACGAATGGCTCGCTTTATATATTTTGTATCACATACTTTTCTGCCTCCTAATAATAGGAAGCTGGAAATGAGTAAACCTAATGGGGGTTTTTGATATTTTTTTCTATGCTGGTGCAATGCAGTGAAATTGTAAATATTTTACAACCAATTGGTGAAGTTTGTTGGTAGCCATTCTTATTTAGTTAATCAATCATAGTTTTTATGCTGTTTCTTGGTGTCAGAAGCTCTTTGTATGTATAGTAGTTCTTATGATGCATGTTATCAAAATGGATGTATCATATGTATAATTGACAATATGATCAAATGTAGAAGATTCTAATCTTCCCACGCAAATTTTGGGTTTTCCTAGTTTTTCTTTTTCTCCTTTTCAAAAGGGTTTGTTTGATATAATTATCAAATGTTTGTCAAGACTTGCTTTTGACATAAAGTGGAACAAAAAGATAATCCCAATTGGTAGATAGAAAGTTAAATAATCAGCAATCTGTCATCTACCTAGATCAGTGTTGCAGATTCACCTAGGTGAATGCATGCTACATATATATTCTGGTCTACCAGGCTGATTAGTCTCATATTTTAAGTCTTCTTTTCAATTAATGCATTAAAGTCTGAAGAGCATGTTTTCATGCTTGCTAGCTTTTCACTTTTGTTTTGTTAATTCTAAATACTCTTATCATGCCTATAACTTGAATATGCTTGACTTCATTTTTATTAACTATTCTACTGTGTATTGTACTCCTCTTTCTTGTTGCAGGGACCTGAGATTCGAACTGGTTTCCTAAAGGATGGAAAACCTATTCAGCTTAAGGAAGGCGAGGAAATTACTGTAACCACTGATTACAACATCAAGGGAGATGAGGAGATGATTTCCATGAGCTACAAAAAGCTTCCCGTGGATGTGAAGCCTGGAAATACCATCTTGTGTGCAGATGGCACCATCAGTCTTAATGTCTTGGCCTGTGATCCTCAGTCTGGAACAGTGAGATGCCACTGTCAGAACACTGCGATGCTTGGTGAAAGGAAAAATGTCAATTTACCTGGTGTAGTTGTGGATCTTCCAACACTTACAGAAAAGGATGAGGAAGATATTTTGAAGTGGGGTGTTCCAAACAACATTGATATGATTGCTCTTTCATTTGTACGAAAAGGTTCAGATCTTGTTAATGTTCGCAAGGTCCTTGGGTCCCATGCCAAGCGTATAATGTTAATGTCAAAGGTAAGTTGATTTCTTTCAATGCTTAGTTGTCCAGGTGTTATTATTATTTGTTGTTGTGGTCAAAACGAGGAGTGGCTTTATGTCATCATACAAATTATAAAAATCTTAAATCATAATACTACTTAGCTTTCAATTTGCCTCCATAGAAGTATGTTGGATAAAATTTATGCATTTCATATGTAACATAGTTTAGATTATAGCTTTCTAGTGTGAGTTTATATGCTCATATGAAAAACCTGGTTTTTGCAGTCTCCTAGCCTGTGTAACTATTTCCTTAGTGCAGTTGGTATATACATTTAAGAACTTGCTCTTTACTTTTGGAGGAAGCAGCCTTTTTGGTGATTGATTTGATTTGTGATTTTTTTTCAAAAGGTTGAAAACCAGGAAGGAGTTATCAACTTTGATGAGATCCTGCGTGAGACTGATGCATTCATGGTTGCTCGTGGTGATCTTGGCATGGAAATTCCAGTTGAGAAGATTTTCCTGGCACAAAAGATGATGATTTATAAGTGTAATCTTGCAGGCAAGCCTGTGGTCACTGCCACTCAAATGCTTGAGTCTATGATTAAGTCTCCCCGACCCACCCGCGCTGAAGCTACTGATGTTGCTAATGCTGTCCTCGATGGAACTGATTGTGTCATGCTCAGTGGTGAGAGTGCTGCTGGGGCTTATCCTGAGATTGCTGTGAAGATTATGCGTCGAATTTGTATTGAGGCCGAATCCTCTCTTGACTATGGGGCCATCTTTAAGGAGATGATACGATCAACTCCACTTCCTATGAGCCCATTGGAGAGTCTTGCATCGTCAGCTGTACGAACAGCTAACAAGGCTAAAGCAAAACTCATTGTTGTCCTGACGCGTGGTGGGACCACAGCCAAGTTGGTTGCCAAATACAGACCAGCCGTTCCTATCCTATCTGTAGTTGTCCCGGTCTTGACGACTGATTCTTTTGATTGGACCTGCAGTGATGAGGCACCAGCAAGGCATAGTCTGATATACAGGGGTTTGATTCCCATACTGGGAGAAGGATCTGCTAAGGCTACTGATGCTGAATCTACTGAGGTGATTTTGGAAGCTGCTCTTAAGTCTGCCACAAAGAAGGGCTTGTGCAAGCCAGGTGATGCTGTTGTAGCACTTCACCGTATAGGAGCTGCGTCTGTCATTAAAATCTGCATGGTGAAATGATGGAGAGAAAGCAAAATGTCTTGATTGGGTTCTCAAGGCTACGGCAAGAAAGGTGGATTATTATTTTTTTGCTTTTAAGACTCTTTTATGCTTATGATATGTTGACATAGTACTGGATTTAGCTATTTCCTGTTATGCCATGAGCTATTTTACAAGGTACTTTGGTTATATTTCTTATTAGCTAGTGTTATGGAGCATTTTGATTTCATTATGTGGCCTGGTAAGAAAGTGATGGCCAGGATTTCCTGAAAGTATTTCTGGTTATGGTTTTACCTTACAGACCCATTTAGGGTCTGTTTGTTATGTGAGAAATCAGTATGGAAGTTATAAATTTGTAAGAATTGACAAACTTTGGTTTTTCATTTGAAAAATTTCATGAGAACTATAATTTCCCTAGAAATAACAGTTCTCATAAAATATGAGAATTCTAACTCTCACCAAATATGTTGTGAGAAATGTCAATTCTCATTTTTTCATCATAACAATAATTACACATAATAAATTAAAATTTTGATTCTAATATTAAAATCTTGAGAATCAATGGATTCATAAGAAATAAAACTCTAGTAAAATGAATACTCTTAGTGAATTCTCAGAAGGAAGACTTTGGATAAAAGAGGAACTGGCCTTAATTAGTTGTGTTTCTATGGTCGCAATGATTGAGCATATGAATGTATGCACACGGCTTTGAATTAATGGTTTTTCCATTTATAAAGCATTAGTTTCTTTAACTTAGATGTAGACTTTATAACTTTAATGTAGATGTATAGTTCAGAAGTTGCAGACATATCTTTTAGCTTTATTTGTATAATAATATAACATTGGTCAAGTGTATCAAAACCGTTGAATGTGCGTTCTAGAAGGTGTGGTTGAAAGATGGCCGAGGACTGTTTTGTTGTTGGATGAATTGAAATTTGATACAATTGATGATGAGGTATACTTTTCATATTTATGGAAGTTTCTGTAAATGAGAAGTCAATTATACTATTTATAAAAAAAAAAAAAAAATGAGAAGTCAATTACTAGTTAGTAGTAGTATGTTGCAAGGAGCTTGTTTCTTTCTTTGTTTTGTTGGTTATTGATTTTTTTTTGGGAGGAATGTAGTAATTTTCTTAGGTAAGTTGGAAGATTTTCAGTGTGCTTTTGTTTCATTCATTTATCACTTTTTTTAATTGCTGAAACTTTGGGGTAACCACTACCCTCCAAAGGTGGGTAAGTCTTTACTCGATAGGTTCCTGAATGGGGAAGGTATTTTTGTTTTTTAAACGATATATCCTCTTGATGGAACTTGACAGAGCAAAATTTACAAAATCAATTTCACTTTCTGCAGTTGTAGCGTCTCTGCAAGTTTTTTAATGTCTTCCTCCATTGAGGGGCAACTTCTGGTTTTGCTCTTGGTGGAACTTAACAGAGCAAAATTTACTGATAGCTTTGCTAGCTCTAAGTCCAGTGGGGATATTGATACAAGCTTGAATTTTAGGCAGTGCTCGTTTTTGGATTTCCAAATCATCTTATTTCAACTAATATTTTTGAAGATGTTCTGGGGTCGTTTCAAGGCGAAGTAATGGTAAAACGCTTCGAGGGCCTTATATAGGCGTGTCTTAAAAGACTCGTGTTTTCAATTGGATCATGTCTCGCACATAAGTGTACGGCTTTCATGTTTAATTGTTAAGGCGTAGGTTTTATAAGTAATTTTTTAATGTTTAATTAGTTAAAAATATTGTCAGTCATTTTTATTTTTACTTTTATATGGTTATTTTATTTAGGTTATTGTTTTTTTAAATGTTTTAAATTCTTAAAGCATTTGGAATAGATGATTAATTTACTTAGTATGTTGTTATTTACTACTTATTTTTTAATCAATTATTTTCTTAAAATAAAATAAATAGTTAAAAAATGAATATCTCGACGTCTCAATCGTCAAATGTCTTTAGCTTTGTAAACACTGATTTTAGCCATAATCAATTTTCTTTTTCTCGTTTGTAACTTTTGTTGTGGGGATGGAATTTGGTCGAAGGGGTTTGTCATGTGTCAATTTCAAACCCAAAAGAGTCTCTTATCAAGTGTCCAGAAAAGAAAAGGATCTTGATTCTGGAATCTTGTTTCTCTTTCCTCTCATCTAGGTGTCATAAACCCAAACGAAACGTCATTTTCGCATATAAGTTTTTGTAATTTAAATGTGTCTGCATTAAGTGTATGATAGTGATTTTTTATTTACATAATAAAAAAGAAGAGAAAGCAGCGTACAAAATTATATGGAAGAAATTTTGTTGGTGGTTGAGGCGTGAGTATCATCATAATGGATTTTTGATGCTGGCATATTGCCTTGTGTGTGGACTGTGGAGTCCTTTCTGTTGACCAAAAGACAAAATAACATTTCTTGGTGGACCATATACATCATGTTGGACCCCGTATATATATATATTAAAGATTTTATCTTTAAAATTTATTTATATATAAATAATAATTAAATAAAAAAAATAAATGTAAATAAAAACAATTATTTAAAGTGTTCAATAATTTTTTATTTACAATCTTGAACAAATGATATTGCTTTATTAATATTTAATTACAATTTAAAAAAAAGGATAGTTGCCGGTTTTGTGAAAATGAAACTTATATGTTTTTGTGATTAAGATTGCCACAACCACGGTGAAATAGCTCAAAAACTCAGTTTTATTGTACTCCGTAGATTACGACTCGCTAGCTCTTGATGAGTTTTTCCAATTATGTAATCAAAATTAATTGTTGAAGCAATCACGACTTGCTAGTAAATATTGAAATCATGAATTATTTAATTAGTCAGTATGCCAATTAAATCAAGGATGAAGATATTAACATTCTATAAATTACTATAAATATTCTATTTATTTTTTTTAAACTTACAATAATACCTTTAATTAAAGTTTTCATGATACAATTTTTTTTATTAATTATGTTATTTCTTCATCGAAGACTGTTTATTTCTTAACTTTTACCGTAACTTTTCTTTCTTTATTATCTTTTTTCTTTTATTTCTTCTTTCTCTCTTTTGTTTTTCTCCATTTTCCTTTAATTTTTTTTAAAGACATAAATTCAATTTCTACGTGACAAA
Organism: Bretschneidera sinensis; assembly: GCA_023935145.1. Lineage (NCBI taxonomy): Eukaryota > Viridiplantae > Streptophyta > Magnoliopsida > Brassicales > Akaniaceae > Bretschneidera > Bretschneidera sinensis. Next base: position 71,849,136 of record CM043697.1, on the reverse strand, counting down.
ATCATACTACAGACAAAAAATCTAATTTCTTAAAATTTAACATTGTCAACTAGTAGTTTTAAATAAATTGATTAAAAATAGTCATTAATTCTCTAGTCTTGAGAATTATTAATGTTTAAGGTGAAACACATATTTCGTCAGTTGATTGTCCATTATTATGAGAAAAAAAAATGAAAAAATAATTAAATTCTAGAAAAAAAGTTTTAACCGCAAAAATAAAAAGGTAAATAGTTAGATGTGAAGTAGTAATTAATAAACGATTTTGTATTATGAAAACTTGTAAAGAAAATATATGATAGTAATTGTATTTCAAAAGTGAAATTGAGTATTTAACTTTAATTAAGTATGTTAGTGTAAGTTTCGGAAACAAAAAAAAAATAGAGTATCAATAACCATTTGTGGAGTGTTAATATCAATACCCTTAAATCAAATGTATTTAGGTATTCAAGTTAATAATGTCTTATATATATATATATATATATATATATATATATATATATATATATATATAAAAAGAGACTTAAGGATAGGGTAGAATTCTCATTCTAGTAAAAATAAGCTAGTAAATATTGAATGAAAGTCTACAGTCCCTTCAGTAAGAAATTATTTGTAGGTGTTAAGATCTACGAGTAATTTTCTGGGTACCTTTAATTTTGTCTAATTAAATTAGACAAGACAAAGCAAGATAATTCTCTTAGTCCTGACAAAATATTAGAATGGTTATTGAGCAAGCAAATATTACAAAAATAAATGGAATATATGCACCTCTTGGTGTTATAGTGGTCATGTGTTGTCTATTGTTGAAATTTCAGTCTTCTCTCTATCACATTTGTTGGGTACCTTTAATTTCTACCTCTTTTGGCCTTTATTAATTATTAGCCAAAATTATGTCCACAATTTTATAATCTCATAGAGCATCTTCTAGTGCTAAAATAATCGATTTACCGTTAACATCTCCTGCATCCATCCCAAGAAACTTTATTTTTTTTTATTTGTTCTGACCAAATAAAGAAAGGTAAAGCTAATACCCTAGTCCTAATCATTTTTTTATTGCAAATTTTGCTGCTATATGTTTAAATAAATAATTGTTTTTTTGTTAATATATGGTATATAGTATGTTATAGGAGTATATAATATGACTTTAGGAGGACAAATGTAGTAAACATGAAATCAATAATGGGATTATATTCCACAACTCAATTTGTTAGAACAGAAAAAGGGAATGGCTTGAAATTAAATTTCCCAATCAACGATTGATCTTCATTAAACTAATTAGAGAAAATTACATTAATCATTATGTGTTTTGGTATGTTTTTCACTTACTTTCCTATTGTTTGGGAAATGACATAATTATTCTTTGACCGTGTTTGACCAAACGGTATATGTTAACTCTTGCCATAAAAGATAAAAACCATGTTTCCCTCATAAATAAATCTCAAATGGAACTGTTAGAATCAAACCCATTTTATTTTTTTCGATATTTCTCTCTCAATTTTCTAGTCTTCCATTTTCTCTCACTTTGACTTTCTCTCTCTTTTTCTTTCTCTTTTTCTCTCACCCGATGTAGAAAATTAAACCTAATTTCTTATCTCTTTCTCATCTCTCTCAAATGAAACTATTAGATATTTTTTCTCTCTAGTTGTCTCTTTCTCATCTCTCCCAAATGAAACTGTTAGATATTTTCTCTCTCTAGTTGTCTCTCTCTCATCTTCTCATCTTCTTTTCTCTTCTTCTCCAACCCATTTGTCAATTTTGAAACAGAACATAATCAACAAGTATCCATGGACGATCTAGGAACACTTGTTCTTGATCCAACGGTTCCCCTTTTCAAGGAAGTGAATCGTGTAGATCTGATTGGTTCCCACACTAAATCCCTTCCCGCTCACGATCTCCATCCTCCGGTTGCCCCTGTACGACCTCTGACTCGACCTAGGCCCATCCATTTGTATGATAGGAGCTCCGATTGGAACTGAGAACGATGACAACCTACATGACACTGATGTGTGTAGATTTGCGATGAATATTTCCAATCGGCATGAAACCAGATATGCGATGGTGAACTTAGACAGCACTGTGGAAGAAGAAAAAGAAGAAGTCGTAATGGCGCGAAACTAGATCTACGACGGTGAAGCCAAAAAAGGGAAAGAAGAAGAAGGATAAGGGGAAGAGGAAGAAGAAAAAAAAAGGAAGAATGGACTGACACAGAAAAAGAAAAGAAAGTTTTGTGTCGTACTTTTCTTGTGAGTTTGTGTTGGCCCCGATAACAACATTTTTTTACTCTCTTTTTTCTTCTATGTGTTGATTAGGATTCCGACCGGGAGTGTAGTGTTGCTATGGTTTTGAATTTTAAAGAATAATTTGTAGAGATTTGCATTTTGTTTTGATTTTTTTGTTGTTGGGTTTTGAAAGGAAAATGAGGAGGAAATTTGGTTTGTGTGGCCTTTTGGTTTCAAACTGAATATTGTAGATTTTTTTGACCAATTTTGTAATTGTTGACCCTTATTTGATTTTAATTATAATAAAACAATATTTTAATTTTACTAACAGTTTCATCTAAGTGTGTAAGCTGCTAATAGCATTCATTTAAAAAACAAGATGCAATACAAGCTTACTTGAAGAAGAGTCGTACTTGAGAGATATCAGAAGACGTCTGAAGATCAAGACATGAATATTCTAAGGTAGAAAATAAATGTGTAAATATTTCTTTGAAGATCTTAATTTAAAATGTGGCTCTAAAACTTTTTCTTAGAAAATGTTTTTTGTCATTTTAAAAACTTATTTCTATAAAAAAAAATGGAGTTAAAAATCTAAGTTTTTAAAACGGATAGTCGTTTGTGCATTTAGGACAGTCAATTGTCCAAGGTCCAGAAATTGACCTTTTGAAAAATCAAAAGGATAATCGACTATAGGGGTCAAGACAGTCTACTGTGAAAGAGACATAGAGTTTCACAGTCGGCTACCCATTTAGACAGTTGACTATCCAATGTCTTTCATCTTATAAATTCAAATTTAAAATAGGACAATCGACTATCCTATCGCAAAAAAACAGCTAGTTTTTAAAATTCTAACATGAGACTTGTGCATTTAATGCTCCAAAGCATCCCAACTTATGTCTAATGGCTATATGAAGCCAAGACTATAAAAACCCATCTTTATTGAGCATTTCTAACCTTTAATTTCTCCTATAGCTCATTAATACTCTTAAAAGCTTTTAAAAATTCATTGTGAGCCATTCTTTCAGCTTTGTTCTTTAAAGAGAGATAATCTTCATCTTGTAAAGCATTTATTACTATTTGTCAAAGTAACTTTATCTCCCCAATGCGAAGTTTGGGAGTGATGTTAAGTAGCAGTCATCTTTGACCTGGACGGCTACCCAGATTCTTAAGCTATAAGTCCTATTGCTTGCGATTGCGATTGCTTTCCTATTTCGACTAATAAAATATCCTATTACAATCAATTCCAATCATTGTAAAGAGAAAGAGTTGGTGTAACTCTTAGAGTGTTTAGGTGTTAAACACTTCCTTTGGAAAAGACCTTTGTAATAATTTGGGCAATACTAGTGAAGTTGCTTGGTTAGTGGAATACTTCAAGGAGTTTTCTTGGAGAGAGTGGACGTAGGGTCGAAGAAATCTGATATTGTCAAACCACTATAAATATCGTTTGCATATTCTCTTCCTTATCTCTTTATTTTCAGCTCTATTATAATTGCTACACTTGTTTGTGTTTGAAAAGTATTTAAAACTTGTTTATTATGCAAAAAGTTTTAAAAACCAAATTCATCCCCCTCTTGGGTTTAGATCTTCATTCACAATTGGTATCAGAGCCTCGTTTTTAATTTTAAGACTTAAAATTCTTTGAGTTGATTCGACGACTAACAATAGTTACATCGAACATTACTCTTATACTAGACCTCCTTTGTTCAATGGCACAAATTATAATTATTGGAAAAATAGAATGAAAATCTTTTTTTAAGGACAAGATTATAATTTGTGGAGGATCACTGAAGAATGACCTAGAATTCTTATAAAGGATGTAACTATTGGAGAAGTCACTCGTACAATGGCAAAACTCAAAATTGAGTTTGATGAAGTGGATTGTAGAATGATGTCTTTAAATAGTAGAGATACTAGTATGTTACATTATGCATTAAACTTAAATGAATACAAAAAAATTTTAGCATGTGATTCGGCAAAAGAAATTTGGGACAAACTTCAAGTTACATATGAGGGCACTAGTGAAGTAAAGAAAACAAAAATCGATATACTCGTGTCCTAATATGAATCTTTTAAAATTTCCCCTACCAAAACTATATTTGAAATGTATTCTCGTTTCACTAGCATTATTAATGGTCCAAAGCTTCTTGGTAGGAACAATGAGGAGCATGAGCTAACAAGGAAGATTCTTATATCGTTGCCACGAAAATGGCAAGCAAAGAAGACAACAATCAAGGAAGCTAAAATCTTTGACACTCTTGAAGAAGAAACTCTTTTTGGCTCTCTATTGACTTATGAGATGGAGGAAATGAGTAAAGACATAAGCAATGAAGAGTCAAAGAAAAAGAAATCCATTACTTTTAAAGCTACCACAAGCAAGAAAGTACAAGAAGAAGAAGGAAGTGAGAGTAGTGAAGAAGATGGAGAAATGACTCTTATCACTAAGAGATTTCATAAGTTCTTAAAGAAGAGCAAGAAGCCTTACACAAAGGACTCCTAAAAAAAGGAACCTATGATGTGTTTTGGTTGGATGAAACCTGGGTACATCAAGGTGTATTGCTCTACAACAAATAAGTCATACAAAAACTTCAAGAAGAAATTCATGGTTGCTACAACATGGATTGAGGATGATGAGGAAATCTCGGATATTGAAATCAACTATGAAGAGATTGTCAACCTTTACTTGATGGTAATCGATGACAAAAGTGAGATAACTAGTTCTTCCCCCACTAATGATAATGATAGTAGTAATGAGGAATTGATTGAGGCAACAAATGAAATGAGTATGGAATTAAAGAAATTTGATTCAAAAAACATTGCTCTCAAAAAGCAAGTCTTATCCTATTCTAAGGGGGCGAAAGCTGTAAAAGAAGAAAAATATAATCTTTCCTTAGAGCTTGATAACTCATCACTTGACATATTGAAAAATGAAAATGATGATTTGAAAAAGAAAGTGACGGAGTTAAATAACACTATATATAGGCTTATTATTGGAAAAGAAAAACTAGATGAAGTTTTATCTTGCAAAGAATGAGTGGAGAAAAATTCGGTTTAGGTTATTCTCCATTAGGCAAACAAAAATAAAAAAAAACTTCCTTTGTGAAAGAAATATGTGTGAATGAACCCTCCACTCCTAAAGCTTCTAGCAATATTGAAAATTTTCTTTTAAAAAGTGCTAGTAAACCTAAGAATGAAAATTACAATTCCAATAAAAAGAATTCAAATGCCAATGCTAGGAATAGAAATCCAAGAAATACTTATGCACATATGTATGCTCATCCTAGAAATACAAATACTAGGAATACATATTCAAGATGCAAGAAATGCATATCCTAAAAATAGCTATCATGCATTCCCTAGAGATAACATGTATGTTCATAACTCCTATGCTAGAAACATATATCATAAGAATGCTCATCCAAGGAATGATAGATATGCATATTCAAGATATCCTAGAAAATTTTATGACTATCATCCTAGGATCATGAATCATCAACATATCTATAATAATAGAGCACCTTATAATGTTAAGAAAGTATAGGTCCCTAAAGAAGCCGTATTTTCTAGGACTAACCCTAAAGGACCAAAAAAATTTGGGTACCTAAGAGTACTATTGTGTATCTATGTATAATGTAGATATGTCTTCACACGAAAGAAAAATGTGACTATTTGTACCTTGATAATGGATGCTCAAAGCACATGACCGGTGATCAAAGTGTATTCAAAGAGTTAACTCTAAGGGATGATAGACACCTCATCATTGGAGATAACACAAAGATAAAAGATTATTGGGCATGATAAAGTGGGTATAAGACTCTTCAACTATTAACCATGTCTTATACATGCAAGGCCTTAAGCCTAATTTACTTAGTATTAGTCAATTATGTGACAATGGCAATAAAGTAGTATTTGAATCCTCTCATTGTCTTGTACTAGACTTCAAAAGTAACAAGATTACCTTTGTTGGCTAAAGACATGATAATATCTACTTAGTTGATTTAAATCTTAACCTTTGGAAAATGAAAAGTGTTTTTTTGCCTTTAGTGAAAACTTATTGCTATGGCATAGAAAGCTTGGCTATGTGAACATGGACTTAATTAAAATTCTTTCAAGAAAAGATTTAGTTATTGACCTTTCCAAAATCAAGTTTGAAAAGCACAGTTTGTGATGCTTGTTAAATGGGAAAACAAACAAGCATGTTTTTTAAATCCAAAAATATGATTTTAAATTCTAGACCATTAGAGCTTTTATATATGGACTTGTTTGATTCAATATGCTATTGTTGATGATTATTCAAGATATACCTTTGTTATTTTTATTTCTTATAAGGATGAAGCCTATAAAGGTTTTGTAAATTTTTTAAGAAGGTTCAAAATGAAAAAAAAAACTTCTATTTCAAGAATAAGAAGTGATCATGGAAAAGAATTTAAAAACCAAAATTTTGTAATGAAAATGGAATTGATCACAACTTTTTCAACCCTTAGGACTCCTCAACAAAATGATGTTGTTGAGAGGAAAAATAGAGTTTTACAAAAATTTGCAAGAACTATGCTTTGTGAAAATGGTTTACCAAAATAATTTTGGGTGAAAGTTGTAAATACTTCTTACTATGTTTTAAATATAGTATTAATTAGACCTATACTTGACAAAATTCCATATGAACTATGAAAAAATAGAAAGCCTAATGTCTCTTATTTTCGCGCTTTCAATTGCAAATGTTTCATCCTAAATAATAATAAAACTAATTTAAGTAAATTTGACTCTAAGACTAATGAAGGGATATTCATAGGATATTCAACCTCTAGTAAAGCTTTTAGAGTATTTAACAATAGAACTCTAGTGGTTGAAGAATCCACACATGTAGCATTTGATAAATCTAACCCAATTAGCCGTAGAATAGTCTCTCTTGATGATGATGCGGATTTTATTCCAAGAGTAGATGCCTTTACTCCTATTGTTGACTCTAAGGAAATTTAACCTCAAACAAATCAAGAGGTAGATGCTCCCAAACTTAATTAACCCTCTAGAAGTCAACAAGGAAATGGGCTTCCCAAAGATTTGAGGTATGTGAATTATCACCCAATCGACCAAGTGATTGGTAATCCTTCACAAGGGGTAAGAACTCGATCTTCTATGAGAAATATTTGTAATTAGGTAGCTTACATATCTAAACTAGAACCTAAGACTTTTTTTAAAGCTGAAAAAGATGCTGATTGGATAAATGCTATGCAAAAAGAGTAAAATCAATTTGAAAGAAATAAAGTGTAGACTTTAGTTCCTAGACTTAGGAATCATACTATCATAGGAACTTTTTGACCCTTATTTGATTTTAATTATGACAAAACACTATTTAAGTTGTATTATTAGTTTTTATCCAAGTGTTTAAGTTGCAAAAACATTCAATACAAAAACAAGACGCAAAATACGATACATACTATTACCGAAAGAAGACAAAAGATCTAGATTAGGTTCTAAGATAATTAATTTAAGTTGTACATATTTAATTTCAATTACCTAGCTTAATAATGGCTCATTTTGATTACAAAATATTTTGAAAAAAATGATCTAAAAAATGTCTTTAAGTCAAAACTGCTTTAAAAAACCTAAAAAATGAGTTTTGGGTCAACCTAGTTACCTAGTCGACTGGTAAAAGGGTCAACAGCTTCTGCCCTTTGACCTAGTTGACTGGTACCTGATTACTGCCTAAAGTTTGAATTTTTCAGAAGATCCAGTCAACTGATACAAGGACCCAATCGATTGGTCATTTGAAAATATGACCATTTGAGGCGCGCGACTTAAGCATTTAATGCTTCAAACTACCCAACCTATGTCTGACGACCATATAAAGCCAAGACTATAAATACCCCTCTTTAATCCGTATTCAATACAAGAAAGAACACTCAATTTCTAAAATAGCTCATTAATACTCTTAAAAGCTTTCAAAAATTCTTTGTGTGCCATCTTTAAGCTTTGCTCTTGAAAGAGAGATAATATTCATCTTTTAAAGAATTTATTGCTATCTCTCTTGTTTTTATTTCATAATCAATTCCAATCATTGTAAAGAGAAAGAGTTGGTGCAACTTTTAGAGCGTTTAGGCGTTAAACACTTCCTTGTAACTTCCATGAGGAAGAGATTATTGTAAGGTTTGGGCAACATCAGTGAAGTTACTTGACTATCATTAGCGGATTACTTCAAGAAAGATCCTTGAGGAGAGTAGATGTAGGGTCAAAGTGATTCTGATATTCTGGAACCACTATAAACAGAGTTTGTATATTCTCTTCCTTTACTTCATTAATTTCAAGCAATTTATTTGTTGTTTGCTTTAATTGATTAAATTGTTAAAACTTGTTTGTTAATTGTAAAATATTTTGAAAACCCAATTCACCCTCTCTTAGGTTTGTATCTTGGTTTATAATTGGTATCAGAGCCATATAATCAGTTTCATGCTTAAAATCCTTGAGTTGATTCTATGGTTTCAAATAGTTATACCGAGGTCATTCCTATACTAGACCTCATTTGTTTAATGACATAAATTATAATTATTGGAAAAATAGAATGAAAATATTTGTTAAAAGGCAAGATTATAATTTGTGAAGAATCATTGAAGAAAAACCTAGAATTCTTACTAAGGATATAACTATTTGAGAGATCGTTCATATAATGCCTAAGCTCAAAACGGAGTTTGATGAAGAGGATTGTAGAATGATGTCTCTAAATAGAGATACTAGTATGTTACATTGTGCATTAGATATAAATGAATATAAGTAAATTTCAGCATGTGTTTTGGTAAAAGAAATATGGAATAAACTTCAAATTACTTATGAGGGCACTAGTGAAGTTAAAAACTAAAAAATTTATATGCTAGTATCCGAGTATGAATCTTTTAAAATATCTCCTAATGAAACCACTTTTGAAATGCACTCCCGTTTCACTAGTATTGTTAATGGTTTAAAGCTTCTTGGTGGGAACATTTAGGAGTTTGAGTTAACAAGGAAGGTTTTAAGATCTTTGCCATCAACTTGGAAAGCAAAGAAGACATCCATAATGGATGCCAAAGATTTCGACAAACTTGATGTCTAAACTCTTCTCGGCTCATTGTTGACTTATGAGATGGAGGAAATGAATTCTGGTGTTGATAATGATGAGATGAAGAAAAAGAAAACTATTGCTCTCAAAGCTTCTACAAGCAAGAAAGCGGAAGAAAAGAAGAAGAGAATTAGAGTTGTGAAGAAGATGGTGAGATGATACTCATCACCAAAATATTTATAGGTTCTTGAAAAAAAGTAAGAAACCTTACACAAGGATTCCACTCCAAAAAAAGGAACCTATTGTGTGTTATGGTTGCAATAAAATCGGACACATCAAAGTAGATTGTCCTATAACAAACAAACGATACAAGAGATTCAAGAAGAAGGCCATGGTTGCAACCATTTGGAGTGATGATGAAGAAGAAGAACTTTCGGATAATGACATTGGATATGAAGAAATTTCCAATCTTTTCTTAATGGCAATTGATGAGGAAGATGAGGTAACAAATTCTTCCCCCACTAATGATAATGATAATATTGTTAGTAGTATTGAAGAATTAATTGAGGTAATAAATGAAATGCATCAATAATTGAAGAAGTTTGATTTTAGAAATTTTGCTCTAAAAAAGGAAGTATCATTTCTTTTTAAAGAGATGGAAACTCTAAAAGAAGAAAAAAAAAACTATATTCAATGCTCTCTAACTCATCACAAAATTTATTGAAAAAATGAAAATGATGTATTGAAAAAGAAAGTGATAGAGTTAAATAACACTATATCTAAGCTTATTCTTGGAAAAGAAAAGCTAAATGAAGTGCTATCTTGCCAAAGAATGAATGAAGAAAAATCCTGTTTGGGTTATTCTCCATTAGCCAAACAAAAATCAAAAGAGTCTTCCTTTGTGAAAGTAACATGTGTGGATGAACCCTCCACTTCTAAAGCTTCTAGCAATGTTTAGAGTTTTCCTTTAAAAATTGCTAGTAACCTAAGAATGAAAATTTCAATTCAAATGTCTATGTTAGAAATAGAAATCCTATAAATACTTATGAACATATGTATGCTCATTCTTGTAGACATCCAATTTCGTTCCAAAATTTTTGAAGGACCATGCATAGGTTCTTATGACGAATCTTTGATCCTAGTGTGCTCGGATTTGGTAAATGATGAAGTTTGTATTTAATTGGGGAGTAGGAGCAATTGCAAGTCTTTTTGGTCCAATCCATTTAATTCTCTTTGGGTTTAAATCAATTGGACCTTATTTGATTCAACTAATCCAAGATCAAAGTCTTTATTTAAACTTTTGACCCAATCCAAAACCCACTAAAGCCCTTTGATATTTCCTAAGCCAAAAAACTTTTGGCCCAAATTTCAAGCCCAAGAAGACTTCTAATTTTTAAGGATGAACTTCCAATTTCACCCTTCACTTGGCACTCCTTGATTGGTTCACTTTTCTCAAAGTAAAAGTTACTTTTTTATAACCAAAAAGATGTCTCTCTCCTCTCCCTATGTGGCTGACCATAATGAGGAATTTTCATTCTTTCATTTTGCTTTCTGAACTCACATCTCCCTCCTAGATTCCCTCATCTTCTTTTCTACCAAATACTACCTTTTTTACACACAAAATAAGACTTTTTTTTTCACCTAAAAAGCAACAACAAAGCACTTATAAAGTAGAAAACCATGTGTACCAAAAGGAAAGAGTTTCTCTTCTTCTCCTTTTGCTTAGTTAATTGGAAATTACCTTATTAATCTTCAACCCTTTTCCTAAATGTTAAATAACACCTTTTCTAACCAAAAAATCATATTTTATTCCCAAAAATAGCACCTAAAAATGCCAGTTTTTTAGAATGTAAAGATTTTTCTCCGTTCTTTTGCTTTGTAATTGTACTCTCTTTTTTTCCTAAGATTTTCTACTTTATTATATATCAAAAACCAAATAAAATTGTGTCTTTTCCACCCCGTATCACCCACTTGCTATCAGAGATGGGATAAATGATCCCTGCATCTAACAGCTTAATAACCTCTATCCTCACAACCTCTTGCATAGCAGGGTTGAGCCTTCTTTGTGGCTCCCTCAATGGCTTAGCATCTTCCTCCAAATGTATCTTGTGCATCACCACCGAGGGGCTGATTCCTTTAATATCCTCAATGGTCCAGCCGATAGCTTCCTTGTGCTCTCTTAAAACATCTAATAATTTCTCCTCTTGAGCCTCACCCAAATCTGAAGCTACTATCACAGGCAAACAATCTGCTGGACCCAGGAACTTATACTTAAGATTATCTGGTAAAGGCTTAAGTTCCTTCTTTTGAGGTTCTGGTGCTACCATCTCCTCCTCCTCATTGCTTTCTTGAGGATTAGACTCCAAAATGACATTTACTTCCTCGAGTAACTTATCTAAGCCCAAGTCCTCTCCAAAGTGAGCAAAGCATGCCTCCATGGGATCTTCAATGCTTGATTCATTCATAGTATCCTCAAGAATCTCCTCTATCAAGCATACATCTCTCACTTCATCATATTCCAGTGGTTGCATAGTGATATCAAAAATGTTCAACTCCACTGTCATATTTCCGAAGGAGATCTTTATTACCCCTGTCCTACAGTTGATTAGGGCGTTAGCCGTGGCTAAGAATGGTCACCCTATAATCACCGGTATTTGAATCCCTACATTCTGAACCGGCTCTGTGTCAAGCACAATAAAATCCACTAGGAAATAGAACTTATCCACTTTTATCAAAACGTCCTCAACTATCCCCCGTGGTCTTTTCACTGACCTGTCAGCCAATTGAAGCGTCGTGGATGTGGGCTTCAATTCTCCTAACCCCAACTGCACATAGACTGACTAGGGTAGAAGATTCACACTCGCTCCTAGATCCAAAAAGGCCCTCTCAATATGGTTGACTCCTATCGTGCAAGAAATAGTAGGACACCCCGGGTCCTTATACTTGATGGGTAGCTTGCACTGCAGGATTGAGCTGACCTGCTCGGTCAAAAATTCCTTCTTTAGGATATTCGTCCTCCTCTTGATAGTGATCAAGTCCTTTAAAAACTTGGCATATGATGGCACTTGATGGATGGCATCCAAAAATGGGATATTAATTTGGACTTGCTTGAATACCTCCAGGATTTCCTCATACTTCCCTTCTTTCTTCGGTGCCTGTAGTCTCTCGGGGTAAGGCACTCTAGGTACAAATGACCTAGGAGGGTCCTTCTCAGTAAGTGTGGTTGTAGATGGCTCAGCATCTCTCTTCTCTGTGTTGCCACTCCCTTGCCCTAGCTATATAGCAGAGCTCTCTTCCACTCGATTATCCACTTGTCTCCTAGACCTCAGTGTAACAATCGACTGTACTTGTTCCTCCTCGTGCGTAGGAGCTGATGAACTCTCAACCATAAATTATCCTTTCGGGTTGGGCACGGGTTGACTGGGGAACTTTTCTTTCTCTCTCTCACCCAAGTGACTTGCAATTTGCCCTATTTGACTCTCCAGCTTAGCAATTTCTTGGATGTTTACCACTGTTGCACTCCTCACATCACTCATATTTTGGCTAGTCGCCTTCATGAACTCCTTAAGGGTGTCCTCTAGCGATTGTGAAACTGGCACTGGTGTTTGAGTGGGTGCTTGGTAAGCAGGTGAAGGTGCTGGATGGGCAGAATGACCATGATTTGGAATTTGTGGGGCAAATCCGGGAGGATATTGATTTTGAGCATGATGAGGGGCTCCTCCCTGATTCATTGGTTGATTCTGCCTCCATGAAAAATTTGGGTGGTTCCACCACCCTGGATTGTACGTCTCGGAGTACGATCCATTTGACTGCCTTTGAAAGTCATTGAAAGCATTTACTTGTTCCATAGGATACTCAGCACAAGCCGGCATTGATGGGCAATTCTGTGCTAGATGCATGGGACTAGCACAGATGGAACAACTTTTAACATTGAATATGTTGGCAGCATTGATGGATTGGCTCACAGTGAGAGCATCAATCTTCTTGGTGAGGGCATCTAACTTTATCCTCAAGTCAGCGTCCTCCCTGACGTCATAGATGCCTCCCCTCTTAGGAGCACGAATGGACTTATCTCGACAGCTTGAAAAATCCCACTGCTGCGAGTTGTCGGACAACTTGTCCAACGCCATGTATGCTTCATCTCCTGTCAGACTCAAGAATGCCCCCCCATTCATAGACTCGATCAAGCTACGGTTGGGTTGAGTCAACCCTTGGTAGAAGAATTGAACGAGTTTCCACTTCTCATATCCATGTGGAGGGCATCTAATCAGTAACTCTTTAAAGCGCTCCCAGCTCTCAGAGAACTTCTCATCCTCATCCTAAGTGAAAAAGCTAATCTCCTTTCGGCACTCGTTCACTCTAGACATTGGGAAAAACTTATGATAAAATTTGCTCAGCAGGTTTTCCCAAGATGTAATAGACCCGGACGTGTTGGAATCCAACCATGCCCTAGCTCTATCATGAAAAGAAAAAGGGAAGAGTCGAAGATGGACTGACTCCTCAGAGAAGTTCTGGAATTTAAATGTGGCACAAATGTCTTTGAACTTCTTCACATGGCTATAAGGATTTTCAAGATCTAAGCCATGGAATGAGGGTAAGAGTTGGATAACATGTGGCTTCAGGTCAAAGTGTATGGCATTGGTTGGTGGCAACACTATGCAAGAGGATGAGTTAGTCGCAATGGGTGCGAACAAATCCTTAAGGGATGTAGTGGAGTCCACGTTCCAAGGTCTAGGTTGCTCTACATGTTCAGGATGATTAAAATTCTCTCCCATCTCAACAGTTTCTCTCTCAACTAGTGCTCTTTTCTGTCTCCTAAGAGTCTTTTCTAAGTCGGGATCTAAATGTGTCAAATCTAAGTTCAAGGATCTCCGACCAAGCATACACCAACAGAAAACAATGAGATACTAATCAGTAGAAACAACAGAATAAAGCAAACACACAACTCACAATTTTTTTTTTAATAAAAAATTGCTAACTAACTAGTAGAAAAATAAAATCAATTCAGACCAAAAATTTTCACAAACTAAACAATTCCCCGGCAACGGTGCGAAAAACTTGTTGTGAGTTTTAAATTACTCGCAAGCGCACGAGTCGTTTGCAGTATAGCGTTGTGCATATGCGAGGTCGAATCCACAGGGAATTGCGTTGTGAAAGTATATTTTCAATCTAAACTAACTCTATCTTAACCTAGTTCCGAATTTCAGATGATAATTTGCAAAAGAAATTAAAATTAAACTAAATTGATTTTTAAAAACTAATAATTAAAACACTAAGGTTTCCAAATCCACCCCACCGAAATTAAGCATATATGTTCTAAAAATATAACCTATCAAAACATTCCATGAATCCAACTATATGACAAAAAACAAAGAATATCCCAACTAAACCAAAAGCATCCAATGTATCCGCTCTTAACAAATCACAAAGGAAATCCAATTTAATCGAAAAGCATTCAATGTATCCATCAGATGAAACACAAGGAATATCCAACAGAAAATTTAAACTCAATCAATTATAAGATTAACTCAAATAATTGAGAGAATATTTATACTAAAAATTTTCAGATTTGTACAAGCAAATCTGAACTACTACGCCAAACAACGGCGGGGCTTCATCTTCAACCTTAGCTGAAGAGTCTAGCCATTCATAACTATGAAACTACAATTCATAATAAAAGTGCTAAACATTTAAACTAAAACAACTAAATGTAAAGAAATAAATAAATAACTTTACATGGGAGAAATTCCACTCGCTGACGGGCGGCGCTTCCCCTCGTGGTGACAAAGCCTTCGAGATCTACCAGAATGCTAGCGGACGTCCACCGGTAAACACCAAAGTGGCTCAAGAATTGTACCTTAAAGATGAAGTGAATAAGGGCTTATATAGGGAAACATCACAAGTGCAATATGCTTCCAATCCGATGTGGGATACTGCAGATTCCAGTTTTTTCTCTTTGACATTTGTCTACTAAAACTGCCATAACTTTCTATAGAAAAATCATTTTATTGATCCATAAAATTCCCCAGAAAATAAACATTGGGATCTTTCCAAGCATATATGGCTCATCTCATGGTTCTTCCTGAATCAATACAGTTAAATCCTCAAAAATGGCTAATCTGTCACGCTGAAATCATGCACAGCCTGACCTTTGTCTACTAAAACTGCCATAACTTTCTCTAGGAAAATCATTTTGTTGATCCGTAAAATTTGTCAGAAAACAGACATCTGGATCTTTCCAAGCATATATGGCTCATCTTCTGGTTCTTCCTAAATCAATACAGTTTAATCCTCAAAAATGGCTGATCTGCACGAGCAATTCTGGCAATTTAGTGAAACTTCTTTCCAAGCTTGTAAACCTGTAAAACAACGAAAACAACTCAAAGTAACAAATTCCTAAGCTAACAAATGTAAATTGGAGGGCCAAAATATGCAATATTTGGCACTCATCACAAAGTACTAGACTTCGGTCTAAGTAAGAGAGAGAGCTTTAAATCCTCACTCTTTTGTACCCAAATCTCCTGAGCTTTGGAATTTCTCACATAGACCAATGACAAGAGATTTGACCCCCTTTAAGGTCAAATTGCGGCTCCTTACCCGTCATCCTTGCTTTGTGCTTGGATGACAAAAAGCCCCTTGTCTAGTACATTAAAAGTGCACCCATCATGGGAGCCTCCTTACTTCTTATAAAAGGGTTTGTATTAGACTTGGTAGGTTTCACTCGTTTCCATATGCCTGCTCATCGTAATCCGTTCCCTCACCATATCCATATTCTTTAAAGGAAGTGGCCTTGGGTAATGAGTCGGATGCATGGGTCTCAAGCGGAAAAGAGCGGTACCTACAGTTGGCGACTTTGCTGGGGAGATTTAACCTTAAAGTGTTTCTTGGAAATGTTTTGAAATTTTAATTTGAGTTATTATTTCATACTTCTCTTTGTACACTAGCACTTACCCTTTGATCTTGATAGAGTAAATTAGGGGGCCCGTTTCCTCTTGGTTCTGGTGTTACCCCCATTTACTTATCGTCAGTCCTTAGTGTGGGACAAGCTCTTCTTGGTTCTCGTTCGTGTAACGAAGGTGTGCCAAACACGTTTGAACTCTTGTGGTCCACTTTTTAGGCCACTAGAGGAGCATGATTGCATCCTTTTAACCATGGGGTACCTGAGACCATCAGAGTTATAAGGCGAGCCTACCCTCTATTAAGCAAACCCTAAAACCTTTCCATCTAGGACATGGACCCTTTTCTATCCATTTTTGCTTGCTTGTATGTGTTTGCCTTCACCTTACATGTTAAAAAAAAGATAAAATCAATTTGTTTGATAACATGTTTGGAAATTTAGTGTTTCCTTCGATTAAATCCCAATCAAATAAATTCAACTCAATGTTGGGTCTAGGTTAGTCTAAAACAATGGATTTTCTCTTAGTTAAGTCTTGTTAGTTTGACCTTATTAAGGAGTCTACAAAATAAACTAGTGGTGATTGAGACTTAACCTAGGAAATCTAAAATGAATACGATTGAAGGCCTAAGGATCAGGTGGAGAGATCCATATCAGAGGAAAACTTCATCATCCGTTTGGGCTTCTTAGATTTAGCTTGAATCACCACTAGGTTCCAAATCTCTTAGGAAACTTAGTGAAATCAAACCCACAATATTTAACTATGAGAAAGACCATGAAAGATTGAAGGGGCCTAAACTAAGGAAGTTTGATTGGAATTTAATCGGAGGAAATTTATTTTGATTAAATTATAACCAAATGAAATGAGCCCAACATTGAGCCCAATTTTTTTCAAAATAGAGGATTTTTCCCTTAGTTAAGGTAGTTTGAAATTATTGAGAAGCCCATCAGAAGAAACTAATGTTGATTAGGCCCTAACCTAAGAAATATAAAATGAAAGTGACTGAGTGCCTAAGGATCCAGTGGAACAATCCATGTAAGACAAAATCTTTATCTTTCATTTGGGCCTCTTAGATTTAGCTCCATTTGGGAAGCTTATTGATGTCAAATCCACCATATTTAACCATGAGAAAACCATGAAAATTTGATTGTAATTTAATTAGAGGAAATTTTCCTTTATGTTTCTGTCTCCACCTAATTGGGCTAATTGAGAACTTATTCGCAAGTGGACTTTAATTCAATCAGTGGGACTTTGGATGCAAAACCGAAACATATTGATAAAGTTAAAGTAATACCGCAGATAAGCAAGTATAGCAAAAAGGATCAGAATGAAGAACTTAAAAAATGTATTTTTTTTTTGTAAAGAAGAGTCATAGGTCTGGGATGGGAGGAAGTCCTTCATCATTTTGGTAGTGGTCCTCTAGTGGAAGGCTAAAGAAAATATCTTCTACGAGTCTAGTCTTACCTTTAATGGAAAAACTTACTGACGACTTAGCTCCCATGCCTAATTACGCCTCACCAAACTTCCTTAGCATGATCAAGGAATTACTCATTACGCCCGACCCGTCCACCCTAAACACAACCCTTGACCCCTCCACTCTAAACACAACCCTCGACCCCTTCACCTAAAACACAACACCTGACCTTGTGGAATACTGTCTCTACCTTCTATTCAAATGCATTTCCCATGTCAATGAAATTGTGTCTGATTTCGAATGTGCTATGTTTTCAATATTTGATAAGAAATCTCTTTTGAATGAACTTGATTTGGAAAACATAAAACTGAAACAAATGAACTCCGATTGTTAATCTGAATACTAAATCTATTCCATCTTAATAAAAACAAAACATTTTATGGTATATATGCATGGTATACCAAAACATTTGAGCAAAATGTCACCTCAACCTATACAAAGAAACATTGGGAAGTTCACTTGTAATCTTGAACCTATAAAATATTTGGTTTGGAAAGGCTAAGCAGTTGGATTTGAGACGATGAGAGGCCATCATTCTATTTTTTCCACTCATCAAGATTTTTCCCTAATTATGATTTCTTTCAAAATAACCCTCACCAATGATTGCTTTCGCACCATCCAATTAAGGCTTGACACGTTACAGCCTCTAGGGACCCCAATGAATTCAGTTCAAAGCAGATTCAACCCGAACAGATTCCCCCACCGCGGTTTTTTTGACTAGGGTAGATCGACCTAAGCAAATTTTTTTCTTCGGTATACCTGAGCAGATTCCACTTCCTTTCAACGTCAACACATTTGATGATGAAATTTTTTTAAAAAAATAGGCCACGCCAAGGGGGCAAATAAAACAAAGAGACAAAAAAAGAAGAGAGAAGAATGATTGATGAAGGAGTTGAAAAAAAGAAGAAAAATAAAGAGGATGACTAATGAAGGAGATTAAAGTCAAAAGACAAGAAAAAATAAAAAGAATAATCGATGAAGGAGATGGAAGTCAGAAAAAAAATTAAAAGGTAATCCTTGGCTTATAGGAACCCTAAAACACCTTTTAAGCCTTTCGATTATCCTTTCCTTCATTAGCCTTAGAAACCATTGACCATGTTACAAACCTTGAGAAAGTTCTCTCAGATCGATGAAGACCACTTAGCCTCACAAACTACTTTTGGGTGATGATGAAACTTAGCTTTTCCGAGCGAACATACCCTGTCTGGAAACCACATGCGAAAGATTATCCCTCTAAAATGACTTTGCCAAACCAACACTCACTCTTGCACCACTTGCAAGAGGTTTCCACCAAATCTTACCTTACATCCAAGCTAATTGATTGTGTTCGCCGAACACATGAGATGAAACCCTCAAACTACGTAGGGCTTGATCACTCCTTGGGTACGTAGGCAACCACTTTGGTGCAGCCACGATCTTGCAAAGGAACCTTAGTTCACCTTTTGTTCTCGTCAGAACCATGCAAATACATCATTAAAACTCGGTTGAATGAACAAAACAAAATGGAATTGTTTTAGTATCCAAATTAACGAAAACATTTTTATTTATTTAAAATGGTTCATGCCAATTGTTCATTTTTAATGGATTTCAAAACACATATAATAAGCAAAAAACATGAAAAATCATGGAATCATTAAGTTCTTCTTTTACTTGGTCTTGAGCTCAATAATGGGGGTAGATTTTGAGCAAGAACAGTGGGGGGAAAATTGGAACAAGTACGTGGGTGTTAGGATCCCACTTTGCCAGTATAGCCCTTAAGAAATTCCAATCGACCCTGATGTCTTTGAGTGGGAAGATTGCATTGATGCCTTACCAAGAGAAATTGTGGATCCAGATACCTTTCACGTTGTTGATCTTGCATATCATTTTAGCTAAGATAGCTTCCATCGCCTTTCCGTTGAAAAATAAAAAAGATTGTGGACAAGTTGTGAAACTTTGTTCTTAGATCTACTAGAGGATGTGTACCAAATAAGAGGAAATATGGGTTTAAATACAAGTCCTGAGTCAAATATTTTTATCTCGACTCTGTTAAGAGGAAAGATGAGTTTTAATACAGATTTTGGGTCAAATAAAATTAGTTTCCAAACAAAAAAGGTCACTAAATGCATTGTTCTTTAAAAGTCATCACTTGCATGCATTGTTTTTCAAAACTCTAAAAAAACATAATCCTAAATTCCATGACTCGGCTCATGCCCTTTCTTTTTTTTAACTAAAAAGACTCTGCAGAATCACCAAAAAGCCCTCACAAGAGGAAAATACCAAAAAGCCCTCATCAGGAGGCAAAATCACTAAAAAGCCCTCATAGTAAGAAAAATCACCAAAAGGCCCTTATCAGCAAGCAAAATCAACCTAAGTCCTAGTCAGAAGGAAAATCACCAAAAAAAAAACCCTTATCAGGAGGCAAAATCACTAAAAAGTCATCACAACAAACAAATCACCAAAAAGCCCTGCTAGCAGACGAAATCCCCAAAAAGCCCTCATTAGCATGCAAAATCAACTAAGTCCTCACTTGAAAGAAAAAACAAAGCCCTCGTTAATAGACAAACCTAAGTCCTCATTAGCAGGAAAACCAGAGTCCTCACTGTAGGCAAAATCACCAAAAAGCTCTCATAGCAGGCAAAATCACAAACCAGAGTCCTCATAGCAGGCAACCTAAAGTCCTCGTCAGCAAGCAAACCTAAGTCCTCATTAGCAGGGAAAATCATAAATCAAAGTCCTCATTAGCAGGCAAACCAAAGTCCTCGTTAGCAAACAAACTAAAGTCCTCGTCAGTAAGCAAACCTAAGTCCTCATTAGCTGGCAAAATCACAAACTAAAGTCCTCATTAGCAAGAAAACCTAAGTCCTCATTAATAGGCCAAATCATTAACCAAAGTCCTTGTCATCTGGAAAATCAAAGTCCTCGTTAGCAAGCAAAATCACAAACTCAAAGTTCTCGTCAGCAGGCAAGTCAAAGACCTTATTAGCAGGAAAAATAACAAACTCAAAGTCTTTATCAGCAGGCAAACCAAAATCCTTGCCAGTAGGCTAACCAAAGTCTTCATAATACGCACAAGTCGGCCTAGAAGTATAACACGAGTGAATGGATGCCATCTCCGTCATGCCAGGTACGTATCATTATCATAAGTGATCCTATGACACCAACTTTGCCCAACAGCATGTTTACTTTTATGCGCACATCGCATATGTATCGTTCTAAAATTTTGAAATGAAACAGTGGTCACTCATAGCCTTTGATTGGACTTTCAAAGGATCCCTAATTAAAGGGGGCAAACTGTAGACACTCAATATCGTTTCAAAATTTTTTAACAAACCATGCATGGATTCTTATGACGAATCTTTGATCCTAGTGTGCTCGGACTTGGTAAATAAATAAGTTTGGATTTAATTGGGGAGTAGGAGCAATTGCAATACCTTTTTGTTCAATCCATTTAATTAACTTTGGGTTTAAATCAATTAGACCTTATTTGATTCAACTAATCCATGACCAAAGTCTTCATTTAAACTTTTGACCCAATCCAAAACCCACTAAAGCCCTTTGATCTTTCCTAATACCAAACATTTTTTGCCTAAATTTCAAGCCCAATAAGACTTCTAATTTTTAATGGTGAACTTCCAATTTCATTCTCCACTTGGCACTCATTGATTGGTTCACTTTTCTCAAAGTAAAAGTTACCTTTTTTATAACTAAAAGGATGTCTATCTCCTCTCCCTATATGGCTGGCCATAATGAGGAATTTTCACTCTTTCTTTTTTCTTTTTGAACTCACATCTCCCTCCTAGATTCCCTCATCTACATTTTTACAAAGTACTACCTGTTTTCCACATAAAATAAGACATTTTCACCTAAAAAGCAACAATAATGCACTTATAAAGTAGCTGATTTTTCTCCCTCTTCGGACAGCCATGTGTACCAAAAAGAAAGAGTTTATCATCTTCTCCTTTTGCTTAGTTAATTAGAAATTACCATATTAATCTTCAACCCTTTCCTAATTTTTAAATAACACATTTTTCTACCCAAAAAATCACATTTTATACCCTAAAAACAGCACCTAAAAAACAGTAGTTTTTTGTTTTTTTTTAGAATGTAAAGCCTTTCTCTCCTTTCTTTTGTTTTGTAATTGCACTCTTTTTTTTTCAAACCTTTTTCACTTTACTATATATCAAAAACCAAAGAAAATTGTGTCTTTTCCACCCCCTTTGGTCATCTAAATCAAGGAGAGTTTCTCCTTACCTTTTTTTGCTTTTTCTTTTGCTTTATTGAAAACACTCCAAAATGTCCTTCCTTGTTCACCTTTTTGCAAACCTTCTTCTTTACTTTTTTTTCACCTCAAAGAAACCCCTCCCTCTTCCCCATGTCTAGCCACCTAAAAGTCTTTTCCTTCTCACTTTTCACTTGGTTTACCACACCTCACTTCTCTAGCCTCACCTTTACACCCCAAAAGTGAAACACTTTTTTCATCTCAAAAGTTGAAACTACTTTTCCCCTTCCCTATATGACCAGCCATGCACCTTCTTTTCACCCATTATTTTTCTTTTTTTAATCTCTTGGACAGCCCTTACTCCTCTTATAAATACCCCCTTTGTTAACACAAAGAACAACACAACACTAAGGAAAAGTAATGCAAAAAAGAGAGAAAGTTTTGAGAGAAAGAAAGAATTGAGAAAAGAGATAAAAAGAGAGAAGAGTAGGAAGATCAAAGATAGGAATATAACAAAAGAGAAGAGAGTGTTTAAGAAAGGTGAGAAAAGAGCAAAGAGTGAAACACAAAAGATGAACTAGTTTGAGTTCTTCATCATTTTCGACCACCTTTTGTTTTTTGGTATTCTAATCTTCATTGGAATCATTCTTCCAACTTCACTAAGTTGACAAGAGTACAGTAATCTCCGAGGATAATCCTCGCGCGTGAAAATTTTCATTAGCCAAAGAAGGTTGGTTAAGCTTTTACTTTTCGCAAAATAAATTGTTAGCAAGATTCATATGTTTAAACCACCTTGAAAATATACTATATTAATTTGGCTCACTTAAGAAATTTCATCTTAAGATACTTACTAGTTTCTTAGCATTTTATTTTTCACTATTTATATGACTTTCTTTAGTTAGCTACTAGTCATAATGTAGTCTCCCCATTAAATGCAATGTTAAATTAACGGCAGTTTTAAAGTTTTTTCCTTTCGTTTAGTACCTTAAGATTTTTTTATGTTATCTAAGTTAGATGTTTTATTTAAAGTTGTCATTAATTACATGTGAACTTTAATTCTTTAAGAAGACTTTTGGGCCTCCTTGGTCCTTGTTAATTTTGGGCCCCCTTTGGCCCATTAAAAATGTTACTAGTTACTAGTTATTTTTAATCCATCTTTAAGGTTATTTAATTTAAATCTATTTAGCTTAATTCATTTTTGTTAGCTCGTCTAGTTTAAAGTAGCTTAATTTAATTCATTCAATTTAGTCTTCAAGTTTAATTCATCTAGTTTAAAATAATTTAGTCTCAATCCATCTAGTTTAACTTACATAATTAAACCACCTAGTTTAAATCCATGTACTTTAATTTACTTCTTATCCATAGCAAGTAGTTTTAATTTTTTTTCTTCATAGTCAAAGCAATTTATTTCTTTTATATGCTTTTACTGCATTACTTTAAAGTTAATATTTGGCGTTACTTTGTTTGAATAAAAATTTCAAAATGTGTGTGTTGGTTTTATTACTAGTGTATGACATTAATACTTGAATTAAAATTTCAATTATTTCCATTGAAGTACAAAGGGCTAGATTTCGGTTTAGGTAAGAGGGAGCTTTAAATCCTCATTCTTTTTACATCCAAATCTCTTGAGCTTTGAAACTTCTCACGTAGACCAATGACAAGGGATTTAACCCCCTTCAAGGTCAAATGGCGGCTCCATACTTGTCATCCTTGCTTTGTACTTGGATGACAAAACGGCCATTTGTTTAATACATTAAAAGCGCACCCATCCTGAGAGCCTCCTTACTACTTATAAAAGGTTTGTATTAGACTTGATAGTTTCACTCATTTCCATATGCCTACTCATCGTAATTCGTGCCCTCGCTATATCCACCTTGTTTAAGGGGAGTGGTCTTGGGTAATAAATAAGCCAGATGCATGGGTCTCAAGCGGAAAAGAGTGATACCTGCAATCCTAAAAATACAAATGCTAGGAATACACATTCAAGAAATGCACATGCTACGAATGCATATCCTAGAAATAACTATCATGCATATCTTAGAGATAACATGTATGTTCATAACTGCTATGCTAGAAACATGTATCATAGGAATACTCATCCAAGGAATAATAAGTAGACATATTCAAGACATCTTAAAAACTTCTATGACTATCATCTTAGGATCTTGCATCATCAACATGCCTACAATTATAGGGCACCTTATAATGTTAAGAAAGTATGAGTTCCTAAAGGAGCCATATTTTCTAGGACTAACTCCAAATGACCCAAGAAATTTTGGGTACCTAAGAGTGCTATTGTATATCCATATATAATATAGATATGTCTCTACAAAAAAGAAAAATGTGACTATTGGTACCTTGATAATGGATGCTCAAAGCACATGACTAGTGATCAAAGTGTGCTCAAAGAGTTAACTCTAAGAGATGGCAAACACGTTACCATTGGAGATAACACAAAGATAAAGATTATTAGGCATGGAAAAGTGGGTAAAGATCCTTCAACTATTGAGCATGTTTTATATGTGCAAAGCCTTAAGCCAAATTTACTTAGTATTCGTCAATTATTTGACAAAGACAACAAAGTCGTATTTGAATCCTCTTATTGTCGTGTAATAAACATCAAGAGTAACAAGATTAAGTTTATTGGCAAAAAACATGATAATATCTATTTAGCTGATTTAAAATCTTTACCTACGGAAATGAAAATTGTTTCTCTGCTTTTAGTGAAAAGTCAAGTTCATGGCTTAGAAGGATTGGCCATGTGAACATGGATTTAATTAAAATTCTTTCAAGAAAAGATTTAGTGATTGGTCTTCCCAAAATCAATTTTGAAAATGACAAAATTTGTGATGTTTGTCAAATGGAAAAACAAATGAAAGTCTCTTTTAAATCCAAAAAGAGTGATTTCTACTTCTAAACCACTAGAGCTTTTAAATATGTACTTGTTTGGTCTAATAAGCACTCTTAGTTTAGCTGGCCATCAATATACTCTTGTTATTATTGACGATTATTCAATATATACCTTTGTTATTTTTATTGCTTATAAGGATGAAACCTATAAAAGTTTTATAAACTTTTGCAAGAAGGTTCAAAATGAAAAATAAATTTCTATCTCAAGTATTAGAAGTGATCATGGAAAAGAATTTGAAAACCAAAGTTTTTCAAAATTTTGTGATGAAAATGGAATTGATCACAATTTTTCAACCCTTAGAACTGTTCAACAAAATAGTGTTACTAAAAGGAAAATAGAATTCTAGAAGAATTTGCTAAAACTATGCTTTGTGAAATTTGTTTACCAAAATACTTTTGGGCAGAAGTAGTATATACTTCTTGCTATGTTTTAAATAGAGTACTAATTAGGCCTATGCTTGATAAAACTTCATATGAACTATAGAACAATAGAAAGCCTAATATTTCTTATTTACGTGTTTTTGGTTGCAAGTGTTTCATCATAAATAGCAATAAAACTAATTTAGGTAAATTTGAATCTAACACAAATGAAGGGATATTCTTAGGATATTGAACCTCTAGCAAAGCTTATAGAGTCTTTAACAAAAAAGCTCTAGTGGTTGAAGAATCCATACATGTAGCCTTTAATGAATCCAACCTAATTTGTAGTAGAATAGTCTCTCATAATGATGATGTAGATTTTATTCCAAGAGTGGATGCATTTACTCCACTTGTTGACCCTAAGGAAAGTCAACCTCAAACAAATCAAGTGATAGATGCTCCAATCTTGATCAACCTTCCACTAGTCAATAAGGAAATGGACTTCCCAAAGATTGGAGTTATGTGAATTATCATCCAATTAATTGGTGATCCTTCACAAGGGGTAAGAATTCGATCTTGTATGAGAAATTTTTGCAATTGTGTAGCTTATTTATCTCAAGTATAATGTAAGACATTTGTTGAAGCCGAAAAAGATGTTGATTGGATAAATGCTATGCTAGAAGAGTTAAATCAATTTGAAAGAAATAAAGTGTAAACTTTAGTTCCTAGACTAAATAATTATACTATCATGGGAACTAAATGGGTATTTAGAAACAAAATGGATGAAAATGGAATTATAACTAGGAACAAGGCTAGACTTGTTGCTAAGGGTTACAATCAAGAAGAAAGAATAGAATTTGATGAGAACTAAAGAATAGACTTTGATGAGATCTATGCTCCTATAGATAGATTAGAAGCTATTCATATGTTTCTAGCCTTTGCATGCTTTAAAAATTTTAAGCTATTTCAAATGGATGTGAAAGGTACCTTTTTAAATAGCTTTATAAAATAAGAGGTTTATGATGAACAACCTCTTGGTTTTGAAAATCTTAACCTTCCAAACCATGTTTATAAGCTCTCCAAAGTTTTTTTATGGGTTGAAACAAGCTTCAAGAGAATGGTATGAAAGGTTAAGCAAGTTCTTACTTGAAAATGGTTTTACAAGAGGAAAAATTGATACAACTATTTTTACAAAAACTAATAAGCATGATGCACTTTTAGTACAAATTTATGTAAATGACAATATATTTGGTGCCTCTAATGAATCGATATGTCAAGAATTTGCTAAGTGTATGCAAGGTTAATTTGAGATGTGTATGATGGGAGAGCTTACCTAATTCATTGGACTTCAAATCAAACAAACAAAGGAAAGCATCTTCATCAACCAATCCAAATATACAAAGGACTTACTAAAGAGGTTTGAATAGAGAACTCAAAGTCTCTTGGGACTCTCATGAACACCTCTAAAAATCTTGACTTGGATGAGGAAGCTAAGTGTGTAGACACTAAGACTTATAGAAGCATGATGGGGGCTTTACTATATTGAATTGCAAGTAGACTTGATATAATGTTTAGTATATGCATGTATGCTAGATTCAAAGCTAATCTTAAGAATCTTATATTGTTGATGTAAAAAGAATTTTAAGATATTTGCATGGTACTCCAAATCTAGACTCATGGTGTTATAGAAAATCAACTTTTGATCTTGTTGGGTACTCAGATGCTGATTTTGTGGGTTGTAAGTTAGATAGAAAAATCACTAGTTGAACATGTCAATTTCTAGGTGCTATGTTAACTTCTTGGTTTTCAAAGAAACAAAATTCAGTTGCACTATCAACTGCCGAAGCCAAATATGTAACCACCGGTAGTTGTTGTGTACAAATTTTATGGATGAAACAACAACTAAAAGATTATGGCAAGTGTTTTAAAAATATTCCAATTCATTGTGACAATCTAGTCCTATCAACTTGACAAAAAACCTAATTCAACATTCTAGAACCAAACATATTGACATAATACATCACTTTATAAGAGATCCTGCTCAAAAGGGTGATATTAAACTAGAATTCATTCATTCAGAAGATCAAATTGCTAATATTCTCGCTAAACCTCTGAATGAAGATAGCTTTTATAAAATTAGACCGCCAATGGGTTTGAAAAACTATGAATGTGTATGTGTTTGATTGCATCTACATTCATCATGTGCATAATTTGCCATTGAGTGAATGAATATTAACTTTTATTTAATGTTTTTCTCACTAAAAAATGACATAGATAGATTATTTCTTGCAAAATTTCAGTTTGGAGTTCAAAATTTCAAAATTCTTATTGATATAGTCGACTAGTTGGAGGATCTAGTCGACTGATAAAAGTCCTAACCTACTGCCTATTTACCTAATCGACTAGTACGTAGACCTAGTCGACTAGTATCTAGACCCAATTAACTAGTATCTCAAAAATTTTCAAAAATCCCCAAATTTTATTGACCCAATCGACTGGTATGGTGAACTAGTCGATTGGTAACATTATTATTTATATTGTTGCTTCAAAATTTCGTCTATTTTCACCCAAATTTGAAGAACCCTAGCCACCCTCTCTCTTTCTCTCTCTAGTAATCACTAAACTTTTACCAAATCCAGCCAAAATTCTTCCATTTTTAACTTACCCACTCTCTAAATCCTTGATTTTCGCGATTTCAAGCCTAAATAACCTATCCCGGGTTGGCCACTCCCGAGATAGTGTCATCATATTTTGAAAATCCCAGCATGATACATATATATAACAATAAAAATAATACTAACATAAATTTTTACTTCAATCCTTAACCCTCAATAGGGGAGATACAACATTCTAATCCTAAATTAAACATTATATACAACGTAAAATGCATGAATATTTACAAATCAATTTTTATTTTATTTTCTCATTAGTTTGAGGATGTGGACACATACATGGCTTATAGATAATGATTTCATATGAATCTCAACTCACCAAACTGTCTGTCTTGCATGCTACCTGAAAACATTATACAATGAGAGATGAGCTTCACAAGCTCAGTGAATTAAATTTACTAGAAGTATTCAATTTGTATAAATAGTCCTTTAATATTTGATCATTTATATATCATATAGCTTGATAATAGCATATAGTCTAACATTTAAATAGTTCTTATCATATCATACTTTTATGTTTCTTTCTCACCGTAATTGTCTCTCTGTGAGACTCATTCATCTATAAATAAATTTATAATAACAAACAACATTTCAGAATTTCAGTAATACAATCAATATTTAAAACAGATACAAAGCATGAATTATTATTAGGGAACATCTTCTCACATTTCGACATGTTTTTATCTTAGATCGGCCCCCTCCTAGTTCTTTTATTTCCAGCATATACCAGCTATCACAGTTTTCATTTATTTCCAGCATATATTGACTGCCACAGTTTTCATTTATTTCCAGCATATACTGACTGTCACGGTTTTTCGTTTAGACAGGCCCCCTCCCGGTTCTTTTATTTCATGCATATGCATATGAACAATTATATGAAATATGCATATGAACAATAATATAAAAACAAGAATGTATTCAGATATTTAATTTAGCTATCTTGCCTTTTCTCAATTTACTATTTGATCAATTTCACTAATTTCTTCTCGTATATCACATCAATTTATCAATCATAACTTGTCGAGAATTTCATTTATCACCTTCATTATTAAATTGACTCATTATTCTAATAATATTACTTCTCATATAATAATTTTCTGCACATCCAATATTCCTATCATACCTATCAATCAATTTTTCATCTATCACCAAAGCATAAGTAAATAATTTATTCTAATATTATCACTAGATATTTTATATTTATCTTGATTACTTAAAGTAAATCTAACTCACCACGTAGCACTTAGAGCTACCCGTGGATCACCTCCTTGCCTTTCCCGTTCCTCTCAGCAATTTTCACCGATTCCTGATCGTCAACACCTGACATAATATTTATATTAAATTTCTAATTTATTCTTCATAATTCACCCCCTTTGAAAATTCCCACTTTGAATTCCGGGAAATTTCATGTACGCTAAATTTCAAAAATAAACTTCATGTTATTACCTTCTGTTTTTCTTAGAGCTTCCTGTGACTCTCGATAAAATTTTCCCTTAAATCGTTTCAAAATTTTGCTCTTTCATCCTTTCTTTCGGTCCCCAAGTGTTTAAAGAAATAGAGTAATTGAATCGTAGTTGAAGGAAAATCAAACAGGATTTGGTAAGTAAATAAAAAAAAAACTAAAACTATAAACATTTATAAGCCCAAAATTCTTTAGACTCAGCACCTTAGACTCTCAATTGCAGCCACACAACATGTAGTGCTGCCTTACATGCAGCACTACAAACTTGTTTTGGCAACAGATGTTGTCACCTGTAGCCAATTTTTTTGAATTATTTTATAAAAATTAAATTTTTCGCATTTAAACATATATGTTATTTTAACTCTATGTCATATTTATTAAAGTACTTCTTTACCCTTACTTTACAATTACTAGTATTACAAATACTCTCATTTTTCACTTACCCGTTCAACCTACTCCCCAAACTTATAATTTCAACAAAGATGTCTTAAAGAATATGTGTCAAGACAACAGTACTCGAACCAAACGTGTCAAGAGCTTCAAGAACATGTAAATCTTCATCTTTAGATCCAAAAGGAAAAAGGGTTGCCGGTTCTTCAAGTAAGCAAGCCCGAACTGTGTTAGATGATTCACTTTTCTGGAGTCCTACAGTCAAAAAGAGGTATGAGAATACAATTCACCATAAGAAAATCATGGCTGGTAGATATGTCGATTTCAATTCAATTAGACATGCTAATTTTGATATATTACCAGCTTTTGAGGCTAATAAACTAACACCCTAAGTCAATATTCATAGGAAATTTAATTCAAGGCTAATACACCAATTTTATGCTAATTTTGTAAACTTGCTTCATTAGCTCTAAGGTTTAAGACTAATGTTATGGGTGTTGAATTTGAGGTTAATATTAATCTTCTGGTTAGTCTATTGAACCATTTATCGATATAACTTGGAGTCTTGATGGTTGGCCAGATGACTTTGACTATGAAGAAGCTTGTAGAATTGTTAGGGGAGATCCTACTTATGCTTGCAATGCTACATCTTTCCATTAGTGTAGTGACATGCCTTTAGGCTCTAAGTTGATTAATTTGATAGTCAACCGGACTATTCATCCTACACTTGAGAGTAGAGGTTACATATCTAAGATTAACATAGTGCTGATTTGGTGCCTCAAGACTGATAACCTATTTAATATTTATCCACTGCTTTTAGCTAACATGATTAATGGAGAAGCACATTGTTGACCCTCACCCGTATTTTAATGATGACAAAACACAACTACTATTATTCTAACAGTTCAAACTAAGTGTAGTAAACAACAAAAGCATTCAACCAATGATCAAAGTGCAAGAACTCAAACCGAATCAAACTATCAAGTGAAGACTGAAGAACTAGTATAGGTCTAAAGTATTAGAACCAGTGTAAGTCTCACTTATACATTGTAATAGCTTGTTCAATGGCTCGAACACAAAAAGGTTTTCTAAACCGATCTTTTTAAAATAAACATTTTAAGTTAAAACAGAAAAACTGGGTTGGAAGACAACCCAGTCGACTGGGTACATATACCAGTCGACTGGTATATGGGACAGTAAGTCCCCAGTCGACTGGGTCAATCATACCAGTCGACTGGTAAAATGGACAGTAAGTGCCCAATCGGCTGGATGAAATATACCAGTTGACTGGTACCCCAGAAGCTTTGAAAAAAAGATTTTTCATGACCCAGTCGACTGGTAGTTCAAAAATATAACTGTTGGACACCAAATCTGAACGTTTTAAAAGCAAATCTTTTTCAAATTAAAGTCCCAACGGCCATATTACTTAATGGCTATATAAACCCATTCTATTGAGCATTCAATATAGAGCTGCACATATTCAAAAAGAGTTGATCTCACACAATCAAGTTATTATACTCTTGAAACACAAAAAGCTTTGAAATATTATTGTTGAGCCATTCTTCAAGCTTTAATTTGAAAGAGAGATATTATTAAGTTGTATAAGCTTTCATTTGCTGTCTCTCTACCATTTACTTTACAGCATCTTTTGTAAAGGGATTACTTCCGAAAGGAAGGGGATTACTTCCAAGAGGAAGGGGATAGCTTCCGAGAGGAAGGGATTATAAGGTTTGTACAACACCAGTGAAGTTGTACGACTAAGTTACTTAGTGGATTACTTCAAGGAGGTTCCTTGAAGAGAGTGGACGTAGGGTCGGAATGAATCCGATATTGCCGAACCACTATAATCTAAGTTTGCATCCTCTACTCTTTAAACTCTTTATTTACATCACATTACTTGTTTTAATTGTTTGTTACTCTTACGTTTTTATAAACTTGTATTAATTCCGCAAAAGTTTTAAAAACCCAATTCACCCTTCCTCTTGGTTGAAACCTCAGTCTACAATTAGTTTCAGAGCCTCGTTCTTAAATTTAGGCTTAAAATCCTTGAGTTGATCCGATGGCAGCAAGTAGCTACTCCGAGGGACACTCTTATACTATACCACCTTTGTTCAATGGCTTCAATTATAACTACTGGAAAAATAGAATGAAAATCTTTGTCGAAGGACAATATTAGAATCTATGGAGAGTCATTGAAGAAGGACCTAGAATTCCTTAAAAAGAAATAACTATTGGAGAGATCAATCATACAATGCCTAAGATCAAAATTGAGTATACTGACGAGGATTGTAGAATGATGTCTCTCAATAGCAGAGCAACAAGTATGTTACATTGTGCTTTAGATATTTCTGAATATAATAAAATATCTGCATGTGTTTCGGCTAAAGAGATATGGGACAAACTGCAAATTACATATGAAGGAACTAGTGAGATAAAAAAGTCAAAAATCTATATGCTAGTTTCTAAATATGAGTCATTTAAAATGTCTCCTAACGAAACAATTTCTGAAATGCACTCACAGTTCACAACTATTATAAAATGGTTTAAAGCTGCTTGGTAGGAATATTGAGGAGTTTGAACTAACTAGAAAAATCTTGAGATTTCTTTCATCTTCATGGAAACCAAAGAAGACAGCCATTCAGGAGGCCAAAGATCTTGGCAAACTTGATGTTGAGACACTACTTGGATCATTGTTGACATATAAGATGGAAGAAATGACTCCCATCGTCAATGATGATGAGAAGAAGAAAAAGGTAATTGCTCTCAAAGCTTCTACGAGCAACAAAGAAATGGAATCGGAAAAAAAAACGGAGAGCAGCGAGGAAGATGGTGAAATGGCATTAATCACCAAACGATTCCATAGGTTCTTGAAGAAAAGAAAGAAACCTTATACAAAGGATCCCACTTCGAAAAAGGAACCACTTATGTGTTATGGCTGCAAGAAGCCCGGTCACATTAGGGCTAATTGTACGGTTTCAAACAAACCATACAAGAGCTTCAAAAAGAAAGCTAGATAGCAACTACCTGGAGCGATGACGAAGAAGAAGTTGAGTCATCAGACAAAGAAATCGGATACGAGGAAATTGCCAACCTTTGTCTGATGGCAATCGACGACGAAAGTGAGGTAACATCTTCTCCTTTTTCTAAGAATAATATTGTGAGTAGTAGTGAAGAGCTGCTAGAAGTAATAAATGAAATGCATGATGAATTGAAGAAATTTAATTCTAGAAATTCAATTCTTAAGAAAGAGGTATCATCTCTCTCTAAGGAGATGATAAGTCTCAGAGAAGAAAAAGATAAATTATCTTCTTAACTATATAATTCTTCTCAAGATTTCGTCAAAGATGAAAATGAGAATTTAAAAAATAAAATTTTAGAATTAAATGACACTATATCTAGACTTATGCTTGAAAAAGAAAAGCTTGATGAAATGCTTTCTTCCCAAAGATTAAGTGGAAGAAAATCTGGTTTAGGATACTCTCCTTTAGGAAAGCAAAAATCAAAAAAGAACTTATTCATGAAAGCCTCATGTGTGAGTGAAGCCTCTACTTCAAAAACTCATAGCAAGATTAAAAGCACTCCCTCAATGAATGCTAGGAAATCTAGAAATTTAAATGTTCATACAAAAATGAAGCATCCTAGAAATACACATGCTTATATGTATGCACACTCTAGAAATGCTTATACACATCCTAGAAATAACCATCATGTACATTCTAGGAACAATATGTATAATCAAAATATGCACTCTACTCATGCTTGTCCTAGGAATTACCATCATGGTTATCCTAGAAATAATATGCATACTAATAATAATGCTAGCATGTATCCTAGAATGCATCATCATACATTTTCTTGAAATGACATGCATTTTCATGTTCCTCACCATAGAAACATGTATCCTAGGAACTATTATCCTAAAGATTATAGGCATGCACATCTAAGATATCCTAGAAATTTCAATAACTACCATCCTAGGATTGTGCATCATCAACATGTCCTTAGATCACCATATACTATTAAGAAAGTATGGGTTCCAAAAGGAACCGTGTTTTCTAAGACTAACCCCAAATGACCCAAGAAATTTTGGGTACCTAAAAGTATTATCGTATATCCTTGTGTGATATAGATATGTCTCCACACCAAGGAGAAAGGTAACTGTTGGTACCTTAA
Organism: Bretschneidera sinensis; assembly: GCA_023935145.1. Lineage (NCBI taxonomy): Eukaryota > Viridiplantae > Streptophyta > Magnoliopsida > Brassicales > Akaniaceae > Bretschneidera > Bretschneidera sinensis. Next base: position 71,815,358 of record CM043697.1, on the reverse strand, counting down.
TAGTGGATGCTCAAAGCACATGATCGGTGATAAAAATGTATTCAATGAGCTAACTCTAAGAAATGGTGGATATGTCACCATTGGAGACAACACCAAAATAAAGATCATCAAGCATGGAAAAGTCGGTAATGACTTCTCAACCTTAGATAATGTATTGCTAGTACAAGGCCTTAAGCCAAATTTACTTAGCATTAGTCAACTATGTGACAAAGGCAACAAAGTCACATTTGAGACCTCTCATTGTCTAGTTATAGACATCAAGAGCAACAAGATCAAATTTATTGGCCATAGACATTAAAATGTCTACATAGTTGATTTGAAATCCTTGCATTTTGAAAATAAAAAATATTTTCCTGCTTTTAATGAAAATCCATGGCTATGGCATAAAAAGCTTGGTCATGTGAACATGAACTTGCTAAAAATTGTTTCAAGAAAAGATTTAGTCATTGGACTTCTTAAAATCAATTTTGAAAAAGACAAAGTATGCAATGCGTGTCAAATGGGAAAACAAACTAGAATTTCATTTAAATCAAAAAATGTAGTCTCAACTACTAGACCTTTGGAACTTCTTCATATGGACTTATTTGGTCCAATTAGTACCATTAGTCTAAGTGGCCATCAATATGCTCTTGTTATTGTTGATGACTATTCTAGATATACCTTTATTATTTTTATTGCTTACAAGGATGAAGCTTTCAAAGGATTTGAAAAGTTTTGCAAAAAGGTACAAAATGAAAAAGAAATTTGTATTTCAAGCATAAGAAGTGATCATGGCAAAGAATTTGAAAATCAAAGCTTTTTAAGATTTTGTGATGAAAATGGAATTAATCACAACTTTTCAGCTCTTAGAACTCCTCAACAAAATGGAGTTGTTGAGAGGAAAAAAAAAGTTCTAGAAGAATTTTCAAGAACTATACTTTGTGAAAATAGTTTACCAAAATACTTTTGGGCTGAAGCCGTGAACACTTCTTGCTATATCTTAAATAGAATTTTAATTAGGCCTCTACTTGATAAAACTCCATATGAACTATAGAAAGGAAGAAAGCCTAATATCTCCTATTTTTGAGCATTTGGTTATAAATGCTTCATCCTAAATAACAATAAAACTAACTTGGGTAAATTTGATTCTAAGACCGATGAAGGAATATTTTTAGGATATTCAACATCTAGTAAGGCTTATAGAGTTTTCAATAAAAGAACTCTAGTGGTAGAAGAATCTGTACATGTAACTCTTGATGAGTCTAACCCAATTAGTAGTAGAGAAGTTTCCTTTAAAGATGATGCAGATTTTATTCCAAGAATGGAAACTCCTACTCTCATTGTTGACCCAAAGGAGAGTCCACGTCAAGAAAATGAAGAGATGGAAACTCCCAATTTGGACCAACCATCCTCAAGCCAACAAGAGGAAAGTCTACCCGAAGATTGGAGGTATGTAAATTATCACCCGATTGATCAAGTGATTGGTGATCCTTCACAAGGGGTAAGAACTCGCTCTTCTATTAGAAATATTTGCAATTTTGTAGTTTATTTGTCTCAAGTAGAACCTAAGACATTTATAGAAGCTGAAAAAGATAATGATTGGATAATTGCAATGCAAGAAGAAATAAATCAATTTGAGAGAAACAATGTTTGGAAACTAGTTCCAAGACCTAAGAATCATTCAATAATTGGAACTAAATGGGTATATAGAAATAAGATGGATGAAAATGGAATAGTAACTAGAAACAAGGCTAGACTAGTTGCTAAGGGATATAATCAAGAAGAAGAAATAGACTTTGATGAGACCTATGCTCCCGTAGCTAGATTAGAAGCTATTCGAATGTTATTAGCCTTTGCATGCTTTAATAAATTCAAGTTATTTCAAATGGACGTAAAAAGTGCTTTTTTAAATGGCTTTATAGAAGAAGAGGTTTATGTTGAGCAACCTCTTGGATTTGAAAATCTTAGTCTTCCAAATCATGTCTACAAGCTTTCTAAAGCTCTATATGGGTTAAAGCAAGCTCTAAGGGCATGGTATGAAAAACTAAGTAAATTTTTGATTGACAATGATTTTGTAAGAGGTAGAATAGGCACAACTCTCTTCACAAAAATGACACTCTTATAGTCCAAATATATGTTGATGATATTATATTTGGTGCTGCTAATGAATCTATGTGTCAAGAGTTTGCAAAGTGCATGCAAGGTGAATTTGAAATGAGCATGATGGGAGAACTTATCTACTTCCTTGGACTTCAAATCAAGCAACTAAAAGGAGGAATCTTTACCAATCAATCGAAGTACATTAAGGACCTACTAAAGAGGTTTGGGATGGAAAGCTCAAAGCTACTTGGAACTCCTATGAGCACAACCACTAAACTTGATCTTGATGAAAGAGGTAAAATTGTAGATACTAAATATTATAGAGGCATGATAGGTATTTTACTTTATTTGACTGCAAGTAGACCTGATATAATATTCAATGTATGAATGTGTGCTAGATTTCAGGCTAATCCTAAGGAATCACATGTAGTTGCAGTAAAAAGAATCCTTAGATATCTACAAGGAACCCAAACCATAGGATTATGGTACTCTAGAGATTCATCTTTTGAGCTTGTAGGATATTCAGATGCTGATTTTGCTGGATGTAGGTTAGATAGAAAAATCACATGTGGAACATGCCAATTCTTAGGTGCAATGTTAACCTCTTGGTTTTCCAAGAAAATAAATTATGTTGCACTATCAACCGCCGAGGCGGAATACGTTGCAGTCAGAAGTTGTTGTGCCTAAGTATTATGGATGAAACAACAACTAAAAGACTATGGCATGAATCTAAAAAACATCCCAATATTTTGTGATAATACTAGTGCTATCAACCTAACCAAGAACCCTATTCAGCACTTTAGAACAAAGCACATAGAAATAAGACATCATTTCTTAAGAGACCATGCTAAAAAATGTGACATAAGACAAGAATTCATACCTTCAGAAGATCAAATAGCTGACATTCTTACAAAACCTCTAGGTGAAGCTAGTTTCTGTAAGATAAGAATGTTAATAGGATTGCTGGATTGTGATAAACTGAATATTTGATTGCTTCATAATTCATCATCTACATAATTTGATATCTAGTGAAAAAGTATTAATTCTTGTTTAAACATCTCTCTCACTCAAGATGTCATAGATAAACAAATTTCTTGCTACAAATTCAAGACTGGAAATTTTCTTAAGAGTCCAATCGACTGGTAACTCTGTCCCAGTCGACTAGTAAGTCTTTGCCAAATTCTCTAGTCGACTGGTAAGTCTTATCCAGTCGACTGGTACATCTAGACCCTGTTTGGAGCCATTTTTAAAAAAAATCAGTTATCATCCAATCGACTGGAACAAACTGCCTAGTCGACTGGTATCTCACTGCCAGTTTACCCAGTCGACTGGTACATAGACCCAGTCAACTGGTATAAAAACTGTTCATCTTTTCAAAAGAACCCAGTCGACTGGTATCACGACCCAGTCGACTGGTATCGCGACTCTATAAAAGAATTGTTCATTTTTTCTAAATTTTTACTCCATTTTCAAGCACCCTAGCTTTCTCTCTCTAAAAAATTTCACATTTTTTTATCCAAAATTCATCTAAATACACCGATCTACTCATCCATAACAAGATTTTTAACTTTCTACGGTTAAAATCTCTTATTTTCACTAAAATATTTTTTTCCCAAAAACCCCATTTTTCAAAAAATGACTGATAAAATCCATATCAAATACACTACCAGGGGACCAAATGCGCCTACAAGGCCAAGGTCCACCAAAACTAAGGATCCGGATACACAGAGAAAGGGATTAGCGTGCTCTTCAAGCAAAAAGCCCAGAACAGAGCTTGATGAAGCTCTGTTTTCCAGTCATGCTGCCAAGGCGAGGTATGATTCTGTAATCCGTCACAAGAAGATCATGACGGGTAGATTTGTCGATTTCGGCTCTATTCATCATGGCAACTTTGATATTCTGCCAGCCTTTGAGGCAATAAATCTGACCCCACTGGTCAGAGTACATGATAAGTACTACCCGAGACTGATTCACCAGTTCTATGCGAACTTGGTGAAACCCAGTCCACTGGCTCTGAGATTTAAAATCAGTGTCCAGGGTGTGGAGTTTGAGGTCAACATTGACCTCTTCATGAGCATACTAAGGATCCCTGTAAGGGGGATCCAATAGAGTCTGGATGGATGGCCAGACAACTTCGATGTCGAGGCAGCCTGTCAGATAGTCAGGGGAGACCCTAACTATGTGTACAGACCCACTACATTTCATACATGTAGTGATATGCCCCTAGACTCGAAGATTTTTTAGCTAATAGTAAGTTAAACCATCCACCCTAGACTCGGGAGTCGATGGTATCTATCTAAGATAGATATGGTATTGATTTAGTGCCTTAAAACTGGGCACGACTTCAATATATATCCTCTGCTACTCACCAACATGATAAATGATGAAGCAAGCGACTCCGGGTGTCTACCTTACGGGATGCTCATTACACTCATACTCCAGCACTTTCAGGTGCCTCTGCCTGCCTCCGAGGCTTAGGATATTGGATCGACGGACACCATCAATGTCTCATCACTGAAAAAGATGTGATGCGAGGTTCGTGACGGCTTCCTCTATCCGAAAGGCCGGGAAGTGCTTACGGATTCGAGAGGATGAAAGCGATGATGATGAGGATGTGGAGGCAACTGCTAATGCTGCTGCTGATACGGAGATGGATACCCGAGCACCTCCTATTGGTGACTCGAGTACTGGTCAGGTTGGATATGATGACATTATACAGGCTATCACGAGTCTCCAGATGACTATGCAATCCAGGTTCCAAACTATGCAGTCAGAGTACCAGAGATTGAGCTCCTCCATCGATCATCTACGGGACGACTTCAAGCTACAAAGAGAGCGTACAGAGGGTTCATTAGCTGAGATACGGGATCTCATTCGCGACAGCTCGGATTCTCTCACTCCTTGAGTCATTTTCCATGTTATTTTCATATACATAGCGTTTTCCAGCTCTTAGCATGTAGCACGAACATCTATTTATGTATTTCTATCTTATATTTGGCTCTATGAAGCCCGTTCGTGTACTGAATTTTTATATATGATGTTGCTTTTACTTTAGTCATAATTCATACATCTATTTACATTATTTGTGATATGTTTGCCTAGTTTCCAATTAATTTTATTCACGAAAATACTCTGAAAATGATTATGCTTGTATGAAAACTTCCGGTTCTTCCCTGGATAGCTTCTGAACTCCGAATGAAGCCAAATTTTTGCATACAGGTTTGTTTGAGTGTACTCTAGGTGACTGTAGTAGCTAAGTAGCTTATTTTTTGATTTTTGGCCTCTTTCATTGTTATTGTCAAAACGGGGGAGAAAAATGAGAAAAACGAGAAAAACTAAGTAAATAGAAACCAATGCATAGATTTAGGGAGAGCACTGCTCCAAAGCTTATTAAAAATGATTCATTGATTAGTTGAGTTGATTATGGTTGGTTGAAATGTTTATATAAACTGCGTTTGCTTGTTTACAAGGTGGTTTTACTCGAAAAACAGAAGAAACTCTGTCCGATTTTTTGAAAAACAAAACACTTAGTTTTTTAAACTGTTTTCACATTATTAGTTTTGTCATCATCAAAAAGGGGGAGATTTTTGACCCTCACCTGTATTTTAATGATGACAAAACACAACTGCTATTATTCTAATAGTTCAAACTAAGTGTAGTAAACAACAAAAGCATTCAACCAAGGATCAAAGTACAAGAACTCAAACCGAATCAAACTATCAAGTGAAGACTGAAGAACTAGTATAGGCCTAAAGTATTAGAACCAGTGTAAGTCTCACTTATACATTGTAATAGCTTGTTCAATGGCTCGAACACAAAAAGGTTTTCTAAACCGATCTTTTTAAAACAAACATTTTAAGTTAAAATAGAAAAACTAGGTTGGAAGACAACCCAGTCAACTGGGTACATATACCAGTCGATTGGTATATGAGACAGTAAGTCCCCAGTCGACTGGGTCAGTCATACCAGTCGAATGGTAAAACGGACAGTAAGTCCCCAATCGACTGGTACCCTAGAAGCTTTGAAAATGAAATTTTTCGAGAGAACCCAATCGACTGGTATCACGACCTAGTCAACTGGTAGTTCAAAAATATTACTGTTGGACACCAAATCTGAACGTTTCAAAAGCAAATATTTTTCAAATTAAAGTCCCAACGGCCATATTACTTGATGGCTATATAAACCCATTCTATTGAGCATTCAATAGAGAGTTGCACATATTCAAAAAGAGTTGATCTCACACAATCAAGTTATTATACTCTTGAAACACAAAAATCTTTGAAATATTCTTGTTGAGCCATTCTTCAAGCTTTACTTCGAAAAAGAGATATTATTAAGTTGTATAAGCTTTCATTTGCTGTCTCTCTACCATTTACTTTACAGCATCTTTTATAAAGGGATTACTTCAGAAAGGAAGGGGATTACTTCCGAGAGGAAGGGGATAGCTTCCGAGAGGAAGGGATTGTAAGGTTTGTACAACACCGGTAAAGTTGTACGACTAAGTTACTTAGTGGATTACTTCAAGGAGGTTCCTTAAAGAGAGTGGACGTAGGGTCGGAACGAATCCGATATTGCCGGACCACTATAATATGAGTTTGCATCATCTACTCTTTAAACTCTTTATTTACAGCACATTACTTGTTTTAATTGTTTGTTGCTCTTACGTTTTTATAAACTTGTATTAATTTCGCAAAAGTTTTAAAAGCCCAATTTACCCCCCCCTCTTGGGTTGAAACCTCAGTCTACACACATGACTCTGGTTTTCTTCCATATGGCATGTTCATTACTTTAATTCTCTATCACTTTAAGGTTCCTCTTCCTACTTCAGAAGCCTAGGGTATTGGCCCTAAAGACTATTAATGTCTCATATTTGAAGGAAATGGCCTGTCGTATTAGTGATGGTATGATATTACCAAAACCTGGAAGGAATTTTAGGATTGGTGATGAGGACAGTGATGAAGAAGAAGATTTCCTAAGGATGAAGCTCCTCCTACTAAGATGGACATTAAAGAAATAATAATTGGTCAGAAGAATGTTGGATAAGGCGGTTCAGTAGTTGGCCAAGACAGTACAGTTATCCATGCATTATGGCTTCCAGAGTTTGAGATCTTCACTTGACTCGAGCTTCCAGTTAGTGCAAACAAACCTAGATCCCATGCTTCTTGATCTTGGTACTTTACGTGATGATTTTGATCTATTCCGAGAGCACTTGAAAGGCTCATTTGTTGAGATATGAGATCTCCTCCATGACCACCCAGCTCATTGAGTCCGTTTCTATGTCTCCTCTATCTATTTCTAGCTCTACGACATGTTTGCAAGGACATTTTCACCTACTTTTTTCATGCATTCATATTTTATGTACTTGTTTGAACTATTCTGTTTCTGATTCTTCCTATGGCAGCTTATGCTACTTTGTTATGTGTGGAACTTTTTATGTCAGCTTTTTTACTATTATCTAATCATCCTCATTCATTATTTTATATTTGGATAATGTTTGGATGATTTGGATACTCATCGCTCGCTTTTTAAGCTTTACTTATTTCAACTTATGTGTAAAACTTTTGATTCTTCCCGTGAGATCTTTCCATCCCCGATTTGACCTTAGTTTTCGCATATAAGTTTTCTTTTTACCTTATCTTTTTGTTTATGATTTTAAAATTGTTTATTTTCTTATTTGCCCTCCTTTTTATGTTGTTGCCAAAACATGAGAGAAAAATAGAAAAACTGTGTAAATGGATTAAGGGAGAGCATTGCTCCAAACTTGTAAACACTGCTTAAAATATTATTGCATTTACTATTATTTCTTGGTTAGGTTGCCTTTAAAAAATTACAGGTTAGTTTTTATCACAAAGCATAGGAAACTCTGTCCGTCTTTCCTTAAAAACCTAACAATTAGATTTTAAAACTGTTTTTCTCATTATGGTTTTGTCGTCATAAAAAAATGGGATATTGCTAACCTTTATTTGATTTTAATTATGATAAAAGACTATTTATGTTATACTAATAGTTTTTATCTAAGTATTTAAGCTACAAAAGCATTCAATACAGAAAAAAGACGTAAACTACGATACATACAATTATTGAAAGAAGACAAAAGATCTAGGTTAGGTTCTAACGTAATTGATTCAAGTTTTATAGGTTTAATTTCAATTATCTAGCTTAATTATGGCTTATTTTGGTTACAAAATAATTTTTAAAAAAATGATCTAAAAAATGTCTTTAAGTCAAAACTTCTTTAAAAAAACCTGAAAAATGAGTTTTGGGTCAACCCAGTCGACTGATAAATGGGTCAGTAGCTTCTGCCCTTTGACCCAGTTGACTGGTATCTAATTTTTGCCCAAACTTTGAATTTTTTAGATAACCTAGTCGACTAGTACAAGGACCCAATCGACTAGTCATTCGAAAATATGATTGTTTAAGGCACGGAACTTGAGCCTTTAATGCTCCAAATCACCCCAACCAGTGTCTAACGATCATATAAAGCCAAGTCTATAAATACCCCTCTTTAATGAGCATTTAATACAAGAAAGAACATTCAATTTTTCATATAGCTCATTAATACTCTTAAAAGCTTTCAAAAATTATTTATGTGTCATTCTTTAAAATTTGTTTTTAAAAGAGAGTTAATATTCATCTTGTAAAGAATTTATTGCTATCTCTCTTGTTTTTCTTCTACAATCAATTTCAATTATTATAAAGAGAAAGGGTTGGTACAACTCTTAGAGTGTTTAGACATTAAACACTTCCTTGTAGAAGAGATTATTGTAAAGTTTGGGCAATACAAGTAAAGTTGCTTGACTATCATTAGTGGATTACTTCAAAGAGGATCCTTGAGGAGAGTGGACATAGGGTCAGAGTGATTCCGATATTGCCGAACCATTATAAACGTAGTTTGCATATTCTCTTCCTATATTTCTTTAATTTCAATCAATTTATTTATTTTTTTCTTTAATTTATTAAAATGTTAAAACTTGTTTTTAATTGTAAAAAGTTTTTAAAACCCAATTCACCCTCTTCTTGGGTTTGTATCTCGCTCTACAGAACTAAATGGGTATTTAGAAATAAAACGGATGAAAATGGAATTTTGACTAGGAACAAGGCTAGACTTGTTGCTAAAGGTTACAATCAAGAAGAATGAATAAACTTTGATGAGACCTTTGCACTTGTAGTTAGATCAGATGCTATTCGTAGGTTGCTAGCTTTTGCATGCTTCAAAAATTTCAAGATATTTCAAATGGATGTGAAAAGTGCTTTTTTAAATGGCTTTATTGAAGAAGAGGTTTATGTTGAACAACGTCTTGGTTTTGAAAATCCTAATCTTCCTAATCATGTTTATAGGCTTTTTAAAGCCCTTTGTGAGTTAAAGCAAGCTACAAGAGCATAGCATAAAAGGTTAAGCAAGTTTTTACTTGAAAATGTTTTACAAGAGGAAAAATAGATACAAATATTTTTACAAAAACTCATAAACATGATACACTCCTAGTCTAAATATATGTTGATGATATTATATTTGGTTCTTATAATGAAACCATGGGTCAAGAGTTTGCTCAGTGTATGCAATGTGAGTTTGAAATAAGCATGATGAGAGAACTCAACTACTTCTTTGATCTTCAAAGCAAACAAATTAAGGGAGAATATTCATTAACCAATGCAAATACACAAAAGACTTGCTAAAGAGATTTGGGATGGAGAACTCAAAATCTATTGAGACTCCCATGATCACCTCTACAAAACTTGACTTGGATGAGGGAGGTAAGTGTGTAGACACTAAGACTTATAGAAGCATGATATGGGTTTTACTATATTAATTTCTAGTAGAGTTGATATAATGTTTAGTGTATGCATGTGTGATAGATTCCAAGCTAATCTTAAGGGAAGGGTGCAGTCAACTACAGGAGCACACTGGTCAATAAATTTACAAAAATTAGAGTTGTAGTCAACTAAACCAACCTTTAGTCGACTACAGAGGCTTGCAGTCCCAATTTTAACTGAATGAAAAAATTGAAGATGTTTTGAAGTTCAAAAACTCAAAAAACCAACTAAGGTCTGAGATTTTTGACAAGATTTGCTAGAGTTATTTGATGTACACATAAAGAAGAAATGAATAATTTTAATTAAACAAAAATAAATCATTTCTATCATTGGGTTTCATGCAAATGATGAATACATAAACAATTAAACATATAGACATTCAAAGTTTTCAAGCCCATTAGCATTCTAATTCTACAAAAGCTTTTTTCGTTTAAATGTTTAGTAAGAATATTAGTAATTTGATCTTCTGTAGGTATGAATTCAAATTTGTTATCATCTTTTTTAGCATGATCACTTATAAAGTGATATCTAATCTCAATGTTTTTGGTCCTAGAATGCTGAATTATGTTTTTTGTAAGATTGATGACACTAATATTGTCGCATAAAATTGGAATATTTTGAAAACACATGCCATAGTTTTCTAGTTGCTGTTTTATCCATAAAATTTGTTCACAACAACTACCGGCGACCACATATTCGAATTTAGCTATTGATAGTGCAACTGAATTTTGTTTCTTTGAAAACCAAGACGTTATCATGGCACCTAGAAATTGGAATGTTCCACTAGTACTTTTTCTATCAATTCTACAATCGGTATAATTAGCATCCGAGTACCTAACTAGCTCAAAAGATGATTTTCTTGAATACCATAGTCTTAGATTTTGAGTACCATTCAAATATCTAAAAATTGTTTTTACAACAATAATATGAGATTCTTTAGGATTAGCTTGGAATCTATCACACATACATACATTAAACATTATATCGGGTCTACTTGTAGTTAAATATAGAAAAGTCTCTATCATGCTTTTATAAGTCTTAGTATCTACACACTTACCTCATTCATCCAAGTCAAATTTTGTAGAGGAGCTCATGAGGGTTCTAAGGGACTTTGAGTTCTCCATCCCAAACCTCTTTAACAAGTCCTTGGTGTATTTGGATTGATTGATGAAAATGCCTCATTTCAATTGTTTGATTTGAAGTCTAAGAAAGTATGTAAGCTCTCCCATCATACTCATCTCATTTGCATATTGCATACACTTATCAAATTCTTGACATATAGATTCATTAGAGGCACCAAATATAATATCATCAACATAAATTTGGACTAAGAGCGTATCATGTTTATGAGTTTTTGTAAAAAGAGTTTTATCTATTTTTCTTCTTGTAAAACTATTTTTAAGTAAAAACTTAACCTTTCATACCATTCTCTTGAAGCTTACTTAAACCCGTAGAGAGCTTTAGAAAGCTTGTAAACATGATTTGGAAGGTTAAGATCTTCAAAACCAAGAGGTTGTTCAACATAAACCTCTTATTCTATAAAGCCATTTAAAAAGGAACTTTTCACATCCATTTGAAATAGCTTAAAGTTTTAAAGCGTGTAAAGGCTAGTAACATACGACTAGCTTCTAATCTAGCTATGAGAGCATAGGTTTCATCAAAGTGTATTCCTTCTTCTTAATTATAACCCTTAGCAATAAGTCTAGCCTTATTCCTAGTTACAATTCCATTTTCATCCATTTTGTTTCTAAAAACCCATTTAGTTCCTATGGTAGTACAATTCTTTGGTCTAGGAACTAAAGTCCACACTTTATTTCTTTCAAATTGATTTAACTCTTCTTGCATAGTATTTATCAACAAAAGTCTTAGGTTCTAATTAAGATAAATAAGCTACACAATTACAAATATTTCTCATAAAAGATCTAGTTTTTATCCCTTGTAAAGGATCACCAATCACTTGGTCGATTGGATAATAATTCACATACCTCAAATCTTTGGGAAGTCCATTTCTTTTTTGACTTGTAGAAGGTTGATCAAGATTGGAAACATCTACCTCTTGATTTGTTTGAGGTAGACTTTCCTTATGGTCAACAATGGGAGTAGATGCATCATCTCTTGGAATAAAATCTGTATCATCATCAAGAGATACTATTCTACTACTAATTAGGTTAGATTCATCAAAAGAATCATGTATAGATTCTTTAACCACTAGAGTTATTTTGTTAAAGACTCCATAAGCTTTACTAGAAGTTGAATATCCTAAGAATATCCCTTCATCGATCTTAGAGTCATATTTACCTATGTTAGTTTTATTGTTATTTAGGATGAAACACTTGCAACCAAAAACACGAAAATAAGAGATATTAGGCTTTCTACATTTCCATAGTTCATATGGAGTTTTATCAAGTATAGGCCTAATTATCATTCTATTTAAAACATAGCAATAATTATTTATGGCTTCTGCCCAAAATTATTTTGGTAAACTATTTTCACAAATCATGGTTCTAGCAAATTCTTCTATAAATCTGTTTTTCCTCTCAAGAACACCATTTTGTTGAAGAGTTATAGGGGCCGAAAAATTATGATCAATTCCATTTTCATCACAAATTTTTTAAAAACTTTGGTTTTCAAATTCTTTTCCATGATCACTTCTAATACTTGAGATAGAAATTCATTTTTCATTTTGAACCTTCTTGTAAAAGTTCACAAAAACCTTTATAGGTTGAACCTTATAAGCAATAAAAATAATAATGTATATCTTTAATAATCATCAACAATAAATAGAGCATATTGATGACCACCTATATTAATGGTGCTTATTGGACCAAACAAGTCCATATTTAGAAGCTCTAATAGTCTAAAGGTTGAAATCACCTTTTTGGATTTAAAATATATTCTTGCTTGTTTTCCTATTTGACAAGCATCGCAAACTTCATTTTTTTTCAAATTTGATTTCGGGAAGGCCAATAACTAAATCTTTTCTTGAAAGAATTTTAAGTAAATCCATGTTCACATTGCCAAGTCTTCTATACCATAGCAATGTGTTTTCACTAAAAGCGGGAAAATATTTTTCACTTTCCGAAGGTGAAGATTTTAAGTCAACTAATAGACATTATCATGTCTATGGCCAACAAACTTAATCTTGTTACTCTTGATGTCTATTACTAGACAATGAAAGGATTCAAATATGACTTTGTTGCCTTTGTCACATAATTGACTAATACTAAGTAAATTTGGCTTAAGGCCTTGTACATATAAAACATGGTCAATGATTGAAGAATCTTTACCCACTTTATCATGCCTGATAATCTTTATCTTTGTGTTATCTCCAATGGTGATGTGTCTGTCATCCCTTAATCTTTGTGTTATCTTTATCTTTGATCACCGGTTATGTGCTTTGAGCATCCACTATCAAGGTACCAATAGTTACCATTTTCTTTAATGTGGAGACATGTCTACATTATACATAGATACACAATAGCACTCTTAGGTATCCAAAATTTCTTGGGTCCTTTAGAGTTAGTCTTAGAAAATACGGCTCCTTTAGGGACTCATACTTTCTTAACATTATAAGGAGCTCTATAATTGTAGACATATTGATGATGCATTATCCTAGGGTAATAATCATAGAAGTTTCTAGGATTTCTTGAATATTTATGCCTATTATTCCTTGGATGAGCACTCTTAGGATACATATTTCTAGCATAGGAGTTATAAGCATATATGTTATCTCTAGGATATACATGATAGTTATTTCTAGGATATGCATTCCGAGCATGTGAATTTCTTAAATGTGTATTACTAACATTTGTATTTCTAGGATGAGCATACATACGTGCATAAGTGTTTCTAGGATTTCTAATTCTAGCATAGGCATTTGAATTCTTTGCAATTGAATCGAAAATTGTATTCTTAGGCTTACTAGTATTTTTTAAAGGAAAACTCTTAACATTGCTAGAGGCCTTAGAAGTGGAAGGTTCATCCACACATGTTGCTTTCACAAAAGAGGTCTCTTTTGATTTTTGTTTGTCTAATGGAGAATAACCTAAACCAGATTTTTCTCCATTCATTCTTTGGCGAGATAATATTTCATCTAGCTTTTCTTTTCCAAGAACAAGCCTAGATGTGTTATTTAACTCTATCACTTTCTTTTTCAAATCATTATTTTCATTTTTCAAAAAATCTTGTGCTGAGTTATAGAGCATAGAAGATAATTTTTCTTTTTCTTATTTTAGACTTTCCATCTCTTTAGAGAAAGATGAGACTTCTTTCTTGAGAGCAATATTTCTATAATCAAATTTCTTCAATTCTTCATACATTTCATTAATTATCTCAATCAATTCTTCACTGCTACTAATAATATTATCATTATTACTAGTGGAGGAAGAACTTGTTAACTCATCTTCATCATCAATCGCCATTAAGCAAAGATTGACAATTTCTTCATATTCAACATCGTTACCTGAAAGTTCTTCTTCATCATCACTACAAGTGGTCATAATCATGGCTTTCTTTTTTAAGCTCTTGTATGGTTTGTTTGTTGTTGGATAATCGACCTTAATGTGTCTAGGTTTCTTGCAACCATAGCACACAATAGGTTCTCTTTTTGGAGTGGAATCCTTTTTGTAAGGTTTCTTGATGTTCTTCAAGAACTTATGAAACCTTTTTGGTGATGAGTGTCATTTCACTATCTTCTTCACTGCTCTCATCCACTTCTTCTTTTTCTTCCGTTTTCTTGCTTGTGGAAGCTTTGAGAGCAATCACTTTTTTTTCTTCATCTCATCTTCATTGACATCGGGATTCATTTCTTCCATCTCATGTCAATAATGACCTGAGAAGGATTTCAACATCAAGTTTGTCGAGATCTTTGGCCTCTGTTATGGTCGTCTTTTTTGCTTTCCAAGTTGATGGAAAAGATCTTAATATCTACTTTGTTAGCTCAAACTCTTCAATGTTTCTACCAAAAAGCTTTAAACCATTAACAATAATGGTGAAGCGGGAGTGATTTTTAGAAGTTGTTTCGTTAGGAGACATTTTAAAATATTCTACTTGGACACTAGCATATAATTTTGTTATTTTTTAACTTCACTAGTGCCCTCATAAGTAATTTGAAGTTTGTCTCATATTTCTTTAGTCGAACACATGTTGAAATTTTATTGTATTCATAAGCATAATGCAGTATACTAGTAGCTCTACTATTTAGAGGCATCATTCTACAATCTCCTTCATCAAACTTTGATTTGAGCTTAAACATTGTATGAGTGATTTCTTTAATAGTTATTTCCTTAGTAGGAAATCTAAGCCATTTTTCAATGATTCTCCACAAATTATAATCTTGTCATTCAACAAAGATTTTCATTATATTTTTCCATTAATTATAATTTATGTCATTGAACAAAGAAGGTCTAGTACAAGAATGACCTTCAATATAACCATTTGAAGCCATAGGATCAACTTAAGGATTTTAAGCCTAAAATTGAGCACGGGACTCCAATACCAATTGTAGACCGAGGTAACCCAAAAGGGGGGTGAATTGGGTTTTTAAAAAACTTTTTACAATTAACAAGAAAGTTTTAACAATTTAATCAATTAAAACAAACAATAAATAACTTGCTTGAAATTAAAGGAGTAAAAGAAAAGAATATGATAACTCTGTTTATAGTGGTTCAACAATATCAGAATCACTATAGCCCTACATCCACTCTCTTCAAGGAACAAACAATCCACTAATGGTAGTCAAGCAACTTCACGGGTGTTGCCCAAACCTTACAAATATCTCTTCCATAAAGAAGTTACAAGGAAGTGTTTAATGTCTAAACACTCTAAGAGTTATACCAACTCTTTTTCACTTTTAGATGGAATGAATAGATGGGGCCAAGAGAGAGTGTACAATAAATGCTTACAACTCATAAAGTTTCTCTCTCTAAGGCTTAAAGCTCAACAATGGCTTAAGAATAAAATTACTTGATTCTTACAATAAATATTTTTTACGGTGTTCAAGATAGTTGTTGAGACTTGTAATGGTTGGGTATTTATAACAAAAACTTCAAACAGTCAATTCAAATACAATATGACCGTTTGAGCATTAAATGCAACAGATTCACGCAAGGTTTTATGCTATATAGCCATTATAGGGCTTGGCATATTCAACTACAATAAGGCATAGTCAACTACAACCTTTTTGAAAATAAACACAAAGCATCAGTAAGGTCTCATAGTCGACTACAGCTTTGATTGAAAACAAAAAGTGAAACCATGGGACCTTGTAGTCAATGTGTAGTCGACTACAACAAGGTTATGTGCCCCTTCTGTAGTTGGCTACAGCAAAGTGTAGTTTGCTACGGTTTGACTACGACCTAAAGAAAAACTTTGTTTTTGCTTAAAATCATTTAAAAACATTTTAATCTTTGAGCCATGATTGATCTAGGAGCACAGAGAGATATTAATAAAGAATTTAATCTTTACTAGACTAGTAATCTCTTACTTTACTTCTAGGCCTTCAAAAATACTTCAAGGTTCCACTGATCGTGCAGTGCTTTTAACGTGCGTTCTTTTATCCTTAAAATCGAAATAAGGTTATAGAAAGAGAATTAGCACAATAATATGTTTTGCCATCATCAAAATAAATATGGGGTCAACAAAGAGATAGAGGTTGAGGAACAAAAGACATATACAGGCGTCTTTACTGTTGGTACTTGTGGTTCTGACTTCAACAACTCAGTATTAGCTGCTTTACAAGACCTTAAGGAAGGAATGAGATCTCTCTCCCTTTAGGTGAATGCTTGCCTTGATATGATCGAAGGGTGTTTTAAGAGCTTTCGTGATAGGATAGAGAGTATGCGGGATAAGATGCTAGTTGTGATCCGTCATCACACTTCTCAGGATACACCCTAATTATTTTTCATTTACCCTTCACTTTTCCTATTTATGTACTTGAACTTTAAAAAATTGTAAGAACATTTACTTTTAAGTTTCATGAATTTTGTAGTTTTTCTGAACATCACTTTCATGACTGCTTGATTAGTTGGATGTTTATTTCACTCTAAATATTTTGCCAGGTTCATGGGACCTTAACTTTTATATATGGTTGATTTTGTTTAGCTCATTAAAATATCTTTTGCTATTTACCTACTGGCTGTAGTTTTCAACTTTTATGCCATATATTCTGATTCTGCCCAGGAGGTCTTCTCCTATTTGTTTTGAGCTAATCTTTCGCGTACACATTTTTTTAGCCTATTATTTCTATCCATTAAGGTAGAAATTCTTATTTATAGTGCAATCATGTGTTGATGGGCACAAATAGACATTTTCAGCTCATTTTTTAGCTTTTATGCTACTTTTTGGGTATGCCCGGGAATGGTTAGGTTGCCTTTTTCTTGCTAATGTTTTGCATGCATGGTTATTGAATACATAACTATATATCTATGCTTATAGGCTTTCATTTTGTTGTCTTATACTCCTTTTGTACTGTTGACAAAAACAGAGAGAAAAAGAGAAAAATCTCTATATAATTGTAATGAATGCATAGATTAAGGGGGAGCATTTCTCCTTACTTATTGGGAATGCTTAGAATAGTATTGAACTTACTATTATTGATTGGTTGGGATGTTTTCAAAACTTGCAGGTTGGTTTTTAACACAAAAAACAAAGGAGATTTTGTCCGATTTTCTGTAAAAACCCAACACTTTGATTTTAAAACTGTTTTTCTCATTTTGGTTTTCTCGTCATAAAAAAAGGGAGATTATTGACCCTTATTTGATTTTAATTATGACAAAAAATGTTTTAATTGTGCTAATAGTTTCATCTAAGTGTTTAATCTGCTATTAGTATTCATTTAAAAAACAAGACGCAATACAAACCTACTCGAAAAAGAGTCATACTTAAGAGATACCAGAAGACGTTCGAAGATCAAGACGTGAATTTTCTGAGGTAGAAAATAAATGTGTAAATCCTTCTTTGAGAATCCTAGTTTAAAATGTGGCTCTCAAACTTTTTCTTAGAAAATGTTTTTTTTTTCATTTTAAAAACTTATTTCTATAAAAAAAAAAATGGAGTTAAAAATCTGAGTTTTTAAAACGGACAGTCGACGATGCATTTATGACAGTTGATTGTCCAAGGTCCAAAAACTAACATTTTGAAAAATAAAAAAGATAGTCGATTGTAGGGGTCAAGCCAATCAACTGTAAATTAGACAAAGAGTTTCATAATCGACTGCCCATTTAGACAATCAACTGTCCAATGTTTTTCAGCTTATAAATTCAAATTTAAAAGAGGTCAGTCAATTTTCAATTATCCTATCGCGAAAAACGGCTAGTTTCCAAAATTCAAACAATGGACTTGAGTATTTAATGCTTCAAACCACCCGAACTTGTGTCTAACGACCATATAAAGCCAAGACTATAAAAACCCCTCTTTAATGAGCATTTCTAACAATCAAGAACACTTGATTTCTCCTATAGCTCATTAATCCTGTTAAATGCTTTCAAAAATTCATTGTGAGTCATTCTTTAAGCTTTGTTCTTGAAAGAGAGATAATCTTCATCTTGTAAAACATTTATTGCTATCTCTCTTGCATTTCTTTTACAATCAATTCCAATAATTGTAAAGAGAAAGAGTTGGTATAACTCTTAGAGTGTTTAGGTGTTAAACACTTCCTTTGGAATAGACCTTTGTAACGGTTTGAGCAACACTCGTGAAGTTTCTTGGTTAGTGGAATACTTCAATGAGTCTTTTTGGAGAAAGTGGACATAGGGTCAGAAAAATCCGATATTGTCGAACCACTATAAATAGCGTTTGCATATTCTCTTCCTCATATCTTTACTTTCAGCTCTATTATAATTGCTACTCTTGTTTATGCTTAAAAAAGTATTTAAAACTTGTTTATTGTACAAAAAAAATTAAAAACCCAATTCACCCCTCTTGGGTTTGGACATTAGCCTGCAATAATTTTTGGTTTAGTTTTTTATGGATTGTTTTGTGTTGCTGATGAGTATTGGGAAGAATAAAGGAGAAAAAAAAACCCAGAATGTATGAATTTTTGTTTTTATTATTGTTGGGTTTAATTTGGAAAGAAATCTGCTAGAAATGTTTGGGTTTAATTTGGGAAGAATATTTGGGTTTAATTTGGAAAGAAAATCTGCTAGAAATGTTTGGGTTTAATTTAGGAAGAAAATCTACTAAAAACGTTTAGGTTTAATTTGGAAAGAAAATATGAAAATCTACTAAAAATGTTTGGGTTTAATTTGGAAAGAAAATATGCTAGAAATTTTTGGGTTTAATGTAGAAAGAAACTCTACTAGAAATGTTTGGGTTTAATTTGGGAAGAAAATTTGGTTTTATTTTGGAAAGAAAATCTACTAAAAATGTTTGGGTATAATTTGGAGAGAAAATATGCTAGAAATTTTTGGGTTTAAATTGGAAGGAAAATCTGCTAGAATTGTTTGGGTTTAATTTGGGAAGAAAATTTGCTAGAAATGTTTGAGTTTAATTTGGAAAGAATATAGGCTAGAAATTTTTGGGTTTAATTTTGATTTTGTTGTTGAATGGAGACAAAAGGAAGAAAATCAAAGAAGAAGAAAGGCATTATGGGGTTTTTAGAAATAATTAATGAGATAGACAACACTTTTGACCGAAATCTAAAGGATTGACTCAAGGAAGACTTAATGGAATGAGGTTTCTGTTTAAAAATGTCAAAGTTGCATAAGACATGAGAGGTTTCTGTCTATTACCAAAAAATAAGTAGGTAATCGAAAAACGGACCAAAATACATGGTGGTTAATTCAATTTTCCCAATTAATTACCATAAACTAGGAGAAAATCTTGGCTGCGCCGAGTAGATTTGCATCAGTTGGAAACTTGATTGGTAAGTTTTGGGAACTTTACTAGTAATGTTCGTACAACTCAATTAACATTACTAATGAAGTTCCAAAAAATTATCAATCAGATTTTTAGCCGGTGTAAATCTCAACCAAGATTCTTTTTCATAAACTAGAGCACTACAGATCCAGAAGGAAAGCACAGCTCATAATAATGACGATTTCTTAGCTAGATGGGTTCTAAAACCAATATTTTAGATCAACTCGAAACTTTATTAGTAATTTTAAAAAACTTCATTGATAATATTATTTTTTGAATCTCACATTTATACTAATATTATTAATGAAAGTTTTAAAATTACAAGTAAAGTTTCGAGGTGGTTTAAAACCAATTGTCTTGACAAAGTATTTTTGCATAACAATGTAATGTACCTCGTAAAGTTGGAGATATGAAAAAGTAAAAATGGATATTTGTGGTACCATGTCGGATTTTGATTTATCTTGATAATAAATAAAATTAATACTAATTCCGAGATTCTTGTTAAAAGATTAAGATAAAGATAAACATAGGAATGGTACTCTTCCAACTCTATAAATAGAGAGGCACCGACTCCTCAGCTCACTTACTATCCTCTTTGCCTTCTAGTCTCCCGAGTCTTATTGTGTAAATAATTACTACTTTCCATTGAGTTTGAGTAGAGAGAGTAGCAAGGGATGGAGAAGGGATTGGGTTTTTTAGTAATTATTACTTTGATGGTAGTCATGATGTTTAACTGCGTAGTATCATCAAGAGCAACAAGAATGATGGAGATTAATGAGGAATACAGGAGAAACCTTCTAGCCAATTCTCTTGGCATCACTCCTCCCATGGGGTAATTTCTCTCTCTTTATAAATTTCATTATTATATATTTTGTCACTGATTATATTGTTTCTTAATTTAGTAATTAGCCACCCGTGAGTAGTGGTTACTGGCTAGATCAGATCAATATTTTTATATATAATTCGTTTCTCCGAGTAATTTGGGGTTCAGATCTTCCTTCTCAGTAAACCATGGCCGTCCACTTTTTTTATTAATTTTGATAATGACTCATCTGATGCCAGCACTACTTAATATTCTGGTTGTCGTTGTAGTGCTACATTTATAATATTTGCTTTCTATATCATGTTGCTCTAGTTTATTTCTTTACTCTCTTTTCGCTGCATCTGTTTATTTATAATTCTATTTTTTTTTTGTTTAACATATGACAATTTTAGAAAGGAAAATATTTTCTTTGGAGTTTTGGTTCTTTTTTCCGTGTACAATCCCGTACACGACAAATATTGAATTTAACCTTTTTTTACTTTAGAATAAAAAATAATATATTTATTTCACTATTTTGCATTATTGCTGGAGTAGTTATTGGTCACAATTGTGATAATGTTATAACCATCCAATATAACTGCAAAAGATAATGCAGTTTTTTTTTAAAAAAAAAAAAAAAAAATTTGGATGAATAGACTTGTGCATATCCATAATCATAAGTTCATATCTTGCAATAAAAATAAAAATAAAATAATCATAAGTTCATAAATTATGCGGTCTTTACGGCATTATCTTATTGAATTGCAATTTTTATAGCTTAATAGTAATTTTATGCTCAATCTTTGGAAACTAGAGTTTTCCTGTACTTTTCCTTTTTATATAATTTTGAAAGACTTTTGGTTCCTTTGTTGTAGGTGGAATAGTTGGAATCATTTCAACTGCAAAATTGATGAGAATATGATCAAGGAAACTGGTGAGTTTAGTTGTCAGATTCGTCTATTAATTTCAATTTTAGACCTTAAAACGAGATGTCATAGCTTACTTATAGTAAATTCATTTTATCTTTAAATTTAATATTTTTTTAATATTTATTACTGGGTTTGTTATTTAGGTACTCTTCTTACTAGTAATATTTAGTAATTGAATATCCCTTCTTACTTGGTTTGGCAGCTAATGCTCTAGTTTCCACCGGTCTTTCTAAGCTTGGGTATACCTATGTGAACATAGGTATGTTGCTATCAAATTCTTCATTCACTCTTTTATGATACATTTTTTATGCTTCACAATATTGTCGAAAATGGGTAAATCTAATCAAATAACATCTTTCTTTATTAGACGATTGCTGGGCTGAAATAGCTCGTGATGATAAGGTATTTTTCTTTACCTATGTTCTTTTTTGATTTCATTAACACCAAATTTATTGTCTTGTTGAAATCTTTTCAAATACTTAAAACATCAATTAATAGAGAAAAAAAAGTTAGGTGGCACAAATAAGTATGGAATTTCAATAATAAATTTCAGGGTAATCTGGTGGCTAAGAATTCAACATTTCCATCTGGCATTAAAGCTCTAGCAGACTATGTTCACAGCAAAGGTCTTAAGCTTGGAATATACTCAGATGCAGGGTATAACATGAAGTTTTTGCTTTATAATCATTGTTCTTTCTCAATAGATTCATGTAAGCTCTGCATTTTAAGCTGATGGATGCATCTTTTAACGATCCTCGCAGGTATTTTACTTGCAGTAAAACCATGCCTGGTTCCCTTGGGCATGAGGAGCAAGATGCTAAAACATTTGCTTCATGGGTATGAATTTCAGTGATCATTTTTCTGTGTGGGATCTAAATCTTATTTTTGGCTGCCAAATAATGAGATTATGTCTTTTGATTAATATTTTTTTCTTTTTAACAAAAGCTTGAAACTTTGTTTTCAGGGCATTGATTATTTGAAGTATGATAACTGTCACAATGATGGCTCAAAGCCAACTGTTAGGTAATCAACTCTTTTATATTTTAGTTGCGCAAGTAACAACCAGTTTGTTGTTTTGTCTCATATCTAAACTATTAGAATTCAAATTTTAGCTATCTAGAGTATCAAATAATTTCATCTATCTAATATAAAATGCTCCAATATTGTTCTTCATGTAGATACCCTGTAATGACCCGGGCTCTAATGAAGACTGGCCGCCCAATTTTCTTCTCGCTATGTGAATGGTATATTCTTTTAGGCTTTTGACCTTTTAAGCTCTCTAATTGAGTGAATGGTATATCCTTTTAGGCTTTTGACTTTTTAAGCTCTCTAATTGAGACATCAATTTCTTTTAGACTGTACATATGCTACATTTTTTTTATCAGGGGAGATATGCACCCTGCTTTATGGGGTGGAAAAGTAGGAAATAGCTGGAGGACAACTAATGACATAGCTGATACATGGGAAAGGTAAAAGTTAATCCTTATAGAGTATGTATTCGATTATTATGGACCTTAATTGAATGAAATTATAAATTATAATTGTTTCCTCTTTGGCAGTATGGTGTCTAGAGCAGATATGAATGAAATTTATGCTGAGCTTGCAAGGCCTGGTGGTTGGAATGGTAGAATTCTTAAATAATTACTTATCATATCTCATCATCAACATATAAATAATTCTTAGCAAAATTGTTTATTAAATGTGTTTTGGTCAGATCCTGACATGCTTGAGGTGGGGAATGGAGGGATGACCAGAGATGAATATATAGTACACTTTAGTATATGGGCCATTTCAAAGGTAATTTAGGCAAATATAATCCCTGTTTGTATCAAAGCATTTTTTGGTCTATCTTACATGTAAGTGGGTATTTCAGGCACCTCTTCTACTTGGGTGTGATGTGAGGAATGTCACAAAAGAAACAATGGAGATCATTGCAAATGAGGAGGTCATTGCTGTTAACCAAGGTATTACATCTACCTTTTTCATAAAATTCAACTTTTCCCCTTTCAAGTAAACTAAGTAGAAACCTTATTATTGACTTCATTTGGTGTAACAGATCCACTTGGTGTGCAAGCAAAGAAGGTTAGGATGGAAGGCGATCCTGAGGTCAATTTGCAGACTGTTTTTTGTGTTTTTTTTTTTTCTGATACAGTGTTATACTTCCTTCAGAGTTTACTGAGCAAATCATGATTTTGTTTGGGTTGAATAGATTTGGGCAGGCCCCCTTTCAGATTATGGAGTAGTTGTACTCCTTGTCAACCGAGGTCCTGTGCGCACATCCATAACAGCCAACTGGGAAGACATTGGGATCCCTCTCAACAGTGTTGTTGAAGCAAGAGATCTTTGGGAGGTATTATTGTTTACAATACAAGCCTTAACAATATATTCTTGCCCATTTTCAGTGCTGCTGCTGTTCCATTTGTATGGAGCAGTTTACTTCATGACTCTTTTCTTTTGCTACTGCAACTGATCATATACCATGTAATGTTATATCTTTTCGATGCAGCACAAGACATTGAAGGCACACTTTGTTGGGAACCTGACAGCTACCGTTAAGTCTCATGGCTGCAAGATGTATGTGTTGAAGCCTATTTCATAAGAACAACACACCATTCGCATTTTGGATTAAAGCTTTCCTTTTTATTTATTAATCATGCGCACATGCTTTTAATGGTTTGTGGTTTTTCTTTGTAGTTGTTGGCTACAAAGAAATATTATGTGGAATGTGCCATGATGAGCAATTGTCTGTCTGATAGATTACTGCCCATGTAGCAATTTCTATTAATCCTTTTATCCATTTTGGTTAAGTCTTGTCTGGTGGTGGATTCTGAACTATGTTCTGGGTTATGTGGGAATTGGGATGAAATATTCTTATGTCAACTAAGGGAAAAGAGATGACCAAGGTTAAAATGTAAACTGCCTATGGCTTTGAGCCCAAATGGTATATCTTCTCTTCATGACAATATAGTTTGGTCTTGGATTCAGTTCAGGGTGCCAAAAATTTATAAAGGGTATCCCACAGAAGTGCTTGATCTGTAATTGCAATTCTCCCTATTATTGCCTTTTCAACTAAGAAGATCATATGCTTATGTGAACTATCAGCCAGATTTAAAGCTTAAAAAAATGGTAAAAAGGAGAGTTTATTTATACTTTGTGGATCTGCAATTAGTAATTAAAGAAGCTTGCTAGCCGGCTGGGATTGAATTGAATTAGGACTTTCGGAATACTGAAATCATTAATTCGTCCTAGTTCTTTGGGGTCTTATAGCCCTTGTTTTTGAAGTCCAAAGTGGATTGCAGAATATCACAACCCTCTTCTGGAGAGCAACAATATTTGATCTCATGATTCCCTTTTGGACCCACATCTTTTTGGTATACTAAGGGACCAAATTCGGATATATATCTATATTTATTTATTTATTGGAGGTGATCACTAGACGATTACCATAGATCGTACTCCATTTTTTGAGTGCAATGTGGTACTATAGATTGACAATATGATTTCAAGAATGTTCTTTTTCAAGTGTTTTTTTTTTCTTTTTATATATTGACAGGAACGATAATTGAATCCAGATTTTGAGATTACCACTAGCTAGGTTAATGGATCTGAAAATGCTCCAATAGTATTTTTTTTCTTTTGTTTTTAATTTATGCCTATCATGAATGATAAAGCCAAAACCTTATTTCTATTCTCTAACTTATGAAAACTAAAACTCTAGAATTATAGGTAGGCAATGGTATTAATGACAAAGCTATTACCTCTATTCTGTCAAAAGATTATAACTGAATCTTTTATTTACCTAAAAATTATCTTCCAGTTTGGTATCTTTGTGATTGTGAAGCACAATTTTCTCCTCTTCCCCTTTTATTAGTGAATCTTTTTTACTTTTTTTGTCAAAAGAATGCAACTAAATCTAAATCTTTTATTTCCATAAAAGATTGTCTTCCAATTTGGTATCTTTGTGATTGTGAAGCATGATTTTCTCCTCTTTCCCTCCTATTCTTTTACATTTTTTATTCACCGCCTTTATTCTCTATTCCAAAGTAAAACAGGAAATAACCCTCTTAAAAAAATAAGTAAAGCAGGAAAACCGCCATTATTCTCTATTCCAAAGTAAAATAGGAAATAGTCCTCTTTTAAAAAAAAAAAATTAAAACAGGAAATGGAAGTTAAATTATATATAAAGTCACCCTTCCGTTGTACGTTGTAAGTAGTAGGCCTGTATTTTGCTTTGTTTCTTTTTCTTGTTATTATCTTTCTACCCCAGAAAAAGTAATTAAGTAGGGTTAGGGTTTTAGGGGCAGCCGTCAGATTTATAGAGACTAGAATTTGAAGCATAGGGATAGAATCAATGGCATCATTGCTCTCTTGGTCTGGTCTTCCTGAAGAAATATTGGACTTAATCTTTGGTTGCATAAATAATCCTTTTGACATTGATACAACAAATAATTCACCTTCTAGTAGCTTGATAACACGTAAATAACTCTCTTTCCAATAATCGGATGACACGTAACCGCATCAACAGTAGACTCTCTAATAGCCTGATGACGCATGGATAACTCCCCTCCAATGATCGGACAACACGTAGCCAAGGAGCTAACGAAGCCATCATCATTCACAGACTTCTCACATGCAAAAAATAAAAGCAAGATTTCAAAGACTGAGCCGTCCCTGAACACTTAATAAGACTCTTTGCTAGAGAAGCGAGATCTCAGGGATCACGTCATCCTAAGCACGTGGTCAATTTACTCTTGAACCACTAGAAAAAGCCCAAGGTATGTGATTACGCCCAAAACATAACGCGGTTATTGTAGTATAGTTTTGGAGTGTCGATTCCACAGGGAAACAAGTTAAGTACAACAGAAGGTGTAAACCTCAACACAAACGATAAAAGATTAAAAGAATCTGAGTTGTTTGAGAAAAAGGGTAATTTTGTAAATAAGTTTAAAATAAAAATGACAAGGTTCCAGAAATCCTTCCTAGGTTCGTTGCTCTAATCCTAACTTGATTCAGTTGTTTTTATCTCGATTGCAAGTTTCACATCCCAAACAGGCAATCGGAAAATATTCAATTAAAGTGCATTTATAAATCCTAATGTAATTGTTATAAAATCTTTTTTACTTTCAAGCACACATGACCTAACTTATAAATTATCAAGAGACGACGATATATCTAAACGACGATACCGCAGCAATGGACAAATCTAAAAAAGAGATCTATCGGACTCAATCACACCCAAACAGGTACACATAAGAAAAGTCTGACTGAACTTATATGGAAAAGAAGCATGCAACCACCGGAGTTATAATAAATCTACTAATTAAATTAAAGAATAAAACATAACAATATTTAACAAAAATAATTCCAACTACAACCGAATCAAATAAAGGAAAAATAAGAACAACTACACCTAGGGATTCATCCCTTCGCCTTGCTTGGAGACTAGCCGGTCATAGGGCTCATTCGTCCTCGAGTTGCCTCCGGCCTCCCGATGATCATCTCTCCCGACCTTCAGACTTTAAACTTCGGGTTCCTCCTAAAGGCCCTCTGGATTGCTCCTAAAGGCCCTCTGGTTCATCCCCGATTCATTCCTCAAAGCTGAAGTCGAGTAGGCCTTATATAGGCAAATACCAAGAGTACAATGTGTTTCTCATCCGATGTGGGATGTGGGATATAGAAATGTGTTTTTCAACCAATGTAGGATGTGGGATTTAAGCCCAAAATCACGCTGAAATCCTGCACAGCCCGCACAGCCTGACCTTTGTCTACTTAAACTGCTATAACTTTATCTAGAAAAATCCTTTTGACGAACCGTAAAATTCTCCAGAAAATAGACTTCCGGATCTTTCTAAGCATGTATATGGCTCATCTCCTGACTCTTCTTGTATCAATACAGTTTAATTTTCAAAGATGATTGATCTGTAACGGCAATTCTGGCAATTTAGTGAAACTCCTTTCCACTGCAGGCAGCAGTTGTTGCTCTTTTAAGCCCTCCATCTTGTCCTTTCGGAAGTATTCTTTCACTCTAGTATGCCTCGAGTCTTTGTGCTTCAAGTAATGATAACTTTTCCTCCTCTTTTGAGCTTAAAGTACCTGAAAATGCACCGAAGTAGATCAATGATCCAAGAATGATACTTTAGAGTTGTTAACATATAAAAGTGCAATTAAAACCTAGATCAACCCTAAAATGCTAACAATTAAGTATTGATAAGAGGCATTTTATGACTCTCATCATAACCCCCAACTAGCTTATTGCTAGTCCCTAGCAATTCAAGCGAAATTAAGAGATGAATTCTATGGTGGGAATCAAAGTAAATGAAAAGCAATATTAGTGTTAACCAAGAGTAATTCATATTTTGTCTCAAAAATTGCACATACCACACGGCACAAAGAATCATTAGATTTCACCCAAATCCAAAAGTAATTCAAACATCAATCTTAAAATCGTTATTGACTCTTAACATCCATCTTACCACAATCCATTAATCCAAACATTCGGATGATTTTATGCATAACATTCATGAATACAAATCTTGGTCTCTAAAAACATAATAAATAGCATGACATCACTCACAAAAACAACCTCCATATGTTTACATTTTAAACCACTCTCCACTATTGTAGAAAAATCACACTACATTGGATCAAAAGGTCTTTAATAAGCTTGTAACGTTAGGCTAAGGTAAAGGCTAAGGAAGAATGGGAAAGATTCACAAGTAAAAGAACTCAATCTCTTAGCTTTAAACACAATCACTTTAAGCACTTGATAACCTTTACTTTCACACCCAACTCTTTCAACCATTTTTCGAGCATTTCTTTCAACAAATCACCATTTTTTTTCTTTTCTTTTTCTTTCTTTCTTTCTTATTTCTTTGCCATAATTCTTTTTTTTTTATTTATTTTGGCACATAACCATTCACCTTCTTTTTCATCATTTTTTTTTCTTATCTTTTCCACAACCCCCAACTTATCTCCTTTAATGTACTTGGGTTGTGGTAGTAATATTTTTTTTTTCATATTTCCACCCTTACTCCTTTTAAGTGCTTCTTACAACATGTGTATAGCTAAGTTCTTTTAAGAGAGAGGTAAGGATAAAATATTCTCTTTAGGCTCATAAAGGTGAGTGAATGGGTTTTTGAAAGAAACCAAGCTCAACTTCTTTTTCAAGAAAAAGGCTCAAATAGGTGACTAGTGATATATATCGCAAGGGTAGGTTTGAAAGGCTCAACCGGTTCAAAGATGGCCTATATCATATCCTAAGTAATGTGCATTCTAGAAATTCGCCTCAAGTGGTTATCAAGTAAGTTCTAGAGCTTGTCGAGACCGCAAAAATATTCACAAAATAATCACACATAAAACTTTTCTAAATATTTTCGATTAATCATCCAATCTTACCAAAAACTAGAGTCTCTAACCAAATCAAGATTGATACTTAAATTAATTTCAAACCAAAGCAAGATTTAACTACTTCTAAATGCTATATGCTATCTCAATTAAGCTCACATCATTAACATGTGAATTACATCCAAGGCAACCACAAAGCATGCTTTAAAACAAAAAGAAAGGGAAACAGACACCAAACAGTTCAATGGAAAAAGAAAAAAATGTATGGAAATAAAGAATATAGAAACAAAGAGATGCGTTTCCTCCACCCCCAACTTAAAAATTGCATTGACCTCAATGTAAAAGAAAGAGTAAAGGAAACTCCCATTGTAGCCAAAGGTGCACAGAAGCTGAAAATTGTGCTCAACCATTTGAACTGCTTCGTTTATTTGTCCCTGAAGAATAAATACAAAAGTAAAAACTTGGAAAATAACAAGATAATAATAATAAAAGAAATATGAAAAACAATAAAAATAAAAGGATACGTTGTAGGCGGCCTCCCACAAGTGCTAAGTTTTACGTCTTCAGCCAGACGCTCTTATTCCCTCCTCGAAAAGCATAGATTGAATGCATCCACTGCTGCTGCACTGTAATATCCGTATTTTAAGAGTAAGGGTGAATGTGTATTTTTAATAAATATGACAAAGAGTTAAAAATCCCAGAATGACTGAATAAAGATTTCTGGAGACAAAGGTTGAAAAGTAAAAAAAAAAAAAAAAAAATCAACTATGAACAATAGATCGTGGTAGCAGGTCTACCACCTACTACCACCAAAAGATTTATGCAAATAGTTGTCTTTATATTTTGTTTCCTAGTGTAAGTGGAGAGAATTTTTAATGGTGTAAGTGGAGAGATTTAATGATGATTTTTTTTTTAATCATGATGTTTTTAGTATTAAATTGATATCTCCATATCATGGAGAATTTGGGAGAGAGAGGGGGGGGGGGGGGGGGGGGGGTGGGGGCTGCTAATTTTCAGCAGAGTTCCCTTATAAATATGAGTTTTGAGTTCGTGTAATTATACGAAGAAATTTTCTTATAGTTCCAAATAATTCATTTGTGTTCTTAAGACACTTGAGAGTTTAAAGAAAGGTGGAAGGAACAAAATTTTGAGAGTACTTTCGAAAATATTTCGGGAAGCTATTAAAATAGTAGAAGGTAATAAGGTAATATTATTTTAACATTTATGAAAGTTTCAGGAGGTTAAAATAGGAAATTTTTTTCAAACTGTGTGGTTTATGGAGAAAAGAATAAATAATAAGAAATTTAAATTTCAATATTATGTCAGGTGTTGGTAGTCAGCAATTAGGAGAAAATTCGAAGAAGAACGGGAAAGGTAAAGAGGTGGTCCACGAGTAGCTTTAAGTGCTACGTGGTGAGTTGGATTTACTTTAAGTAGTCTAAATGAAAAATCAATTATTTGGTGATAATATTAATTTTAATTATTTAAGTATGCTTGGGTGATAGATGAAAAATTGATTTATGGGTATGATAGGAAATTTGGACAGGTAGAAATATTTCTCTGTGAGAAATGATATTTTTTTTTGGAAATTATAAGTTTATTTGAAAATAAAAGCAATAAATAAATTATTGATGAGATATATTGATGTTTTAATACGAGTTATGATAAGATGAATTTTAGTAGACCTGAAAAAATTTTGGTGGATGATTTGAAGTGAATTTTAGTAGATCTTGACAAAAATTTGTGGATGATTTGAGATGAAATTTAGTGTATCTTGGCAGACTTTAATAGATTATTTGATGTGATTTGGGAATAAAAGAATTTAGTGGAATTTTTATAATTTGATAAAAATCTGGATGTTTGGATGTAAGAAAGTTTTTTAAAGAAATTTTGTTATATAAAATTTGTGGATAATTAGGATAGCCAAATTAAGTGGTTTGACTCTTTATATTGTTTTTATATTATTGTTTCATATCATTGTTCATGCACATATGCATTTAATAATATAACCGAAAGAACTTGGAAGGCAGCCAGTCTAATGAAATAACTGTGGCAACCGGTATATGCTGGGATGAAAAATAAAAACCGTGACGGCCGGTATATGCTGGGATGAAAAATAAAAACCGTGACAGTCGGTATATGCTGGGATAAAAAGTGAAAACCGTGACAGTCGGTATATGCTGGGATGAAAAGTGAAAACCGTGACAGCCGGTATATGCTAGAATTAACTGGGAATGCAGTCGGTCTGATGAGAATAAAATAACTGGGAGGGCAGCCGGTCTAAGATAATAATAACCTGTCGACAGGTGGGAAGATGTTCCCATTATAATCATTCATGCATCTGCATCTGTTTTAATTATCGTTGCATTATTTGAAATGCTGAGATGTGGTATATTAATTGTGAATTAAATTATAGATGACTGGGTCTCATAAAAAGATACAGCTATAATGATGAGATTTTTGAGATGTTGAGATGTGGTATATTAATTGTGAATTAAATTATAGATGGCTATGTCTCATAAAAAGAGACAACTAAAATGATGAGATTTTTGAGATGCTAAGATGTGGTATATTAATTGTGAATTAAATTATAGATGGCTGGGTCTCATAAAAAGAGACAACTATAATGATGAGATTCTTGAGATGCTGAGATGTGATACTTTTTGTGAATTTCATTATAGAAGGTTGAGTTTCATAGAAAGAGACAGTAGGGTGATAAGACTTATCTAAATGATGGACTTTTTGATATGAATCTCATTACGAGGTAATTTGGAGATAATTAATAGTCTTAAGGTGAACCAATGATTGAGAAGAAGATATTGATAGTAGAAAGTTGTCATCAGGTTCTGCGAAAATAAATTTTAATATTAAAGGATTATTTATGGAATTTGGAATACTTTCAGATAATTTAATTCGCTGAGCTTGTGAAGCTCACTCCTTTCTGTTCAATGATTTCAGGTAACAGTCAAGATAAATAATCTAGTGGGTTGATAATCAGACGAGATATTTTTTTTCTGTAAGCCAAGTACGTGTCAATATCCTCAGACAATTGAGTTAAAGACTTGTAAAAATCTTATTGTAAATATTCATGCATTTATGCATATTATGTTTAAGTGAATATCATATTTCTTTACCTCTCCTATTAAAGGATAAGGAAAAAGAAAAAAAAATCGAGTAATATTATATTTATTGTTGCATATATGCATCGTGCTTGGATTTTCAAAATGTGATGACACCGTCTAGGGGTGGCCAATCTGGGATGGGTCGTTACAATTTTGGTATCAGAGCATTAGGTTTTAAGATTCTGTAGACTGCATGAGAACCTAAAAAGTGGAAGATCTAAATAAATAATATTCTTAGATGCAGAGTCTGAGAATGACACGTGGTCGTGCGAGAGCTAGAGGTAGAGTTCAAAATCAGAGGGGACGTGGTAGACCCCAAATTTTAGTAGGACTGAAGCAGAGGAGGAAGTTGAGTCGATGGTTCCCGCAAGGGAACATGGTGATAGTGCAGCTGGTACGAGTAGAGCTGGGGAAGTATCTAAAAGTAGAAATGATGAATTGCAAGATGCTCTTAACCGTTCTTTAGAGAGAATTAATGCGGCCGAAGAACGGGCTGCTAATTTGCAAAGAAGATTAGAGGAAATGAATGGAAGAGAACCAGAGGTAGTGAGGCAAGAGGTTCCTGATGGAGGGGTATTTGCAAACGAAATGCAAGAGGATTGTTTTGTGAGATTTCTTAAGTTTAAACCTCAGTTGTTTAAAGGATCTGTAAATCCGGTGGAAGTTGAACAGTGGATTGAGCATGTGGAGAAATATTTTGAGGTCTTACCGGTGTCCGATAAACAAAAGGTTGCTTTTGCTTCGTTTATGCTGGAGGGTGAGGTTTCTCAATGGTGGAAGGATATTTTGCCTAGGATGAGTACACGAATAGATCAACCTTTGACTTGGAATAAATTTAAGGATGAATTCTTTGCAAAGTATTTTCCAGATTCTTTTCGGGCATAACAAGAAAAAGAATTTATCCACCTAAAGCAGGGAAATTTATCGGTGGTTGAATATGATAGTAAATTTGTAGCCCTGTCAAGATTTGTACCTGAGTTCGCAAATACGGAGGAAAGAAAATGCAAGAGATTTTTAGACGGATTACACTATGAAATTCGTTTTAAACTCTCTTACATAGGCATAGGAAATTATGCTGTACTGGTAGATAAAGCATTGCAGATTGAGAGAGATTTAATAGAGTTTAAAGGTAGGAGGGATTGGTTGAAGAGAACTAGATTTGAGGGATCTAGAAGTGGTAGCAGTATGGGTGTACAAGGCGGGAGACCACCCCAGAGGGGGCGTTCTTTGTCACAAGGAACGGTAGGGCAGACTCAAAGACAAGCAAGATCTGTTACTTCAGTAGCTCAGAGTAATACTAATGGGACCCCTTCGATTTGGGAGACAGGCTATGGGGATTGGGAGTTATGGTAGAGGAATGAATATGCCACCTAGGGGAAGTTGAAATTTGATTTATGATCGGGAGTCAAGGGTTTGCTTTAAATGTAATCAGATGAGGCATTTATCTCGGAACTGCCCTACACAGATATGCTTTGTATGTGGTGAGGGAGGACATGTTGCTGCAGATTGTCCAGCGGGAAAGTCAGTTGAAGCAAGCATTGGAAGTGTCGGGAAAAGACCGATGGAGAGAGGCAGCGGATCAGGAAGTGTGCGGGGCAGAGGTCGAGGATCTGTAGCAGAGCGAGGACGTGTCAGTCAGATTTATTCCAGAGATGGCAGAGTCTATGCATTGACCCAGCAGGATGCACAAGCCACTCCTGATGTTGTTATGGGTATGATATCTATCCTTGGTAGGGCTGCTAGATTATTGATTGATTCTGGTGCAACCCATTCTTTTGCATCTAGTAGTTATATGAAATCTTTTGATGTCAGTGCTAGTCCTTTGATGCATACCATTATTGTTGAGGTTCCTACTGGAGACAGGGTTATTATCAGAACAATTTATCAAGGTTGTGTGATTAATATTGCGGACCGAGAATTTGAGGTTGATTTATTGCCTTTAGATATGACAGATTTTGATGTGATTCTAGGGATGAATTGGTTATCTGCATGTCATGCATGGGTAGATTGTTTTAGGAAAAATGTGGTGTTCAGGATACCCGGGCAGGAGGAGTTTAATTTTCAGGGAGAACGTAAAATACTTGTTAATTGTCTGATTTCTGCCTTAACTGCTAGTAAATGGTTGAGGAAGGGTTGTGAGGGGTATTTAGCATATGTGGTGGATTCTAGCAAAGAGAGTAGACAGTTAGAAGAAATCTCTGTGGTAAAAGATTTTTCTGATGTATTCCCTAAGGAGTTGTCTGGATTGCCTTCCAATAGAGAGATCGAATATTCTATTGAAGTGATTCCAGGATCAGCACCCATATCCATAGCACCCTATAGAATGGCACCAGTTGAATTGAGAGAGTTGAAAGTTCAGCTTCAGGAGTTGCTAGATAAACAGTTTATCCAACCTAGTACATCACCTTGGGGAGCCCCTGTGTTATTTGTCAAGAAGAAGGATGGGACATTGAGGTTGTGTATTGATTATAGACAATTGAATAAGATCACAATCAAAAATAGATATCCTTTACCCAGGATAGATGACCTATTCGAGGAATTACAAGGAGCTAGAGTGTTCTCTAAGATAGACTTGAGGTCGGGATATCATCAATTGAGGATAAAAGAGGGGGATGCGCCTAAAACAGATTTTAGGACACACTATGGTCATTATTAGTTCTTGGTGATGCCTTTTGGGTTGACCAATGCTCCTGCGGCATTTATGGATCTTATGAACCGGGTGTTTAAACCATTCTTGGACAGATTTGTAATTGTGTTTATTGATGATATTTTAGTATATTCTAAGA
Organism: Bretschneidera sinensis; assembly: GCA_023935145.1. Classification (NCBI taxonomy): domain Eukaryota; kingdom Viridiplantae; phylum Streptophyta; class Magnoliopsida; order Brassicales; family Akaniaceae; genus Bretschneidera; species Bretschneidera sinensis. The sequence continues at coordinate 71,780,629 of CM043697.1, read as the reverse complement.
ATGAAGAGGAGCATATGCGACATTTGGAGATAGTGTTGGAGATTCTGAGGAAGGAGAAATTATATGCGAAATTCTCTAAATGTGAGTTTTGGTTGAATGAAATATCCTTCTTGGGGCATGTTGTGTCGGGAAAGGGAATAGCAGTTGACCCACAAAAAGTATAAGCAGTGTTGACTTGGGAGAGACCCACGAATGTAACTGAAATTAGAAGCTTTTTGGGATTGGCTGGTTATTATAGGAGATTTATTCAAAAATTTTCTATGATTGCTAGACCTTTGACTAAATTGACCAGGAAAGATGAAAAGTTTAAGTGGTTAGAAGAGTGTGAGAAAAGTTTTCAACTATTGAAAGAAAAACTGACTACTGCTCCAGTATTAGTGCTTCCATCTGGTGATGAAGGATTTGTGGTCTATAGTGATGCATCACATCAGGGGTTGGGATGTGTGTTGATGCAACATGGGAAAGTTATAGCTTATGCATCTAGGCAACTGAAGAATCATGAAAGAAATTACCCGACCCATGATTTAGAATTGGCTGCCATAGTTTTTGCTTTGAAGATTTGGAGACACCATTTATATGGAGCCAAGTATGAAATTTTTACTGATCATAAAAGTTTGACGCATTTACCAACCTAGAAGGAATTGAATTTAAGGCAGAGGAGGTGGATGGAATTAATTTGTGATTATGATTGTACAATTCATTATCATCCAGGAAAGGCTAATGTAGTAGCAGATGCATTGAGTAGAAAAGCTACAGGGAGATTAGCTGCTTTTGGGAGTCATGACACTAGCCTGATGATAGAATTAAGAGGAATGAGGATGCAATTGGGTGTCAGTGATAAAGGAGCATTAATGGCAAATATGGTAGTTCAATCTCCTATTATTGATCGTTTATTACAGCTACAGAGTAAAGATGAGGGAATAGAGAAAATCAGCCAGGAAGTGTTGAGCGGGAAGCCGACCGAGTTTAGAATCAGAGAAGATGGTATGGTAGTATCGAGACAAAGAATTTGTGTTCCCAATGATGTGGAGATAAGAAAAGAAATACTAAAGGATGCTCATGATTTGATATATTCCATGCACCCGGGAAATAATAAGATGTACAGGGGGTTAAAACAGAATTATTAGTGGTCAGGGATGAAGAGGGACGTAGCAGAATACATTGCTAGATGTTTGACTTGTCAACAGGTAAAATCTGAGAATAAGCATCCAACAGGTTTATTACAACCTCTTCTGATACCTGAGTGGCCATGGGAAAATGTAAGTATGGATTTTGTCTCTGGTTTTCCCCGTACCCAAAGATGGCATGATGCTGTGTGGGTTATAGTGGATAGACTTTCTAAATCTTCACATTTTCTTCCTATTAAAACTATCTGGAGTCCAGAAAAGTTGGCTGAGTTGTATATGGTAGAGATAGTGAAATTACATGGAGTGCCCTTGAGTATTGTATCAGATAGAGATTCTAGATTTACTTCTAGATTTTGGAGGGGTTTTCAAGAAGCTATGGGTACGCAATTACAGTTTAGTATAGCTTTTTACCCACACACTAATGGGCAGACAGAGAGAATCATCAGAATACTAGAAGATATGCTGAGGGCAAGTGTACTGAGCTTCTCAGTAAGCTGGGATACTTATTTGCCTTTGATAGAGTTTGCATATAATAATCAGTATCAAACTAGTATTGGGATGGCACCCTTCGAAGCTTTGTATGGTAGAAGGTGTAGAACTCCAGTATGTTGGGAAGAAGTTGGAGAGAGAAAGATATATGGCCCAGAAATGATAGATTTGACTACTGAAAGAATCAAACTGGTTAGGGAGAACCTCAGAGCAGCTCAGAGCAGACAGAAAGGATATACTAACAAAAGAAGACGACCTCTTGAATTCCAAGTTGGTGATTGGGTATTCTTGAAGATATCTCTGTGGAAGGGAGTGTTGAGATTTAAGAAGAAAGAAAAGTTGAGCCCAAGATTTATGGGGCCCTATGAGGTGATCGAAAGAATTGGACCCGTAGCATATCGTTTGAATTTGCCTCCAGAATTAAGGCAATTACATAATGTTTTTCATGTGTCACTATTGAGAAAGTACTTGCACGATGAGTCCCATGATATCACGAATCAGGAGATAGAAATTCAGAAGGACTTGACTATTTTGCTAGCACCAGTCGGAATCTTAGACAGAAAAGAGCAAGTCTTACGCAATAAAGTTATTCCTTTGATTCAAGTATTATGGTGCAATAAAGATGTCGAAGAAGTCATGTGGGAACATGAAGAAATAATGAGGAAGGATTATCCCCAACTCTTTACTTGATTTCAGCAAGGAAATTTCGGGGACGAAATTTTGTAAGGTGGGAAGATTTGTAATATCCGTATTTTAAGAGTAAGGGTGAATGTGTATTTTTAATAAATATGACAAAGAGTTAAAAATCCCAGAATGGCTGAATAAAGATTTCTAGAGAAAAAAGTTGAAAAGTAAAAAAAAAAAAAAAAATCAACTATGAACAGTAGATCGTGGCAGCAGATCTGCCACCTACTGCCACCGAAAGATTTATGCAAATGGTTGTCTTTATATTTTGTTTCCTAGTGTAAATGGAGATAATTTTTAATGGTACAAGTAGAGAGATTTAATGATGATGTTTTTTTTTAATCATGATGTTTTTAGTATTAAATTGATATCTCCATATCATGGAGAATTTGGGAGAGAGATGAGGGGGGGGGGGGGGGGGGCTGCTAATTTTCAGCCGAGCTACCCTATAAATATGAGTTTTGAGTTCGTGTAATTACATGAAGAAATTTTCCTATAGTTCCAAATAATTCATCTGTGTTCTTAAAACACTTGGGAGTTTAAAGAAAGGTGGAAGGAACAAAATTTTGAGAGTACTTTCGAAAATATTTCGGGAAGCTATCAAAATAGCAGAAGGTAATAAGGTAATGTTATTTTAACATTTATGAAAGTTTCAGGAGGTTAAAATAGGAAATTTTTTTCAAACTGTGTGGTTTATGGAGAAAAGAATAAATAATAAGAAATTTAAATTCCAATATTATGTCAGGTGTTTATAATCAACAATTGAGAGAAAATTCGAAGAAGAACAGGACAGGCAAAGAGGTGGTCCACGAGTAGCTTTAAGTGCTACGTGGTGAGTTTGATTTACTTTAAGTAGTCTAAATGAAAAATCAATTATTTGGTGATAATATTAATTTTAATTATTTAAGTATGCTTGGGTGATAGATGAAAAATTGATTTATGGGTATGATAGGAAATTTGGACAGGTAGAAATATTTCTCGGTGAGAAATGATATTTTTTTTTGGAAATTATAAGTTTATTTGAGAATAAAAGCAATAAATAAATTATTGATGAGATATATCGATGTTTTAATACGAGTTATGATGAGATGAATTTTAGTAGACCTTGACAAAATTTTGGTGGATGATTTGAGGTGAATTTTAGTGGATCTTGACAAAAATTGGTGGATGATTTGAGATGAAATTTAGTGGATCTTGGCAGACTTTAATAGATTATTTGATGTGATTTGGGAATAGAAGAATTTAGTGGAATTTTTATAGTTTGATAAAAATCTGGATGTTTGGATGTAAGAAATTTTTTTAAAGAAACTTTGTTATATAAAATTTGTGGATAATTAGGATAGCCAAATTAAGTGGTTTGAATCTTTATATTGTTTTTATATTACTGTTTCATATCATTGTTCATGCACATATGCATTTAATAATATAACCGAAAGAACCGGGAAGGCAACCGGTCCAATGAAATAACCGCGACAGCCGGTATATGCTGGGATGAAAAATAAAAACCGTGACAGCCGGTATATGTTGGGATGAAAAATAAAAACCGTGACAGCTGGTATATGCTGGATGAAAAGTGAAAACCGTGACAGCCGGTATATGCTGGAATTAACAGGAAAGACAGCCGGTCTGATGAGAATAAAAGAACCGGGAGGGCATCCGGTCTAAGATAATAATAACCTGTCGACAGGTGGGAAGACGTTCCCATCATAATCATTCATGCATCTGCATCTGTTTTAATTATCGTTGCATTATTTGAAATGCTTAGATGTGGTATATTAATTGTGAATTAAATTATAGATGGCTGGGTCTCATAAAAAGAGACAGCTATAATGATGAGATTTTTGAGATGCTAAGATGTGGTATATTAATTGTGAATTAAATTATAGATGGCTGGGTCTCATAAAAAGAGACAGCTAAAATGATGAGATTTTTGATATGCTGAGATGTGGTATATTAATTGTGAATTAAATTACAGATGGCTGGGTCTCATAAAAAGATACAACTATAATGATAAGATTCTTGAGATGATGAGATGTGATACTTTTTGTGAATTTCATTATAGAAGGTTAAGTTTCATAGAAAGAGACAATAGGGTGATAAGACTTATCTAAATGATATACTTTTTGATATGAACCTTATTACGAGGTAATTTGGAGATAATTGATAGTCTTAAGGTGAACCAATTATTGAGAAGAAGATATTGATAGTAGAAAGTTGTCATCAGGTTCTGCGAAAATATATTTTAATATTAAATGATTATTGATGGAATTTGGAATACTTTCAGTAAATTTAATTCGCTGAGCTTGTGAAGCTCACTCCTCTCTGTTCAATGATTTCAGGTAACAGTCAAGATAAATAATCTGGTGGGTTGAGAATCAGACAAGATCTTTTTTTTTTCTGTAAGCCAAGTACGTGTCAATATCCTCAGACAATTGAGTTAAAGACTTGTAAAAATCTTATTGTAAATATTCATGCATTTATGTATATTATGTTTAAGTGAATATCAGATTTCTTTACCTCTGTTGTTAAAGGATAAGGAAAAAGAAAAAAAAATGGTAATATTATATTTATTGTTGCATATATGCGTCGTGCTTGGATTTTCAAAATGTGATGACACCGTCTAGGGGTGGCCAACCTGGGATGGGTCGTTACATGCACTGCCAAATTCGGTGCCTCTATGCTTTTGGGGGGGGCCTTAAGGATGTCATCAATAACATCCGCAAATGCTGGCTCGATATATGCTTTGGTGAAGCCATGGGTGAAGGTGGACTCTAATGGATTAAGGTGGACTCTAATGGATTAAGGTGCTGGACCTTTTCCATGAACGAGTCCATCATGTATGCTTGTACTTGATGGCTTTCAGCCACATCCTCTGATTTTTTCATTGTTGGGATGTGTACTGATTTACTACCAAGTGTCTCAATGGCATTCACCTCCTCCAAATTATTTTGTGCTAGGTGTTGACCATGGGGTGTGGACTGAGCTTGAGAAGGGAACTTACCTTGCTCAGTCACACTCAAGTAGCTTATTAACTTGGACACTTGGCTCCTAGTTTCTTTACCCTCTTCCATCACCTGCGTAATTAGTGCCTCAAACCTTTGGTTTGTTCTGCCTTGTGCCTCTATAAAAGCCTGTAAGGTGTCTTCTAGAGAGTTCCTAGAGGCTGAGGGTGCGTGATAAGGTGCAGGGGATGATCGAGGGGGCTGTGCATGCTGGTTTTCAGATTTCCAGCTGAAGTTGGGGTGATTTCGCCACCCCGGGTTATAAGTGTTAGAGAAATGTGCAGGAGGCCTCTTGTACATGCCTAAGGCATTACATTGTTCCTCATACGCCCCTCTCATATCAAAAAATGTGGGGCACTCTTTGACGAGATGATCTACCCCGCCACACATAAAGCACGGCTCTAAAGACTCGGCATGATTAGCCACATGTGTTTGCTTTGAGCCCTTAGTTTTAAATGCATCAAACTCTCTAGTGAGCATCTCGACCTTGGCTCTAAGGTTATCCTCTTCCCTAAGATGGTAAATTTCACCACCATTTGGGTGCCCTATAGGTCATGACCTATTTGTGCTTTCAGTAGCACTAGGTCCAGTCCAAGTGTGAGCTTTTTCAGCAAGCTCATTGAGGTACTCTACGGCCTCATCAGGATCTTTCTCTAAAAACTCACCATTACACATCATCTCTACAAATTGGCGCTCTCTATATGTAAGTCCCTCATAAAAATAGCTCACTAAGTGCCAACTCTCATACCCATGGTGAGGGCACATACTCTCATACCCATGGTGAGGGCACATACTCTTATGCCCATGGTGAGGGCACATACTCAATAACTCTTTAAATCTCTCCCAAGACTGATACAAAGTCTCGCTGTCCTTTTGTGCAAAGGTGGAGATTTGCCTTTTTAAAGCATTGGTCTTATGTTGGGGAAAATATTTATTAAAAAAAATCCGAGTCATCTCAGTCCACGACCCAATAGATTGTGGTCTAAGTGAGTATAGCCAACTCTTAGCTCTATCCTTCAAAGCGAAAGGAAAGAACTTAAGCCTAACAATGTCATCGATTTCGTCTTGACTATGAAAAGTCGCGACTACTTCCTCAAACTCTCTAATGTGCACATATGGGTTTTCATTATCTAAGCCATGAAATGTAGGGAGTAAATGTATCATCCCTATTTTAAACTCTAATGGGAGAGTATTGGCTGGAAATATGATGCATGATGGTGTGGTTGTGCGTGTAGGATTGAGGTAATCCTGAAGTGTCCTAGCAACATTCTCATTATGGTTATCGACCATGTTAACAAAATCCTCTAGATTCTCACTTGGGTTTTCTCTATGGGTTTATCTAGGCGAGGTTTCACTATCAGACTCGGAAGGAGAGGGTAATTCTAGCTCAGGTCCTCTAATGAATCTACCTCGCAGATTTCTTGTCTAAGCATGCACCAAATGAATCAGAGAGGAAATAAAATAAATAAAACAAGAATATTTTTTTTTTTTTTTTTTATCATCACACCCAAAGTTGACAAGCTTCCTTGTACTTAAGCGCGTTTCCCCGGCAATGGCGCCAAAATTTGATTACGCTCAAAACATAACGCGGTTATTGTAGTATAGTTTTGGGGTGTCGATTCCATTGGGAAACAAGTTGAGTACAACAGAAGGTGTAAACCTCAACACAAACGATAAAAGATTAAAAGAATCTGAGTTGTTTGAGAAAAAGGGTAATTGTGTAAATAAATTTAAAATAAAAATGACAAGGTTCCGGAAATCCTCCCTAGGTTCGTTGCTCTAATCCTAACTTGATTCAGTTTTTTTTATCTTGATTGCAAGTTTCACATCCCAAACAGGCAATCGGAAAATATTCAATTAAAGCGCATTTATAAATCCTAATGTAATTGTTATGAAATCTTCTTTACTTTCAAGCACACATGACCTAACTTATAAATTATCAAGAGACGACGATATATCTAAACGACAATACCGCAGCAATGGACAAATCTATAAAAGAGATCTACTGGACTCAATCACACCCAAACAGGTACACATAAGAAAAGCCTGTCTGAACTTATATGGAAAAGAAACATGCAACCACCGGAGTTATAATAAATCTACTAATTAAATTAAAGAATAAAACATAACAATATTTAACGAAAATAATTCCAACTACAACCGAATCAAATAAAGGAAAAATAAGAACAACTACACCTAGGGATTCATCCCTTCGCCTTGCTTGGAGACTAGTCGGTCATAGGGCTCATGCGTCCTCGAGTTGCCTCCGGCCTCCTGACAATCATCTCTCCCGACCTTCAAACTTTAAACTTCGGGTTCCTCCTAAAGGCCTTCTGGATTGCTCCTAAAGCCCCTCTGGATTCATCCCCAATTCATTCCTCAAAGCTGAAATGGAGTAGGCCTTATATAGGCAAATACCAAGAGTACAATGTGTTTCCCATCCGATGTGGGATGTGGGATATAGAAATGTGTTTTCCAACCAATGTGGATGTGGGATTTAAGCCCAAAATCACGCTGAAATCCCGCACAGCCCGCACAGCCTGATCTTTGTCTACTTAAACTGCCATAACTTTCTCTAGAAAATTCCTTTTGACGAACCGTAAAATTATCCAGAAAATAGACTTCCGGATCTTTCTAAGCATATATGGCTCATCTTCTGACTCTTCTTGTATCAATACAGTTTAATTTTCAAAGATGATTGATCTGTACGAGCAATTCTAACAATTTAGTGAAACTCCTTTCCACTACGGGCAGCATCTGTTGCTCTTTTAAGCCCTCCATCTTGTCCTTTCGGAAGTATTCCTTCACTCCAGTATGCCTCGAGTCTTTGTGCTTCAAGTAATGATAACTTTTCCTCCTCTTTTGAGCTTAAAGTACCTGAAAATGCACCGAAGTAGATCAATGATCCAAAAATGATACTTTAGAGTTGTTAACATATAAAAGTGCAATTAAAACCTAGATCAACCCTAAAATGCTACCAATTAAGTATTGATAAGAGGCATTTTATGACTCTCATCAGTATGTAAATCTAATCTCAATTCAAGCTCATCATTGAAACTCTAACATCATAGCTCTCTTCATTTCTTCAAAACCTTGCACTAACAAAGGCATCAGAGAGTCATCGGAGGCACCACCCCCCTTTCCTCTAGTGACTTCTTAGTTCATCCTTATTTCTTTGTGTAGACCGTGGAGTACTGGACCTCTAACTCAATAGTAAGTTTTCGGCATCAACAGATTGGCACCATTTGTGGGAAAAAACCAATCTCTCACTAATCAGTAGAAGCGAAAAAATCTAAAGAAATCATCTTTTGCCATGCCGCCTATAAACACCACCAAAAACACCAACAAGGGAGTCGCTGGAACCAGCGCCACGCCCACACAAAACAATACCCATAGCCAGCAGTTTGACTCAAGGTTCCCTACGATGTTTGAACACATAACCTCTTACTGTGACCTGCAAGCTTTTCCAAGAATGCAACGTTAGCATCGCCCGGAGATGGATCATCTTAACCTGGGAAGGACCGCCTCAGAGCATCCCACGATTCCAATTATTCAAGCACAATTCTTAGAGTTTTCCCGTTTGGTGAAGAACCTAGCTGTCGAAGTCCGAAGATGAGGTTGGCAGCCCTCACCCCTATCTTCTCACTACGCTCCCGGGCAAACTAGCCTTCCTAGTGATGGGCTCCCCATCGACAGTCAATCCACTACAGAGCTTTCACAGCCTCGTGCCAGTAAGTCTAGAGGAGGCTCCTCCTCCAGAAGTAACCTCAACCTCAAACTAGCCCTCCTTATGATGGGCTCCCCATCGACAGTCAATCCATTTCAGAGCCTTCACCGCCTTGTGCCAGTAGGTCTAGAGGAGGCTCCTCCTCCAGAAGTAACCTCAACCTAGATAAGCGGATCGAGGAGATGGAAGAAAAAATCGATGAAGCCTTTAAATGTCAGAATCATAGTGCCCTGGATGAACTCAGCATTTAGGATCCACTATTCACACAGGAAGTTCTCGAAGCCCCGATCCCACCAAATTTTCGGATGTTGCAAATCAAGCCCTATGACGGCTCGATAGATCATTTGGACCACCTCCAACAATATAAGATTACCATGATGCTGCATCGGTATTTTGACCCGGTCATGTGCCGAGAATTTCCCCTAATGCTCGAGAAAACTACCAGCGCATGGTATTCTTGATTGAAGCTAGGAAGCATCGGCACTTTCAAAGAGCTTAGCTATGCCTTTGCTTCCTACTTTCTCAGTAGTAAGGGTCCTAAGAAGACCTCAGAGAGTCTGTTAAACATCATTCAACATCGATGGGAGAGGCTTCGAGCCTAAATCTCGAGGTTCAATGCTGTCGTTTAGGAGATCCCTGACCTCGACCACAACATTCAGATGCTAGAATTCAAAAATAGACTAAGATCTGGAATCCTTAGCTCCAAGCTCACCAGGTGACCGCCTAAAGACATGAACAAGGTCTTGGCCTCAGCAGAGAAGTACATGCTAGCAGAAGACAATCAAACTTTCATAAGAGAAAATGAGGGGAAACGGAGAAGAAGAGGAAAGACACCAGCGATCCTCGGGGTGGGACAACCAAAAAACCTCACCACGAGGGCAGAAACAAGGCCACCACCTGTTTCAAAAATTTCACTCCCCTCAACGCGCCTAGGACCAATGTCCTGATGTAGGTCCAAGACAGAGCAATCCTTCTATGCTCCCCAAGGTCACAACGCCTCAACGGGGATCAAAGAAAGTGGTACCGATTCCATAGAAACCACAGGCATGATACTGAGGAGTGTCATGCTCTGAAGCAACAAATTGAGACCTTTATCAACCGGGGGTACTTAAGGAAGTTTACCGGATCGCGACAAGGAGGAATGTCCGACAGGCTAAAGAGGAGTTTTGAGCATCCCTCTAGTCGAAACCAAGGACATCGAACCCCCCAGAAAAGCTCGAGGTCAAACTGAGGAGAACCTGACTAGAAAGGCAAAGAAGTCACAGTCACTAGAGTTATAAATACAATCTATGGTGGATTAGTCGCTGGGGGCAACTCGGGGCAGGATTGGAAAGCATACGCCAAGTCTGTGGCTTCCGTCAGTAGGCCTTATAAGTGAAGGAAGACGAACCAGATGATCTTATTCTCGGATGATGATCTGGACGGGGTACATACCCCACACGACAACGCAATGGTAGTCTCCCTTCTTATAACCAACCACAATGTCAGACACATCCTAGTGGATAACAAGAGTTCGCGGACATCTTGTTCTATAATGCATTTCAGAATATGCAGCTAAAAGATAGTTAGTTGGATCCGATCTCCATCCCGCTGTACAGCTTCTTGGAGATTCTGACTTTCACAGAAGGCAGTATAGTTCTCTCAGTTACCATAGGGACAGCTTTACGGATCACTACTGTGCAGACTACTTTCATGGTAGTCAAACGACCGTCGTCCTACACTATAATTCTCAGCAGACCCACTTTTAACAAACTAAAGGTAATCATTTCCACCTAACATATGAAAATAAAGTTTCTTACTGACGACGGAGTAGGTGAAGTCAAAGGAAACCTGCATGTCATGAGATGAGGAAAAGAATAAAGGCCTTGCCCCTTGAAGTAGAAGACTTTACAGATGAGGTAAAAACCCCACGGAGCCAACCCATGAAGGAGCTAACCGCTATTCCACTTGGTGATGACACCTCTAAAACAGTCTAAATTGGTTCTAGTTTCCCCAAGGATCTCAAAGAATCATTCCTCTCTGTTCTACGGACAAATCAAGACTTATTTGCGTGATCAGCTTCGGATATGCCTAGAATTAGCCCGAAAATCATCATGCATCAGCTAAACGTGGACCCGTGCCACAAGTCAGTCGTTCAAAAGAATAGGTCATTCGCCCCCGAGTGATAAGCCGCCATCAAAACCGAAGTCGATAAGCTGCTCACAACTGACTTTATCTAAGAGACGGACTATCCCAATTGGGTACCCAATGTAGTGATGGTCAAAAAGCCCAATAACAAATGAAAAATCTACATTGACTTCATAGACCTGAACAAGGCCTGCCCAAAGGACAGCTTTCCTCTACCGCGAATCGATCAGTTGGTTGACACCACTTCAGGACATGACCTCCTAACTTTCATGGACACTTATTCTGGCTATAACCATATACTCATACACGAGCCCGACCAGGAGACAGCATTCGTCACAGACCAAAGGTTGTTCTATTACAAAGTCATGCTCTTCGGGCTCAAAAACGTCGAGGCAAACTATCAGAGGCTGGTGAACAAGATCTTTCGCGGACAGATCGAAAGAAACATGGAAGTCTATGTGGACAACATGTTGGTCAAGAGTGTCGAGGCCAAAGACCACAACTCCTACATAGATGAGGCATTCAAGGTTCTTCGACATCACCAGATGAAGTTGAACCCCACGAAGTGCGCATTCAGAGTCACCGGGGGGAAGTTCCTCGATTTTATAGTCACCCAAAGTGTAATAGAAGCTAACCTAGAGAAGATTGAGGCTATCCTTAGTATGACCCCCCCTCAGAAAGTAAAAGAAGTACAAAGGTTGACGGGGCGTGTAGCGGCACGTAGTCGTTTCGTGTCAAAATCTATAGAGAAATGCCTCCCCTTCTTCAGAGCCATCAGGAATGAAAAAGACTTTGCCTGGACTGAAGATTGTCAAAAATCGTTTGAGGAGCTGAAGGAATATCTTAGTTCTCCCCTACTTTTGACCAAATCTGTCACGGGAGAAGAACTCTTTCAATATTTATCGATCGGGCTGGAAGTAGTGGCCTTCGTTCTGATTCAGGAAGAGACGAGTGTCTAAAAACCCGTGTACTATATTAGTAAGGTCCTCCATGATGCAGAAGTACGGTACCTCTTGATAGAAAAAATAACGGCATGGAAGCTTCGGCCATATTTTCAGGCCCACACCATCGTCCTCTTAACGGATCAGCCACTAAGACAAGTGCTTCACAAGCCGGACGTGTCGGGGAGGATAGTTAAGTGGTCCATAGAACTCAAAGAATGCGACATCCGATACCATCCTCGTAAGGCCATCAAGGCTTAGGCCCTCGCAAACTTCATTATAGAGACAATACAAACTTCATTGTAGAGACAACACTCTGGAGGGATCCGAACAAAACCCTGGAACCGGAGATGGTCAAGCAAATTCTGCAGTGGACCCTTCATGTTGACATCTCCTCCAATAGCACCGAAAGTAGGGCTGGGCTAACCTTTTGCAGTCCGGATGGTTTTGCCATTGAATACACCTTAAGGTTCGGGTTCAGAGCTTTCCATAACGAAGCAGAATACGAGGTATTACTCGTCGGAATGAAGTTGGCAAAAGCAATGGCCACCGAGGCTCTGGAAACGTATAATGACTCGCAAGTAGTGGTGAATCAAATGAACGGAGAGTTCAAAGCCTGAGAGGAGAAGATTGCTCGATATTTTGAGAAAGCTAGAGAACTCACCGCCGTATTCAGAATGTTCCGGATAACTTGGATTCCTCAAGCAGAAAACTCGAAGGCTAATACTATAGCCCGACTTGCCTCGTCTTGCCAGAACAAACTAATCCAAGCCATCTACCTCGAGACTCTCGTCGCCCCGAGCATTGATGAAGTACCTGTGCTACCAGTAACCGAAGAAGAAACTTGGACGGACCCAATCCTCTAGTATTTACATGATGGTTAGCTTCCTGAGCTGAAAAGTAAAGCTACGAAATTTATCTCCCTCGCTTCCCGATACACAATCATAGACGAACAGTTATACAAAAGAAGTCTCACGACGCCTTATTTGAGGTGTCTCAGGCCCACCGAGGTGAACTACGCTCTTCAGGAAGTTCACGAAGGGCTATGCGAAAATCACTTGGGAAGCCAAGCTTTGGCTTTCAAAGTACTCCGTCAAAGCTAATACTGGCCCAAAATGTAGACAGATGCCACAGAATTAGTCAAGAAGTGCAGAAGCTGTCAGCAAAACTCCTTTGTGCCCCATAGGCTGGCAAATCCTCTTACCTCGATCATGAGTCCACTTCTTTTCGCCATATGGGGGACGGATCTCCTTGGTCCTTTCACTAGGGCTTCCGCCCCAGAGAAAACATCTTATCGTGGTGACAAATTACTTCACCAAGTGGATAGAGGTGAAACCATTTGCTAGTATAACAGATCATTAAGCTTAAAGTTTTGTTTGGAAGTCCATAGTGTGCCTATTCGGTATAGTCCGAATACTGGTCACCGATAACGGTAAACAGTTTGATAGCACCCGATTCAAGGCATTCTACGAAGAGCTTCGCATCGAGCATCGGTTCTCTTACGTAGGATATCCACAGGCTAACGGGCAAGTCGAGGTGACCAATAAAATACTTCTATATGGCATCAAGAAAAGATCAGACGAAGCTAACAAGCAATAGATCAACCATCTTTTGAACGTACTATGGGCCTATCGAACAACCGCTCGGACACCCATGGGAGAAACTCCCTTCTTCATAGCATTGGGATCCGAAGAAGTCATCCCCTTAGAAATTGGGGTGCCCTCATTACGAGTACAGAACTTTGAGCGAACTAAGCTACATGATTAGCCGTCTATTAGCATAGGGTGGCCAAGTACTACAACTCTCAGGTTCGAGATAGAAGCTTTAAGCTACGTGATCTCGTTTTATGAAAAAATAAAGTATCTCATCCTCAAGAAACGGGGAAGCTTGTCGTAAACTGGGAAGGCTCATATCGCATCAAAAGAGTTTGTCTGGCCGACACTTTCAAGCTTGAAGAGTTGAATGGCAAGCTCATCCCTCGCACTTGGAACACGGAGAACCTCCGCAAATTTTACCAACAGTGTGCACCCCTCAACTTCCATGTTTTAAGTGTAACTTGTGAACACCTTAGTTGTTAATGAAAGAGTTAAAGTGTTAAAGTTTAAATGTTAAAGTCTATAAAAGATGACAAGGTGAAGAAAAAGGAAAACAAGAAATTTTGTTAAAGAATATATGATTACATGCGAAGGGAGGCACTATCAGCCTCAGTTTACAAAAAAAAAAAAAAAAAAACTCCAAGTGCTCAAGGATCGACCACCCCGTTAGACGCAGCCTTTGCCACGGCGTCGCTTGGTTGGACCTCCTCTTCGTCTCCAGACCCACCAGACACAACCTCGTCCACGTCCCTTGAGGGTTGAGAGCCTCGATCTTCTTCTTGGCCTCCAAGAAAGCCTTGAAGAAATAGAGCCTAGCCTCCTCCTCAACAGCTTTTCAATAGGAGGCAGAGTTTTTAAAAACTGTTAGGGCCTCTTCCACGGCCCTCCTCATGGTCTCCCCCGTCTCCTCCCTCAGCTTTTGCTCAGAGGCCATGGAAGTGTCCCTCTCTTTGCGCATGGCCTCCCTCTCCTCCAAGGCCTCAACCCTGGCCCGATCAACACTCTCCTGGCTTAACCGAGCCCCTTCCAAGGATCCTTTGTAACAACCCATCCCGGGTTGGCCACCCCAGAAACAGTGTTGTCACATTTTGAAAATCCCAACACGACTCATATATGTAACAATTAAAATAATACCGACTATAATTAGTACATCAATCCTCAACCCTCAACAAGGGAGATACATCATTCAGATCTTGACTTAAACATTATATACAACATAATATGCATGAATATTTACAATTTTTTTCATTAGTCTGAGGTGTGGACCATGTGACTTACCGATAATGAATCCGTCTGAATCTCAACTCACCAACTATTTGTTTTGCCTGCTGCCTAAAATCATTTAACATTGAGGGATGAGCTTCACAAGCTCAGTGAATTAAATTTACTAGAAATATTCAATTTGTATAAATAGTCTTTTAATATTCAATCATTTATATCTCTTATAATTTGATAATAGCATTCTACTTTCACTACACATATCATAAGCCCGATTCTCTATCAATCTCTTCTTCTAATATTGTTATTCACCTTAAGACCATCAATTATATTTCATAATTACCTCGTTATGAGGTTCACAGCATATAATCTACCATTTGGATAGTTCTTATCATATCATACTTCCATGTTTCTTTCTCACCATAACAGTCTCTCTGTGAGACTCATTCATCTATAAATAAACTTACAATAAAAAAAAACAACACTTCAGCACTTCGGTAATAAAATCAATATTTAAAACAGATGCAATGCATGAATTATTATTAAGGAACATCTTCCCACATGTCGACATGCTTTTATCATAGACCGACTGCCTTCCCGGTTCTTTTATTTTATTTAGACCAGTTGCCTTCCCGGTTCTCATATTTCCAGCATATACCGGCTGTCACAGTTTTTCATTTAGATCAGCTGCCCTCCCAGTTCTTTTATTTCATTTATATGCATATGAATAATGACATGAAGTATGCATATGCACAATAATATAAAAACACACATGTATTTATACATTCGAATTAGTTATCATGCTTCTTCTCAAATCATTATTTGATCAATTTCATTACTTTCTTATCCTCATATATCATATCAACTTATCATCCATAGTTCGTCAAGAATTTCACTTATCACATTTATTATTAAATCGACTCATTATTCCAATAATATTATTTCTCATATAATAATTCTCTACACATCACTTATTCTTATCATACCTATCAACCAACTTTCATCTATCACCAAATCATAAGGTAATTATATATTTCATATTTATCTTGATTACTTAAAGTAAATCGAACTCACCACGTATCACTTAGAGCTACTCATGGATCACCTCCTCGCATTTCCTACTCCTTTAAGCAATTTTCCCCGGTTATTGATCGTCAACACCTGACATAATATTATTAAATTTCTAATTTATTCTTCATTTCTTCTATAATTCACACCCTTTGAAATTTCCCACATTGAATTTCAGGAATTTCATGTATGCTAAATTTCAAAAATAAACTTTATGTTATTACCTTCTGTTTTTCTTAGAAATTCCCATGACTCTCTATAAAATTCTTTCGTAAACTTCTTCAAAATTTTACTCTTTCAATCTTTCTTTCGGTCCTTAAGTGTTTAAAGAAATAGAGTAGTTTAGATTTGAGATTGAAGAAAACCAAACAGGATTTGGTAAAACTAATAAAACAATTCAATATAAATAATAAAAATTTACTCGACACCATTGTACCGCTTTCCTTATCTCTGCAGTGCAACATGCATAGGTTTCAATTTCTTTGGCAACACCTGGACTACAAGTGTTGCCACGTGTTTTTTTTTTGGAAATTTTCTTTTTCTTTTTCCTTTTTTTTCCTTTATCTGGACGAATTTTTTTTTTCTTTTTCTTTACATCACCACGCATCCATTTTTTTCAAAAGAATTATTTTATTTAATAATAAATCTTTCACATATATATTATTTTATTTCCGTGTCATATTTATCAAATTACTTCTTTATCCTTTCTTTACGAATACAAATATTACAATTCTACCCATCTTACAAAAATTTCATCCCCAAAATTTCCTTACCTAATTCATGAAATAGTTATGGGTATTCTTTCCTCATCTTGCTTCATGCTCCCAAGTAATTTCTTCAACATCTTGGCTTCACCATAATACTTGAATCAAGAGAATGACTTTATTGCGCAAGACTTGTTCCTTTTTGTCTAGAATTCTGACCAGTACTTGCATAAAAGTCAAATCTTCCTGAAGTTCTATCGCCTGATTCGAGATGCTATGGGATTCATCATGTAAGTACTTTCTCAAAAGTGACATATGAAACACATTATATAATTGCTTTAACTCTGGGGGTAAATCCAATCGATATGCTACTGGTCCAACTCTTTCAATCACCTCATATGGCCTCACAAATCTCGAGCTCAACTTTCCCTTCTTTTTAAATCTCAACACACCCTTCCACGGAGATATCTTCAAAAATACCCAATCACCAACTTGAAACTCAAGAGGTCGTCTTCTACTATTAGCATATCCCTTTTGTTTATTCTATGCTTTTCTAAGGTTCTCTCTAACCAGTTTGATCCTCTCAGTAGTCAAATCTATCATTTCTGGACCAAATATCTTTCTCTCTCCAACTTCTTCCCAGCATATTGTAGTTCTGCACCTCCTACCATATAAAGCATCAAATGGTGCCATCCCAATACTAGTTTGATACTGATTATTATATGCAAACTCGATCAAAGGAAAATAAGCATCCTCGCTCACTGAGAAACTCAATACACTTACCCTCAGCATATCTTCTAGTATTCTGATGATTCTCTCCGTCTGCCCATATGTTTGTGGATGAAAAGTTGTACTAAACTGTAATTGCATATCCATAGTTTCTTGAAAACCTCTCCAAAATCTAGAGGTAAATCTAGAATCTTTATCTGAAACAATATTCAAGGGTACTCCATGTAATCTTACAATCTCCACGACATACAATTTAGCCAACTTTTCAGGACTCCAGATAGTTTTAATAGGAAGGAAATGTGAACTTAGAAAGTCTATCTACTATAACCCATACAGAGTCATGACCCCTCTAGGTACGAGGAAAACCAAAAATAAAATTCATACTCACATTTTCCCATGGCCACTCAAGTACTGGAAGAGGTTGTAATAAACCTGCTAGATGTCTATTCTCAGATTTCATCTGTTGACAAGTCAAACATCTAGAAATATGTTCCGCTACATCCTTCTTCATCCTTAACCACCAATAATTTTGTCTCAATCCCCTGCACATCTTATTATTACCTAGGTGCATGGAATATACAGAATCATGAGCCTCCCTTGGTATTTTCTTTCTTATTTCCACCTCATTGGAAACACAAATTCTATGCCCCAGTACCACCATACCATCTTCCTTAATTCTAAACTCAGTCGGCTTCCCACTCAACACTTCCCATTTGATCTTCTCTATCCTGCATCTATAATAAATGATCAATAATAGAAGATTGTACCACCATATTTTCCATCAATACTCCTCTATCATTAACACTCAACTGCATCCTCATTCTTCTTAATTCTATCATCAAGCTAGTATTATGACTCCCAATTACAGCTAATCTCCCTATAGCCTTTTTACTCAATGTATCGGCCACTACATTACCCTTTCCTGGATGATAATGAATTGTACAATCATAATTACTAATCAATTCCATTCACCTCCTTTGCCTCAAATTCAACTCCTTCTGGGTAGGTAAATGCGTCAAACTTTTATGATCAGTAAAAATTTCACAATTGGCTCCATGTAGATGATGTCTCCAAATCTTCAAAGCAAAAATGATGACAACCAATTCTAAAAATCATAGGTCCGGGTAATTCCTCTCATGGTTCTTCAATTGCCTAGATGCATAAGCTATAACTCTCCCATGTTGCATCAACACACATCCCAAACCCTGATGTGATGTATCACTATATATCACAAATCCTTCATCACTAGAAGGAAGCACTAATACCGGGGCAGTAGTCAATTTTTCTTTCAACAGTTGAAAACTTCTCTCACATTCCTCTAACCACTTAAACTTCACATCCTTCTTGGTTAATCTAGTCAATGATCCAGCAATCATAGAAAATTTTAGGATGAATCTCCTATAAAAACGAGCCAACCCAAAAAAACTTCTAACTTTAGTTACACTAGTAGGTCTTTCCCAATTCAACACTGCTTCTACTTTCTGTGGGTCAACTGCTATTCCCTCTCTCGACACAACATACCCCAAGAAAGGTATTTCACTCAACCAAAACTCACATTTAAAGAACTTTGCATATAATTTATCTCTCCTCAGAATTTCCAACACTATCTCTAAATGCTGCATATGCTCATCTTCATTCTTGGAATATACTAGAATATCATCAATAAACACAATCACAAATCTATTCAAGAATAGTTTAAACACCTTATTCATTCGATCCATAAATGCTGCAATAGCATTATTCAACCTAAATGGCATAACCAAGAACTTATGATGGCCATAACGTGTCTTAAAAGCAATCTTAGGCACGTCCCCCTCCTTTATCCTCAATTGATGATAATCCGATCTCAGGTCTATCTTAGAAAACACTCTTAGTCCCGGTAACTGTTTGAACAAATCATCTATCATGGGCAAAGGATATCTATTCTTGATGGTTATCTTATTCAACTGTCTATAATCAATACATAACCTCATTGTCCCATCATTCTTCTTGACAAACAATATAGGGGCTCCCTAAGGTGCCATACTAGGTCGAATAAACTGTTTATCTAGCAACTCCTGAAGCTGAACTTTCAACTCTCTCAATTCAACTGGTGTCATTCTACAAGGTGCTATAGATATGGGTACTGATCTTGGAATCATCTCAATAGAAAACTTAATCTCCCTATTGGGAGGAAAACTAGACAACTCTTCAGGGAATATATCAAAAAAATCTTTTACTACCAAGATTTCTTCTAAATTCCTACTCTCCTTGCTAGAATCCACCACATATGCCGAATACCCCTTATAGCCCTTCTTCAACCATTTACAGCTGTTAAGGCAGAAATAAGACAATTAGAATGTATCTTACATTCTCCCTGAAAATTAAACTCTTCCTATCCAGGTATCTTGAGCACCATATTCTTTCTAAAACAATCTACCTAAGCATTATATGTAGATAATCAATTCATCCCCAGAATTAAATCAAAATCTGTCATATCTAAAGGCAATAAATCAACTTTAAATTCTCTATCAGTCATATAAATCACAACTTCGATAAATTGTCCTAATAATAACCCTATCCCTAGTAAGAACCACAACAATGATAGCATGCATCAAAGGACTAGCACTAGCATCAATAGATTTCATATAAACATTGGACGCAAAAGAATGGGTTGCACTAGGATCAATCAATAATTTAATAGGTCTATTAAGGATAGATACCATACACATAACAACATCATGAGTGGCTTGTGCATCCTATTGGGTCAATGCATAGACTTTACTGTCTTTGGACTATATTTGGCTACCACGTCATCTCTCAGCTACTGATCTTCGACCTGTACCCCGTACACTCCCTGATCCACCATCTCTCTTCATCGGCCTTCTCCCAACACTTCCAACATCTATGTTAGTAGATTTTCTCACTGGACAATCTATAGCAACTTGTTCTCCCTCACCACATATAAAACATATCTGCGTAGGGCAATTCCAAGACAGATGCCCCATCTGATTACATCTGAAGCAAACCTTTAGCTCTCGATCATACATCAGATTACCACCTCCCCTTGGTGGCATACTTACTCATCTTCTATAACTCCCACTTCCCGTAGCTTATCTCTCGAATCTAGGAGTCCTACCGGTATTACTCTGAGCGACAGAAGCAACAAATCTTGCTTTCCTCTGACTCTGTACTACTGTTCCTTGTGGCAAGGGTGGTCTCCCACCCTGCACACTCATACTGCCACCACCTCTAGGTCCCTCAAATCTAGATCTCATTAGCCACTCTCTCCTACCTCTAAACTCCATCAAATCCTTCTCAATTTGTAATGTTTTATCCACCAGTATAGCATAATTTCCAATGCCCATATAAGAGAATTTAACCCAAATGTCATAGTGTAATCCGTCTAAAAATCTCTAACACTTCCTCTCCTCCGTATTCACTAATTCAGGTAGAAACCTTGACAGGGCTATGAATTTATTATCATATTCAACCACCGATAAATTACCCTGCCTTAGATGAATAAAATCTCTCTCTTTTGTTGTGCCCAAAAGGTATCTAGAAAATATTTCGCAAAGAACTCATCCTTAAACTTACTCTAGGTTAAAGGTTATTCTACCTGTGTGCTTACCTTGGGCAAAATATCCTCTCACCATTGAGAAGCCTCACCTTCCAGCATAAACGAAGCAAAAGCAGTCTTTTATCTATCTGTCACTGGTAAGATCTCAAAATATTTATCGACATGTCTAATCCACTGCTCAACTTCTACAGGATTTGTAGATCCTATAAAAGACTGGGGTTTAAAATTACGAAATCTCACAAAACAATCACTTTGCATCTCATATGCAAACACACATTCTCCCTCATGAACCTCTTGTCTCACCACATCAAGTTCTATTCTACCCCTTTCCTCTAATCTCTTATGCAAATTATCAGCCCTTTCTTTAACTGCATTCATCCTTTCTAGGGCATGCTCAAGAGCTTCTCTCAATTCATCCCTCCTAACCTCATATTCTCTCCTAGCTTCACTAGTACCTGCCGCGCTATCAATCTGTTTCCTCGTAGGAACCACAGACTCAACTTCATCCTCTGCTTCAGTTCTTCTAAATATTGGGGGTCTACCACGTCCCCTCTGATTCAGAATTCTACCTCTAGCTCTAGCACGATCACGTGTCATCCTCAAACTCTACATTAAAATAGTTTATTTAGATCTTTCACTTCTTTAATTTCTTATGCAGTCCATATAATCATAAATCCTAATGCTCTGATACCAAAATTGTAACGATCCATCCCAGGTTGGCTAACCCCAAGACGGTGTTGTCACATTTTGAAAATCTCAGCACGACACATATATGCAATAATTAAAATAATACCAACTATAATTATTACATCAATCCTCAACCCTCAACAGGGGAGATACATCATTTAGATTTTGACTTAAACATTATATACAACATAATATGCATGAATATTTACAAACGTTTTTTTTTCTCATTAGTCTGAGGATGTGGACCACGTGACATACCGATAATGAATCTGTCTGAATCTCAGTTCACCAACTATTTGTTCTACCTACTACCTAAAATCATTTAACATTGAGGGATGAGCTTCACTAGCTCAGTGAATTAAATTTACTATAAGTATTCAATTTGTATAAATAGTCTTTTAATATTCAATCATTTATATATTATATAACTTGATAATAACATTTTACTATCACTACACATATCATAAGCCCGATTCTCTATCAATCTTTTCTTTTTATATATTTATTCACCTTAAGACCATCAATTATATCTCATAATTACCTCGTTATGAGGTTTACAACATATAGTCTATCATTTAGATAGTTCTTATCATATCATACTTCCATGTTTCTTTCTCACCATAACCTTCTCTCTGTGAGACTCATTCATCTATAAATAAACTTACAATAAAAAACAACACTTCAGTATTTCAGTAACAAAATCAATATTTAAAACGGATGCGATGCATGAATAATTATCAAGGAATTTCTTTCCACATGTTGACATGTTTTTATCTTAGACCGGCTGCCTTCTCGGTTCGTTTATTTTATTTAGACCAATTGCCCTTCTGGTTCTCATATTTTCAGCATATACCGACTATCACGATTTTCATTTATTTACAGCATATACCGGCTGTCACAGTTTTTCATTTAGATCGGTTGCCCTCCCGGTTCTTTTATTTCATGTATATGCATATGAATAATGACATGAAGTATGCATATGCACAATAATATAAAAACACACATGTATTTATACATTCGAATTAGTTATCATGCTTCTTCTCAAATCATTATTTGATCAATTTCACTACTTTCTTCTCCTCATATATCATATCAACTCATCATCCATAGTTCGTCAATAATTTCACTTATCACCTTTATTATTAAATCGACTCATTATTCCAATAATATTATTTCTCATATAATAATTCTTTACACATCACTTATTCCTATCATACCTATCAACCAAATTTCATCTATCACCAAATCATAAGGTAATAATATATTTAAATACTATCATTATATATTCATATTTATCTTGATTACTTACAGTATATCTAACTCACCACGTAGCACTTAGAGCTACTCATGGATCACCTCCTTACCTTTCCTGTTCCTTTCAGCAATTTCCCCCGGTTGTTGATCGTCAACACCTGAAATAATATTTATATTAAATTTCTAATTTATTCTTCAATTCTTCTATAATTCACACCTTTTGAAATTTCCCACATTGAATTTCGTTAATTTCATATATGCTAAATTTCAAAAATAAACTTCACATTATTACCTTTTGTTTTTCTTAGAGCTTCCTGTGACTCTCTATAAAATTCTCCCGTAAACCCCTTCAAAATTTTACTCTTTCAATCTTTCTTTCGGTCCCCAAGTGTTTAAAGAAATTGAGTAGTTTAGATTTGAGATTGAAGAAAACCAAACAGGATTTGGTAAAACTAATAAACAATTCAATATAAATAATAAAAATTTACGTGGCACCGTTTTACCGCTTTCCTTATCTTTGCTTTGCAACATGCAGAGGTTTCTCCTTTTTTTTTTAAAAAAAAAAAAACCTTTTTTATTTTTCTTTTTCCTTTTCCTTTTTTTCCTTTATCTGGATGCAAAATTTTTTTTTTTTTGCATTTTCATTTTCTTTTTCTTTACATCACCACATGTTCGTTTTTTTTTCTTCAAAAGAATTATTTTATTCAATAATAAATCTTTCACATATATATTATTTTAATTCCATGTCATATTTATCAAATTACTTATTTATCCTTTCTTTATGAATACAAATATTACACCCTTGCAGCTGCTAGATGAGCCCGCAACTGTCATCCAGTTTTTGTTGGCATCATAGCCTTTAATGTCTCCTTCTCATGGTGCACAAGGCGTGGCTTCTTGCACTTCCCCGTACGATCCAGGCTGTAAGACAGTGGGACCCCAAAGCTCTTCTTGCTCTATACCAAGAAGGACTTCTTCCACTGCTTGATCGAGGAAGGTTTCTTTTTCAGCGGCCCCCTTCTAGCCTTGGAGCTGATCACGACCCACCCGTGCTTGCTAATCTGGAAGTGGGCTTTGAAGACGTTAATGTTCATCAGCCCTTCACGTCCGAGCAAACACAGATGAATTCCATAATCAAACGCACTGAGTTTGGCACTAGCTGGCACAATGCTATGTCGAAGAACCTCAACACTGTGCAGAAGAAATGGTAGAGTGGAAATCTGAGCTCTACCTTCATGTGCTGTTCATAGACACATATCTCGTAGGGCACACAGCTCAAGAGGGCATCACAAGCCCTCTCTCCAACCCTAGCATTCTTGAGGGTGTACTCTTCACGGAAAAGGTACACGCGCCAGATGACCTTAAGCTCCCCCTTCTCCAACTTGTCGGGCACAGAATTTGTCATGAATGACCATTGCACCATCTCCTCCACACTTATGTCCCCCTTCAGCTCAGCCAGGACATTGTCTACCTCGCCTTCACCCTCGGAAGAGGAATCCTCTTCCTCCTCTTCCTCTTCTCCAAGCCCATAGGGCACCATTGCCAGTGGCCCTTCTAGAGTGTTACCAATCCCTGAGGATTCACCCTCACTAGAGGTTTGGTCCAGACCCATGGCCTCTCTCAGTTCCCTAGATAGAGCCTCACTATTCTCACTACCACTACCATTACTAGGACTATCACGATGCTTATCTACCGAAGATATTATAGAGTGAAGCAGAAAGACTCACCAAAGGTAGATCTCTGCGGCACACTTCAGAAAAGCAGTTCCCCCTTGCTCACACCTCGATCTTCCCCACGACAAAAGCTCTCAAAACTACAACCGACTCCAGGGACTCTCAATCTCAAGCTGACTCCGAGGGCTCTCAAAGTTTCTCTTTGAATGTAAATGAAGTGAAGTGAAGAAAATGAAAGGAGACTCTTCTCTTATATAGAAGCTCGGGTATAATTAACGAGGAAAATTAACTCCTCCACAGTTGTAAAGACGCGACGTTTGGTATAATCGAGGTGCCATTACATTCCCCAAGGCTTCCTCAGCTACAAAGACACGATGTTTGACATAACTAAGACACCGTCACACTCTCCAAAACTGCAGGAGGTATACCATCAAGGGCGTGTGTCGCCATTGAACTCCTCAACACGACAGTGCAGGCTCCAACATTTATTGACCCAATATTTAGTGTCTTGAAATGGCCCAACGTTCCAACATTAAATGTCTCTATAGAGGATCTTGAAAAAGCCTTCTGTGGGCCCAAAGCGAAAGGCCTTCCATGGGCCTAAAGCAAAAGAACCTTCTATGGGCCGAAAGTGAAAAGGCCTTCCATGGGCTCGAAGCAAAAGAGTCTTCTATGGGCCTAAAACAAAAAAAAAAAAAAAAAAGCCTTCTATGAGCTCAAAGCCAAAAAGCCTTGGTGCAAAAAATCTTCTTTAAGCCCAAGAAACCACACAGGCCCACCCCTCATCAAAGATCTCCAAGGCCGAGTATATTGACTGCTCGCAAATGCTCGGTCCAACGTCTCCAAGGCAGAGCATATTGACTGATGCTTAAATGCTCAGTCCCACATTTCTAAGGCCGAACATATTGACTGCTACTCAAATGCTCGGTCCCACGTCTCCAAAGCCAAGCATATTGACTATTGCTCAAATGCTCGGTTCCATACCTCCAAGGCCGAGCATATTGATTGAGATCCACGTGCTTCAGTACGAAGCTCTATTATACTTCCTGAAGCACATAAATATACCTAAGGAAGATGAGGGGGCTTTTGATACAACAAATAATTCACCCTCTAGTAGCCTAGTGACATGTGGATAACTCTCCCTCTAGTGACCGGATGACACGTGGCTGCATCAACAACAGACTCTCCAATAGCCTGATGATGCATGGATAACTCCTCTCTAATGAGCGGACGACATGTAGCCAAGGAGCTGACGAAGCCGTCATCATTCACAGACTTCTCACATGCAAAAATGGAAGCAAGATTTCAGAGACTGAGTTGTCCCTGAACACGCAAGAAGACTCTTCGCCAGAAAAGCGGGATCTTAGGGATCACGCCATCCCGAGCACGTGGTCAACTTACCCCTGAACCACTATAAAAAGCCCAAGGTATGTAAATCTAATCTCATTTCAAGCTCATCACTAAAACTCTAACATCACAACTCTCTCCATTTCTTCAAAACCTTGCACTAAGGTATCAGAGAGTCCTCGAAGGCACCACCCCCTTTTCCTCCGGTGACTCTTTAGTTCATCCTTATTTCTTTGTGCAGACCGTGGAGTACCGGACCTCCAACTCAGTAGAAGGTTTTCGGCATCAACAAACATCTTCCCTTGTTGTCTTGTTTGTGTTTCATGGTCATCAGCTGCTTTAAAGGTACACAACAAATTCTTCCCTTTGCTTTTCACTCCAAAGCATGAGACTGACAAACAGTTGAGATCTAAGACTTGCACATTCTTTGATATTTCAACAAAACAATCACGAAATATTTGATTCTCAAAGATTAAGGATCGATGGACTTGCAATTGTAGTAATACTAACGGATGGTTATTAAGTATCGGGTGCTCTTTGCGTAATGAGATTCATCTTTGGAATCCCTTTTTAAGAAGTGAAATCCTTTTTCCATCAATTGATAGTTTAGAGCAATCCATAGGTATTATCGGACGACTTACGAAAGGCAGAAAGGTAGTTTCCGCATTATCGACATGTCTTTCAAGTCCTGATTGCATTATACTAGTTTATTTTAAGGGTGTTATTCTTCAGTCAAGCAATTAAAGTAGCTTTTTGCAAACTGGGAGACCACAGTTGGACAATTTCTGATGCTTTGGAGGGTTTAATTGAAATGTTTTTTGCCTCGGAGATAATATTCTGCAAGGGTGAGTTTTATGTTAGTAATGTCGTGGACGGACACGTTGCCGTTGGCAAACTCGAGCACAACAAAGTGGCTGAAATTGTACCACGACCGAGAAGTGGTCTATAGGACAACTATTTGGTAAAATCATTATCCTGTGAAGTTTAGTATGTCAGAAAATCCTTCAGAAGTTTCCCTTGTCATGATAGGGTTATTTGCTTTGAAGTTTTCGAGTTGGATTCGAGTACAAAAAAATGGAGACAAGCAAACAATTTAGGCGATCAAGCACTGTTGATTACCGCAAATTAGGTTGTATGTCTCTTAAAGAACAGATTAGTGCAGGAATTAGAAGCAACTGCATTTATTTTGTTAAAACAGATTTGCATGGTCGGTGGAATAATCGTGAGAATCGTATTCTTTCCCTATATGATTATGAAACAAAGCAGACTGAGCCGCTTTATGGTTGGTCTCAATTATATTGGGTTTTAGTTACTTATTTGGTTTGATTATTTATGTTGGTGTCTTTTTCTGGTTTAATTTTATTTAGTTGGGTCGGATCTTGAGTAGCTGTTTGTCTTTTAGTCTAAGGTTTCCATTTTACTGGTTTGCATCTTTGCGATGCCTATTAATAATATTTCTGTTTGCTTATGCTTTTTTTTTAAAAAAAAAAATAGTCTGGAATTGCATGGTCTGTTTCTTGTCAATAGCTTGCAATTTATGGAAGTCTGTGGACCCTTCAGTATCATACATGTTAATTGAGAAATTTGTGTCCAGACCAGTTTTAAAAAAGATATTTAGCACAAAAAGATTTAATGCCAGTATATTATATGAGAAAAAAAAAAGTGCAAAGATATATAATATATATATATATATATATATATTTTCCATTCAATGAAAAAAGTTGTGACTAAACAAAAATTTTGTGTTAATGAGGTTTATTCTATTCATCGCTCTTTCTTTTGCAGCTACAACTGATCATGTACTTTGTAATGTATATTTTTATGAACAGATTTACTTGGTTGTATACAAGACCTATGATTCCTTTTTTGACCCTCATTTTCTTGTATTGTTGAAGAGGTATTAAAGCTAATTGTTTAGTCTTCCAATGTAAAAGTCACATGTACCCTGGAAAAACTACGGGCTCTTGAATGATCAAAAGCAGGTTCCAATAAGTTTCTATGTTTGTGGTTGTAAGTCTCCTTTTCCATCGATTGTTAAAAACGCTTGTAGTACTAGTACATAAATTATTTGTGCCGGAATTCCTAAGATATCCACGTACTTGGAAAATTCTTATAGTGGAGAACAACAATGTAATGCTTTGCTTTTTTCATAATTGTATATATATTATGTTGGAAATATTTATGTATGAGTGAGGAGACGTGGAAGATCAATTTTACATGAAAAAAAAAATTGAATTAGTAAAGAACATATATATGATGGTAAATTCTCAAAACCTAAATTTCTTCAAAAGTTGGGTAATCATGCCCATCAAGTGGCATTATTTGGATCTAACAATGAGAAAAATTTAGAGAATTTGTGAAGTGAAGAAGCAAGTCAGATTTTCTGTTGAATATTAGATTTTAGGTCCAGGTGGAAGATTGTTGGGATTAAACCCAAAATTTGATTAAGTGGTATAAAATACCCCATTGAAGATCGAAGATTTTGATAAAGCAAACCGAACCCAATGGGTTTGACAACTTGGTCTATGTTAGGATTTTCTTGGCTAATACTTTCACTATGGATCTCAAAATTGCTTAATATGAATAGCAAACAACATGGTGAGCAAGTATTTTGGTGAGCAAGTAACTTAGTGGACAAGTTTTTAAGGATATAAATATGGGCATAAAGAGAGGTAGTCTCTAACCTATTCTTGAAGCAAAAAAGGTGGTAAGATGTAGAGTATAGTAAACCAATAGTACCAATATAACTTGTAAAACTGGGTTTTACAATGATCTAATGGTTGAGTGAACATTAGGTGTATTGAGGTTTGGGTTGAGAGATTGAGGAGAGTTTTCAATAGTTTTACCTAAAAAAAATTATTCATTGTTTGGGGATAATTTCACATAGTTTTGCTTAGAGAAATTATGTAATATTTGAGGATAATTTTCACACATTTTGTTCAGAAAAATTGTGTATTCTTTGAAGATAGTTTCACATAATTTTTCTTAAAAAAATTGTATAATATTGTGCGACAAGTTTTAATAATTTTTTTTCTATTCAAATATTACAAAGAAGGGTAATAATGATTTAACTATTTGACGTCGATATGTTGAGATCAAATAATGCTAAAAATCTTTATGTTTTTTTTTTATTTTATTATTATTAATTAATTAAATGTTAGATTCTCAACATAACACAAGACAATTCATCGTACCAAGTTCAAGATTGTGAATAACATCGTATTTGTCTTTAATAACTTGTCTGTTGGATGGTAGAAAGCTCAACTTTAACGACTATTAGAATGACATCATTTAAGAAATAAACAGGTCAGACATCAAACTAAAGTAAAAAACAAACACCACGTACAAAAAAATAATGACATGAGAATATTTAGATGGGCGGAAAGGTAGAGGAGAAAAATGTTTGCTGTATAATTATTTATGAACAACATGGAAAAAAATTGTGATATATAAAATCTTTCCCTTCTTCTTTCTTATCTTGATTTTGCATTTCTTAATTAAGAATGTTTTAATTATATTAGGAAGATTAGTGCTTAGATGGGATGGGAGACAAAACCCCCAAAAATCATGTGGTTAGCAAATACTAGTATTGGTAACATTCAACACACCCCATTTTCGTTTTACTTAATATTAATAATTTTTTAATAATCATCCATAAGTTTATGCGTGAAAAAATAAGTTGGGTTAGATGTGAAAAAATTGATCTGTTTAAAACCAAATTCTTTTTCACCCACATCTATATAATCTGTGATCCACAACGAATTACACGCATCCGTCCCGATCCACCCGTTATCATCCTCTAGTAAAATGGTATATTATCTCAACCCTTTATTTTACCTTCAAAACTCAATACATCAAGTTTCCACAGTTTTTTTTTTTTTAAGGAGAATGTAGCCACTTTTTATTCATTTTAACCTCAAGACCAAAATTACCTGTATTCAAATTTTTTTATTTTTTATAATTAATAGTGCAAGATATTTCCCTAACTTCCATGATAATTTGTATTTAAGGATGACAAAAGTATTAAGTTTTAGTGGAGTTTCAAAATTCTTCAATTTGTTGGGAATGGATATGAATGAGATTTTATTCCTGCGGGAATGAGGACGAAGCTTTTTAAAAAAACTTCAGTCTGAATGGGATAGGGACGAATGAGTCAGCCTTTGCCTCGTAAAATCTCTGTCTCCATCTCCTATAACATTAGGTTTTATGTTTTATATAAAGATATCAGATAAACTTGATAATTATCTAATTAACCCATTATTTATATAAATAGCCATTTAAAATAGAAATAGAGCTTCATTACTCATTTGCTTGGTTACAATCGCACCAATTTCTTATTTATATTTATAAGTACTGAAAATAGAATGAATTTTTTCTTTTCTTTTCTCTTGGTTGATTTGAGATTTGAAAATAAAAAGAGGATGAAGATAAGGATAGGGATGAAGACGAGGATGGGGTTGAAGATTGAGATCTTCAAAAATCTTTAACGTGATTAAGACGAAAATGAAAAACAAAATGAAATTTTCGACGGAGATTGAAATGGGAACGAAGATTATTTTTGCAAATAAAAACAAAAACAAAAATAACATTATTCACTTCAAACCCGCCCCGTTACCAACCCTACGTGCATTCTATTATTTTTCATCCTCTATTCAAATAAGTAAAGTTACGTTGGTAGAATTATAAATCAGGTAGAAGTAGTTATTTTATTCAAATAGTTTAACTATTCTATTGCTATTAATATTTATATCTGCACCCCATGAGAAGCCCCTTTTTAGTACTGTAACGTGATTATCAGAGTTTTGGAGATTAGTGCAACCGCTTCAGGCCGGCCTTCTTTTTTAAAATTTCATTAGTTTTGTTGTGACAAAGTGGACATGCTGAAACGATTAATATCGAGAGTCTATTATACAGCACACACATATAAATTTAATGGAAAGAAACAAACTATATGAAATAAAGCTAGTAAAACCATAAAATTTATGTGGTTTAGCAAGATCTTCCTGCACCATAAAGAAAATAAACTCGTTTTTAATTATAAGAAAATACAAAAAATAAAAATTGAGTTTTTATCCCCAAAATCCAATCTCAATAACTAGGGGTGACAATTCGGGTTGATGGGTTGTGTCGAAATTGGGTATAACACTAAATGGATCGACACGAACACCACACAATTATTAATCGTGTCAAGAAAACCCAATACTAACACAACCTGTTTATTACAGGTAACACGACATGACACGATTAACCCGTTTAATAAACGGGTCGTGTTAGACCTGACACGATTAATTTATCAAACACGACAATCCGACACGACACAACTAACATGTTGACATGACAACGTGACACGATTAACCAGACACAACTTGTTTATTACATAAGCAAATATAAATTATATTACAATATCATCCATCTAATAATTCATAATCCAAATTCCAACATATTCATGATTCAAATACATATAAAAAAAAGTTTAATTAATAACATAAACATTATTTTATCAACTATCATCTATATTGGCAGAGAAGAGAGAGTCTGTAGACTCTGTGATGCGCCGCTATTGAGTGAGCATGTGAGGGAGTGTTTTGTGTTTGTGATGTAGTGAAAATAGGAATTAGGGTCTATTTTCATATATATATATATATATATATATATATATATAAACACACACACACACCAAGAATTTTTTTAAACGGGTCATAAACAGGTTATGAGTCATAATCGTGTCAATACGACCCATTAGACCCATGAATTTAATCGTGTCATTTCGGATTGACGGGTCAACCCATGACACGACACGATTCTTTCGTGTCATAATCATGTCGACACGAACCAGATTATACTCAACACTAACATGCTTTATTTTGTGTCATGTTGTGTCGGGTTCACGTGCCGTGTCTAAAATTGCCATCCCTATCAAGAACCTGGTATACCTTCTCTCAACCTAAATAACACTCTCGCAGCTTTGTATATTCTCTTTCTTCACATACATATATACATACATACATACATACATATATATATATATATATATATATATATATATGTGTATGTGTGTGTGTGTGTGTGTATATATATATATATATATGTGTGTGTGTGTGTGTGTGTGTGTGTGTGTGTGTGTGTGTGGGTATGTATATATGTACATGTACGTGTGTGTGTGGATTGAAGGAAATGAGCTGACAGAAAAAGGGATGAGTACGTGTACCACTTCAATACATGAAGCGAAGGCTTTTTTTGTAAAGTTAACATACTCAAAACTCCAAGTATGCTTCGTGTGGACCGAGGTACAAACCTAAGAGGTGGTGAATTGGGTTTAAAAAAAATTTGCAATTAACAAATAAGTTTTAATAATTTAATCAATTTATGCAAACAACAAATAACTTGCTTGAAATTAGAGGAGTGCATGAAGAGGATATGCAAACTCCGTTTATAGTGGTTTGGTAATATCCAAATCACTTTGGCCATACGTCTACTCTCTTCAAGAAACCTCCTTGAAGCAATCCACAAAGAATAATCAAGCAATTTCTCGGGTGTTGTCTAAACCTTACAATAATCTCTTTCACAATGAAGTTAATGCTTAAACACTCTAATAGTTACACAAACTCTCTCATTACAATTATAGGAATTGAATATGGACGAAAGACAAGAGATACTTGAATTTAATGCTCTTACAAGGAAGAATATCTCTCTCTTAAAAGTACAAAGTTTTTAGAAATGACTCATAAAGAATTTTGAAAGATTTTAATGATCTCAAATGAGAAAATGAAGATTTTTTGCTCTTGTGTCTTATTTATCTCTCATTTATGATGGCTTTTTATAAATAAAAAACTTACTAGTCGTTACTCTCTAAAAAATCCCGTTTGGGAGCAGTTTGGTGCATTAAATGCACTAAATTGACTTTTTGAACTGAAATATTACCGTTATTTTCGAACATCTATTCGACTGGATAACTATTTGAAATTCAAATTTAAGTCAAGTATGTCATTCAGTCAATTATATGGTTTATTAAGTCGACTAGCTAAATGAAGGAAACTTTTTGTTCTTCATTCAGTCGACTGAATGACTTCATTCAGTCGACTGAATGACTTCATACGACTGAACCATATCATTCAGTGGACTGGAATGCATTCAATCGACTAAATGAATTTACCGTGTGAATTTACTGTTATGTCTTTTTCCACGTGAACTTGTTTGATTAGTTACCATGTCTTATTTATGTAATTACTTTTTTACCCTTAAAAGGTGTCACGTATCGTTGTGTCATTAAATGAAGAATTTTTCTCAACATCACACCAAATAAAAACTTCATTTTTGTATGCTAATTTGCTTAACACACCGAGCCAAAGGCTTCCTTAGCAACCTAAAACATCAAGAATATGAATCAAATCCCATCAAGTTTTGTGAGTGTTTTGTCTTGTTATAATTACTGTTCATATGGTAGTCTTTCCATCGTAACTTTATGCTCCTAATTACATATGTTACCCACTTTTTCCCTCTATATTCTTTTTATAACATCAAAACCATTATATTTCATTTCCTTATTACTTTCAAACGCACTGTAAATTAAATTATTTTCCTTTTTTATCATTCTAAAATGAATGTTGCGTTTAAAAAGTCAAAAAATTATTCTCATAACTTACATTTTTACATTTTAGTATTTCAAAGGTCCCACTTTAAAATTCATAAAGAACAATTTTCAGAAGTTGTGGTAATCAAAACAACACATAAGTCATTATTTTCATAATTTAAAAATCAAAACTTGCAACATAATATTAGAAAACTAAAAAAAAAAAAAACAACTTTTGTGATACTTAGCTTGCTTCATAATCTAAAATTTCTCGTATTCATTTTTTTTAATTAGTAGTGTCAGATATTTTTGTAATTTCCCTGATAATTCTTTCATTCCATTATTTTTCATCTTCTGTCCAAATAAATAAAAGTTATGCTATTAGAATTATAAACCAAAAAGGACTAATTATTTGTTTTCAAAAAGGATTAGCTATTCTATTTCTCCTTGCTTACCCTTTTACATTCTAATCTTTCGAAGGTCCCACTTAAAGAAAATTTCGTAAAGAACAATTTTGAGAAGTTTACTTAAAACGTGTGGTAATCAAATCTCTATCATGACATTCAATTGGAAAGCGAATGGGAAACATGCACATTCTGGACCATTTGAGAACCACATGGAAGTAGTACCTCAACAAGAAGCTAGGCCAGTGATCCACCAAACATATATTTCACATGGGGGTAGTTGAACAATAGTGCAGAGAATGGTAATCATTTCTAAAATCATAACAAGGGAAAGAAGAAGTGAGCTAGACACATGGACATATATGGATAGTTGTTTTGGTCTCAAGTTGGGTGTAGTGATATGCAACAGGTCCTCGAAATCATCACCCCTTTCACAAGAAAATGGCTTAAAATTAGTTGTGAAATGTATAAAATCATGCGATGCGCGTTTAATCAGCCACATATATATTGACGGGAGTATTAAAAAGGACAAAGCAGAAGCAAGTCATGCCATGCGTAGGGACCGTCACTTGACAGGAAATAAGCGACAAACTCATCACGCATCACCACCCTTTTACTTTTATTATACATATATACTATTCCATTTTCTTACATAGTAATCTCAACTGGATTCATTCATCCTTTTACTAAAATCCAAGTGAAACAGAATCCCATGTGTCACGGGTGGGGCATATTCTAAGTTACATAAAACACCTCAGACACTTTAAATTTCCAACTTTTAAATTACACCCGTAATTATAATTATAATAGGGTTTGTGTTCAGTGTTTTAAAAGATGGATTCTAAGTGTCTAAAGGATAGTTGTTCTGAAAAAACCTCGAGGCATGAAAAATTGGCGTTCTTTTTACTGAGTGCTCTTCTTTTTGCTTGGTCAAGTTGACATTCTTTTTATTAGGCGTTCGTTTTTTTGCTTGGGGTATATACCCGGACACCTGGGACGAAATATATGGGTGCATCGGGCATATGCTCCGTGAAAGTTTTTTAAAAAGATCAAAATTTAAGAAAAAATACAAGTTAAATACTCAAACTCATGACATAATGAGTGTCATAGATTTTAACCACTAAACTAGTATTCTTGTTGTGAAAGTATTATATTTCATAAATATATAATACATGTTATCTAGTTTAATAATAATTACAAATTATTTAATTAATCACTTACAAATTACAATAATATAAAAATATAAGTTATATTTCATATAATTTATATATTAATATTTATAAAATTATAGTTATCACATTATAAAAAGTTAGTAAAGTATTAAACTTTGATAAAAATTAATTAATTAAAATTAAAATTATTTTTATTATTCTAATTAATTAATTAATATTATTTTATTAAAATTTTGAAACGTCCCAACGTATTTAAAAAACTTATGCCCTAACACTTCGAAGCAAAACATCTCGCCTAACGCATTCGTCTCTAAAAACATTGTTTGTGATTGACTAGCTACAAGTTCAATTTCCATCCATTATATATGCTGAGTGAGTACTTAATTCATATACTATATGATAGGAGCTCATTTTGAGGAGAGATTTTTGTCGGACACCGTGTTAAGAAATTCAATATAATTTGGATAAAAAAAAAGCTTTACTAGTAATTAATTTATTATAGTAAAGTTTGCTAGCAACTTTCGTAGTATACATGTTTTATTTAATTGTTTTTGAGAAATGTGTTATTTTGTGTGTGATTTATGAGAAGTTCTTGCTTAGTATGTGTTCATAAAAGATAAATGCTACGAGAATTTATCTTACTATTAAATGATATGAAAAGAAAGATAAAAATATAATTTATTTTTATTTAAAGGTAAAATAAACTCTTGTAACACGTGTATCTTTCATGGACTAGGACTGAACAAAAATTTTTGTGGTTTGATAAAAAATATCTGTCCTGAAACAGTGTTGGAAAAGAATTTCAATTTTAAAATACTTGGATTGGGTAGTTTCACTTGTAATGGACTGAAATTGTGTATATATATGGAAGAATCCTAGTGGACACAACAACATTATTATACTTGTGACATATGTATATATACTTGAATTCAAATTCATGATCAAAGTGACCCTTTTCTTTCATGAAGACAAGGCCCTCCTCATTGATGCCTTACCTTAGAAGCACCGTTTTCCAAATTGACAATTTTTATTCGATAAGAAAGGCATTGCTTTCTAGTTTTTCAAAACAAATTCGTACTTTGAAAACTTTTTCTTTCCTAACAAAGTTTACTAAAAAATTTTTACACTGAACGCACCTAATTAAAGCTTTCCACATAATTCAGGTTGTAAGTCATGTATGGACTTTTACAGCTTAATTATCAAACTGAATCCTTCAAAGAAACTCAAAGAGAGAAGAAAAACAGTCAGGACAGAATCTCCAAAAAGAATAAGAACAATTGAAGATTAAGCTCATCAAGATATATAAGTAAAAAACGAAACATAGTGAGAGAACTATAAGCGAAAGAATGAAATAAAATAAAATTATTATAGGTCAGTTAAAATGAGAGAAATAAAAAGAAAAAAATGAAAAATGTAAATGAAAGATATTGAAAATTGAAGTAAATTGGATTATATATTTAATTTTATTTAAATATTTTAGTTATATATTTAAGTATGGTTTTTCTAAACATTTTAAAAGGAGGACACAGAAAAGGGTGAGATAGATATAGATATATATTATATATTTCTTGTTACATGATTTAAGCTGGTTCTTCTTCTCTTTCTCTTGCTATGCCTCACTTTCCCACAAATTTTTCAGCAACCAGCAAGAAAAGAGGTGCCATGGATCTCTCGTCATCATCATCATCTGATACTTCTTCAGCTTTGTATAAGATTCTCTACTGTGTGCTAGTACTCTCATTATCTGTCACCGTGGGAGGGGCTCGAAATATAGGAAAAGTTAAGCCAATAGATTCCAGTGATTGGAGTAGGAGAAAACTGATTGATAATGGAGTTGCTCTTACTCCTCAGATGGGGTAATCTTTCTTTTCAAACTTACTTCAGCAAGCAATTCAGCCACCGTATATACTTTCGTAATGCTTATCTTTTTGGTGATCAGGTGGAACAGCTGGAACCATTTCCATTGTGACATTAATGAGACATTGATTAAGGAAACAGGTGAAATGAAATTCTTTGGATTTGTTAATTATGGTGAAAAAAAAAATAGCGAGACTACTAATAATTTTTGTAACAGCGGAGGCAATGGTGTCAAGTGGCCTTGCTGCAGCAGGATACGAATATATAAATTTAGGTGATATATACATTCTATTAAATTGTTTTGATGATCTATCATTTAATCATTTTCTTTTGGGTAGATTTTAATTTTGACCTTGTCTTGTATTCTTTCTGTAATTCTTTGGTATTAGATGATTGTTGGGGTGAACTCAATAGAAATTCTAAGGTAAAACTTTTCCTCTTCACCTGGTTGACTTAACTTTTTCTCATAAATATTCTGTTCTAATTAAGTAAAATAATTAAAGAAACCAGAGAGTGAAAACAATTACTTGATCACTGATTTAATAGCTAGATAGCTTGATGATGAAGTTAAAGATGGAGAGTGTGTGTATTTCTTGGCAGGGGAATTTGGTTCCTAAAGCTTCAACATTTCCTTCAGGCATCAAGGCTTTAGCAGACTATGTTCATAGCAAAAGGCTTAAGCTTGGAATCTATTCTGATGCAGGGTATGGACTTAATTTGATAGACTCATCATTGTAATCAAAATGGTTTAACAACTTGAAAACTTTTTTTTTTCCTGAATACATTTTTGTGTCAGGACTCAAACTTGCAGCAAGACCATGCCTGGCTCACTCGGCTACGAAGAACAAGATGCAAAAACCTTCGCTTCATGGGTATTCTCATGTTATTTCGCTCTTTCTTTTTTCTACTTAAAATCTTAGCAACATATTTAGATTGAGAACTCAATATGACCAACAGTTGGTTATAGCTTTGCCTTTTTATCTTCTTTTCATAAGAAATGAGAGTATTGCTTACTATATGTCACATTTCAAATATTTAGGATGTTGATTACCTGAAATATGATAACTGTGAAAATACTGGTACAAGCCCAAAGGAAAGGTAATTTTGACCCAACTAGTCTTTTGCTTGTAATATGTTGATTACAGAGTTGAGAATTGGGATTTTGAATTCTGCTAGTAAATCATGATATTTCTTTCCTCTTTAGGTACCCTAAGATGAGCAAAGCTTTATTAAATTCAGGGAGATCCATATTTTTCTCTTTATGTGAATGGTGAGGCAGCTTCTCTTAAAATTAATTAGCATGAACAAACATCTTGAATTAAAAATCATAGTTACAAATATGGTTTTTGATGATAAAGGGGACAAGAAGATCCTGCAACCTGGGCAGCAAAGATAGGGAATAGTTGGAGAACCACTGGAGATATTGAAGATAACTGGGATAGGTACTTGTGCTAATAAATATTCTTATAGAACCATCATTGCAAAAATTTCTTAGATTTGGTTTAAGGCCTTAGAAAAATTCTTAGATACAGCCGGTGCATGTGCATCGGGTGAATCCAAATCATCCCAGAGATAGAATTCAAAAATTCCTCTCCTTCGATCTCTTTCCCATGGACGATTGGGATTCATCCGGCACACATACACCAGGTACATCCAAAAAAATTTCCTGTTTTTATCCTTTGAAAAAATAATATCATTAATCTGATTCATTCATGAGTTGTTGTGGGTTTTCATTCTCTTATTACATGCTTTTCTCGTAAGACACAAAAGCTAAAGGCATAAAACCATATAGGCATACGCCATAGGTAGCAGATATTATTCAAATGTAATTAATTTGACCTACAAACGAGGAACTGATGGCGTTGTTGTTGTGGGTTTAGCATGACTTCAAGAGCAGATCAGAATGACAAATGGGCATCTTATGCTGAACCTGGTGGATGGAATGGTACTATTCATCTGTTTAAACTTCCTTGTCGTAATTTTTATTTTTAATCCTCTAAATATATCATGTTTTCTATTTTGATCTTTCAATTAAAAGTTTCTCAATTTATATCATTAACTATCGATTGCGTTTTATTTTGATTCTCCAAATGATATTTTAA
The DNA here is from genome assembly GCA_023935145.1 of Bretschneidera sinensis. NCBI lineage: Eukaryota > Viridiplantae > Streptophyta > Magnoliopsida > Brassicales > Akaniaceae > Bretschneidera > Bretschneidera sinensis. The sequence continues at coordinate 71,741,593 of CM043697.1, read as the reverse complement.
CAGATTTTGATCGAAAATTGTCATATGTTAATGTTGACCTGGCTAACATTTATTGACATGGGCCTAATATATGCCGGAGAGGACCTACTTATTTCTCACATTCTCTTTCCCAATGACTAGCATAAACCCTAAGACCAAAACAATAACCTATATTCAACTTCAATTTCATGAAACCATCTCCATATCAATGTAAGTGTCCGTCTACAATTGAAAATTACACCATCTGCATCTCTGACTCACTCTCCCTCCATAGCTCTATCTTTGACATAGCAAACTTTCTCTATTCATCTGTAAGCTCGTTACAGTGACTTATTTATAATTCTCTTTCTGCGGTGTCACTTTTTTAGAGCCGAAGATTTGAGTCAGGTCAGTAAATGTTGGTCAAGTCAACATGTTGATCCGATAATTTTCGATCAAAATTTGTCGGAATGTCATCCGAGATATTAAAATAGGACGCAATCAATAGTTGATGACATAAATTGAAAAAAAAATAGTAGAGACAAAAATAGGAAAAGAAATATACTCAGAGGATTAAAAATAAAATTTACTAACATTTTATAATACTACTCTCATATAATTTACTGAATGCTAAGCATCACTAGAGTATGATACTAATAAACCATTGCTGTATATACCATCAGATCCAGACATGCTTGAAGTAGGAAATGGTGGAATGAAGACCGAAGAGTATCGCTCTCATTTTAGCATATGGGCACTTGTCAAAGTATGATGGTTGATTGGTCATTTCCTATAAACTTAAGTTTTTGAGATCCTCAACCATGAAAATGTCATCAGTTCAATTTTTATAATTTTTTTATTTATTTGTGTGTGAGTATGCAGGCTCCTCTGTTGATTGGTTGTGACATTCGATCAATGGATAGTGTCACCTTTGAATTGCTGAGCAATAAGGAGGTGATTGCAGTCAATCAAGGTAAAAAATTAACACAACTTGTATGCTAATCAGAATTCGTGTGGAACTGAAAATTTTGATTTCCATGGTATTTGAAGACATAAGTTTATTATTCCATCAGATCATAGGAATGAGTTCATTTATTCATATCCAGAACTCAAGAGAAACAATTCATTTTTTTGGGACAAATATAATTTTTGTAACACAAGTTTTGTGAACCAAACAGATAAACTTGGAGTTCAGGGGAAAAAGGTTAAGAGAATTGGGGATCTTGAGGTAACTTTATCATATATGTACAGCCTAGCTATTTGCAAGAAATTAAAAGTTTTTTTTCTTTTGGAATAATTATCATTTAGTAAATAAATATCAATGTAGGTGTGGGCTGGCCCTCTGAGTGACAATAGGGTGGCTGTGATCTTATGGAACAGAGGATCTTCAAAAGCAAATATTACTGCTTATTGGTCTGATATTGGCCTCAATTCATCAATTGTTGTTGATGCTCGAGACCTATGGGTGGTGAGATTTTTAATTACCTTAATCTTATAGTTAGATTGAAGATTATAACATCTATTTTTATTTTATTTTATTTTCAAAACTCTTTTCTAATGTGAAAATGCTCGAAATACACAGCATTCAACTCAATCGTCGGTTCAACATCAACTTTCTGCTCAAGTGGATTCTCATGCTTGTAAAATGTATACTCTCACGCCTCATTGAGAAAAAAAAAAGATTGCTATTGAATTCGGTTAATTACTTGCAAGAAGAAGTTTGTGTAGTTGACGAATATCACCCCAAAGCTTGAAGAAAAGAAATAAATTTGTACTTGAAAGCTTCAATGCCCTCATTCTAAATAAAGAACTCGTAAGCAAATTTTAACTCTATCCTTTCCCAAACCCTCTCTCTGTTCTTTTTTTACTATCATTTTTTCCCTTGACCTAATTTACCATCTGCAATTTCAACCTGGGTTGCTAACTAATATACTGCTCGATATACTTACTGCTACTTAATGTACAGTATACAATAAAATGATCAAGGATTGTGAGAAATTCTAGGGTCCCTTGCAACGGATTGTTGAATTCAAAAATATGTTTGTAACTGAAAAAACTGCATTAACATTACTGCATACAACTGAAAGTGCAAAATTGTTGGAGATTACAGTAAATTGTATTTGTTGGTTTATGGGTTTTGAACGGTTCGAGATCTATCAATCATATGAATTATAAGCAGAAAGAAAATAAGACACAATATATCCCGGTTCACCCCAGAGTAGGGCTACGTCCTGCTAGAAATTTCACTATACTCAACCTAAAAAATCTCTCGTTACAATGTGCTCTCAGTACATAGAGAGTGTTTATAAGCAACTTAAGACGCCCTAATTAGAGTTTTCGTCCTGCTGCAAAACCAAGGCTATTCATGGGCCCAAGCAGGACCCCTGTGGTTGTCGGGGGTTCTATAAATCTGGACCCGTGAAGTATGCACTAACTTTAACAATCTCACACTTAGTAAATACTTCACACACATGAAAAACTTCCTAGAACTTTGTTTCTTCAAGGCCATCTCAGTGGCACACCACTCAAACTTTGCTAGACTAACTGCTTTAGTTAAGAAATCTGTGTTGTTCACTGTTGTATTGATTTTCTCCAAGATTATCACATTTTCTTCAATCTTTTCCCATTTGAAGTGATATTGGATATCAATATGCTTCGTCCGTTAATGAAATGCATGATTTTTTGCTAAGAAGATAGCACCTTGATTGTCACATTTCACCTTAACTGCTCCTTATTTAAACCCAAGCTCAGCACATAACCTTTGAAGCCAAACCACTTCCTTTCCAACATGAGTTATCATCATATACTCTGCTTCTGTGGATGAAAGAGCAACAACACTTTGCCTCTTGCTCATCCAACTCACCGCCCCACCAAACAGATTGAATACATATCCGCTTGTAAACCTCCTACTATCAATGTCTCATCCCTAGTCAACATCAATCGATCTTATAATATCAAGATTCTTCTTACCCCCCACACCTCCATAACGCAATGCAAACTTTGACGTACCATGAAGATATCTAAGAACTCTCTTGATTGCAGTTCAATGCTCTTTCCCAAGATTAGACATATATTTTCTCAATACTCCCACTGCTTGGGCAATATCTAGTCTCGTACACACCATGGTGTACATCAAGCTTTCAACCACACTAGTATAAGGTACGTCCGCCATCTCTTTAGCTTCTTTCTCCGTCTTCGGACATTGTTCCACAGATAACTTGGTTCCCAAAGGCATGGGATTCCCTACCGGCTTGCTGTCAGGCATGTTAAATTTCTTCAACACTTCTTCTGACTTAGCCGTAGTTTTCGATTTTCACGATCCCTCTTTATTCATATACCCAAGATAAAGCTTGTTGGCCCTAGGTCTTTCATGTCAAACTGCCTTGCCAACGATGCCTTCACAATGCTAATCATCTTCCTGTTATTTCTAATAACAGCATATCATCAATGTACAATGTTAAAATAACAAAATCAACCCCTAACCTTTTCACATTGACGCAGTGATCAACAAAGCTGCGAGTGAACTCAAGTTGAATGGCATATGTGTCAAACTTCTTGTACCACATTCGTGGTGACTGCTTTAGTCTGTACAAAGACTTCTTCAATTTACAAACCAGCTCTTCCTTGTCTTTGCTCACAAAGCCTTCAAGCTGTTTCATGTAAATTTCTCCTCTGAGTTCCCTTGAAGGAAAGCTATTTTCACATCTAGTTGCTCGACTTCTAGATCATAACCAACTGCCATGGATAAGACAAATCTGATAGATGTCACCTTTCCTACCGGGGAAAATATCTCACCATAGTCAATTTCCTCTATTTACGAGTACCCCTGTGCAACCAAACGTGCCTTGTACTTTTCTACCATTCAATATGCATTTGTTTTTTTTCTTGAAAACCCACTTGCACCCAATTGCATTCCTATCTCTAGGAAATTTCACAAGGCTCTATGTTTCATTCTTATCTAGTGCTTGTATCTCCTCTTTCATAGCATCCTCCCACAGATTCACATCTTCTGAGATCCTCGCCTCTTTCACTATGCTAGGATCATCACCAGTAATATTTAAAGCATATAATGCACTGCAAGCACTAGGGGAATACCTTATTGGTGGCCTCCTAACTCGTATGGATCTCTTCAAGATAAGTGTGGTCTTTACCCCCGAGCCAGCATCTGAATCATCATCCTCTACATCAGAAACATGAATATCGTGCTCAGACCCAACTGACTCAAACTCTGAAGTATCCAATGCAGTCCATGGGGTAGTCTCCCATTGTTTATCTCTCGAGCTAAGATTAATCTAAATCTGCTTTGGCTGTTTCGATACATCTTGGACAGCCGCCACATCTCTTTGTGTTTCTCTGAACACAACATCTCTACTGAAAGCTGTACTAATGTTTTCTAGATTCCATAACTTGTACCTCTTGATGCCATCCTTATAACTAATGCAAATGCAATTCACTGATTTGTTGTCAAGTTTGTTTCTATTTTCTTTTGGCACATGTATATAAGCATCACACCCAAATACCCTAACATGAGCCAAACTCAGCTTTTTTGCCGAATAATGCCTAAAATGGTGTCTGATCTTGCAAAGCTGATATAGGTGACTTATTCTTCAGATAACATATCGTAGCCACTGCCTCTACCTAGAACTCCGACTCCAAGCCTGCACAACTCAGCATACTCATCGATTTCTCCATGAGTGACCAATTGAGTTTCTCGGTCACCCCATTCTATTGAGGTGTATATGGAGTTGTTTTTTGTCTTACAATGCCGCTTACCACACTGAATTGCTCAAACTTGTCTGAGAAAAATTCTCATCCATTATCTGTTCTCAGTACCTTTATCTTTCTTTCCATCTGATTTTCTACCAACGCTTTAAACTCACGAAATTTATAATGCTTTTGCTTTACTCTTAATGAAGTAAATCCATGCATACCTTGAAAAATCATCAATGAAAGAGACGTAATACCTTGATTTTCCAAGAGATTGGATCGAAACTAACCCAAACATATCACTATGTATCAAATCCAAAATACCCTTCGCCCTTGTGCCATTGAACTTAAAACTCACACTGTTATGCTTACCATGTAGAGAATGCTCACAGAAACCGAATCCCATGGAGCAATTTGGGACTCCCTTCACCATCTGCTTTGACAATAAAGCATATAGTTCCTTTTTCATCGATATACCCAAGCCTCTGATGCCACAACATAGAGGACTTCGCCTCATCATCAGTCCCTTCCTTAGAGTTAAAACCTCCACTGCACTGACTTTGTGCTGTACTTCCCAACAACTTGTACAACGTACCATACAGAACACCTCATGTGATTCCTAGCGATCCATGAGTCATCTTGTACGAATTTTTATCACATATGAAATTCACTCCCCCATCTATCATCTTGCTGACTGACATCAGATTGCTGTTGAGGCTCGAAATATGCATCACACCTGGAAGTGTCATGACCGTCCCATCATTCATCTTCAACTTCACCTTCCCATGACCATTAATTTTCACCGGAGAGTTATCTCCCAATAAAACGTTTCCCCCATCAAAGGTTTCATACTCATGAAACCAGTCCCTATGAAGTGTCCTGTGAAAGGATGCTCTTGGGTCAATTATCCAAACACTTCGATCTGATTGAGCCAAACATAATATCGTATTTTAATCACCAGCATCATCATCCTAGTTCTCCTATCCTGAAGCTGATCACTCGCCTATCCGCTTTTCAAGGTTCACACTCTTACTTCTACAGTCATTCTTCAGATGTCTGGGCTTCTTACACGTCCAACACTTCAACCCAGATTTATCCCTACTTTTTTTGTCTTCCCTTGGACTTGGGTTTATCACCAGACCACTTGTAGCCTCTATCATGGATTCGCCCTCTCACAGATAAGGCCTCTTTTGATAATTTCTCCATAACCTTCTGCCTTATCTCTCTAGATAATAAGACTGCCACAACATTCTCAAATGACAGATCAGTTGTACCACTACTAATCGAAGCTATCAAGTTACCCCATGAATCAAGCAGTGAACATAGTAGTGTAATAGCCTTATCGTCTTTCATCACATCAACACTGATAGACAATAATTGATCTATCAAAGTGCTAAACTTATGTCAATGAATAGAGAAAGAATCACCCTCAGACATCAGAAAGTTGTACAACTTCTTCCATAGAAACAGTTTGTTTACGAGAGATTTACTTTGATAAAGACTTTCTAGCTTCTTCCAAAGTTCTTTCACAGTCTTCTCTCTAGAAATATTTATCAGGATAGAATCTGCCAGGCACAGTCGAATCAGACTTCATGCCTTCTGATCGAGCTTCTCCCACTCCATGATGAACTGGTTAACTCTTTTCCCTTTTTTATTGAAAGATAATGCTAAGTTGTGGTACAATTCATTACCTGCAGTTTTTATCCATACTTAGGAAGAGTTATCCAGTAGGTTCCTAAAGAAGTTTTTCCTAGCATAAAAGATAAGACAGATGAGGAAGAAGATTCAATCTTTCCAACGGAGAGATGAAAACCTTTTCTTTAAAGCACGGGGACACTTCAATGAGCTGCTTCTCAAATGTCCACATCACAATTTACCTCAAGATGAGGTAGTACAAGCTTTTTATAAAGGTCTGAGTGACATGAAGCTTTTTAAGACATTAAGTGAGCACACCCAACAATTCTCATCCAGAGGGAGACAGGGAGTTAAGAGCAAGGGTATATATGAAGCGACCTTAAATAGTGGCTCTCCAAATTAGATGGCTGCTGTGGAAAGAAAGCTAGATATGATTATAAAAGCCATGTTTGCTCTGAACATCCCACCTAGTCCACAAGCCACATAACTCCAGGTATGTGCTATATGTTCTTATTTTGATCACATTACTGAAACTTGTCATTTCTATTCATCTGCAGATCAAGAGCAAGCAAACTATATGGGACCGAACAACTATCCTCCCAAGAACAATCCATATGCCAATACCTATAATCCAGGGTGGCGAAACCACCCTAACTTCTCATGGAATAACAATCAGAATGCCCTGAACCTTCAAGGGAAGTAAAGTAACTCTCTATACGTAGCCCAATCAGTTCCAAAATCAAAGAAGAATGACCTTGAGAGTCTTGTAAGGCAATTTGCCACTCAACAACAACAACTGATGAGTTCACAAGATCAGTTTATGGCAGATGAAAGAAAATTTCAGACTGAACAAAGACAAACAACTGTAAAGCATGAACAAGCTATTTAGAGACTGAAAGTACAAGTAGGGCAATTGGTTAAGGAGCTAAGTGGAAGAAAGCAGGGTGAACTTTCACCCCAAGCACTACCTAATCCAGGAGGACATTAACAACTAAAGGCCGTTACAACTCTCAGAAATGGTAAGATCATAGGAGCTGATAAGCCTGCACAAGCATCTCTAGATAAAGCATCCACATCAAAGTAAGTGAAATGGAGAAGGTGAATGCACCACCCTTCCTTCAAAGGTTAATAAAGCCAATGAAAGAAAATAAATTGCTTGATATTTTTGAAACTTTGAGAAAAGTAGAGATTAACATTCCTTTATTAGATGCAATTCAACAAATTCCTGCTTATGCTAAATTTTTGAAAGATTGTTACACTTATAAAAGGAAATTTCAAGAGCATGAAACAGTGGCTTTAACTAAAGAGATAAGTGCAGTATTGTTAAGAAAACTACCACCAAAGCTAAAAGATCTAGGTAGTTTTACCATTCCTTGTAAGATAGGTGACCAACTTTTTGAGGGTACACTACTGGATCTAGGGACAGGTGTCAATTTACTGCCATACACTGTATTTGAAACACTAAGATTGGGGGAGCTTCAACCAACTTCCATCATCATGTAATTGGTAGACAGAAGCATCAAAAGACCAAGAAGTATTCTTGAGGATATCTTGGTAAAGTTAGGTGAATTTATTTTACTTGCTGGTTTTATTGTATTAGATATAAAAAAATCTTCTATGCCATTGCCTTTGCCTATCATCTTAAGAAAACCCTTTATGAGAACTGTTGATACAAAAATTTGTGTGAAAAAAGGGTATTATAAGTATGAAGGTAAATGGTGAGAAGATAGAATTCAAAATATTTAATGCATTGAAAGTACCCCAAGATGATATGAAATGTTTTAATGTATGTATGATGCAAGGTGTTATTGAGCAAGCTTTTCAGGTCCATCACATTGATCCATTGAAGACCACTCTCACCCATAGTTTCACAAGATTGTATATTGAGCCAGAATTTGAAGATATTACTGATGACATCATTAGAGCTGTGCGTCTCCTTGAGGCTTCTCCAAAGCATCCAAGTAAGTACACCCCTCTATTTGAACCTCTTGTGCCTACTAATACCACTCTTCTCCCTTCTATTATCCAAGCACCAAATTTGGAATTGAAGCGGTTGCTAAAGCATTTAAGTTATGCTTATCTGGGAGAGAATAAGACACTACCTGTGATAGTTGCTGTCAATCTAAGTTTTGGAGAAGAAGAAAAACCGTTGAGAGTTCTTAGAGAGCACAAAACTGCTATCAGATGGACTATTGCTGACATCAAGGGGATAAGTCCAACCAAGTGCATGCATCATATCTACCTTGAAGATGAAGCAAAGCTCACCAGGGATGCACAAAGAAGACTCAACCCACACATGAAGGAGGTAGTCAAGGCGAAGGTATTGAAACTATTGGATGTTGGCATTATCTACCCCATCTCAGACAGTAAATGGGTAAGTCCAATTCAAGTCGTTCCAAAGAAGAGGGGGATCACAATAGTGAAAAATGAAGATGAAGAGCTAATACCTATAAGAATAACCACTGGTTGGAGGGTATGAATCGACTACAGAAGGCTGAACAAGGTAACCAGAAAAGATCATTTTCCATTGCCCTTCATTGATCAGATGCTAGAAAGATTAGCTGGTCATAATTACTATTGCTTCTTGGATGGGTATAGTGGTTACAACCAAATTGCCATAGCACCAAAGGACCAAGACAAGACCACTTTCACATGTCCTTTTGTCACATTTGCTTACAGAAGGATGTCATTCGGATTATGCAATGCACCAGCCACCTTTCAAAGATGTATGATGAGTATTTTTTCTGACATGGTTGAAAAATTCATTGAGGTATTTATGGATGATTTTAGTGTTTTTGGTTCTAATTTTGATGAAAGTCTCAATCATCTGAAGAGTGTCCTCAAGAGATGTGAAGAATGCAACTTAGTGCTAAACTGAGAAAAATGTCACTTTATGGTTCAACAAGGCATTGTGTTGAGTCATTCCATTTCCAACAAAGGTATTGAGGTGGACAAGGCCAAGATCGACATTATTGTAAAACTGCCCCTTCCTCTAACAGCCAAAGGTGTTAGAAGTTTTCCTTGGACATGTTGGATTCTACAGAAGATTTACCAAGGACTTTTCTAAGACCTCTAAACCCCTCTGTGCACCAATAATGATGGCTCCTTATTGGAGTCTTCTATTTAAGCTAATGTGTGATGTTAGTGGCTTCGCTTTGGGAGCTGTCTTAGGCCAGAGAATCAATAAGGTACCTCATGTTATCTATTATGCTTCTAGAACTTTAAATGATGCTCAGCTAAATTATTCTACTACTGAGAAAGAATTATTAGCTGTCATTTTTGCTTTGGAGAAGTTCATATCATACCTGATTAGCTCTAAGGTTATTGTAGTTATTGACCATGATGCTTTGAGATATTTGTTTGCTAAGAAAGATGTAAATCTTAGATTGATCAGATGGGTACTCTTACTGCAAGAGTTCGACTTAGAGATTAGAGACAAAAAGGGCAGTGAGAATGTAGTTGTAGATCACCTATCTAGGCTACCTCATGAAGAAGACAAAGATGAGCTGTCTTTGAATGAGAAGTTCCCTGATGGACAATTGTTTGCAATAGAGGTTCAACTTCCATGGTATGCAGATATTGTTAATTATATAACTGCAAAGGTTTTTCCTCTAGGTATGTCTAATTAAGAAAGGAAGCGGTTGATGTCTATATCTCGACATTACCATTGGGATGACCTATATCTTTTCAAATTCTGCCCTGATCAAATCATTAGAAGATGTGTCTCAAAGGAAGAGTATTTGAGCGTATTGCAGTATGGCCATCAGTTTACTTGTGGAGGACACTTTGGGGCTAAAAGAATAGCTCTTAGGTATTACAATCATGTTTTTATTGGCCTAATTTGTTTAAATATGCCTTTTCGTTTTGCAACTCATGTGATAGATGTCAGAGGATAGGTAACATCTCATTCAAAAATCAGATGTCATTGCAAAATATTCATGTGGTAGAGCTCTTTGATATATGGGGTATTGACTTTAAGGGTCCTTTTCCTAACTCATATGGCTATTTATATATTCTTGTGGGTGTGGATTATATGTCTAAATGGGTCAAGGTTGCCCCCTTAAAGACTAATGATCATAAAGTGGTTGTGAAGTTTTTGCAGGAAAACATATTTACTAGGTTTGGGACTCCAAGGGCAATAATCAGTGATGGAAGAAGCCACTTCCATAACCAGTCGTTTGCTTCCTTGATCAAGAAATATGGGATCACCCATAAAGTTGGCACTCCGTATCATCCTCAAACTAGTGGTCAAGTGGAGATAAACAATCGAGAAATCAAAGGCATCCTGGAGAGTACCATGAATCCTAGTAGGAAGGATTAGTCTCTACGCCTGAATGATGCGCTATGGGCATATAGGACAGCTTACAAGACTCCAATTGGCATGTCTCCTTATCGATTAGTCTTTGGGAAAGCATGTCATCTACCAGTGGAGTTAGAGCATCGAGTGTATTAGGCCATCAAGAAGTTCAACTTTGACATGAAACAAGTATGTGATAAGAGAAAACTGCACTTGAATGAGCTGGAAGAATTGAGGAATGATGCATATGAGAATGCCAAGCTTTACAAGGAAAGAACCAAAGCATATCATGATAAATAGCTGGTTAGGTAGGAATTTCATGTGGGATAGAAGGTGTTGATCTATAATTCCCGATTAAGACTGTTCCTAGGTAAGCTCAAGTCTCGATGGTTGGTCCTTATGTTGTCACGAAGGTCTTCCCTCATGGCGCTTTGGAGGTTCATGGTTCTGACAGCAATCAGACATTCACAGTGAATGGACACTGAGTAAAGCCATATTTTGAAATCAAATTACTACCAAGGGATGAAGATTTGGCACTCCAGTCTGTCCAATATGAAGCAGCACCAATAGCACTTAGCTATATTTAGGGGACTTCAAGTGCCCCTTTCTAAAAGAGTGGCACTGAAGCTACTGTAGAGAGCATTTGAGCAGTCCAGGCTTTGATAAATGTGTAGCTCAAGTGCCTCTATTGAGGTCAGTGGTACTAAGGCCACTGAGTATGGTACACTTTTCTTCTTTGTTTTTTTGTTTGTTGTTTTTCAATATTTTAAACTTTTTCGTCCTTTCCTTCGCTAATTTAGTGGTTTAGTACATAGGTATAGCATTCTGTCCTTGCGATCAAGCACACTTTAGGAACGATCAAGCGCAGAAACCTCTTCCAGTGTGTAGTGCGATTGACCGCACTATCGCTGTGCGCCAAAAAGGGCGCGAGCGCGTCCACACACGCACACACCTAATCACAAGTGTGATCGAGCGCACTCGGGACAGAGAGTCACGTGCCTATTTTAGGTTATTTTCCCCCTTTGTTCCATCATTTTCATATTTACATTTCCCTCACCCACTCCACTCGCGCACGCCCACGCCCACACCCACGCCCACCTGCACTTATAGCAGTCACACTCCTCGCCACCACCACACACGATCATCGTCGGCCACCACACGCAGCCGTTAACCATCGCTTATCGCCAAGAGGAGGTTGGATAAGCTTGGAGCTCGTTGTCCACTTTTTAGGTTTCAGAGTCGCCCACCACCTATTCGACAAAAGTCCTAACTAATCTTCCAAGAGGTGCGATCGAACGCAAGAGCAGTGTGATCACGTGCACCAGCACAGTGCGATCAATCACACTTTTCTGTGATCGAGCACACAATTGCTACCCTTTGCTTCCAAGATGCCCAAGAAAACTGCTTCCATATCCCAGGCTTTAGGAAGCCAAGCCTAGTCTTCCCGACCCACTTTTGAGCAGCGGGAGATCCTCTTTGAGACCACTTTTAACATCGACGGTAACTTCAAAAATTTTGAAGCAACTCAATGGGCCGTTCAAGAGTTCAAACGCCGTGGGCTGAAAAAGTTATTCAAGCCCATCACCTCCACAAGGTTTATTGTGCAGTTCTATGAGAACCTCTCATTTGACTGTAGCAAGCAGGGTGTCTTGTCCTCGTCCGTTCAAGGTAAGTACATTGATGTGACTTCATCAGATATTGTTGTTGTACTCAAATCCAATGACGAATATCCTCCTGAGGGTGCACAGTTGGAAGAGCAGCTCGAGTCCTCCATTTCTGATATCATCGAAGATATATATGCAGGGCAATACTCAGATAGACGCAATAATGCTGGCAGCCGATCCAAATTGCCTCTAAAACTTTGGCTTGCAAGTGAGGGTGATTTAGCTAGACTTTTAACTATGAGAAGTAGAGAATGTGGTGTAGATAAGGTATGCAGGGAGTTTTCAATGTCTCAAGGTGTGTTGAAAATGGTTGTGGAGGGGGTATTTATAAGTAAAAATGAATCTAGGGTAAATCAAAATGGATAGTTAGATCGACTGTAGTTTAGATCGACGATGGAGAAATGATTTGCAAAATCGGCATATTCCTTAACATATTTTTGAATATTCTTGAAATAAAATTAGAACAAAATCGTAATCTTGATTGACGGTAGAGATGTTTTGTGATCGTTTTGGATGGTTGGATTTAGTCAAGGAGAAGATTTGCATAATAAAGAATAAGATCTAGAAGTTTTTCATAATTATAAAGATCACGAAATCATAAAGATTTACGAAATAAAAAAGATTTGCATAATAAAGAATGAGATCTAGAAGTTTTTTCACAATGATTGAGAGCCAATCAGTTGGTCAATGGGTCCGATTGGTCTGTTCATTAAACCAATCGGTCTAGTGTCTAGGTTGATCGGTCGAGTTGGCCTAGATTCAGGCTTTTGGGTTAGCACACATATTTTTAGCTTTCGCATGGGCTTTAGGTTTGGTTAGCCTGGTTTTGGGTTTGATTGGGCTTTAAGATTGAATTTGTAATTGATTTTTTTTTAAAAAAAAAAACAAGGTCTTAGTTCTCGATTTCTCCAAATTTGAGGTTTTTATGACTAAATTCTCTTTATTGGAATCCATACGTGGCCCATTATAAGATTTAGAACGAAATTGGGCTTTTGGGGATGGACGAGGATTTTATGGGGAATAGATCTTCTTCTTAAAGGTTTTTATAGGCAAATTGGTAATAGGGCATCTACCTCAATCTTAAATAAATTGTGGTTGCCCACAATTGATGTGGAGGTCTTAAGACCTAACAAGATTAGTTCTGGAAAATCTTATAAGAATATGATGGTGGGAGAGTTTATTGATTCATCTACAATTGAGTGAATTAAAAGAAATTATATTCTTTATTTTCCTCCAATTATGTTAATTTTATTTCTGCTTTACCTACTTGTAAGTTTAATATGAGGAAGAGATCTTCTTCTTAAAGGTCTTTATATGCAAATTGGTAATGGGGCATCTACATCAATCTTAAATAAATTTTGGTTTCCCACAATTGATGTGGAGTTCTTAAGACCTGACAAGAGTAGCTTTGGAAATTTGTATCAGAACATGATGGTGGGAGAGTTTACTGATTCCACTACAGTGGATTGGAATCAAGAGAAATTATATTCTTTATTTCCCTCCAATTCTATTAATTTTATTTCTGTTTTACCTATTTCTAAGTTTAATTACGTTGATAGTTGGGCTTGAAAGTATACTTCTAATGGCAGTTTTTCTGTAAAATCAGCTTATCAGGTTGTTGCGGCTAGTAGCAGTGCTAACTCTGATGGTAGAAATGCAGGTAATCTACAATCTCATTAAAACGCTCAATCGTCTATTTCATCTCAGGTTTGGAGATTTCTTTGCGGATTGAAATTGCCATATCGTATCCAAATTTTGATAAGGAGAATGTTGAGGAATAGTTATCTGTGGGTTTAAACCTTCATAGTAGAGGCTTGACTATTAATTCTTATTGATCTTTTTGGGGTATTGACTATGATTCCCATAATCACATCTTTCTTCATTGACGGTTGATTCAAAGAGTTTGGTTTGGTTCACCTATAACTCTGAGAGTCAATAAAGAATAGAGGGTGATTGATTGATATCAATCATGGGTAATGAGTAAAGATCATTGGGAGCATTGTTGTATTACTATTGCTAGTTTTTTGAAAGCTATATGGTTGACTCGTAATGACATTCTTTTTAATAATCCTCCTTTCTTAGCTTCGAATGTGGTCAGTAGAGCCAAAACAATGATATGGGAGTGGAAAATGCAGGAAACGAATAAGATTGAGTCTTTATTGATTAATAATTTGTCTATGACAAATGGTGCTGTAGAATTCAAGTTTGGAAAGGAGCTTATGGAGGATGTGACTGTTGTCTGTCGTATAGTTACTGATAGTGCATTTTTGGTAGGCATTGGTTCTGTGGCTTATGTGGGTAATTTATGTGTATTTAAGAGGGCTAAGTCTATTAAGGTTAGGAATGTGATACAAGCGAGAAATTATTTCCTCATCTATGGTGTACCAATCTGGCATGTATATGTGGTTCACGCAACCAATTACCTCTTGATAATATAATAGTTATGGATCCCACTATCTTTTTTAAATGAAGCTTTTTGATCCACTTCTACGTGCTCCATAACGTGCTGAAAGTTTTAAAGATATGAAATTTTAAATGACCCTTTATAGCTTTCACTACTTTCGTTCATAGTTTTAGTTTGCATTACTACCTAATACTCTCTCTCGCTAGAAGAATTTCTTGGGCTCCTTGCTCACTAAATAACTGAATAACTTTTTTTTCCTAATAACCAAATAACTATTTAATTGTTCTATATACATAAAACCATGATCAAAACAACAAGAGCAAAAATAATGATATGGGCCAAATTTTGATTCTTTTTTCAGATTGGATCAGACTCACTATAATTAAGGTCTCATTCGAGTACTTAAAAAACAAATTTTTTCACCGAACTCAATACCGAGTCAAAAATCTAACTCGTTTCCAATGAACAGTGGACACGAGTCAAAGAGACGACACCATTTAAAGATGGAGAAACACAGAGAATAAAATCAAATAAACAAGTTTGTAGATCACTGCAAATATCGCATTAGGCAAATTCAACAAACTCGATACTGAACTTAAAATCTGACTCGCTTTCGACTAAGAATCTACGATATTGAATCAACATATGCAGATGTAACGAGTTAATAACTCGCTACACACACATACAATTGTATATAAAACTCTAGTTCGTGCTCGTTTTCAACTCGGACCGATCAAGGAGAGGAAAAAAAACAACACCGTTTTCTTATTTGGCTATTGTGATCCCCCAAAAAAACTCGTCATTGACTCATCTGACATCTCAAAGTTGGATCACTAACATTCACTGTAACAAATACAAGAACCGTTTTCTAATTTTCGGTTGCCTCTACTGTGTTTTGATCAAAACAAATTAAATAAAAAAAATTGACGCCAAATTTTGAATGTTAGATGTCAAAAACGACATCTTTTGCAAAATCGAGTGCAAACAAACTCAAATTAATCACCGAGTCACCAATTTTGAGCTCGGGAAATGACAAAAAATATTTAAAATTTTGAATCAATACTACTCCCTCTACTCATAATTTTTGTCACATTTACTAATTAAGTAATTAAATGAATAATTTTTTCTCTATTGTTAAATCATTAAAATAATTTATTTTTTTCAATATATATAAATAGAGTTTAAAATTTTCTAAAAAATATATTTTTATATTTTAAAAATAATATATAATAATAATAATTAAAATTAAACTTAATTAAAAACATAAGTGATTAAAATTATGAAATAAAAAAAAATATTTTAGTACTTTAAAATGAGGAGGAATGTGAGAATCTTACCGATTTCTAATCATGCTCGAGAGAGAGGGGTGCTCAAGAGAAAGGAAATGAATATTTATATGGAGAGAGATCAATTGCGTGAAAATGGCAAATGGAGAAGACAACGTTAGGTTTTCGGCTAAATTGAAAATTCCACGTGCAGTGAGTGAGGAGCCCAAGAAATTCTTCTAGCTAGAGAGAGAGAGAGAGAGAGAGTGTCTCTGTGTTAAGTGGTAATGAAAACTAAAACTGTGAGAGGAAAGTAGTGGAAACCAGTGTTTTAAGAGGCGGGGGAGGTGTTTTGCCTCAATGAGGCAAGACATAGGCCTCGAGGCGTTGGACCGTAAGCTTTTTGAAACGTTGGGGTGTTTTAAATAAAATAATATTAATTAAATTATAAATATATTAAAAAACTGAAATAATATAAATAAATTAATTTTTAATAAATTTTACTAACTTAAGACCTGTGAATGAATATTTATCAAAATATTTTTACATAAATATCAAACAATTTGATGAAAATTTTAATTACATATGATATTAGACGTACACTATCGTTTGTTGCATATGTATCAATCAATTTGCACCATGGTCCTCAAATATAGTAGTTCCATTTGTAATGACATACAATTAAAATGTTAAAAATTTAAAATTCTGACTTGAAAGGCTGAAAATCCGGGTAAGTCTTTTAAATCTTTTGGGGCGTTTCGAAATTTTAATAAAATAATATTAATTAATTAATTAGAATAATAAAATAATTTTAATTTTAATTAAAATTAATTTTTATCAAAGTTTAATATATTACTAACTCTCTATAGCGTGATAATTATAATTTTATAAATATTAATATATATTTATATATAAATTATATAAAGTATAACTTATATTTCTATATTGTTGTAATTTGTAAGTGATTAATTAAATAGTTTGTAATTATTAGTAAAATAGTTAACATGTATTATATATTTATGAAGTGTAATAATGTCACAACAAAAGTGTTAGCTCAGTGATTAAGACTTAGGATGCTTTAGGTCATGTGTTCGAGCGTCAAGGGAGAAAACTAAGTGGCCTTATTATTAAAACGACATCATTTTGAGTTAAATGATTAATTAGTGTAACTATGATAATTAAAATTAGTAATTATATAACAATTATTGTTATTTTTATAATAAAAATTATAACTATTATAATATAATTATAATGATAATTAAAATAATACCTAAAATTATTATTACTATTATAATTATTATTAAAATAATTACCATTATTGTTATTATAATTATTATAATAATTATAGTAATAATAATAATTATAATAATAATTTTATTATAATTATTATATTAGTAATTATTAATACAAAAATTATTATTACAAATCTTATCATTATTATAATTTAATTTAATTAATATTAATTATTATTATAATTAAAATAATAATAAGTGTTATTATAAAATAATAGTAGTAATTATTAATATAATTATAATATCAATATTATTAGTATTATATTATAATTATTTTTTTATTGTAATGATAATAATAATATTTATAATCATAATTATTATAATTATTATCATCATTATAATATAATAATATTATTATAATAAAAATAGTAAGAATAAGAATTATAATTATAATTATCATAATAAAAAATGATAAAATTTTAAAATTTGTGTAGAATTTGAGAATTAATAAATATAGATAATATGGTTTATTATTTATTATTTTACTTTTACTTTAATATCAATCAGTCAGTTTCGTAAACGAAACAGAAAATTAAAATTGTACTACTTTAATTTTTGTAATCTCAATCCTATTATAATTTCAGTTCTATACCACTGTGATACTATGATTATGTGCGTGAACGAAAGGACCCTTATATCTTTGGTCTTTTAAGATAAGAGTACCAATTTGGAAATGTTGGAAGTTGTATGCCCAACATAAGGGAGAGAACTGAGAAGCAGAAGAGAAAATGTACGCGGGGACAGTGAGTGGCATTCGCAGTGCAAACAATAATATGGAAAGCAATCAATATTTGGTTTCATCATGGAAGAAGAATTATCTTTTGTCACTACCGGTCTTTTCCATTAATAATAACATCAATATTAACAAGAAAAAGATAGAGTTTGGCACAGTCATTGCTACGAAGAAGAAAGCATCATACAGGCTTTTGCCTATCCATGCAACTGCAGCTCATAATTATGATGATGATAATAATAATACTAATCCAGAAGGAGGAGACGTATTCTCCAATGGTAGCTGCAGCGTCTCTGGTGATGGAGGAGTGGTGGTGGCCAAAGGGTCTGGGACGACTGCAAGAGGGAGGAGGCTCCTGAAGATTCGTGAAGAGAGGAGGAAACGAGAGTACGATCGCCTTCACAACTACCCTGCCTGGGCCAAGTACTTGCTTTCTTTTATTTTTCATTTTGTATTCTTCCTGTTTGTAATTTTGCCTCAATGAACACGAATCGACCAATAATTGAATTTTTCAGTTTTTTCCTATCTTTTACAATAATGTTTGTTATTTTTGATACAGAGTCCTTGAGAATGCCTGCAAAGATGATTCTGAGCTACGAGCGGTTCTTGGCGATAGCATCGGCGACCCTGAACTCATGAGGAAAAAGGTAACTGCCTTTTCATTCCCGTGACCCCCACATATCGGTTTTTCTACTAGTCTTTCATTTCTCATCCAACAATGGATCTTCCAAATTACACCCTCAATATCGATTTGTTTGACAAACCTGACACTTAAAATGTTTTTAGTTACATCCTTATTATCAATGTCTTGTATGTTTATTATCTTCGAATTAACTTCTGAACAAATGATACTTTCTTCTGGCTTCCTGAGTTGATTCGTAGTAGACTGAAAAATGTAATTCAAACATAGGTCGCAGAACTGCTTTATTCAAAACACATACAGAAACCATAAGCCTTCAAGTCTGCAACCATCAAACATATTAGCTACTTTCTTCTAGTGAAATGCTACTGTTTGCTAATTCCAGCAGTTTAGTCACATTATGGACTTAGTGATATTAAACTTGATTCTTATGGAACAGTTGCAAGTAATTGGTTTGAGCGTCAGCATCAAGGAACCAAGTTATACATCTGAAGATTTTGAAAAGCTTGCTTGAATTTTCATTTTCTGTAGTCTCTAAACCATCACTACAATCTTATCCATTAAGAACCAAACTCATAAGCTGCAGAAAATGATAGCCATGAAAATGGGATAATAAACAGAAACCAACATTGTTCCATGACAACCAGCTGTCAATAGCTACAAAAAAACCTTATTAAACAGTCCTAACAGTATCACTACCTTTTAACCATTATTTCTGTGGGGGACCATGAACGAAACCATGGTTAAATAATCAGTCATCACAAAATAATTCGAAATGAAAAAACTTTGAATTGTGACTTGCTGTTCTAATACAGTTTGGTTCTCATTCATAATTTGTCCTTGTATATTACATATATGCACAATCTATCTGTCTATTATATTCCTATGTTGAGTTGGACTTGTAATATATTTGGTGTATGTGCTGCAGGTTGAAGAACGAGTCCGGAAGAAGGGTAGAGATTTCCACAAACAAAAAACGGGGTCTGTGGTTGCCTTTAAAGTCAGCTTCAGAGAGTAAGTTTAACTCTTCCACTTGTCTACCTACACTTGAACTTCCACTTCTAAAGGCTTAGTGCATCAAGTATGAGTTACCAAGGCAGGGGAAACAAAGAAAAACAATATGATGAATGTTCAGTTATTCGTGCAATGATCTATGTAGTTCTTATTATCCATCTAGACCCAGTATTTTTGTAAATTGTCAAGTATAAATAGGTTTTGGAATGGATAACTGTGTTGCCAAAGCCATTTCAGTTATCAAGGCACATGGCAGATTAGGGTGGGCATGGAACTAAGGTTGTTGTTAGTTAAAAAGTAAAAGAAATTATGGAAGCTTTCAACAGCTGAAAAGGAAAGGAAAACCTTTTTTCTTTTGTTCCTCTTTCTTCCACTATAGTATATTGTTTTGATTTGACTTTATGAGACATATTTTTTAGTCTTACCACAAGAAATATGCCTGTGGATATGATAGCACCATGCTGATAAAACAAGCTTCATGCTAGGTTGTCATAATGGCTAAATAACGGAATCCAGTATTGAGGTCAACGGTGACTGTGAGAAAGAATAAATGTGGCTTCATGTTGAGGTTCCAGCATTTCTTGAGTTTCACAAGATTTTTCAGTTGAAAGATTCTTCTGACGAACATTGACTGCAAATTATTTGCTGTGTCATTCAATCTGATGTATGATTAATCAACTCAAGTGAAAGGCCAAGCGAGCTATATATTATATAGTGTCGCTGATGGTTCTTAATGTCTAAGACTACGAAAAAAAGCAGAAAAGAAAATGCCTAAGACTATGTATTTATTTCAATATTTAAGAAGGAACCAATATTTAGGAGTTGTTGGGTTCTGACTTATATACACTAATATGACCAAGCGTTTTAGTCATCTATTGGTATTGAAGGTTACCTAATTTATGTAGGTAGTTTTGGGGCTTCTCATGGAAGTTTAAAGTCATCTTTTACATATTTTTTAATGCGTGTCTTTCTCTCATCTCTCTTCTGTGTTTGTGCCTGCAAGTGTGCATGTGACTGGCTGAAAGTTTCTTCGGACTAACATTTACGCAACCGAATTCCAGGACATCAGCTGTGTCATTGAGTCTCATGCCTGATCAATCAATACAAGTGAAAATTCCATGCGAGCTATATTTATAGTGTCGCTGATAGTGCTTAAAGTATAAGACTATGTAATTACATTTTTACCGTTGAAGGAACTGATTTTTACGAGGTTTTATGTTCTGGCTTGCATCCACTAGTATGACCAAGTGTTTTGGTTATCTATTGGAATTGAAGGTTAGCTAATTAATGTAGGTAGTTTTGGGGGTTTTTCATGGAAGTTCAAAGTCATTTTTTATTCTCTCTCTCTCCCCTATGTGTTTGTGCGTGCCCGCAAGTGTGTGACTAAGTTCCTAAATGACCTTCTCTTGGTTGTGTCTTGGTCTCTTCCTAGTATCTTTCCTAATCCTAGTTTTGGGTTTTTGGAGTGAGCTGCTAGGTTAAAGTATTCATCTCTGTTTGCTCGTGAAATTTTGCTAGCCCATGATTGTGATACTGAATTTATCAAATTGTGATACCATTCAAGAAATCAATTTGAGAGTTATACTAACAATCGGGTTTTACATTGTTCTTACATTATTTGGTCTTGTACTTATTGTGGGTTCTGATTACATAATTAATGTTCGTGTAAATTTCATTTTTTTTATAATCTTGTTTCCTTTTTGGATGACTGCACAGTTTCAACCCTGTTGATTCCCACATATGGTTTGAGCTATATGGATCACCATCTGATCGAGACGTTGATCTTATTGGTAGTGTAAGTTGTTGACATTCTCCTCCTGGTCCCTTATATTGGCACCGTGTTCTTGTTAGATTGTCATGTACATCTTGGATAGAAGGTCATGGTCATTTGGTCATTGTTCTCTTTATATATGTATCATTCATATGTGCAATGTGTGCAGGTTATTCAGTCATGGTATGTTATGGGGCGCTTGGGTGCCTTCAATACATCTAATTTGCAGGTTTGGCCTTTGTTAAGGGTGCCCTATTTTCTTTCAGTTTAGCTGCTGTTTATTGTCACTGTGTCTTTGTGAGGGCGTATGTCTAGTCATGCACAACTGTTTGCAGTCCAATAATCACATAGTATCGAACTTGCTTTTCATTTTACTATCTTCTGCAACAGTCTTGTCTTTTATGTACACAGTAACTTAATGGGTTGAAGAAAAGAAGTTGAATATCATAAACAGGATTTGCTGTCAACACTAGTTTGCATAGTTCCAGCACGGATACAGAAATCAGTTACCGAGTGTGTGATTTGGACTTTAGGGATAGATTGGGGATTATCACAAAAAAAATTATACATGTTTTTGAAGTTTTAGGAATGATAGTCAAGAAATTGGCAATAATGTATTTTCGGTGCTTTTTTGTATGATTATTTATGTTGCAGACATGTGAGAGTTGTATACAGTTCTGTATTGATGTTCTTGCTAGTTTTCCACCCAACTGCTTGTTCTTTACATTTTTATCATAGAAGAGGCATTTTTTCCATTAACCCAAAAGAGAAAAAAAAATGCATTTGCTTGTTCTCCTTGACAAATACTAGATGATTATGTAAGAAAGTTGTGGGCCCCCTTGTCATTATTAAGTCATTTTTTCCGTGTTAATTACCGCTTTGCTAAGAAATTTGAAACATGTTAATATTGTAATGATGGCAGTTATCAAATTCATCGATAGAGTACAATCCCTACTATGATGCAGAAAAGGGTTTCAATGTGATGCCATCATCATTCCACGATATCAGTGATGTTGAGTTCCAGGATAACTGGGGTTGTGTGTGGTACGAACTTTAAGCACCGACATAGCTAAATTTCTGTTTTTTTAATATCATATATTATTATTGTTTTAGCATTGTTTCCCATGGAAGATATCTAAATTATATTTACATTGCAGGGTAGACCTTGGTACATCTGATATTTTTTCCATTGATGTACTCCTCAACTGCTTGACGGTGTTGAGTTCAGAGTAAGTCTTGCAAGCAAAATGAAATAAAAGAACAAAATAGTGTTATCAATGTATGCAGTGGATAAACACTCCCTGTATTTTCATTCTTCACTCTTTCTTCTTGATGACAGATATGTAGGCATTCAACAAATTGTTTTTGGTGGTCGCCGCATGGGTGATTGGGAAGAGGGCATGACAAAACCTGAGTATGGATACAAATACTTCAAAATCTGAATTAAATGTCCATTTGGATATTTTTATTGTGTATGTTTCTTGGTCATAATTTTGTAGTTCCTGTTTACTTTGAGAATTTAGTTATTGCCATCTCTCTCTCCTGTGGAGATATTTCAATGCACCGGGTATATTGCTTCTTCCACTTATATTCGTATGGGATACGCTTAATAAATTTTTATATGAGGCTCATATGAATGTGAGAAGAATGAGTAATACACCTGGTGTATTGAAAATTTCTCCTTTCTGTGTTCATCCTCGTCCATATGAGGTTGGTTTTAGAACAATTAGGGCATGTTTGAAAGTTTAGAGGGAAAAGAAAGAAAATGAGAGAAAATGGAGGGGTACATGTATGTACCTCCTATTTGAATGCTTAAAATGTGGAGAGGAAAGAAATTGGAAGAACATAATGTACTTTACTATGATACCCTACATTAGTGGAAGGATATGTCAATAAAAATAGGGTTATAATTGTTAGTACAATAAAAAGTTACAAAAGAAGTATCGTCTTCATCTTTTCTCCACAATTTAGGGGATATGAGAAGAAAAAGGGTTTGAAAGGAAATGGAGGGCATGTGTTTCCCCTCCATTTCCTTTCCCTTCATTTAAGAGTTTGGGGATGAATGTTCGTCTCCTTTTCTTTTATCCCTATTTCTCTTTACTTCAAAATCCAAACGATACCATATTAGCTTCAAATCTTGCAAGTATTGTGCAGAAGGTTTTCAAAGACTAGTTTCCAACTAATTTATGTTAATAGGTATCATCTTTTTCCTTTTTAGTTTTCCTGTATATGGAGTCTTTTCAAACAGCACTTGAAATATATAAATTTATTAAGATAGTTTGAGAATTTATTAGATAGTTAAAATCTATAAATTTATTGGCTTCTAGACTAAACCAATAATGTTTTCTCACTTCAGATAATTCGAGAATTTATTAGATAGTTAAGATTTTGAAATCTAAATTTTTTATAAAATGGTGAAATCTATAATAGTTTGAGAATTTATTAGATAGTTAAAATCTATAAATTTATTGGCTTCTAGACTAAACCAATAATGTTTTCCCACTTCAGATAATTCGAGAATTTATTAGATAGTTGAGATTTTGAAATCTAAATTTTTTATAAAATGGTGAAAAATGATTGGTATAGTCTACAATCCATATGGTAGGTCAAGTCTAAACAAGAATTTCTCTAAGGGAAAAAGGGACGGACAAAATGGAAGCAGAAAGTAGATCAATTATCTAAAAGGACTTTAATTTAATGGGAAGCTTGTCCCTTCGTGATCCGCCTTGCGCTCGTTTTTATTTTTTCCTATATTAACTTAAAATGGTAAGACAGGGCAGGTAATTATATAACATTTTGTTAGAAGAAATGTAAGATTATGATTTAACATAAAAAAATATATATTTTTTACAAATATGAATAAGGTGTAAACATTTGGTGGATAAAAAGACCTGACCCAATAATTATTTTTCATAGTTATTTTTTCCTCGGAGAATTTGGATTCTTTATATAAGTCTTTGTCAAACAATTTACTACTCTTAATAATTAATATTTTCACAAAAAATAAATTATAATGTAATTAAATCAATTAAATTAACTTTTTTCCTTGTATAATTATGTTTTAGTTTTACTATCTGTAAGCAAGTATAATTACTATAAAAAAATATATTTTTAGTGGTAAAAGAAAACATCTGCTAAGCAGATAAGATGCAAACCAGAAATCTCAAAACTTAAATACAACCAAGAAATAGAAAAAGACAAAATCAGAACCATGCTTCTAATTCTGAGTTCCTTCTCACACCAGCTTTTGCGAGAGGGTCAGCTAACATATCTGCAGACCTTGGAGTATGGATGAAATTAACTCATCAACAAATTTATCTCATTTAACATATTTGAATATCTCGAAGGAATAAAACCATGACCTTCGTCAACCAGGAAATAACAACCATTGTGTCACTTCCTACAATAAGAAAAATAGTACCACACCAGGGGGACTTAGAGAACATGCCCAGAGGCAGCTTGTTTAGTACTTGATCATTTTGTTGGCATCTACTTAACAAGCAATACGTTGCTAATTAGCAGAGAGTTTAGTTTGGACTTCCGAGTAAATAACAGGCAAGTATAGTATTGGTACTGGCTTATTAGTTAGTGCTTTGGTTCCTCAAATACTACGTAGATGATCCAAAGTTAATCAGAAAGGTGAAACAATGAGCATAAGATCTAATCAAAGAAGGTTCTTAATTAATAATAGGTGATAGAAAAGAAATCTACATGATCATAGTATTTTCAGCTGAATTAATAGTCTGATATAGCAAGATTTATACCCATTAATTCCTCATCACTGTTCTGGGCTACTGGCTTGTTTAGTTAAATATAATTACTATTACAATCACATCATTTCTTGTAAAGTTTGATCTCTTTCCACTTTTACTCCATATAATTGCTTGAATTGACTGGTGTGGCATAAACACCACACTTGAAATAGAGGTCTCCTGGTCCCTGATCATTCACCACAAACTTCTGTTCACCATCACACAATCACCTTCCCTTCTTCCATGTTGTGAATCACGTTTACTCTGAACCATTTGTCATGGAGATCAGTAGCCACCAGATTTTACTTATTGTACCTCATATCTCCGCGGTAGATTTTTAGTTGCAGAGTTGTAGCTCATTCAGTTGCACCATGAATCTGCACTATTGTCACACCAGAGGTTCGTTTTGGCTCATAAGCATACCCTTCAAATTGCCAAACCCCAGATGAGTAGTCATATCCCTAGAAGAATTAGTAACAAAGTTAGAATAATGCTTAATTCTACTAATTAGTGTTAAAAGTGTATATGAACTTGATATACACTTTGGTCAGTTTACCTTTATGTGTATTTCTGTGCATGGGCGGTTCATTGTTGTAAACCCATAAACTTCTAATTCCATCTTTGTAACTGTAACGATCATTGAGGGGCATGTTATATGGTTTCTGTAAGTCAAAGTTGTCATCTGTTAATGGCACAATAGTAAATCCATCTGTAGGATCAGCATACGAAGATGGAGGTCTTTCAAACAGCTAACAAGAAGCAGGAGCAGTAGTAGGCTGTAGTAGGAGTGAGTACTCATCCTTTTTATGCAACATAGTAACATACTTTATTAAAGTTGTGGATATCTAACCAAATTTTAGAAACACATTTATAGTCAGATATTGAATGGAGTTTTTGCAAACTATAGTTATCACTGTAAATCATTTAAAAAAATGAAAAAGGGAAGATTATTTTGTCTTTGAAGTTTCTGTTTTAATTGTTAGAATGCTATAAATATTTTGTTCCCTGCAATCGAAGTGGAGAATATAGCATTTGTTTTTCTTTTATTTGTGGAGAATATGGCATTTGTTCTCTACATTTTAAAACTAATTACAGGGTGACAGCATTTGCTAGCAATAATTAACAGGACAGCCCGCCCAATAGGATTGCTCCTTAGGGTACGGAATTTTGTAAGGGATGTTACTCTTGCAGGAGTTGTCATCTGAGTTTGTTTTAAGGTTCAAAATGCTCGTACATGTTACCTTGTCAACTCACACTACTACTTTCTTTTCCTTTGAACATTACCTTGTTGGGCCAATAAATCCACAACCTAGCATCCAACTTGCTCCTACCAAATATTAAATAGTGAAAATTTCTTGGAGGACAAAATCAGCTGTCTGATGCTGTCTCTTTTGTCCAAATACAGAGATAGACTGAGCAAAACAGGGTTTTTTTTTAATATTTTTTTTAATCAAATCCTCAGCAACATTTTATTAATATAGAAAAAAAGATACACACAAATGGGGGATAAAAAGCTCCATACCTGAACAGGCTCTGAGGAACCTCTAAACCTTACCCTATTGAAGACATTACATAATCTAAGTGCCTAAAATCATTGGGTTATAACACTTACAGTTTACTATAAGTACAGAGATTTGCTTTATCAAAATTTAAAGTATCAAGAGTTGTTTTAGGAAGAGCATTTGATGACCAATGCACCTTTTGACCACCATGAGAAGATCCCCATTTTGCAAGGGAGTTCGCCATACTATTCGCTTCTCTATACACATGTTGGATAATAGTGTCTCCAGGAATAAGATGTTCTATATCACGGATAATATACTCTATCTTCCATGGACAATAAATTTTTCTCAAAATAAATTGAACTAGGAGATTTGAATAACATCAACATTTATATTAAACTCACACATAAGTTGTAATACAATAAGAAGGGCTTTTGCCTTAGCTAGATTATTCGAACAATTAGCAAATGAGAAAGAGTAAGCCATTACAAACACATTACCTGCACTAAAAACACCACCACAAGAAGATCTAGATCCATCCGAATTAAGATTTATTTTTTTATCAATTAAGTGGTTCCACTTAACCCAAATTCTTTTTTTTTTTTTTTTTATAAAATTTTGGAGGAATTACTTTAGTACTAATTGAGTGAACACACAACATATGTGCCAACAGCCGCATAAAAAAGAGCAAATTTTAACAATGTCCAATTGTGATTTTAATTTTGCATTGCCCAGCCAATTAGTGATCAAAGATTGAAAGGAAGTAGATTTTTTAACATCAAATCTGGTTCCAAGGAAATTCCAAACCGCAAGAGCAAGGTCACTATGAACAAAAAGATGATCAATGGATTTTATATGTCCATTAAAGCAACAAGAGCATTTAGAGGCTAACAAGATTCTAGCCTCTCTTACTTTCATATCCACGGCAATAACACCAAAAAATAATTTCCAAATAAAACATGATACTTTTAAAGGAATCCATTTGATCCAATTTTTTTTTTTTTGCCCATCTAAACTTAGGATTCTTGGTTCTAATAAGCGACCAATACTCCTTTGTAGTAAATAATCCTGAAGTAGAATTATTGCAAACTAATTTATCTTGGTTTCCATTAAGGGGAACTTTTTTTGCTGCTTCATAAATGGGTGGAAACGCAATTTTTAGATAATCCTTTTTGGAATTATCTTGAACGATTTCCTTGAATGAACAATTCTCATATGGACGAATACCATCAGGTTTGATTTCGTTATGCCATTGTCATTCCAAAAGTTTATATTACCCTTACCAATTATCCAAGTAGAATTGGATTTTAATTGAATGACTACAACAGCTATACATTTCCAAATTTTGGAGCTAAACCAAGGACATTGCATGCCCTCAATTTGCTCACCATATTTCCTTCTCAGTAAGAACTCCATAATGAGTTTGATTGTAAGAAATTCCAAGCTAAGTTAGCTTGGAGATTAGCATGGATTTTATGAAGCCGGGCATCAAGTGATTTTGCAAATACCGTCCCATGATATCCATTTTTTTCTAACTTAATCTAAAGAGTTACATAAGAATGAAGAGAATATACTTTCCAATTTTTGAAAGGTCCCCTTAAGAGGAGCTATAACAGCTAGTATATGTATAGGGATGGAACTAATAACACTTTTAATTAATGTTAATTTTCCAACCATTGAAATGAATTTTGTCTTCCACAAAGCTAATCGTTTTTGGAATTTTTCTTGTAATGATATGATGAATAATGGAGATAAAAGGATCTCATTGACGAAGACCAACCGCCATTCAATGATATAGTATATCATACATTAGAAATGCATTTTAAAATATACTCACACTATTTATCCAAAAATCCAAATTTGCGAAGTATATTCAATAGGAAAGATCAATCTACATGATCATATGCTTTCGACATATCAATTTTGAAAATTATATTCGAACCCAGCATGCTATTATTAATATCTTGAACCATTTCATGTGCCAAACACATATTTTCATGTATATTTTTTCTTTGATAAACTAGATTGTTCATTTGAAATGAATAGATGCAGTAACAGTGCAAGTTTAGAAGAAAGTATTTTTGATATAATCTTGTACATTTTTGTACACGTACTTACAGGCCTCAAGTCCGATAAGTTACAAGGATTTTCAACCTTAGGAATTAAAATTAAATTGGTAGCTGTATATGATCCATCTAGAAAGAAGTCCTGAACAGCCCTGCATCATTTTAAATGATATTCCAACTGCCCCTAAAGAAATGTCCATTAAATCCATCCACACCAGGGCGCTATCCGGATTTAGTTCAAAAACCGCATTTTTAATTTCATCTTCTAGTGGTAATTTACATAATTCTGCATTCTGTTTATCTAAAATAATTTTAGGGATGCAATGTAGAAGATCATGATTGTTTGAACTAGTAGATACCAGTGTTTTCAGAGGCGAGGGCGTTGGGCGAGGCGTTTTGCCTCAATGAGGCGAGGCGTAAGCCCGAGGCGTTGGGGCGTAAGCCTTTTGAAACGTTGGGGCGTTTTGATAAAATAAAATTAATTAAATTATAAAAATATTAAAAATTAAAATAATATTAATTAATTAATTATCAATAAACTTTACTAACTTAATACCTATGAATGAATATTTATCAAAATATTTTTACACAAATATCAAACAATTTGATCAAAATTTTAATCACATATGATATTATAGGTATATTATTATTTGTTGCATATGTATCCATTCAACATAGTGGTTCTATTTGTAATGACGTCCAATCAAAATGTTGAAAATTTAAAATTCTAACCTAAAAGACTGAAAATCCAGGTAAGTCTTTTGAATCTTTTGGGATGTTTTGAATTTTTAATAAAATAATATTAATTAATTAATTAGAATAGTAAAATAAAAATAATTTAATTTTTAATTAATTATATTAAAATTTAATACGTTACTAACTCATTATAGTCTGATAATTATAATTTTATAAATATTAATATATATTTATATATAAATTATATGAAGTATAACTTATATTTCTATATTGTTGTAATTTGTAACTGATTAATTAAATAGTTTGTAATTATTATTAAACTAGATAAGAAGTATTATATATTTATGAAGTATAATAATAACAAATTACCAGCGTTGGCTCAGCGGTAAGGTTTATAATTATGACATATTTGGTCCTGAGTTCGAGCCGAGCCGCACGCCAGGGAAGATGAATTATTAGTAACTGACCAAAACGACGTCGTTTTGGACGTCGCGACAAAAAAAAAAAACGCCCCAACAATCACGCCCGCGGGCGTTTTACCCGGATTTCGCCCGTGGACGCGACCCGGGCGCGCCCCAAATTGGTTTTTTAAAACACTGGTAGATACTATGCACAAGCTTCTTTTGCAATCTCATTATCATCCGAAATGAATGATCCATCATCTCTTTGAATTTTAAATTTTTTCCTACTTTGCCTTTTTTTTAGAGATGCATGAAAAATTTGGTGTTTTTATCTCTTTCTTGAAGCCAAGTGACACGTGATTTATCTCTAAGTAGAGACTCCTCATGTAACAACCATGTTTCCAATTCAAGCATAATTGAATTTAAACATTATAGATTATCATCCGAAAACTTTTGTTGTAATTCAAATTCAGTATTTATAATGTTGTCTCTTGCTAGATTAATTTTTTTAGTTTTCCAATTCAAATCTTTCAGCTTAAATTTAACTCTTTTAAGCTTTTGGTGAATGACCACCATTAGGAGTCCTGCCACCATGAACCAATTGATTCCAGAAATTTTTCATGTGAAAGCCACATTTTATAAAACCGAAACTAATGAGGATTTGAAGAATGTGACTTAGGCAATATAATTAATGCAGCGTGGTCAGAAAATAGTCTCTCCGGCATGCAAATATTTTAAGAGGAGGCATAGATGATATAAATTCACTATTAACCAACACTCTGCCTAGATGATTCCAACACCTAGAAGAATTTTGGTGATCATATGACCAAGTATACTTGCTACCCTCATATTCAGCATCTAATAAGCAATTGGATTCTATAAAGTCATTAAATTCATCAGTTGCTTGTAGGTCAAATTGGGATCCTACCACATTTTTCATCTCATTTGGAGACAACATTAAAATCTCATCTAATTATCCAAGGTCCATGAAAGGTTGTTAGATAGGATAAAGAAGACCATAGTTGCCTACACACTTTTATTTTATCCTTAGCATATACAAAGGAAGCATAGCAAGTTAAATCATTGAGCACACAAGATAATTGACCAAAATAGCTTGGCTGATAATATCCATGACATCTAATTTAAATCACCTTTCCAAAATAACCATATACGAGAGATAATCGGATTGCCACGCATAAAATTAGGGAATTTTATTTTTCTTAACAAAACTTTATTAACTTCTCCTAGATGTTTACGTTCTAGCAATACCACAAGAGATGGTTTATGTTCCTTAATCGTTTTTCTTAGCAATCCAAGTTTTTTAGGATTACCAACACCTCTAATATTCCATATTATTGTGTTTATCATTTATTGGAATTCTTTTTTGGATCTATAAACCTTTGTTTTAGCTCAGGTCCTTCTAACCTTCTTCAAAGAGGGTTCTAATCTTTGTGCTAAAGGAACATCATCTCACTAAAAGATAAATGGCAAACGCCTGCGCTTTTTTTAGCATATTTCAGCGCTGAAATATGCAATACCAGTGTGGTGTCGCAGTTCTAGTACTGGCACTTAACGTAAGCGCCGAAATACGCATATTTTTTCGGTACTTCGAAGCGCTGCTATATTTTGGCACTTCTAAGCACCAGTATTTTGCGGCGCTTCTAAGCGCTAGTATGTTGCGGCGCTTCTAAGCACCAGTATTTTATATTTCGGCGCTTCTAAGCACCACAAATATATGCATATTGCGACACTTTTAAGCGCCGCAATATATTGGCATTATGTTGCACGCACCAGCATCTTTTTGACACTTTAAAGCACCAAAATACACCTGCCTTGCGTTTTTACACTATTTTGGGTTTAATATCAAGAGAAATACCCATGTTCTTCAATACATAAATGTACCATCAAATCCATAAAAAATTAAATATATTAACAAAAGTTGTTTCATTTACACAAAAAACATTCATAGTTAACATGTAAATTCATACTAAACCAACCATGAACTGAAATTATCTTTCTATAGTGGAAACCACAATGAGGTTTAAGTTCAAAAATGAGATCCTCCATTAACCAACCATTGTAGTAAAGATTTCAGCTCATCCGTTTGGGACTGCATACTGTTCATTTGATCATCGTGCTTTGTTGTTATTTCTTGAATCTAATGCTCATGCTTTTGATTGAGTTCTTCTATTTGTGCTTTCAAACTATTTATCTCTTCAGGAGAAGCCCCATTGTATCCCAGTCATTCCTAATTTGAGTTGAAGTACATACATGGCTGAGGGTGTAACTCCAAACCTTTGACCTCGTACACGATCATAATTCTCTTTACCCATAAGCTCGGTGAAGACTTCATTTTGTATTTGTAAATTATTGCTAGCATCAGAAGATCCTGAAGCAACAATAAGTTCGGCCACACGAGCTTCAGCTGTCACCTATAATTACGAACAAAGATTAAACTCCCCCAAAGATTGAGTAGTTATTTGCAGCGAAAGTTATATAAAAGAAAAGTTGCTTATCAGATTTTATAGAAAAACGGGCAGAATTTCCTCAATGTTTCCATAAAACCTCATTCAATTGAAAAACAAAAATACAATCCAAACAAAATAAACCAAATAGATAAGCATCTTGTGCTGATGGAGGATAAAACACCATCCAAAAAAACAGTAAAAGTTAAAAAAAAAGGCATATTAAAACCCCAAAAAAATTGCACATGCAGAATTCCTAGATCCAACATGTTTCCAAAGCTTCATAAGTAAACTAAGAAAGACTAACGGTTAATGACTTTCCATGGAACAAAACATTAGACTCATTATGCATTGCTATCAAAACACAACATCAGTTCCTATATCTGGCCAACATTTTAACAAGACTGTTTCTTTGCTGTGATGTGTTTCAGCTGATATAAATTTTTCATTGTGGCATGAAAATATGTAGTTTGTCAATATGAAATAGATTCAACAAATTTCAACCATTTTTTTTTCTGAAATTTTTTAAAACACCTTTGAAATAAGGGATGTGCTTTCAAATTTAAAGACATTTGCTCTACATTTTTATAGTCTGAATTCTTCATGTGAAAACAACTTTCTTTTTAACATTTTAAAGAGTAACGAAAAAAAAATTTCTCCTGCACATCAATATTTGCCATCATATATGTCATATCTCCAATGCAATGAGGTCCACAAAAGAAACTAATAACTTCAATGACAAAACCATCTGTTTACGAAAAAAGAAACTCGCACTTTCACATTCACTACTAATGTACGTTAACCTGCTCAGCATACACATTGTATCATCTATCAATAACTTGAAGCATAAATCAAAACGAGATCTTAGAGCATAACTCAAAACAAGCTTCCAAATGTAAATCCTGTAAATAAGATTTCTTAGGCATCTTTCAAGTTCTCAATTCTCTTCACAGTGAGTTAAACATAGTTTGTCAAAAACATCAGTGGCTTTGGCTACATCAAATAACATAAGCGAAATACAGTTCTCACCAGTGTGAATTCTTTTTGCTAATTACTAGGAAGAAAAATGATCATAACAGTTTGAAGATAAAAATAGCATGAGATATTAAAGCTTCAATGATCACTATTAATAACTCTCTTGTTCAATAAGAGAATTAAAAAGGAACTATATTTATAATCATATAAAAAAAAACCTATTGAAAATTAATTTATCTGACCTAAGAGAAAATTTCGTATTGAATACCAACAGCTAGTCTGCCCACTCACTTGTAGACATACTAAAATCATTTATCAAATTGCATCAACAAGTTAGAATTATTTTCAACTACTTTTCCCTGAAATGCATTACTTTGTGGTGATGACTTTGGATTACAAGAATTGATTCATATATGATATGTTCCTTTATATCCACAAATGCAAACTGCTTGATATATGATCAGTTAAACTCACAGCTGTTCTCAGACAGTGAGAAGTGTTCCGTGAAGGCTTCAAAAGATCAAAAGTAGGATTACCCTAAACAAGATGAAATTAATTAAAAGGAACCCAAACTTAAGAACAAGCCTTCAAAAGATCAAGTAACAATCATAAAACTAAAAAAAAATTGCTACCACAGAAACAGTAACTTCTTTCCACACATTTCTAATAGACTACAAGTCTGCAAGACCAATATACTGTGCAGTATTTAGTATACGTTCAAAGCTAGTTCAAATAGGAATTCTACCTTGGATGTTAACAGTCATTAGGACTTGATCAAGAATCCTTGGATACATTTTGTTTTCAACAATAACTTGTTCACCTTTCTTGATCACATGAGCCACATATGCCCCCCCCTCTCATTATTGAGCCATTACTAAAAAATGGCTTAATCAAAAGTTAGCTGAGTAGAATTTTCAAATTACAAGGTAGGATATTGTAATTACCACAAAGAATAGAGTGGAGAATGTAATGTACCCTTTAAAATTACATTTTTAACACATACCCTCCCCCTCTCATGTAATAAATACGGGCATGTGCATCAAACAGTAGATCAGTCACTTATAGTGCTAACTTGCATATTACAAGACGTATAACACACTTTCGTATTGACTTCCAATTGATGGGATAATGTTTTTTCCACTTTCTGTTATAAAAGGGGTGGTCTAGCATTGTCTTTGTTAACTCTTTTTGTTTTTGAAAATGCAATTGTTTTGTTTCTATTACATTTCAAAGTTTTTAAACAAAGTCCAACTGCCAATCCTAAAATGTCAAAGACAATACATTAAGAACTCTCTCTCATATAAAACTTCTTTCCCCTAAAAGGGAATCACACAAAAAGTACCTCAATTGAAAAGAGAAAAGCAAACTACAAATTAACAATAAGTAAATCCATGACAAACTTACTTCAAAGACTTGGTCACAAAACACCAATAGCCTTTAACTCTTTTGTAAAATTCTAGACTTAGATTCACCAATCAGACAAAAATTTTCCAACCTATACTTTGTTATTTATTGAGCTAAAGTAAAAATATTATGGTATTTGGTCTTTCAAGATTATATAAAGAACATACTCAAGTCTTCCTACCCCCAAATTTTCTATTATGATATTATCTTCAGGTATCCAGTAAAAGCAATTCAAAAGCCCAAAAAACTAAAAAAGATGAAGGAGGGGGGGGGGGGGGGGGGGGGGAGGATGTATGCTTTACTGCTGATGAGAAGATAATCTAGATTAAGTTGTCGATAAATCTTTAGCAACTAGCAAGTCTTAGAAGTGATATACCAAATTGAAAAATCATTACTTTGCAGAAGAAAAACAGGGCACTAAATTTCCATCATAAAAGATTAAATCTGAAGCTAAAACTTTCAAACAACTCTCTTAACTTCTAGCTCCAAAAAGAGTACCCAGTAACCAGACATCAGCTTATACATTCTCCTTTGAAATGATTAAAGATGAATGCCAAAAAAAAAAAAAAAACCATCTAAATTCATGCATAGAAATCTCAAAACCCTGGCCCTTTATCAATTTCAGCAAAATTAATTATTAATTCAATAAATGGGACAGAAACACAAGCATATATTACCATCTAATGACCATTTCAATATGAAAACAAAAGAACCACACAAAAGTTACATTCACTAACAAGTCGAATTAACGACTAACCCTTACCATAAATTGTCTTGATGCTTAATCAGTAAAAGTTTCATC
The DNA here is from genome assembly GCA_023935145.1 of Bretschneidera sinensis. Taxonomy (NCBI): domain Eukaryota; kingdom Viridiplantae; phylum Streptophyta; class Magnoliopsida; order Brassicales; family Akaniaceae; genus Bretschneidera; species Bretschneidera sinensis. The sequence continues at coordinate 71,706,150 of CM043697.1, read as the reverse complement.
CTTGTGTTTAAGAGTTTCAATAAAAAAACTCTACGCGTCCGGGCTCCTTTCCATATTTCATCTCCTACCATTTATGAAAAGAGTTCAAACAGTGACTCAATACACTGCATCTCAAATGAAAGATTGGATGAATGAAGCAAATCAACTCACGTATTCATCCTGATTTCTAGCAAAACTCTTTGATCCGGTCGTGTGAGGATAATGTTGTCTTTCATGTACTACTGTCCTTATAGTGGAATATTTCTACACCAACAATAAACCAATTGAATAATAAGTCATTAAAAGAAAATATAAACAATGAGAATTCAAATGAGCATAATTATGAAAAAACAACCTCACTCTGCTAAGAAAACCAGTAGTTCACCCGTTTTTTCCACTGGTCTTGATCTACTCATTTTGGAACATTATTACTCAAAACTTGTTGTTTTGTTTTGTTCCTCACGTGATCCCATTTAAGCACATATCTATAGTCCTTCCATTTTTTTCCGATCATCCTCAATAAAATTTTGTCGATCGCCTCAATCATAGGATAATGGAACTTCCTCTACTACAAAGAAAGGAAATCGATATCAAATAAGCATTTTTGATGTTAGGGATTATATGCATGTATAACAGTACCCAAAAAAAAAAATTGGAAAAAAACCCGAAATAAAGTTGTTGTTACTACCCGAATCAATAAAACAAGGTCATTCTTGTAGTTAGAAGGCAACTTCTTCCAATCCGTGTAACCAAGTGAACAAAGGTTCCCTCTCTTTGCAACTTTGCCCAACCAGCTACTTAATTTTTACCCACATTTTTTAATAGGTTGATTACGTGCATTGAAGTAGACAAAAATTTTTTCCCCACGTTCCAAGGACCACACTTATGAGGTTCGCATGACACGCGTATGCTTTCTCACCCTCCCTTCAGAATCTATACATTGAAAACATAAATTTTATAATTAGTATAACAATGTGATATCAAACTAGTTATAAAGAGAATGTATTATAATACAAAAATTATCAATTATCTCGTATTATTCACTATCATTGTTTTGACTTTCCATTGTTATTGGCTCGGTCTCAGAATCAGTTTGAGAGTCATGATCATCACCAATGTGATACTCATGCTCATAGTCAATATCTTCTTGATAATGTGAAGACCTAGCTAGAGACTGGCTTGACATATTATCTCTGACTGAAGGAGGAATATATTTTGACCTAAACATATTGCAATCCGTATACATAAAAACATAAAAATGATTATATCTCACAGGTCCATCAAACATTGGCCTAAAGTAAATATAATATGCATTTTTCAGTATTTCTAACAGGTGCTGCTGCAGTACTAGCCCCTGTGCAAGTGCTGGTGCTGCACCAGCCCCTCTGCATGTGCTGGTGCATCATCAGTGCCTGCACAGGGCTGGGCTGGTGCTGTACACCCTTATGTAGGTGTTGATGCTGCACTAACCCTTGTGCAGGTGTTGGTGCAATATCAACCCCTGTGCAGCACCAGCCCAACCCTTGTAATTTATGACACTATAGAGCATAAAACAGGATTTTAAAGGAAAATGTTTTGTAAATGAGGTTGAGTTCCTTGATTTTATGAGTTACTATCTTGTAGATGGTCCTCTAGTGAATGGGTTATATCCCCTTAATGCCACATATAGAATACTAACTGTACTGAGAAAAAGAATTATAAAACCACATCCATGAAAAAGAAACACCCAAACCCCTAAATCCATAACCTCTTATCTTTCTCTCTCTCTCTCTATATATATATACACACAGAGTTACAATCATAAATTTACAATCCATAGCCCAAACTCAATTTCAACAAACTAAGCTAAGAATCTAAGCTTCTCACGCAACACAACAACAGAACAATTAAAAACCATATATAAAATATGCAACCAAATTAGGATTCCAAGGTTTCCACCAATAAGTAACCTTACCCTAAAATGCCAACAAGATATAATTAGATATGTACCCAACATTAAAGTCATCATCAGGATGCATTAAAAGTTAACAAGAATTAAAAGAAGTACACCTGAAAGGTAGGAATGGTCAAAGGCTCGCAGCAAATGTAGCAATCAATAACTTTTGATTCTATGGGACCAACTATTTTTGCCACAGATCAGTGGATGAATAAATTTGTGTATTCTACTTAGGATAACAATAAGTAAATGATTATTTTGATTCTAAATACGATTTAGAATACAAACCTCAAGGACTGGCTGATGTAGAGTACATGTGAACAAATGAACAAATAAGTTCTTTAAATAGGATATAAAGAACAAGAAATAATCAATCGTACAACTAAAATGATGATTTTTGACATTCTGTAGTAATATTCCACAAACTGTAGGCAAAATATTTCACGAATCTTGAACTGTGTGATATAAAGCAACAGTAACCCAAAAGAATACAATAAAACATTACAAATCTCCTTGACACACATGTGCATCACATAAATACACATCCAAATACAAGTACATGGAAATGCACATAGAATTAATTGATATATTCATCAATGTTCATCCTAGCCCAAGTTAAGATACAATCTAATTGATCATCTACCACGACATTAGAAGGCATGCACTGATTGTAATTGTCATCATCCTCTTCTTGTATTTCCTCCCATTTCATATAGGTACCTTGGCTTTGTGATCACAACATGATACCATTCATTTCTTGTTGGTTCTTGCATATAAAACATTTGTTTCGGTTGAGATGAAATAACGAACGGGTCATCATTCAATAACTGACCAGTGTGTATGAACCTAGTCAAGTTCACAAGAATGCACCCACCTGTAACTTTCTTTAAACCCCTATGTGAATTAATATCCACCCAATCACAATGGAACAACACAATCCTAAATGTCCCATGGTAATCCAACTCGATGATATCTTTAAGCACACCATAATACATTTGATCATCCGCTTCAACCATAACCCCTGAATTTTGAGATCGTCTAAACTTCTCACGTTCTTTTGTGTAGAATTTAAAGCCATTGCTGTTGAATGCATTAAATCTCCTAACAACATTATTCAAACCTCGAGCAAAGGCAATTATTTCATCTGAATAATTGTTATCCACCATTCATGGCACCTAAACATTTTCTAGCCATTAATATGAGACAACATCAGTCAATGTTTTATTGAACACACTTATAACATTCAAAGACAATTGATATTATACCTAACCTATCTCATAAGCCATAAGGGAAATTTCTTAACCAACCACTTTTGTTCGAGACTTTGAATTGGTTAATTGGAACGGTTGGTTAGTCTTTGAGCAGTCAAAAATTTGCTGCAACGATTGATGTTTTTATCAAACTGTTAGCCCTTATAGGGATAACAAAACATAATAACTACTCAATTTAAATAGATGATTACTAAATTCCTTTATTAATACTAACCTACAAAGGTGACAAAGTTTATCGTTATGGAACAACACATAACGATGTGCTTGAGCCAATGACATGTCATCTAGCTCAACACTTACAATCTTTCCCATAATCCGTCCACCCGAGGAAAACATGTATTCATCCAGATAATTTACAATATCGTTGTTCCTTTAGGGGCGGTTGAGTTTTGTCTCTACACCTTTGAAGTATTGTGAGCAATATGTTAGACATTCTTTCCCATTGTACCCTTCAACAATTGACCTCTCGGGTCGACTTCTATTACGTACGTAAGATTTCAAGCACACTAAATACCTTGCAAAGCCAAAAAATTAAAGATAAATTTAGTAGCCATTAATATAAAAAATAAAGAGTGTACAAATTAGATTTGAACATCTAACCTCTCAACAGGATACATCCACATGTAGTTTATGGGACCACCAAGTTTAGCCTCGGAGGCTAAATGAATGATAAGATAAACCATAATGGTAAAGAAACCCGGGGGGAATATTTTCTCCAAATGGAAAAGTGTCAAAGCAACACACGACTCTAATATGTCAAGCTCATGGGGATTAAGAGCTTTAGAGCATAAAGCTTTGAAAAATGATGATAACTCAGAAACAACTGCTACAACATGTCTAGGCAAAGATGCTCTTAAGGTAATAGGAAGGATTTCTTGCATCAATTTGTGACTGTCATGACTCTTTAAGTTTAACAGCTTATGATCCTTGAGGTTTACACATCTTGAGATGTTTGATGCATACCCATCAGGAACTTTAAGATTTGCCAAAACTGTCAAGAAATTGTGCTTCTCCTTCGTAAACATAGTGTAGCATACTAGAGGCGAGTGATCTTTTCCATTAGGAAAAACAACTAAATGGAGGTCTTTTCTAATACTAATTTCCTTGAGATCACGATGTACCTTTTTATTATCTTTAGTCTTACCATATATATTCAAGATTGTTCCAATCAAATTATCACACACATTCTTCTCTATATGCATCACTTCTAGATTATGACACAAGAGATTGTCTTTCCAATAAGGTAACTAAAAGAAAATACTTCTTCTTTTTTTCACAAAGTATCTACAACTCCCTCATCCATGAGAAGATCCTTCGTATCAATATTTTCTAGGAAATCCTCCACACCCTCAAAAAGGTTATCAACTTCATCCACTAATACTTGCCCTGTAGAGGTACCAACATCATCTCTTGCCCTCTTCTTAGAAAGCTTCGCAGATTTACCATAGATTTAGTTTCCACCCTTTAGTTGTCTTAAAACATCGTGTCCAGACGGTGGAACAGGAGCATATCCCAACTCTATGGTGCCATCAAACTGATCATTTTGAAAACGAAACTTACGGTTTTCTTATAACCATCGACGATGACCTATATAGCAAAACTTTTCCTCGTTTTTTAACCATATAGAATGTGTAGAGTCCCCACAACATAAGCAAGTTACCCGCCCCTTGGTGCTCCAACCAGATAAGTTCGCATATGCTGAAAAATCATTAATGGTCCAAATAAGAGAAGTGCGCAGCTTAAAGCTTTGATTGGTGGACACATCAAACGCATTAACACTATCCTATAATTGTTTCAACTTTTCCATTAGAGGTTGCAAAAAGATATCAATATCATTACCGAGGCTTTTCTCACCAGGAATCACCATTGAAAGGATGAACGATGTTTGCTTCATGCAAAGCCACGGTGGCAAGTTGTATGGGACCAAAAGAACAAGCCATATGCTATAAGTAGAACTCATTGTTCGAAAGGGATTGAACCTATCACTAGCTAGACCAAGCTTAACACTACGAGAATCAGCTGCAAAATCGGGATACAAAGTATCAAATTCATTCCAAGCTAATTCATCCATCGGGTGTCTTAAAATCACATCATTTGTCCGATCTTTATCATGCCATCGCATCAACGAAGCCGTTTTAGATGACATATATATCCCCTTCAATCTCGGTATTAGAGGAAAATAACGCAATACTTTAGCTGGCTTTTTCTTTTTATATTGAGCATCCCTCTCATTCAACGGATCCTCATCATCAGCATTGTTTTTAACCCACAGTGGCACACCACACGCATGATAAAATTCATCATTCACATGCTCACCCCAATACAATGTGTAGTCATTAGGACAAATATGAATCTTCTCATAGCTAAGACCCAATCCTTTAATAAACTTCATTGCTTCATAATAATTTGATGGCATTGGAGCACACATCGGAAATGCCATGTTGATAAACTCAAGCAACATAGGAAGAGATTTACTAGACCACCCATTTAAACATTTGATGTGTAGTAGGTATAACATAAAACTTAACTTTATGAAATTCTGACAACCCGGATAAAGTTCATTATCATAATCTTTCATCAAATTGTGATACTGAGTCGTCTCGTCAATAGCAGAATGAACTGAATGTTTGACGTGTGAAGGCTTACCACAATTATTGAACTTAAACACACTATGGGCCTGTTGCTCTTCCCCATGCTCATTTGAAGATCCTATTGCGATTCCTACACTTAATGGTTTATTGTTTTGGTTTTCACAAGTAACCTCGAAGGCACCTTAAAGCAAACCCAACACGTCATCTCGTCCCATGATATTAATTGGAACACTAGTGGGTTCTAAACTAGTGTGAGTGTGGTCTATACGAGAGACTTCTCACCATGAAAAACCCACTCGGTGTAACCTGGACTAAACCCATTATACAATAGATGCTCTTGAACAACTTCTGGTTTAAATGAAGAACAATTACCACATCTCCTACATGGAAAAACAATACTACCACAACCGCAAACTTTCTGACACGCAAATATAATGAAGTTTGCAACACCATCCATATAAGCTTTACTCGACCTCGGTTTATCTATTTAACTTTTATCCATTTTAAGATGACGCCAATAGACTTTCCTAAAACATTATTAAGAAAGTCAGAAATGAACTATTTTTGGCAAAAGAAGGCATAATCACAAACTTAGATTTGATTGCTAAGTGGATGAACTGAAATTGATAACAACAATAAACTGTTGCCCCTGGAATAGCTAATGGCCCTATTCAGGTGCTGGTGCTGCACCAGCCCTTCTGCAGATAAAATGAACAAACAATATTGACTAAGTCACAATAAAATAGTGCAAGTTCCTAAAATAGCAGGGCACTAGAATACCTATATACAACATTTTTTAAGCACCTATATACAACTAGCTGTAAATCAAAAAAGAAAATGACAGAAGAGAACATATTAGCCAAGTTTATTGTAAAGACCTGAAGACAAAAGAAATCCATCTTTACGCAAATAAAATTTAGTATGTAAGGGCAAAAACACATCAGAAACTTGTTCCACTAAATATACCCTAAGGTTGCTGATAGAACAGATATAGGAGGAAAGATTATTTGGTTCCACTAAATAAAAATGAAAGATTGAGCTAAAAGTTTGCCTTATGAATTCTGGTTACCTAAGGGATACATATAGATTATTAAGTTGAATATTAGGGTTAGAAAATCTAAAAAATCTGTTTTCTTTAAGGTAATTGAGAGGTTTTACCTATTAATTAATAGAGGTAGATGAAGCAAAAAATATAAAGAGTATCACCTAATTAATAACAAGGAGCAAGATGCCAAGATATATGATGAAGTTTTCTGAAACTTAGGCTTCTATTCTAGTCAATAAGATTCTAATAAAGTTCTTCATCTTATCATTATGTTGATCAGTTAGACTGAAATTTTATATAAATCTTATGTGGGATGAGAACTAGCGTAAGTTCTATTACAATCAGTGAAATCGAAACATCACACAGTGCAAATGTTTAATTGAAATTTCTACCGAATTACCAAAAGAGTAAAGATATAGAACCCCCAAATTTGCCATCTGAGTGTAACACTAAAAAATAGACTAGTATATGAGTAACATATGTAGGGGTTTTGATTAATAAAGTAGTGTTTTGCCATTAAAAAAGTACCATGGCACTATAGCGAGTAAGATATTAATTCTGATTGGTTGATGGTTCTGAGTGGCTAAAGAGGGTAGCAGCCATGTGTGTCCCTCTAGCAATGCTCTTATAAAAACTATGAGAAAAATAGAGATAATATTATTTGAAGCATAAGCACTTCACATGAAAATCAAAGACTGCAATTTTGTGTAAGATTTATTTCGAAACAAAAGTGAAACAATTCTTTTTAAGCATTTGTACAATGTGGGATGGAAGTCTATTTTTTATCTCCCTTTAAAAATAAAACTATCATGTTATGTAAAACTTATTTATCTTATGAGTAAAAAAAGAAAAAAAAAGTTTTATTTTGCCCACCAAAATGTAAATTGTCTTTAGTCTATTTGAATGCCATAAAAGGTTAGAAAAGTTGACAAAAACTCATTGATTGCATTAGAAACAGAGTAGTTTCATACCAATTTATCTTATATAATAAAACATCAAATCAAATTATCAAATATGTAGAGATGTTGTGGCAGTGTGGTGAACATAGGCATAAAATACTATATCCCCTAAAGAAATATCAATTGTAACAGTTGAAAACTGTGGAATTGGTAGGGGCCACTCGAACGCAGGCCCTCTCAGCAACAATAATGACGTAGGCTCTCCCACTTGGGGAGACCTTAGGCTGAGCACCCCTCCAAAGTGCAATGGAGGTCACTAGCCTAGGCTATGGACCTTCTTGATCGTGTATTGACCCCGTCCATGTAAGTATGTTTCATAGTTGCTTTCCAAACTTATTTGTACTGTGAATGAACTCATTTCACTCTCATGTTTAGTCGAAGTGGGATAGACTTCAAACTAGATAGCCAAGAATGGACCTTCTTGATCCCTAGATGACAGCCTTCCAGTTTCCATCTCATCCAAAGTGCGATGGAGGTCACTAGCCTAGGCCATGGACCTTCTTGATCGTCCATTGATCCAGCCTAGGTATTTGTGAGTAATGCACTGCCTTGAACACAAATAATTTTTGTTTGACAAAATATTATTCCTATGTATGTTTTTTCTACCTGATAGAATGATTAATTTTCAAAACGTAACAGATGGTGGGATTTTGAACAACATTTTGTGTGATTCTGGTTATGGTAATACATAACAAATAGTATAAGTCACTTGGCAATTAGAGAGACAAAGGGCAGAGTGGAAGACTAGCTAGTATCAAATGGAGGTATGACTCCATTACTGCATCAGAAGATTAATAAAATCTTATACACAAAAGTGACTGTCACATGGTTCCTCTGATCAAATCAATTTCTAAAGCATGAATGTGTGCTGCAAGTAACGGGTAGTTCAAATGAAGATCATTTTTCCTTCAAATATATACTAGGTTTCACTACATATTAAGGGCTAACCTATAGGCAGAGCTTATCATCCCATATTGAGAAGCCACAAAAGTGTGATATGAAGGTGAGCTATAAAAGAGTAAAGTCCTTGATCTCTTCTTCTCTATATGCATAGTGCACAATATTCTCCCCCCCCTCCTTCTCCCCCTTCCCCCCAAAAGCATCATAACTTGACTTAAACTTGATTTGGCGCAAATTAGACAACTATTGAGCTTCAAATGCAAGGAAAGATAAATTGATATTAACCAGAATAAATTGGGAAATGACCTTCATTAGTTTATATATCTATCAATTTGCTATTTAATTTTATTGGATGATAAAACTCAAATTGCTAACTTTATGAGCAAAATATTATATGGCACCCTAATAATGATCTATATGCAGGGTGCATTCGTTTGTAAAAAACTCCTCAGTTTTTCATAAATTTGTTCCAAAATCAGCTATTGTTTGGGGAACAGCTTCAGGCTTGAATCATGTGATACTAAGAATTTCATATGATGCCACAAACAAATCCAAGCCAAAATGAAGAATACCCAGAAAGTTTATTAAGCTAAAATATCATGTGGGTGTGTAAGATACAAGCAGGTCTGATGGAGACCCAATTGGAAAGACAAAATCAGATAAAAGACAACATCGGATAAAAGAGAAAATAAAGGGAGAGGAGAGAGAGCTAGGCTTACCTTGTAACGGTGGTGTTCTTGCAGTAGTGGAAGCTCAACATAGAGAAGAGTGAGAGGTTGAATCACGAGAGTAGTGAGAAAGGAGAGACAGGTTTAATCGTGGGAGCAGGAAGCAGTTAGCAGGGAGAAAGAGGTTGAATTGTGGGAGTAGGGAGCAGGGAGAGAAAGGTTGAATCGCGGGAATAGGGAGCAGGGAGAGGAAAAAGGAAAGGTTGTCGAGGGAGCAACGTAGAGAAATTGGGCTAGTGCGCGTATCACCAGCTACTTTAAGTCCTATTTCGGTGTTTTAAAGCGCCGTAAGAGTTGTGGCTCTTTAAAGCGCCATTATATGCTCCTATTGCGGCGCTTCAAAGCGTCATTATATGCTCCTATTTCGGGGCTTTTAAGCGTCGCAATATACCGGCGCTTGAAAGCACCAGTATATGCTCGAAACCCATATGCAATAGGAGTCGCATATAATGCGGCTTTGAAGCACCGTTATATGTTCTTTGAATATTGCAGCGCTTTCGACGCTTCAAGAAAGCGCCACAAATAAAGCGCCGATGGTTGATTTATTGTGGCGTTTTTATGAAGCGCCGACAGATGTCAATTATCTTGTAGTGTCTTGCACGGCTAGAGAAGGGAGGTCCACTATCTTATCTTTTTCATTTTCGAGGATTAACCCTTTTTGTACTAGAGATGAATTAAGATACTTTAGAGAATTTTTAAATTCTGCAATCAAAACATGCTTATAAGGCTTTATACTAAGTTTACTAAAGCTATCCTTCGAAGAGACATAGCCCCTTGAACAAGGATAATGAGTTTTCTTCGGGTGTCCATTATCATCCAAGCATTTTAAACAAGTAAAATTGCTAGAACTTGGGCAATTCAAATTTAAATGGGCTGAGTTTAGGAATACTTGCCCCTAACATTGAGGTATCTCTGCAAGCTCCTCTTGATGCATAATTTGTCCATCTTCAGCCACTTCTTTAATACCTTGTGAATGAGCATAGTTGAGGGCTATAATAAGGACAGCTTGGCTGTAAGATACTTTTGTAATTAAGCACGAAGTAGAGCTGACCCGAGTATTTTGGTTCCTCATTTCGAAAATTTTATTCTTCTCCAAGGTCTTATTCAAGGATGAGGTAGAACTTGATCCTGATAAAATAGGACCCAAAGAATTACATTAGGCTTCCAAGAATTATTGCCACTTTGTACCGTGTTGAAGGATCAAATTTCCTTTCCTTTGAAACGACCTTGCTTAGCTCCATATATGCTTTAGATGGTTGATTCATTGGACCAGATTGAGACTTGTCTTTAGATGTCCAATCAGTTCTCCCTTTATGGTAATCACGAAAGTGATGACCTTGAAGATAACAATTTGAACAATAATCTTGTTTGTCCTCATAAATGATGTTTTTGCCAAAAATCTTCTTCGTTATTGAAACCAATGTATTAAAAGGCATTAGTGAGACGTGCCCGGAGCGAGTCTCGGGGGGAGGCGGACTAAAAACGCCATAGGGTGCCCCCATTTAAGTGTTTTGTATACTAGGCGTTTGCCTGTTGGGGCGTTCGCTCAGGCCGTTATTTTTGGGCTCCGGGTGTACGCCCCATGAAGTTTTTTAAAAAAACTTCAAATTTAGAAAAAAATGAAAGTTAAAAAGGCTCAAACCCATGAACTAAGGGTCATAGATCTTAACCACTATACTAGTGTTCTTGTTATGATATCACAACACTTCATAAACATATATTACATGTTATTTAGTTTAGTAATAATTACAAACTATTTAATTAATCATTTATAGGTTACAACAATATAAAAATATAAGTTATACTCCATATAATTTCTATATAAATATATATTAATATTTATAAAATTATAATTATCACGCTATAGAAAGTTAGTAAAGTATTAAATTTTGATAAAAATTAATTAATTAAAATTATTTTATTTTTATTATTCTAATTAATTAATTATTATTATTTTATTAAATTTTGAAACGTCCCAACGTATTCAAAAGATTTACGTCACAATGTCTCGAGACAAAACACCTTCGCTTATAAAAACACCGATTGAAACCAATGCAAAGACGATTAGATCTTGGCAATGAAAGATCTAATTATATGCACATTCTAGCATAACTTGGGCATTCCATGAACTCGGGTTTTTCATCAACTTTGAGGAATTGACCAAAAGGCAATTCCTTTGAGAGTTGAGAGGCGGATATATGGAAGGGGGAGACCCAACAACCTTACCCAAACAGTCGCAGATGGAGATTCTTTCTTTGTACTAAATGAAGGGCTCCATTTGAAGAGCCAATAAAGCGTGTTACCAACTTTTCTTAAACCACTAGACCACACCGAAATGAAATCTTCATGAGATCCCAAACGGACAAGCAAATGTCTATGATCAAGAACACCAACTACCAGATTTTCTTTGATTCCATGAAAATAAGTGATGATAAATTGGGTTCATTGCTGGCATGCCGGAGTAAAATTTAAGAACCATCGCGAAATCAAAGGAGGGGAAGGCATCAAGAAAATCATATTTTGAGATGTTGAATGCTGGTTCTCCATCTTGCTTGGAGGTAATTGAAGGTAGATTTAAATCCAGTAAACGCTTACGAAATAGGATCTTAGAAATTTTGGTTGGAGAAGAATCTTGGGTAGGTTGAGGAGAAGAATCTTGAGGTGGTTGCGGAGAGTCTTGAAGTTCATCCGAGCTAGCATCATCGAAAAAGAATGTTCTTGGCCAGAATCTTGAATCTTGGCTTTTACAGCATCCGCATACGAGAGTTTACCTTTAAGAGAAGGTGCATAAACCACCTCCTTATCATTAACGCACGGATCATTAGTGCACTGCTCATTAGCGCAATTATCCAGGGCGCTCTGTACATCCTTAGCGCACTGATCCAGGACTCGCTGATCATTCGAGACATCAATAGCACACTGATCAGACGTGATTCACTGAGGCACACAGCCCCACCATGGCACACAAATCCACTATGCAAACAGTGAGAAATGATAACCAAGTAATGAAAATAATTGCAATCAATCAATGGTAGGCTGTAAAAGAAGGATCTTGAAACGAAATTGAGAATAAAGAAGATTGAGAGACAATTTGTTTGTTTGAGCAAAACAGGTTAACTCATGAGCTACCAAATTTGCACCGGGGATGAACATGAACACATCTAAAAAAACACAAGAACCTCAAACAGAGACTTAGACACCACTACACTAAAGTCAGGCCCAACATACAATGTCGTACCCCACCATCCCGAACATCAAGCAAATGACCACCTTTACGAGACATTGATACAATGACGAGACTGATACTATATCACTACAAAAAAAATTGATATATACTGACGGTCAGAATTCGTCGGTAAAGATAGAAAAACTGTCGGACTTTTTTGACTTATACCGACGGTTTTAAAAAGCATTGCAAGAAGCTGTGTAGCTGTAGGGATATACCAACGGTTTTTCGACAGTCGATATAGACATGAGAGATTTACTTACGATTTTCAAAACCATAGGTATAGGGGGTGAATCTACTCTGACGGTTCTATAACTGTCACTATAGTTAGGTTTTACTGACCAAAAAAAACTGTAAGTACAGACCGTAAACCTATACCGACGGTTGTATAACCATCACTATAATTAGTCACCAAAATACAACACCAACCTAAAAAGAAGAAAAAAAATAGTAAAACCTAATGGATCATTCGAACACAAACATGAATACATGGTAACATAGTCATCAACTATATTACCTTATGACAAACAGTTTGAGGTGATTGCAATTGTAATTTGTACGCATCCTCTTACAGCTAGCAACAAAAGGTTCAATACAATAAATGGTACATGCCCAAATTGAAAGAATATATCACACTTGAGATCACAACTAGAAACATAAAAATAAACAAATCAGCTCCTAACATTCAGGACATGGTGATAAAAGGCAAACAGCTATTCATATTACTTGTATAAAGCTTACTAAATCTCTCTATACCCTACTTGACCGCAGGTGTAACCCGGTAGTTACACATCCCTCCTTATGAGAGGTAATGCTCCTAGTTTAATTAGAGATAAAAAATGAAAAAACATTTTTCAAAACTAAAATAACCGAGAGTTCTCAAGTTCTTGTTGGTATTAGCAAAGAAACAACTCTGTACTGTTAGAATGATACTGTCTATTGCATAGAGAGGGTGCAACTCAATTAGCTTCAGTGCATTTGTACATAAACCTACCATTGCTATGTGTCTCTTCATTTTACCCTACGCCTGTACCCATGTTCGACACGGCAAGCCATACTCGAAATCAATGAAAAAATAACGAAAACTTACAAAAAAATATGATAGGACTTGTCATCTCTTAGCAAGTAGACTACAGCTTCTTGGTAGGTATTAAATTCTATTCCTGTTATCGGAACAAATAAAACGAAGGAGACTTCTCTAGACTCATTAACACTTGTGAAAGATTTGAAAGTGACAGTTTTCTGTTGTACTTACTGTTCCCTTGTCATGCTGCCCTGGGAATTATAGAGAAGCTGCATGATATAATCCTTTAACAATAGTCTTTTATGTCTGAAAGCTTTAAGACTTTGAGATGAAGGCTTAACCAATGAGAAGCAGTAGTTGAGCCTTCCAAGTCTTAAAACCAATTGAAGATAGGTTGTGCTCAAATCAATTATTTATTAAACTAGAAAAAAATGGAAGCTAAAATACCCATTTTAGCTCTGTTTCTCTTCTTCCTACTCTCTGTATCCTCTACCTCACCGATAAAGAAAATTTGACCACGTAAACCATGTAAAAGTATTGTTTTTTTACTTCCATGACATTATTTACAATGGTAAAAATGCTAAGAATGAAACATCAGCAATTGTTGGTGCACCAGGTTGGGGAAACAAGACCATTTTGGCAGGGCAAAACCATTTTGGAGACTTTGTTGTTTTTGATGATCCAATTACCTTAGACAACAATCTGCATTCAACCCCAATTGGGCGTGCACAAGGGTTTTATTTATATGATAAGAAAGAGATTTTCACTGCATGGCTTGGTTTCTCTTTTGTGTTCAAGTCTACCGAGCATAAAGGAAGCATAAACTTTGTTGGGGCTGATCCATTGATGAACAAGACTAGGGATATTTCAGTTGTTGGTGGCACTGGTGAACACAGAACTACCATGTTATAGTGTTTTTATAGTTTTTTGGCCCCCTTTTCTCCTTTGGTTGTTCACGGGTTTCCAGTTTGAGCACTTGTTATTACTGGACTGTTGTAACTTGTAATTTATTACTGTTGTAACTTGTAATTTATTAAACCTTTCTTCTCACATTGATTTTAGAGGTGAAGTTAAAAAAAAAAAGAAGAAACAATTTCCAAATGGAATTTCAAATGTAAAGTAAATTAATAGTATAATACTACATACTCGAAATTCATAAACATCACACATCTACTGATATTTATAGTGGTGCACAGATATTTAATTATTACCACTTACATTCTGCTACAACAAAAGAAAACTAAAATCATGCATGATATTTCTGCTTGCTAGAGACCAAGGGTGCAACCCTAACCCGAATATGTTCTGTTGGCATCTCATTGAGCCAGTGACAGTCCTCAAATGAGCATAGAGGTCCACTATTGAACAACTCCACATCAGCTGGCCTTATAAACGTGGGACTCATGCAGGGGTCCCATCTTCGTCCTAAAACTCGGGTGATTCGTCGCCCGCCTGACCTGCTTTGTGAAGATGATGGGTGGGGTTAGAGTATTTATCTAGTCTCTAAAAAGCGGGTAAGGGTGCCGAACTGCAACTCAATTTGCTTCCACACAACAAATTTTTAGAACGGTTCCTATATTCTACATAGAGAAGAATTGAATTCACAACCTATTGTTAAAAATTTACCTAATTATTTTAAAACACCATTGGTCTATCGCCCAAGTCACTAGCACGCATTGTTTTAACTAAAAGTATCAATCCTCTTACTTTTCTCTCCTACTAAACAAGATAAAATTCATCACATGTTTTTTTTTCCTCTCTCTTTTCTATCTTACTAAATACACCCTACTAACTCAGTTAGTATTAGCTCAAGATCTTCCCAGGTGCGATATTGATGTCCCCTTAACTTAAAAATAAAACCTCACTTAGCAAGATCAGAAGCTAATAAAACCTCAAGGCAGGCCAAAATATCCAGTAGCATGTCAACTACCACTTATGGACCAGATTTCTATCGGAGGATAAGATTGAAAATTCAATGCCCAGAACAAGCAATTCTGAGAATATCTATCTTCACCAAATTGACTAAATAAGTTCAAGCATAACATTTACATATAATCAACTGTCATAGATTAGGCCTCCTTAGATCACCAAAGAATTAAGAACATGGACAACCTACAACTATTGATTTGCATAATTTTGAATAAAATCAGAGTTGTTCATTTGTTTTTTTAGGGTTTTTGATCTTGTGTTATTTTCTTCCCTGTGAATTATCTGTTGAAAACTAGCCTGCAGAATAATCGCTATTCTGCCCGGTGTCAGTTGGTATCAGAGCTTCAGCGTTTTCCTAGGGCAAGATTTCATCAGTTCCATGGCTGGTGGTCGTGGTCGTCGTGGGTAGGTTCCGAATGAGGAAGCCCCACGCCGTGATCGTAACATTCAGGATGCGATGATTGAGGATCTACAGCAGCAAGTTGCAGAGTTAACTCAGCGTCTAGCAGCGCAGAATTTCGATGATCGTGAGGTTGAAGATCACGATTCCGATTCCAGTTTCGAAAACCCATATCACAGTCCTAGTCGATTCAGGGAGCACCATGGTTGGGAAGAAAGTTATGGAGACCTCGGTTTCAGAGTGGATTTGCCAGAGTTTTCTGGTACGTTACAGGCCAAGGGATTCGTCGATTAGTTGAATGAAGTGGAGCGTATTTTCGAGTATAAGGAAGTCCCAGATCGTGTCAAGGTGAAACTGGTCGCCATCAAACTGAAGAGCAGAGCATCTGCGTGGTGGGAGCAGTTGAGGCGCTCGTGCGATCGGTAGGGCAAAGCCAAGATCATAGATTGGGAGAAGATGAAGGGTCACTTCTTTCCTTTCGGCTACACTTAAACCTTGTTTCAGCGACTTCATTCGTTGAGGCAGGGCACGAGATCGGTGGATGATTACAAGGAGGAATTCTATCAATTGATAGCCCAGAACGATTTATCTGAGACAGAGGAGCAGATGGTGGCATAGTATTTGGGGGGATTACGGCAGCCCCTACAGGATGTCCTCAGCCTTCACTCACTGTGGACCATTTCTGAAGCATACCAGCGTGCACTTACGGTGGAAAAACAGCAGAACAAGAGGCCAGTGATCAGAAACGATCAAAGCAGTCAACTAGTTCTCCTTCAAGAATTTCGTTCTGCCCAGCAGCCACCCCAAGGTAACCCTAGCTCAAATATTAAATGTTTCAGATGTGGTGAACAGGGACATAAATCGACTGAGTGCAGGAAGCCTGCTAGTCAGAAGGGCAAAAATCTCCTGATTGAGGACGACGTGGTAGACGAAACTGAGGAGATTGGAGAGCCTGTGTATGACGATGATGAAGATGGAGATGTTGGGTATGTGAAACAAAAGATTGCAAAGAGCACGAAAGAATTTGTTGATCTTAATTAGCAGGAAGTTGTTTATGATGGGGAGCGATTGGAGGATCAGAAGCTTATTGATGACATCAGTAAGCACAATAATACAGTGTTGCATTTGTTGGTCCGAAAATCTGCAAAAGTTCAGGCTAGGCCAGTTGAGAAGAATTTTGAATTGTCCATTGTGTCCCCAAAGTTGAATGATAGAAAAAATTATGATGCTACTGGGGAGAACAATAAGAGACACTACGATGCTTGTGAAGAAAATGATAGGAGAGTTTATGAAATTAATCGAGAAATTGTACCAAGGAAGCCTCCTGATAGGCATTTCTCTTTGGAGCTAATCATCATTAGTCCCAAGATTGAATTACCATCAGTAATTTTGGATATGCTTAATTCCACTTTTGATGGATTAGATAGTGGGAATTACCTAGTCAGGTCTAGGGAGGGTACATGAGGAGTTTATTTTATGCTAGATTCATCAGGCCAGAAATTTGTTACTGTTTTTAAGCCAATTGATGAGGAACCATTGGCAGTGAACAACCCTCAGAGATTGCCATTGTCACCAAATGGTGAAGGGTTAAAGAAGGGAACTAGAGTTGGAGAAGGAGCATTTAAGGAAGTTGCTGCTTACATATTGGATCATCCGAAGAGTGGGCGTCACTCATTATTTGGTTATGAGAAGGGCTTTTCTAGGGTACCCCCCCACAGTTATGATTAAGTGCTTGCATCAGGGATTCAACCATCCTGGGGAAATAAAATCCAAGATTGGGTCATTACAGATTTTATGGAGAATGATGGTGGTTGCGAGGATATGGGTCCTGTAGCATTCCCAGTTGAGGAAATCATTGACTATATAAAATTACTTGATGTTGAAGAAGATATTGCTCTTCTGGAATTCCATGGATGGGACATACCACTTGAATGTGCCCGTACACTCCGCATCTCCACCATGCTCTTAAAGAAAGGAGTTGAAAAAGGGCTGACTCCCTTTGACATTGGAAGCATAATGTGCAGAGAAACCTTGACAAAGGAATCTATCCATAAGCAGGTGAAGCTGGCCATTCACGAGAGTAATGCCAATTACAAGGCTCAGAGCGACAGTCATCGCCGTCAGGTACTTTTTGATGTTGGTGATTTTGTTTGGGTAGTATTAACTCATGATCGTTTTCCCGTGGGAGAGTATAATAAGCTCAAAGAGCGAAAGATTGGACCCTGTGAGATCCTATAGAAGATCAATGATAATGCCTACAGATTACACCTCCCAAGTCATTTGAGAACTTCTGGTGTATTTAATGTGAAACACCTGAGTCCTTGTTTTGTGGATTCCGATGAAGCTATTGTGAACTCGAGGACGAGTTCTTTCCAACCTGAGGCAACTGATGCAGGAGGATCTGAGTCAGATGATGCAGAGTTTTCAAATAACACATTGTTGGCAATGAGGTACTTAGAGTTGGCAGATCAGCGCAAAACTGGCAAGTGGACTACCTAGAACGGGCCACAGGCTCAGATTGGGCCCCGGAGACCCTTATCTGATTGGAAACAGGCCAACGAACAAAACTGAGGTAATACCCTCAGCGTAGCGGGATTTTAGCCAAAAATTGACGTTTAGACCCTCAAATTGGTAGTCACCCTAAAACAACAGATGAACAACTCTGATTTTATTCAAAATTATGCAAATCAATAATAATGCTTACGAAACCCTAAGGCCTTATTATAAGGTCGAAGTTAAAATTGCAAAATTAAATTAAGGCCGAATTTAAATTAAATAAAATAAAAAGTTTCCTAAAAACTGTAAACTACCAATTTGAGGGTCTAAACGTCGTTTTTTGGCTAAAATCCCACTACGCCGAAGATATTGCCTCAGTTTTGTTCGTTGGCCCGTTTCCAATTAGATTAGGGTCTCCGGGGCCCAATCTGAGCCCATGGCCCGTTCTAGGTAGTCCACCTGCTAGTTTTGCGCTGATCTGCCAACTCTAAGTACCTCATTGCCAACAATATGCTATCTGAAATCTCTGCATCATCTGACTCGGATCCTCCTACATCACATACTCTAACTATGTTATTCAATGCATTTATAAAAAAAAACTATTTTATTCAATGCCTTCAAATTAAGCAGAACACAATGAAAACAATTAAAGAACATACATGAAAATTGGATAAACAAATTGCTAGTGAATACATCATATTTCCAAGGTAAGAAATGAGTCATACCTCTTCGTCTGAGTTTTTTGCTTCCATTATAATATTATCAATGTTCTCATGAGGAAACATTATATGTATCATTGATGCAAGGCTATGAATTACTCCCTATAACCTCCCAACTTTTTCTCACCAGTTTTGCATAGTCAAATGGCTGAGATGATGACGTATTAGGATCGTTAGAAGATGTGGTGATCTTTCCTAAATAGTGAACACGCCCTTTTTGCTCTGATCCTTTTACTTAAGAAAGTGCATCATCCTTCCAAGATTGTGAACTTCCAGACTCATTCATATACTTCTTCATTAATTCCTAAGATTTGCAAAATTAAAACTAACAAACAATATCAATTGGTGCAGGGTACTAGTGTGGGAAAGTAATTAACTAGTAAACAGAAATAAGAAGAAACTTGTATAAACCTAATAAGTGTTTTCAGAGGCGAGGCGTTTTGCCTCAATGAAGCGAGGCATAAGCCCCGAGGCGTTGGGGCGTAAGCCTTTTGAAACGTTGTGACGTTTTGAATAAAATAATATTAATTAAATTATAAAAATATTAAAAAATTGAAATAATATAAATTAATTAATTATCAATAAATTTTACTAACTTAAGACCTATGAATGAATATTTATCAAAATATTTTTACATAAATATCAAACAATTTGATGAAAATTTAATCACATATGATATTAAACGTACACTACCGCTTGTTGCATATGTATCAATCAATTTATACTATAGTCCTCCAACATAGTGGTTCATTTGTAATTACGTCCAATCAAAATGTTAAAAATTTAAAATTTTGACTTGAAAGGCTGAAAATCTGGGTAAGTCTTTTGAATATTTTGGGGAGTTTCAAAATTTTAATAAAATAATATTAGTTAATTAATTAGAATAATAAAATAATTTTAATTTTAATTTTAATTTTAATTTTAATTTTTATCAAAGTTTAATACTTTACTAACTCTCTAGAGTGTGATAATTATAATTTTATAAATATTAATATATATTTATATATAAATGATATTAAGTATAACTTATATTTCTATATTGTTGTAATTTGTAAGTGATTAATTAAATAGTTTGTAATTATTATTAAACTAGATAACATGTGTTATATATTTATGAAGTGCAATAATGTTATAACAAGAATACTAACGTAGTGGTTAAGATATATAATTATGACATTTTAGGTCATGGGTTAGAGCCTCAGGAAAAAGACTTAAGGAGAGCTCATTAATACCTAAATTTTTAGTATCTCAATTAATGAGCTTCACAAGTGAGAGCCTAAAAATGATCTTACAAGTTCTGCGATGAGATATGATGTTTATGGGCTAATAATGGTGTCAGTCTTAACTTATAGGTCCTAATACATAATATTGCAATAACAGAAGACAAAAAGGGGCATTCCATGGTTTGAACTTAAGATGCCTTAAACCCAAAGTGAGAATCATACCACTAGACCAAATACCCTTATTGCTTTGGTTATTAGAGAATTAATTTTATTTGTTTTGAGGTTGCAGAAGCAAAAAAAAAAAAAAAAATTCATTGGGCATACGCCCAGACGCCCGGGGCGTAAAAGGAGTACGCCCCGGGTCTGGGACACCCAGACCCGAAAAACGCACGCCCAGCGACACTTCACCCCAACTTTCACGGCTCAGGGCGTTTTTAGCCCAGTTTCGCCCCTGGGTGCGCCCAGACTCCGTTTTTTAAAACACTGAACCTAAGCTAATAAGTAATAAGTACCAAAGTAGAAGATCAAAGTACGAACCATTTTTTGCGCTGCATTCTGACTCACGACACTCTCATCGGTACGTGTACGACTTAAAATATAAACTTCTACACGTGAGGGAGTTTGCCCATTGTTCTCCACAATCTATAATAACAAATGTTGTAAAAAATAACCTTTTCAAAATGACATTGGAATTTTATATATAGTCACATTTTCTTCAATTAATCTCGGAAATGATTTTATGCTAGTGCAATGAGGGTTATCAATTTTGCGACGGTTTTCTTTCTTTTTGTGACTTATTTCCTATGAATGTAAAACACAAGTAATTACATATGTTAATCACCCCTAAATGATTAAAAAAAATATCAAGTAAAAGTCACTTTATAACAACAAATTTGTTATAAGTCATACCTTTGCTTTTTCAGATTTCCAATACAGAATTAATAACCAAAATTGATCTTTATCTACCATAGAATCAATTAGTTGCTTAATATTCTCATCTTCAGTCTTGGACTCATCAAACCATTTCTTGGTCTCATTTTTCCATTGTCTCCATTTTTCACCCATAATACCAACAACATGTGTCTTTATTGTTGGTAGGAGTTGATCAAATATGAATTTTACCTACAATCAAACAATAACATTAGCAAATCATCAATTTTTTTTATAAGTATCAAATCATCAAATTAAAGAAAAATGAAGTAACATTAAAACACACTTAGTTAGTTACACCTCAATGATCTTCCACATTTCCTCCTTATTTACCAATGGCATGTAAACCCATGATTCTCGGTTGATTGGTGCAAGGTGAGCCATTCTGACCATGGTACCAATAAATTGATTAAGTGTTCCTGCGTCATCCCTAACTAGCTGACAGCATTTACATGGATACAATTTTTTTTTTTATCTTCTGCCAAATCCCACGCATCAGCCATGCGTGTGGGACCACGTGTCTTTCTATGTTTGTGAGGAGCATCTGCTTAAACAATTACAAGATACTTAGGAAAACGATTAATAAAATATGGTCAAAAGCAAATTTGTTTTCCTTTTATGTTTGTTTTCTTTTTCTTTTTTTCTCTATTGTTGTTGTTTTCATGTTTCATCAATCATAGAAGAATTAATATTTTGGCCTATATATATGAATGCACCCATTTGCTTAAGAAATTTATACTTGATGATGAAGGCTGCTCAAGCTGGGGTTGGGGCTGTGGCTCTTGATTGTGTAGAGGTTGGGTCTGATTATGAGGTTGTGTTCCAAAGGATTCATGTGTTTGTGTACAAAAGGATGCATGTGGTTCTTGTCTGGACTAAGTTCGCAACTGAGAATTCAAGTTTTCACTTGAATGTATAATATTCAAGCGTCGACGCTTTTCCATTAGTTGGTCTAATGAATGAGGTTCCAAGTAATAACTTATTGCATTGTAGGTACAGAGGAACATTACATTTATCACACTTTACAAAGAAAATTTTGGGAAAAATAAATATGAACAGAGAAAATATAACAATCAAGAGAATGCTTATCAGTTCGAAAGTTGTGGTTAGGTTCTAACCATCTTCGATGACACATGTAACAATGTTTTCTGCTATGATGCAAATAGAAAGATGAGGTGTTAAAGCCACAATGATGCATATCTCCCCCTAATACTCCACCCAGACAAGTTGGCATATGTAGGAAAGTCATTATTGCCACATCCATAGAGGCAAATTAATGCCACATGCATTTGAAAACTTTGATTTGTTGGAGCATCAAAAGTCCCAATGCCAACTTCCCATAGCTCTTTTAATTCATTTATTAAAGGCTGTATGTATACATCCAGATTATTATCAAGGCCTTTTGGACCAGGAACCAGCAATGAGAGTATGAAATTAGGTTGCTTCATGCACATCCATAGAGGCAAATTGTAAGGTATCAATACGACAGGCCAAGTGCTATGAATGATAGTCATGGTACTGAATGGATTAAAGCCATCAGAAGCCAATCCTAAGTGAACATTGCGAGATTTCGAAGAAAAATTAGTATATTAAGAATCAAATTCTTTTCAAGCCTAAGAATCAGCAGGATGCCTCAATAATCCATCCTTAGTACGACTCTCATCATGCCATTTCATGAAGGAAGCAGTCTTTGAAGACATAAACGTTCTTTCAGTCTTGGTTTCAAAGGAAACCAATGTAAGAACTTCACAACTTTTTTTTCTTCCTCTTTTCAAAAGTACCATCAGATTTACCTTCTGCATCATTTGCACTAGGTTCCCACCTAGAAGCACCACATTTCGAACATGCTTCTTTATCTGCATTATTCTCCGAAAAAAACATGCAGCCATTAGGACAAGCATGAATCTTCTCGTATGTTAGACCCAAGCCTTTCATGAGCTTCTTGATTTCATAGTAGGATTTTAGTAAAATGTTTTCTTTCGACAATGCACTTTTAAACAACTCTAATGACATAGAGAAAACTTTATTGCTCAGCCCATTAAGATACTTTATATTGTAAAATTGTACTACAAATGATAACTTTGAGTAATTCTCGTAGTTTGAGTATAATCTTTCATCAGTATCTTTTACTAATTCATGAAACTTCTTCAAAGACACATTCTCTCTTAAAGGTTGTTGTCGTCCAAAGCCATCACCCACTTGTGTATTATTTTCATCCATATTCATATCTATACCCTCTGCACATGGATGCACTAGAAACACATCATGTATTAGGCCATGAATGTCGTGTTCAAACCCTCCTCTTTCACTAGGTCCACTAGTAGAAGTAGATGCACCCAAGGTCTCCCCATGAAAAATCCGTCGAACATAACCTTTGAGAAAACCATTATAAATTAAGTGTTCGAAGACTTATGCTCTAGGATGCCAATATGTGTTGATGTATTTCACATAAGGGCATAAGATTTTCCCATCTTTAGATGATCTATCAAAAGTATAATCCAGAAATTTAACAAACCCACCAAAGTATTCATCGCACATTCTTGTTAGTAGATTTATCCATTATATTAAGAGTGATTAAACTGAAATAAAAACAAGATACAAGAATTGCACTAAGTTGACCACTGTTAGAAGGTAACATTTTATATATAAATCTTCTAATAAATATACGAATAAGAGGCACAAGTAGCAGAAAGTCAAATTATTTAACTTTTGAAGTTAGAAAACCAAAAACACTACTTAAGCGAGTTAAAATAAAATAAAATAAAAATCATTTTGTTAGAGTTTGTTTCCTGAAAACACTGCTGAAGAAAGAACATTTTTAAAGTGGCTAATTAAGCACATAAGCCTGAAAAACTATGTTGCCTATCAAATTATTCCTATATGCTTTCTTTTAAACCAAGTGAA
Source organism: Bretschneidera sinensis (assembly GCA_023935145.1). NCBI lineage: Eukaryota > Viridiplantae > Streptophyta > Magnoliopsida > Brassicales > Akaniaceae > Bretschneidera > Bretschneidera sinensis. The sequence goes on along the minus strand of CM043697.1, from coordinate 71,681,890 downwards.
AGACTAGAAAAAACTGCAGAACTGAAGCCAACTTGACTTCATTTGCTTTCATTTTCAATTCTGTACAAACAAATATATATATATAGAGTTTCATTTTAATAATATATATGAAATATCTTAAAATCTTAATTTTTTGAATTACTATGACTATTACATGCATTAACATATTTGACACATTAGTTTCATGCTAGACACTAATTCCTAATTGTTTTCTACAAGCTAGCTATAGCCGTAATATTGCATGAATTAACTTATTTAAAACAGTTGTTTCATGCATCATTAACATGCCAGTCTTGATAGGTGCAACTGGAATGAGGCCACCAGCTACTTCAGTTAACTACACAACGTGGATCATTATGGGTTTTCTATCTGGCATTGTTGTTTTCAGGTATAGACCAAAGTTGTGGCAGAGATACACTTATGTTCTGTCTGGTGCATTGGATGCTGGTCTTGCCTTCATGGGTGAGCTTATTTACTTTTGTTTAGGCTTAGAAAATGTTAGTATTGATTGGTGGGGGAATGACTTTGATGGCTGTCCATTGGCTTCCTGCCCAACAGCCAAAGGAGCTTTTATTGAAGGTTACCCTGTTTTCACTTAGACCATATGTATTTTAAGAAGTAGAAAGTGTTTTGTATTGGCATTTTTTGTCAAGTTCACATTGTTAATAGCCCTTTCTCTCTAGAAGAATTGAAGCATATTGGTAGGAAACTAAAGTAATTGAATCTGAATAAAATACGTATGAAATGACTTTTGACTATTAGAAATGTTTCTTTAGCTATTATAAAACTACAACAAATGAGACATAATATGCAATCCCCTCCCCTCTTTCCCTCCTCTTCCCTCCCGTCCCTCCGACTACACATTGCTATATTCATTTTTACCCAACACAATACCCACAGGTCTGGTTTCTTCCATCTGGTTTAAACCCAAAAGGAAAAAAATGAAAGCCACATTATTAAGGTCTAAGCGGATAGATAAGTAGGGTCCATATCAGATGAGTTGTCCCTGAATGGCCCAAGTAATGGCCCATGCCCCACCTATTGTATGCATACATGTCACCTACCAAGCTACCATGCATCACACTGGAACCCCAAATTCCAGAAACTTGAGTGAGCAGAGAGTTAAGCCAGAGCAGCAAAGCTGTCGTCTAGCACTGACTCTAATGTATCTACTTAGTTGTCCACTGTGTGTGGTGCACCAATAAGGTCTTAATCAATCAGATAAGACACTGACTGATCTTCTAGACCATCACATACTTTTCACCCTTTCAATTTTTACCATTTTTAGGTACTTACACCAACATTAATCCTCCATGTTTATTGGCACACAATCACATATTTTTCATCTTTTGTTAAAAAATAAATTAACAAAGCTATGAAGAATTGTAATATAGTCAAGCGCATAGCCTTCAACCAATATAATGGCTAGTATTGTAGTAGGATTCTTGCACTCTACCTAACATGTATTTAGAAGCTCTTTTATCAAAATATATGTATGCAAAGGAGGCTAGTGGGATAATGATTAATTGCAAATAATGTCTTATTTCATTCATTATTTTCATGCCAACTTAACAGATAGTTCATTGACATGAATAATACATAAAAGAAAGAAAGAGAAAAAGGTAAATTGAGCAAAAGAAAAAAGAAGAAAAACAATCACAATACTTTTTTGACAAAGTAGTTGCAGTATAACAGATGGCATTGCATTCACTAGTACAATCCTTTGGACCAAAAGAATTCTCATCCTTGGACAATTTATTCAAAGCCAATCGTCATGATGCCTAATAACTTTATAAGATCTACGGAGTCCAGAAAAGGGAATAAGATCCTAAGACCACAACTTAATTGTGGTTTAGAGTTTGTGCAGTTTACACTTGAATTTCCTTCTTTAGTCAAAACACCCCAGCTAAAGCTTGCTACCAGAAAGTAAGAGCGGGAGCAAGGACTAGGAAGCAGGAAGAGTTTACTTTGACACAGATTCCATAATTCTTAAGTACTTCACAGGCTGATAAATATCGTTGGGGTGCAAAGTTTAGATAAAGTGACTAAGAAGTGGACAAGCCTAAACGGTACAATTGTATATTTCAATCACTTTAGTTTAACATTTAAATAATCAAGACGACTTCAAAGGTTTAAGTATCTTTCAATCGCTTTCTTTTACCTTAAAATAAGCATACTCAATAAACTTGAACTAGTTAATTAACTGCTTTTCTTGTATGATTACGTAAAATTCAATTACAGAAAGTATATATATATATATATATATATAAAATCCACATGGGTCCTCCTGCCATTAAGCGGTTCTAATAAAAAACACAGAGAAGACATGAAACAAAAGTTACTGTGTCCACTAACAAAGCACTTCCTCAATCAACTTGTATCTCTCTGTGTGTAAGGAGAAAAAGAACAATGACTGTGATGACATCATCAAATTGCAATGTAAAGGCCATTTACAACATTAAAACATCAAAAGAGTAAGAGGAGAAAGAAAATAACAAGAGGGAAAGAAGCAAGGAACCTAAATTCAACAAACTCCACCACTAAAAAGAATCATTGGGCCCTTCTTCTGCTGTCTGATTATACCATTCTATCTCTTTAGGTACTGCTGCTTTCTTTTTGCTAACTAGGCTAGCTTTTTTCTTTTTTATAAACCTCATTTCGAGTTTAAGACATCCAAGTGATTGCCATAAATTAGGACAAAACAGTGGTCAAATGGATGATCATCTGAAGTATGAGATTCTAAACTTGGAGTGTTTAATCCAAAACTAAACTGTGAATTCCCCAAAGCTGCTTCCTCCTATTGGCCCAAACATATTCTACCTAGAAAGGCCAATAAAACTCATGAACAAGAGCTTCTAAACTTGAAGCCTTTTCATAGCAGTTAAGCAATCAAAGCTAGGGTCTATTTCACAAACAATTAGAGATCGAGTGAGAGAGAGATGAGAGAGTTGACCAAAAAATTAGAATGCGTGGGTGAAAAGGCACCTAATTTTTAGGTCTATAGTGATCGTTTTCCTATGGTCTATACTTACAGATTTTGTAATTTGTAAGCATATATACTATATACAGTGACATATAATTTTATCCTTCAGTATAGACACAGTCTATAGTAACGAAATATATTATCATTTAGTATAGACATAGTCTATAGTGATAGAATATTTTATCCATTAGTACAACTTGAGTTTTTACTGACGGATTTAAAATCTGTCGATATATGGTGCCTATAATTACGGATTTTAAATCTGTCAGTGTAGCACACTGTCAGTATATTACATTTTTTTTTGTAGTGTATCGATTAATGGCTCCAAACTTATATGCTTAAAATTATTTCCTTTCATTTTTTGAATAACTTAACAGAGTAGTAGCATGCTCTCTTCATCTTCTTTTTTTTTTTTTTTTTTTATAGAATACATATATTTAAAAAAAAAAATTATTTCTGTTCGCTATCCCATTTTTTCCTTGTCTAATCCAAGAAAATACAATCCTTGCAGAATTCTTGTGGCAAGAAATAGCTTTAAATATCGTCTGTCATATAAGAATGACATTTGGTGTTGGATTTAATTAAATCTAGCTTTAATTAAATCCAGCTTTAAATATCTTCAAGACAAAAAACTGGATTTAAGTTAGATTAAATCCAGCACCAAACATCGCCAACAATGGTTTAGATCAACATTCCCTACTAACTGCAAAGTCTGCACTTGTTTTCTTCATATGTGGATGTTTTGTATTATTTTACTGTAAAGCCTTTGTTTTGAAATGGAGACAAATGAGAAAAAACGGAGGTTAAGGATTCCTTGGAGTTGCATTGTGCGTCCAGTTGTCTTTGCCTAACAAGACTCTAAACAGAGAAATAAGATATTTACTGAAGAAAAGTGGTGCTGTAGGATTGACTTAGAGTCCTTTAAAGAGAAGTCAATTTCTGTGGATTTAGATGGCCCAAAGAGTGCTCCCGAAGACAACAAATGACGCAGGTAAGGGTGTGCGAACAGATTAAGGTTCTTGCATGTCAATAAGCGAACCCTCACTTATGCAATTCTTCCCCAATTGGCAAATCATTGTGATAAAGTTTCCATAAGAAAGATGTGGTCTTGACAGGGAGATACAAGCGCCATAGGTTCTTCTAGAAGTGTATGTTCGGTATACAAAGAAATGTAAAAGATAGTAAAGGAAATAAAGGCCACACAAAATGACTTTGCATTTATCAGTATTTATAGCAGGTTATAAGGAAATTCAAATACAACAGCTCTGTCTAACTCCAAATTCAAATATAACAGCTCTATCTAAACTAACTCCAAATTCAAATGAAACAGAAGAATACAAAATTCAAATTACAAAGACAAAGTCAAAAGCAAACCAATTCAAAACAATATCAGAGAAAGTGTCTCTATCATGCCCTCTCAAGATGGAGCTTGAGTAGATAGTCCAATCTTGGTTTTAAGAGTAAGAAATGGTGTCCTAGATAAGGGCTTTGTTAGAGCATCAGCAAGCTGGTCTTTACTAGAAACATGAGCAACACACAGACATCCCGATTGAACTTGATCACGAATAAAATGGAAGTTGATAGCCACGTGCTTCATTCTAGACTTGAAAACTGGGTTGGAACAGAGATTAGTGGCCCCAATGTTATCACAATAAATCACAGGTGAATATGAAAGAGACACATCAAGTTTAGCCAAGAGAAAGCACATCCAGTTGAGTTCGGCGATAGTATTTGCAACAGATTAATACTCAGCCTCAGTGCTAGATCGGGCAATAGAGTGATGCTTCTTGGAACTCCAGGAAATCAGATTATGACCAAGGTAAACAATATATGCATTGGTGGAAGTGAAATCATCTATGTTCCTAACCCAATCAGAATCAGGAAAGCATGTAAAGATTGTGGTGAATCACAGTAGAGGAGTATGCCTTCATTAACAGAACCACAAAGATAACAGAGAAGTCTTTTAACTGGAATCCAATGATCTGAGGTTGGTTTATGAATAAATTTTGACAACTTGTTGATGGCAAAAGCTATGTCCGGCCAAGTAACTAATAGATATTATAAGCTCCTAACAATGACACGGTATTCAGATGGATCAGAAAGTGGAGAACCATAGTTCAAAGTGATCGGTGGTGAAGTAGGAAGAGGTGTGAGAATAGGTTTGGCTTCCATCATTTTTGTACGAGCTAGAAGATCCATTATATAATGTCTTTGAGAGATCAAAAGACCATGAGGATGTGATAAAACTTCCACACCTAAAAAATAAGATAATTGCCCAAGATCTTTCAAAGAAAATTGTTGAGATAATAGAGTCATATATTGTTGAACTAAACCATCATTATCACCAATTATAATGATATCATCCAAATAAACCAGGAGATAGATAAGATAACCACCATGGTTGAAAATGAACAGAGAAGTATCAGCTAAGGAGTTTTGAAAACCCGAAGGAAGAAGAAATTTGCGAAGTTCAATGTACCAGGCACGTGGCGCTTGCTTGAGCCCATAAATTGCTTTTCTAAGCTTGTAGACATAAGATAGATTATCATAGATCAACAAAGCTTTATGGTTGTGATATATAGCCATATTCAGAAAGATGACCTTGTAAAAATGCATTATTGATATCAAGTTGTCGGAGAGACCATCTACGACTAGCAGCAAGACTAAGAACAAGGTGTACCATAGTTGACTTGACCATAGGGCTAAAGGTATCATGATAGTCAACACCAGGACGTTGATGAAATATTTTAGCTACTAAATGTGCTTTGTACATGTCAATAGAACAATCAAAGTGTCGTTTAATGCGAAAAATCCACTTACAACCAATTACATTGTGACTAGAAGCAGGGGGTACTAGCTCTCATGTCCCATTTCGAACAAGAGTATCATATTCCTCAAATATGGCCCGACACCATTTTTGATCTTTGAAGGCTTGGGTCGCAGTGGTGGGTTCTTTGTTAGTGGGTGGAGATAGTTAAGTGGAAAGATTTAGTTTTTGAATAGGTTTGATAGTGTTGTTTTTGGCTCTTATGATCATTGGGTGGGTGTGAGTAGATTAAGAGGTTGAGGGATTGGAAGTGGTTACTGTTAGAGGTAATGGGTTTGGCGAAGGTGCAATGGTGGTTGAATTGGATGGCAAAGGTTGTGTGGCTGTGGCTGTGGCTGAGGCTAATGGTCCCATAAATGGTGTTGGTACTACGTGCTGGGGTTGCCTGATAGGTTGCACGTCAGATGGGGTGGTGATGAGAGTCATAAAATGCATCTTAATAGTACTTATTTGTTAGCATTTTAGGGTTGATCTAGGCTTGAATTGCACTTTTATACCTTAACAACTCTAAAGTGATATTCTTGGATTATTGATCTATTTCGATGCATTTTCAGGTACTTTGAGTCCAAAAGAGGTGGAAAGCCATCATAGCTTAAAGCACGATGCTTCGATGCACATCAGAGTGAAGGCATGGTGCGGAAATACAAAATGAAGAGAAACCAAGTCTTTAGTGTGCCACGCTGTGGCTTGAAAAGTCTAAGCCTCGGCTTCCAGAACCAAGCCCAAAAAGAGCAAGGAAAAGACCAGTGTGCGCCGCAACCTGGACCAGGCTGAGCCGCGGCCTGGCAGTCTGAGCCGTGGCCTGGATCAATCTGGGCCGCGGTGTCCAGAAACAAGAAGAAAACCCAAAAGTCTGAGCCGCTTCCTAGATTAATATGAGCCGTGGCGTGAGCATGATGCTTTGTTTCCAAGTTACGACTTAATTAGGGTTTTAATGATAGTTTAAACCCGAAAACACCCTTGGACCTTTTGTATTATAAATAGATCACTTAGGGTTTGATAAAGGAGAATTATTAAGGCTGGAAAACTCAATAAGGCTGCCTCATTCTCCCCCATCAAAGTGTTCAAGCATGAGCCCCATGGCCAACTAATCTCCAAACAAGGCAAAGGAATGAATCCCTAGGTGTAGTCGTTCTTATTTTCCATTATTGATTCAGTTGTAGTTTGGATTTATTGTCAAAACATTGTTATAATTTACTCTTTGATTTAATTAGGAGATTCCTCTTAATTCGGTGATTGTATCTTTCTCTTCGATATAAGTCTAATCATGCTCTTCTTATGTCAAGATTGATTGAATGTGACTGAGTCCAGTAGATTTATCTTTTAGGTTTGTCCATCAGTATGATATTGTCATTAAGATATATTGTCGTTTCTTAATAAATCCATAAGATAGGTCATGTGTGCTTAAATCGAAAGTAAAGAGTAATTCATATCAATTACATTAGGGTTTACATGTGCTTTGATTGAATACTTACCTATTGCTAGTTTGGGATGTGAAACTAGTAATCGAGATAAAAAAACAATTGAATCGAGATTGGAATAAGGCAACGAACCTAGGGAGGATTCCCGGACCCTTGTTGTTTCTCTATTATATTCTTCAATCTATTTACACAATTTTCTCACATTACTTCATTATCAAAACTCAGATTCTCTCACTTGATCTTTATCGTTCATGTTAAGGTTTACACTTTTCCTTTGTAGTTCGTTTTTCCTCGTGGGATCGACACATCAACTATACACAATAACTGCGTATTAGTTTGAGCATAATCAGGTGGCGTTTGTTAGCGAAGGTGAAGTTGGCAATGGAACAGTGATAGGTTGAAGAATCCATGTAGATACAGTATCAGGTTGTGGACGAGGAAGGTGTAATACTCGTGTTCTTAAAGTAAGGATAAAAAAGTAATTTGATAGATATTATATTGAATTAAATTATGCATATATGAAAGATTTATTATTAATTTGAAATAATAATTGAAAGATGACATTGAGAATTTTATTGAAAAAGATTAAAAAAAATTAAGAAGAAAGTACTAAAAATTATGAAATTTCAAGTTGAAATTAATCAATTTTGAAGAAAAATGTAGAATGTGGTTGAAGAAAATTAATTAAAAAATTTGTTGGAAGAAAATATAAGTTTCTAAATATTTTTATGATTTTAAAAAATAATATAAAATAAATTTTGAAGGAAGAAAAGATAAAAAAAAATGATTTTTAAAAAGGAATGGCAAAACTGTAAAAAAAATTAAAGGGCTAAGGACCGGTGACAAAACTGTAAATAAAGAATGGTAAAACTGTAAAAATTAAAGAGCTAAGGATCAGTGGTAGAACTGTAATTATGTAATGTTAGAATTGTAAATAATGAATATCAGAACTGTAAATTTAATAGACTGATGGTAGATTTGTAATTTTAAGGTATATATATTAAAAAAAAGAGAGAAACACGCAACACCTAGAAGTCCAGGTGTTGCCTCAACAAATACAAATTGCAACATGCAAACGATGGATGGATATATATATATATATACACACACACACACACACACACTTTTACTTTATTTTAATTATTCTTACTAAATCCTGCTTAGTTTTCTTCATTCTACAATTCAAACTACTCTATTTCTTTAATCACTTGGGGGCTGAAAGAAATGTTGAAAGAGTAAAATTTTGAAGGGGTTTACAAGATAATTTTATAGAGAGTCACGAGAAGCTCTAAGAAAAACAAAAGGTAATAATATAAATTTTATTTTTGAAATTTAGCATATAAAATTTCCCAGAATTCAATGTGGGAATTTTCAAAGGGTGTGAATTATGAAAGAATTGAATAATAAATTAGAAATTTTAATATAAACATTATGTCAGGTGTTGACGATCAGCAACCGAGGGAAATTGCTTAAAGGAGCAGGAAAAACAAGAACACCATCCACGAGTAGCTTTAAGTGCTACATTGTGAGTTAGATTTACTTAAAGTAATCAAGAAAAATATAAAATATATAGTGAAAATATTTGAATAAATTATTAACTTATGATTTGAGGATAGATGAAAGTTGGTTGATGGGTATGACAGGAATAATTGATATGTAGAGAATTATTATATGAGAAGTAATATTATTAGAATAACGAGTCAAATTAATAATTAATATGATAAATAAAATTCTTGACGAGTTATGGTTGATGATTTGATATGATATATGAGGAGAAGAATTTTGTGAAATTGATCAAATAATAATTTGAGAAGAAGCAGGGTAGTTAATTTGAATGTTTGAATACATGCTTGTTTTTATATTATTTTTCATATGCATATACATGAAATAAAAGAACTGGGAGGGGGTTGGTCTAAATGAAAACCGCGATAGCCGGTATATGTTGGCGATAAAAGAACCGGGAAGGCAACTAGTCTAAGATAAAAACATGTCAACATGTGGGAAGACGTTCCCAATAATAATAACATTTAAATTCACGCATTGCATTTGCTTTAAATATTGATTATCATTGCTTGAGATGCTAAAGTGCTATTCATAATTGTAAATTTATTGATAGATGAATGAGTCTCACAGAGAGACAAATATGCTGAGAAAAAATATGGAAATATGATATGATGAGAATTATTTGGGTGACTGATTATATGCTGTGAACCTCATAATAAAGTAATTATGAGTTAGAATTGATAGTCTCAAGATGATTAATTATATGAGAAGAAGAGATTTATAAAGGATGAGGATTTTGATATGAGCAGTGATAATAGAATGTTATTATCAAAATATATAAAATATAGATGAATGAATATTGGAAGATTAATTATATAAACATAATACTTCTAGTAAATTTAATTCACAGAGCTTGTGAAGCTCACTTCTCATTATTCAATGATTTCAGGTAGTAGGTAAGACAGATAGAATTGTGAGCCGAGTTTCAGACTAAATCATTTTCTGTAAGCCACGTGGTCCACATTTTGAGACTAATGAGAAAAAAATATTGTAAATATTCATGCATAATATGTAGTATATAATGTTCAATTGAGATCTGAATGATGTATATCCCCTGTAAAGGGTTGAAGATTGATGTAAATAATTGCAGTTCCTATATTTTTATTATTGCATATATGTGTCTTATTGGGATTTTCAAATTGTGATGACACCGTCTCAGGGGTGGCCAGCCAAGATGGATCATTGCAAAAGGTGAGTGGATAATTTATGAAATGGAAACACCAACTTAACAAACTTGACATGCCTAGAGACATATTTTTTTGATGTGGAAGGATGGAAACAAAGATATGCACTATGTGTAAGAAAGTAGCCTAGAAAGACACATGGTTTAGAGCAAGCATCAAGTTTGTGAGAGGAATAGGGGCGAAGCCAATGGTAGCATAAATATCCAAAGATCCAAAGTTTTGAATAGTTTGGAGAAGTGCCAAAAATGTTTTCAATAGGATACGAAAGATTAAGTGTTGGATTTGACATTCTATTAATAAGATAAACTGTAGTAGCAAAGGATTGAGGCCAAAAGGTTAAAGGTATTGATGCATGAGAGAGTAGGGAGGTGTCTTCTTTCCTAGTTGGCATTATGTTCAGGAGTGTGTGGTTGAGTAGTGAGATGAGAGATTCCATTGGTAGCAAGAAAGTTGGCTAAAGCTAAATATTCACGACCTTTATCTGAATAAAGTGTGCAAATTTAAAGTGTGAAGTGTTTTCCCACAATAGCTTTAAATTTATAAAAAACATCTTTGACTTAAGATTTGTGCTAAAATGGATAAAACCAGATGTATTGGGTGAAGTGATCAACAAAGATGACATAATATTTAAAACCATCATGTGAGAAAACAGGTGAAGTCCATACATCAGAGAAAATTATTTCAAATGGTTGAGAAGAAATAAAGGAAGAATTAGAAAATGAAAGTTTGTGACTTTTATTACAGTGACAAGCATTACATAAAAAATTGGAAGATGATGATGTGAATGAGTCTAATTGATAACGAGAAAGAGTATGATTTAAAATAGGAGATGTTGGATGACCTAATCGATGATGCTACTCAGAGGAAGTTGTCTTGACACTAGAAATGCTAACAGAGGAGAATTTATAAGAGAAGATGATGGCCATTCATACACGCCATGCTTCATTTGGCTTTTCAAAAGAGTTGCCCTCGTGCATAGTTCCTTCACAAGAAAAAAAGAGGGAAAGAATTCAATGGACACATTATTTGATAGACAAAATTGTGAAATGGAGATTAAGTTTTTCTTTATGTTAGGTACACAAAGAACATTATTTAATTGAAAAGAGGTGCTAGGATTGTTAAGGGAAGTGGAACCAGTGTGAGTGATAGGGAGACTCGTGCCATCATCGATCATAATGTCATCAGAACCTATGTAAAGCGTATGAGGGGATAGATTGCTTAAGTCTGCAATGACATGATGAGAAGCACCACTGTCTAGTAGCCATGTTGGAGTGTTGGAAGAAGTATTCGTAGCAAAGTGTGCTTGAGGCTGCCATGGTGTTGGAGAGTTGGTCATCGGAGCACTTGTGATGGTGGATGGCTGAATGGGAACAAGGCAAAAGGATGAACACTTCTTGGCCGTATACCTCTGAATCCCACAAATTTGGCAGTGGCAAGATAAGGACAAGGAGGTCGATCATTTTGACTGGAGTTTGGCCCAGCATTAGAAGATGCGGGGGAGCGATTATTGTAGTTTGGTGACTTGTGATAAATGTCAATTGTAGTTTGTAGTCATGACTGTAGTGGCTTAGAGAAGAAAAAGAGATAGTAGAGATAATGCAAAAGGAAAAGTCAAAAGAAAACAAGGATTAAAGAAAGAAAGTAATGGCAGGTGCTCTGATACTATATACAAAGAAATATAGAAGATAGTAAAGGAAATAAAGGTCACACAAAATGACTTTGCATTTATTAGTATTTATGGTAGGTTACAAGGAAATTCAAATATAACAACTCTATCTAAACTAACTCCAAATTCAAATACAGCAGCTCTACTTAACTCCAAACTCAAATATAACAACTCTATCTAAACTAATTCCAAATTCAAATGAAACAGAAGAATATAAAATTCAAATTACAAAGACAAAGTCAAAAACAAACCAATTCAAAACAATATCAGAGAAAGTGTCTATCATTCAGGTTGAAGGGGGGTTCACTTAACATAGAAAGAAACCATATGCTGTTTGAGGGGAAAGTGGTTGGGTAAGAGAGAAATTCCATATTCTATTGCCATTTTGGTGATAAAACCCTTTGAGGAGCAGATCTTGCCTTGCGAGGAAGCTTTGCTAGAGCCACAAAGCACCAACTTTTTTGGAACAGGTAAGGTGAGCATTCTGTCTGTTCGGTGTAAAAAAAAAACTATAAAAAACCATTTTTTTGTTAAGAAATTTTACACTTAATTCGGTTTTAAACCGAAATTAATTTCGGTTATTTGGTCAGTTCTTACATATACTTTGGTTTTTAGATCAAATTTATTTATTTTTTTGAAAAATTAGTTTTAGAATCTGTTTTGCTCTTAAAGATCTCACTAGCTAAAATCCAACGAAATTTTTTAATTGAGAGAATGAAATTACATATATTCATATACCTAATAGCTTAAGTAGTGTCAAGAAAGCTATATAACAGGGGGAATATAACACAAAAATTACCTATTTTTGGAGGTGTTAAGGTCGGGAGTACTTCACACGGTGGGAGATCACACGAACACGGGCTTGATATACATGGATGGGCACCAATATGTCTCAAAAGCTTAAGCTCATGAGTCTTGGGCCCAAATCATGTATATAACCCACTTTTATTTTTTATTTCCTTTTCGATATAGGATAACTCACATGTGCATATCCCAACAAATCTCCCCCTCCGTGTAAGTTATATACCAAACTCCCCATTGAATAGAACCATTGGTCACTCGATCAACAAATTGAACTCAACCATAGGAGTTCTCATGGGATAGACAACCGTGGGCACACAAACACTTCTCATACTCAACCCCGGGGTGGCTCCGTGCTATTTACACGATTATAACCAACTCGAACCAGGCTTTGATACCAATTTGTTAACGTCGGGAATACTTTACATAGTGGGAGATCACATGAACGTGGGCTTGATATACATGGATGGTCACCAATATGACTCAAAAGCTTAAGCTCGTGAGTCTTGAGCCCAAACCATGTGTATATCCCACTCTTATGTTTTATTTTATTTTCGATGTGGGATAACTCACATGTATATATCCCAACAAAAAAATTATATACATGGTTGTTTTTTAGGAATAAAGTAATGGAAAAATAAACAGACATGAAATATTTACATGGTTCAGAGCTAAAACTCCTACATCCACAAGCGATGGTGAGAGATTCCACTATAATAAAAATTAGAGTACAAATCAAGAGAAATAAAACTTCTTGAGCCCAAATCACCAAGTACACCTTTGTCTATTGCTATAATAACCTAGAAGAAAAGAATTATTAACCATCCAAAGGGATCTGTTTGTCATATAACTCTATCTATTATAGCTTTCTCTCTTTGATGTTCTACTGTTGCTTTGCTATGTCTTTCTCTCTGTTGTTGAAAGAAGAGAAATAGACACATGTATATAGTCAAGGTCGAGGAGAATATTTCTTCTATTTAATTTTTTATTCCTTGTCCTACTAGTACCAAAACAACAACTTTTTTTAATTCTTGCTTTTCCTAATGTAATTTGTACTCATGCATGATGACGTGGTAATTAAATGAAGAATGAGCCCGCTTTTACTCTAAGTAAATGGGTCGAACCAAAACCCATTAAAATTCAAACCATAGTTAACAAATCTCCACCTTAGCTTGAATTTTCACAAATAGTAAATTACTCTCCTCTATCTCCACAAATGCCCCAACCGAGCGTAATTCAAATGTTGTAAATAACACCAATCAAGTCCAAGAAATGCTCAAACTTGGATACTGGAAGTGGTTTAGTCAACATGTCTGCTAGATTATCTGCTGTCTAAATTTTCTTCACAACAACTTCACCACTATCAACTATGTCTCGAATAAAGTTGTAACGAACATCAATATGCTTTGTTCTCTTATAGAACATGTGATCCTTAGTCAAAGGAATGACACTTTGACTATCACAATGAATAACAGTAGCATCATGCACCCAACATAATTCACTATACAATCCTCTCAACTAAACAGTTTCTTTGATAGCCTTTGTTATAGTTATATACTCTGACTTTGTAGTTGATAGAGCAGCAATTGGTTGTAGAGTAGCCTTCCAATTAACAACGCATTCACCAAGAGCAAATACATAACTTGTAGTATATCTTATTTTGTCAAGATCGCCTGTGAAGTCTAAGTCAACAAAACCAACAAAATTTCTATTATGGCTTCTAAACTTCAAACATACGTCTGATTCTCTGAAGTACTTCTAAGATACTGAAGTATCCATTTAACAACTCTCTTATGCTCTTTTCTGGGATTACCCATATACTTGCTAACCACACTGACAACCTATACAATATCTGGACAGGTGCAAACCATGGCATACATAAGGCTCCCAAGTGCACTGGAATAAGAAACACGTGACATGTATTCTTTGTGTTCATCTATTTGTGAAGAAAAAGCAGCTGAAAGTCTATAGTGAGTAACAAGAGGAGTACTAACGGGTTTGGCATTCTCCATGCTAAAACACTTTAAAACTTTCTCAATGTACTTTTCTTGTGTCAAATATATCAAACTCATACCTCTATCTCTTTTGATCTCCATGCCAAGAATATTCTTAGTTGGATCTAAATCTTTCATCTCAAATTCATTGTTAAATAGTGCTTTCAAGCTAACAATCTCATATTTACTTTTACAAGCAATGAACATATCATCCACATACAACAATAAATATATGAATGATCCATCTGCAAGTTTCTTGGGATAAAAACAAATATTACACTTGCTTCTCGAATGTCTATTACTCACCATGAATGAACCAAATCATTTATACCATTGACGAGGAGACTTTTTCAAACCATATAGGGATTTTTTTAAAAAACAAACATAGTCTTTCTCGCTATCAATAACAAAACTCTAGGGCTGATGTATGTAGATTTTCTCTTCAAGTTTACCACACAAAAATGCGGTTTTAATATCAAGCTATTCTAATTCCAAATTCTGCATAGTAACCAATGATAAGAGAACATAAATAGAACTATGCTTCACAACCGGAGAAAAAACATCATTAAAATCAACTCTTGCAACTTGATTGTATCCCTTAGTAACCAGATGTGCTTTATGCCTTGCATTTTCAATCCTCATGATGCCTTCATTTTTCTTGAATATCCATTTGCAACCAACTATTCTTTTACCTATTGGTGGTTTTACCAATTTCCAAATCAGATTCTTTTCAAGAAACTTCATCTCCTCATGCATGGCTACTAGCCACTTTGAAGAATCTGCACAAGCAATAGCTTCTGTATATGTAGAAGGTTCACCTGCATCACTGGTTTCGTGCGTAACTAACAACGCATAGGCAATATCATTAGTATTACTAGACAAAACAATATTATTGTACCTCAATGGTAGTCTAGTCTCTCTTCTTGGTTTATGTTTGCCAATGTTGTAAGGTTTATCCCGAATTTGTTGAGTCATTTCTTCACAAAATTCTCACTCTGATCAGAAATAGGCTATGTGGAAATGTTTTGCATAGGATTTGAATCAAAATTTTCCAACTCCACCTGTTGTGTGCTACTTTTACCCTGTTAAAAATCACAAGCAACAAGCTCCTCTTTCTTCAAGTTAACTGATAGGTGCTTAAATATTCATATTTAAGCTCATTTATTTACATTTGTTAAGTCCGTAGTTATGTTAATTTAGTCCATTTTACTTCATTTCTATGTTTCACATGTTTTTATAGGGTCTTTAAGAAAAAAGAAGCAATTTTGGAACTCAAATGAAGAAATTTAGAAATCCTGGAGCAACTGCTGGCTAAAGTGCGATCGAACGCACTATTTGGTACGATCGAGCGCATCAGCGCTCGTGCGCACATAAAGAAGGATCGAGTGCAACCTTGCGATCAAGCACACATGTACGAGCGTGAACAGTAAAACGACAGAACCAGTTTTGGAAATAGATGAGGTTTTGCATTTTAGGAAGTTTAGGGTTTCCAGAGTCTTCTAGGGTTATTCAACCCCTATAAATACACTTGTAAACACACATAAAAGACATCATTTCTTTTATCTTTTGCTTGGCTTGGAGTTATAAGCTTTGGAGAGGATTGATAACCCGTCTCCACAGTATTCTTCGGGTTTTATATTTTATGTTTAGTTTATGTTATGATGCTTATCTTAGACAGCATGTGTAACTAACTCTTTATAGGGCTCGATTGAAGCCCTAGTTATGCTTTCCCATATATACATTCATTGATTATCTTTGCAATAGCCTTAATTATGATACTTAACTTGATTAATGCCTGTATTTATTTAAATTCCTCATATGTGTATGTCTGATCAATATGTGCATGTGGCATGGATTAGTTAGTTAGACCAATTTAGATGACTGAGTCCTAGGTCTGACAATGGTAACAAAAGATATCCACACCAGATTCTTGGATTAATCAACAAGGAAAATCGGGAATAGATACCATGCCCTAGATCTCATGTGGTTGTTGATTTCCATAAATCTTATGCTTTCTTAAGGAACAAGTCAGTAGATACCATGCTGAACCCCTTAAGAAAGAAAAGAGTTAGAGTAGATACCATGCCTAACTCGGTGCTTAGGGAAATCAATAGCTTAAGGAGTAGATACCATGCCCTTAGGTTGGCAACCATTAGGTATTCATAGTAAGGCTAGTGCATTGACATATTACTCATTGGGAAAGTATAATTAGAGGTGGATATCAAAGCCCTATATTCTTATTATTATTAAATCACACTCAACTATTATTATTATCTTTTTATCTTGAGAAACTAATTCTAAAAACGAAATTCACCAATCCATGTGGAAATGATCTCGTACTTGCACATTATGCTACCATTGATCTTGTGCACTTGCAAGTAAAATTGTAAAGTTATTTACTAATTAATTTAGGTGGATAATCGCACAAGAAGTTTTTGATGCCGTTGCCGGGGATTGTATTAAATTTCATTTTAAGAATTATTTTCGTTTAGTTTAATTATGGTTATTCTTATTTCTAAAAAATTTTAAGTTTCTGTTTTTCATCGTTATTTTTATTTTCATCAAACCCTAATCGATTTCTTTTCTGTTTCAGGCACATCAGCAGAAATTTCTGTGACACTTGCGATCAAGTGCACCCTCTTGTGCGATCGAGCGCAATTAGGGTAGAAAGTTACCTGAGCAACAGTGTTGAACTGCTGCATTGAAGCTGCTTTACCTGATTCATGCACGGACTTCGATCCCAACATCCAACATTCTTTCCCCTCGATCTCGAGCTTGAGTGGACCATCCGACAAAGGCTTAGAAACAACTTTGAGGAGAACGAAGAAGAATTCAAGAATGAAGCACCAATGGCGGAACAACTCGAAAACCAGCAACCACCTGCATGAATACCGATGAAGCAATCCTTCATCCCACGGAACCTTGATCAGCCATCATGTATTGCATATCAACCTGAAGCGGAAGGCAACTACTACATATCTCCACAAATATTGAGTGCATTGACTCACTTTAGGGGAACACCTAATGAGGATCCACACTTGCACCTTCAAGAGTTCTTCGATCTTTGCAAGTTCCAGCACATCTGAGGCCTAGACCAAGAAGGAATAAGGTTAATTCTGTTCCCTTTTTCCTTTAAAGATAATGCTAAACTGTGGTACAATTCTTTGCTTGCAGTTTCTATCCACACTTGGGAGGAGTTGGCTAGCAAATTCCTAAGGAAGTTTTTCCCAGCCCAAAAGATGAGGCAAATGAGGAAGGAAATTCAGTCCTTCCAACAAAAGGATAGAGACCTATTCTTCAAAGCGTGGGGACACTTCAACAAGCTGCTACTCAAATGTCCACATCACAACCTACCTCAAGATGAACTGGTATAAGCTTTTTATGAAGGTTTGAGTGATACTAACAAAAGTATTGTTGATTCAAGTTGTGAAGGAGTGCTGATGGAGAAAAGCAGCGAAGAAGCTATGGAGCTCTTCGAAACCCTAAGTGAACACACTTAGCAGTTCTCCTCTCGAGGTAGACATGTAACCAAGAGTAAGGGTATGTATGAGGTAAATTTAAATGGAGGATCATCTCCTCAAATAGTTGCTGTGGAGAGGAAACTAGACTTGTTGGTTAAAGCCATGGCGGCCCAGAACATCTCACCTAACCCACCAGCCACACCACTCCAGGTATGTGCGATATGTTCCCAATGTGATCATAATACTGATACATGTCCCTTGTATTCTTTTGCTGATCTGGAACAATAAAATTACGTAGGACCAAACAACTACCCATCAAAGAACAATCCATATGCGAACACCTACAACTCCGGATGGCAGAATCACCCAAATTTTTCTTAGAGCAACAATCAGAACTAGCAAGGGCAACAAATAAAATTCCAACCAGCAACCCATTCAGCTCCCGAGACAAAGAAAAGCGACCTCGAAAGTCTTATGAGGCAATTGGCAACTCAGCAGCAACAATTAATGACTTCATATGAACAATTCATGGAAGAAACTAGACAATTTCAGACTGAAATGAGACAAACCACTGCCAAACATGATCAAGCCATCCAAGGACTAGAGGTACAAATGGAGCAACTGGCCAAGGAACTAAGTAGTAGAAAGCAAGGTGAGCTTCCCGCCCAACCACTACCTAATCCAAGAGGACATCAATAATTGAATGCTGTGACAACCCTGAGAAGTGGAAAGATCATAGGCATTAATGAGCCTACACGAGCATCTCCAGACGAAGCATCCACATCTAAGGTAAATGAGATGGAAAAGGTAAATGAACCTCCACCCTTCCCTCAAAGGTTAGTAAAGTCTAAAATGGAAACTAAACTGAGTGACATTTTCGAAACCTTGAAAAGGGTGGAAATAAATATTCCTTTATTAGATGCAATAACACAACTTCCTGCTTATGCTATATTTTTAGAAGATTGTTGCACTAACAAAAGGAAGTTTAAGGAGTATGAGACGGTAGCCTTGACCGAAGAGGTAAGTGTTGTACTATTAAGAAAACTACCACCAAAATTAAAATATCCGGGTAGTTTTACCATTCCTTGCAGGCTAGGTGACCAGCTTTTCGAGCATGCATTATTAGATCTAGGAGTGAGTGTCAACTTATTACCCTACAGTGTATTCGAGACACTAGGATTAGGGGAGCTCTAACCAACCTCCATTACTTTGCAATTGACTGATAGAAGTATCACATGACAGAGAGGTATCCTCGAGGATGTTTTGGTAAGAGTAGGTAAATTTATTTTACCTGCTGATTTTATTGTGTTAGACATAGAGGAATGCCATATGCCATTACCACTCCCTATCATCTTAGGAAGATCATTTATGATCACTGTTGACATGAATATTAGTGTAAAAAGAGGCATTGTCACTATGAAAGTAAATGATGAAGAGATGGAATTCAAAATATTTAATACATTAGAATCAACCAAAAATGATAATAAGTGTTATAATGTGAGCTTAATGTGAGGTATTGTTGAGAAAGTTTCTAAGGTCCATCACACTGCTCCATTAGAGACCATCACAAACCATGATAACACGAGATTAGACATTAGGCCAGAGGATGACGACGTGATTAACGATATCAATGGAGCTATGTACACCATCAAGAACATACCCAAGCCTTCAAGTAAGTATAATCCTCGAGTTGAAAATCCTAAACTTACTAATACTGCTTTTCCCTCTTTTATTGACCAGGCACCAAAATTGGAGATGCAGCAGCTTTCAAGGGCACTGGAACCACCTGATGTGGGCTCTAAGTGCCTCCTTCAAAAAGAGTATCACTGCAGCACGAAAGTGCTTGAGCAATTCATATTCTACAACCCATTAAGCTCAAGTACCTCTATTGAGGTTAGTGGTACTGAGGCCACTAATGCACGGTAAGGTTGTATTGTTCTGGTTTTATCATTCCAGCATTGGTAAGTTTTTATTTTATCCATGCATATTGCTTGCGATCGAGCGCACCATTCAGTGTGTTCGAGCTCAAAAGTGTGATCGAGCGCAATCCAGTGCGATCGAGCGCACTCGTGACAGACAGCCACGTGATGGATTTTAAACAGTTCACTCTCTGCCCTCACTTACTCACACTCTCTCCACATCTCACCCACACTATCTGTCTTCACTCACTCGCACTCTCCCTTCTGCCACACACCAGTCACAAACTCTCGACTCTGGCACTCCACCATGCTAACCACCATCTCCACCATACCACCATCACCACCCTATTGTCACTTAACACACCACCACGTCCCCTTCCCCATTTCACATTCCTTCCATACACAAGGTAACTCATTTTGTTCTCACACACGGTTCTTAATATTTAATTTACATTTTCATTCTATATATGTGTTATCTTGTGTGTGATTGGTTCTTATTTTGTTTACAGGAGGTTAGGAACATAACTCCAAACCATAACACCATAGCTTTGTTTTCTATCACCCATAAGTTGTTCGATAAAAAGTCTGACCGTGTGTGATCAGGCGCATGACATTTGCAATCGAGCGCAGAGTCTAGTGTGCGATTGAGCGCCCATATTCTTGATCGATCGCAAATTTGATAGAAACCAAGATAAACATGTCCAAACAATCCACCTCCACCCCTCGTGCTTCGAGCAGCCGTGCCCAGTCATCCCGGCCAAGCTTCAAGCAAAAAGAGCTCTATTCGAAACCACTTTCGCCATCGATAAAGTCTTCAAGCACATGGATGCCACTCAATGGGCGGTCCAAGCATTTAAACACAGGGGGTTAAAGAGGTTTTTTAAACCAGTTTGCTTGACTACTTACACCCAGCTGGTAGTCCAGTTCTATGAGAGCCTGTCTTTTGACTGCAGCAGACCAGGAGTATTGACTTCCTCAGTTCAGGGCACATCAATCGAGGTTACTAGTGTTGACATAGTCACTGCTCTTCATTGCTATGATGAGTCCCCTCCGAAAGACACCGATATCGAGGAGCAGCCGAAATCTTTTGACCTGACCACGATCATGGAGGACATGTGCACTGGCCAGTACGTTGATAGGCATAATAACGCGGAGAGCCAGTCAAAGTTGCCTCCACGGCTTTGGCTCATGGACACCATCCTCCAGCGCAATGTATGTCCATTGGGGCACAAGACACAAAGGAGAGACCAGTTTCTACAGACATTGTATGCCTTCCACAGAGGCCACTAGTACTCTATCCCAGCTGTTATGTGGAGACAGCTGCATAAATTTTGGGATCATGTCCATGGCTGTTAGACCACCACAGCCAATGCATGGGGGCTCTCATTCTCGTTCATACTCTCTTACATCCTCAAGAATAAAGGGATTAAGGGAGCCACTAGCGACGGACCAGTGCGAGAACATCCTTTCTTTGGGAAGGCTCAGTGGACATATAGCCTCTCGCACATGCCTTGAGGACTTCCAGCTCCTGCCCCTGCAGCTGAGAGAGTTGAGGAGGATCATATGGAGACAGAGACCCCTGCAGTTAGCCCATTACGAGAGGAGGACCATCCGGATATAGGACCCACTGAGTCCTATCACTTTCTCACTGAGCTGTCCTCCTTCCGATGTGAGGTCTCTGCAGCTACATCACTAGTGCACCAGCGCATAGATGGTTTGGAGGCACGGTTTACACGACAGGAGGCGATGCTATAATCCATCCTCGATTACCTACCTCCTGCACCCAGTACCTCTTCAACTGCACCACCCGATGACCAGCAGTGAGAGGATACCCCGTCTGGTTGAAGACATTAAACTTAGCGCTCATGGGAGGCACCCCAAAGCATATCATTTTTAATATTTCCTTTTATTATTAGTCTTTACTTTTATATATCTGTTTATTATCACTTGTTTTCCAGTTTATGTTTGTTTTTCTTTTTCAAGGACATAGTCAGTGCATCCAGTTCAAGTTTGGGGGCGTGCTACGAGCCATGCCAGCTATTAAGTTCTCCATCTCCCAGGTCAGATCCTTCCATGCTTTTCACACATTAAGGACAATGTGCAATTTAAGTTTGGGGGCATGGGGACACACTCACACACACACTATGTCCCAATTTTTGTTTTGATAGATAAATGCATGTTCATTCTGTTCCAAAAATTTTGGGTAATCTAAACAAACAATATGATTTAACTTCATAAGTGAGCTTAACACCTTGAATATATGGGCCAAAAATTAAGTTTTGAACCTAGATCACTTACTTTTAGGCATTCAATGATTCACAAGTTTGGCCTAAACTAACACGAGCACATTAGCACATAGTTGTGTAGGGTATGACATGTAATTTTAATTTGTATGTTTCTTCTGCTTGACTATGAACCAGATGACCTGTCAGATTAACGCTTTGACATAAGAAAATAGAAAAAGATTGTTATTGCTAAAAAAGAAAAATACTCCTAATGATCATTAAACAAACTTTCCACTGAGTAACTGGCCCTCTTCCCTCAATAAGCAGTGAGTGTCACGTCAAAAGGTGAAAATTTTGCTCACAATAATCATTAAAAAGAACTTTCCACTGAGTAACTTGCCCTCTTGCCTCAGTAAGCAGTGAGTGTCACGTCAAATGGTGGAAATTTTGATTGGTAGCATTAAGACCAGTTAGTTTCATAGCCATTTTTTACTCGAGTTAGTAAGTCCTTAGGGATGTCTTTACACCTAATGCCCTAAAACCATCTGGTTTGGGAGTCATTGGCTAAACACTCGCTACATGAGTCAAATAGAAAGCTTAAGGGAACTAAACTTGGCAAAAATCTCACAAATAAAAGAAAAGAAGAAAAATTATGCCATCTTTGTTGATTCTAATAGGAAATTTGGTGAATCTTGAGGCATCAAAACACTTCACATTAGAATTATTTGGAAACCTAATCTTTTATGTGCTAGTTCATCACACACTAAAGTCAAACTTGTGATGTTTTAAACTACCTCATGAAAGTGATTTGCGTTCAAAACTCTTATTCATTACAAAGATGTGTTTATATTTGTTAAACTTGCTCGTGAATGCGCATCATAGTTTTGTGTAAGACCTAAACTTTTGTGGGCACTATGAATATTGGATTTATCTGTGTGTCGTTATTTTTCATTTTAGTTTTTAGTTTTGTATTACTAAGGGACTAGCAATATGTAAGTTTGGAGGTGTGATAGGTGCTTAAATATTCATATTTAAGTCCCTTTATTTACATTTGTTAAGTCCTTAGCTATGTTAATTTAGTCCATTTTACCTCATTTTTGTGTTTCACATGTTTTTATAGGGTCTTTGAGAAAAAATAAGCAACTTTGGCACTCAAAGGAAGAAATCTGGAAATCCTGGAGCAACTGCTGGCTAAAGGGTGATCGAGCGCACTATTTGGTACGATCGAGCGCATTAGCACTCGTGTGCACATAAAGAAGGATCGAGCGCAGCCTTGCAATCGAGCGCACCACGAATGCGATTGAGCACACATGTACGAGCGTGAACAGTAAAACGGTAGAACCAGTTTTGGAAATAGATAAGGTTTTGCGTTTTAGGAATTTTAAGGTTTCCAGAGTCTTCTAAGGTTATGCAACCCCTATAAATACACTTGTAAACACACACAAAAGACATCCCTTCTTTTATCTTTTGCTTAGCTTGGAGTTGTAAGCTTTAGAGAGGATTGACAACCCGTCTCCACAGTATTCTTCGGGTTTTATATTTTATGTTTAGTTTATGTTATGATGCTTATCTTAAACAACATGTGTAACTAACTCTTTATAGGGCTCGATTGAAGCCCTAGTTATGCTTTCCCATATATACATTCATTGATTATCTTTGCAATAGCCTTAATTATGATGCTTAACTTGATTAATGCTTGTGTTTATCTAAATTCCTCATATGTGTATGTCTGATCAATATGTGCATATGGTATGGATTAGTTAGTTAGACCAATTTGGATGACCGAGTCCTGGGTCTGACAATGGTAACAAAAGATATCCACACCGGATTCTTAGATTAATCAACATGGGAAACCAAGAGTTGATACCATGCCCTAAGTCTCATGTGGTTGTCGATTTCCATAAATCTTATGCGTTCTTAAGGAACAACTCAGTAGATACCATGCTGAATCCCTTAAGAAAGAAAAGAGTTAGAGTAGATACCATGCTTAACTCAGTGCTTAGGGAAATCAATAACGTAAGGAGTAGATACCATGCCCTTAGGTTGACAACCACTAGGTATTCATAGTAAGGCTAGTGCATTGACATGTTACTCATTGGGAAAGTATAATTAGATGTGGATATCAAAGCCCTATATTCTTATTATTATTAAATCACACTTAACTGTTATTACAATATTTTTATCTTGAAAAACTGATTCTAAAAACGAAATTCACCAATCCCTGTGGAAATGATCTCGCACTTGCACACTATGCTACTATTGACCTTGTGCACTTGCAAGTAAAACTGTACGGTTATTTACTCATTAATTTAGGTGGATAATCGCACAACATTAAGCATAGCAGATTCGTTAAAAGTAACATTACAACTAATGAGAAATTTAGATGACTTAGAATCAAGATACTATAATCTATATTCTTTCACACCATCAACATAACCAAGAAAAATACACTTTTCAGCTCTAGGCTCTAATTTTCCATCATTAACATGTGTATATGCAGGACATCTAAACATTTTTACATAGAATAATCAGGAGGGTTATCAGACCATACCTCATGTTGGGTTTTAAAATCTATAGTAGTAGCATGAGATCGATTCACCAAATAACAGGCAGTAAATGTAACCTCTTCCCAAAACTCCTTAGTTAAACCAGCATTTGAGAGCATACAACGAGCTCTCTCCAAAAGAGTTATGTTCATTCACTTAGCAACCCCATTATGTTGTAGTGTACCTTTAAATGTATTGTGTCTAACAATACTCTCATCTCTGTAGTAGTCATCAAACTCGTTTGAAAAAAATTCCAAACCATTATTTGTCCTAGCCTTTTAATCTACTTTCATGTTTGCTTCTCAATCATGGTTCTCCATTACTTAAAATACTTAAATGCCTCATCTTTGGTCTTCAAAATATACACTCAAGTTTTTCTTGAGTAATCATCAATGAATATAAGTATATACTTGGAACCACCCTTAGATGGAACACGTGAGGGTTCTCAAAGATTAGAGTGAATATAATCCACAGTACCCTTGGTTTTGTGAATCGTTGTACTAAAGATAACTCTCTTCTGTTTGCTAAAAACACAATACTCACATAATTCTATTTTACTTATATTCAGTCCACATAGCAAACCTCTTTTGCTCAACAAAGTTAGTCCAGTTTTATTCATATAACCTAATCTCATATGTCACAATTTTGTAACATCAGAATCTGACATAGTAGAAGCAACTGCGCTGAACCAATAACGCTAGTACCCTGCAAAACATATAAATTTGGCGAAGTAATCTTTGCTTTCATGACAACCAGAACACCTATACTAACTTTCATAACTCCACCTTCAGATGAATACTTGTATCCTTTGATATCAAAAGTACTCAGAGAAATCAAAATCTTCTTGAATGTAGGAAAATGTCTAATTTCTGTCAAGGTTCTTATCACACCGTCGTGCATTCTGATCTAGACAGTTCCTATACTAGTAATCTTTCGAGTTGCATCATCACCCAGCAATACAACTCCGTCATAAAGCTCATATTCTGAAAACCAATTATTATTTTAGTAAATATTTTAGGAATAAGAAGAATTCATAATCCAATCAAACATAAAGAACTCATTATCACTGGCAGCAAGAACACAATCATAGTCATCGGAGTCTTCTTCAATAACATTAGCGTCAAGTTGTTTCTGTTTTCGGTCCCTATCTCTATTCTAACATAGACCTCGATTTTACCATTGATTATGATTGTTTTTTTTTCTTGAATTTTCTTTTTCAAACTCCAACACTCATATTTGTAATGTCATTTTTTCTTACAATAGTGACATATCACATTCTTATTTCTGGACTTAGATCAAAATGTCTGGCTATTGTTACCATAACCTTTAGATCTGCCTCTAGAGCTTCTAGTTACTAGAGCATCATATTGACTTTGTTTCTAATAATTATTCCTAAACATATGTCGCTCAAACAATTCTTTAGAAAAAAGTGAAGTTTTAACATTTTCTAAAAAATTTGTATCTCTACCAAATAGAAAATTTTTCCTAAAATGTGCAAACGATTGTAATAGGGAACACAACAATAGCAGGGTCTGACCCTCATCATCTAATTTTAGGTTCAATTGAATTCAAATTAGTAATAATAAAATTAGATTAATCAACATGGGATTTCATTGGTGTATCTTCTGTCATACTTGTATTCCTTGTCTTACTAGTACCAAAACGACCATCATTTTTAATTCTTGCTTTTCCTAATATAATTTATACTCATGCATGAGGCGTGACAATTAAATGAAGAATACGCCTATTTTACTCCAAGTAAATGGGCTGAACCAAAACTCATTAAAATTCAAACCATATTTAACAAGACGCATGGGTGGTCAGGTGGGGTTGCTCGAGCTGCCGTCATAGGGGGAAAAACCTTGAAATGGGAGCGCTCGAACTGGGAAGCAATGAGTATAAAAAAATTCTGAAATCGTGTTGTGATTGAGAGAAAGGGAAGACAAGAATAGAGACAGGGAAAGAAAGAGAGATAGTAGAGACGGATGGTGGGGTAGCTCGGGGAAGTGGGTGCCTGTGGTGAAAATTGATTTTCATTGTTTGTGGGAAGAGGAGAGAAATCGAAGAAAGGAGAAAGGGGGAGAGAGAGGAGAGAAATGATTTTGGGGTTTAGGGTAACTGCGTAAGTGGTTAAAGTGGGTAACTGGTTTGGGGCTTATTTATAGAGGATATGTAAAATTTTGGTTATACGGTGTAACCAAATGCAAAAAATTTATAACTGAACTGACCACCAAATAAAGAAAAAAATATAATTCACTGAACCGATTTGGACCGAATCATCAAATAACCCAACCAAATTTAAAAAATAAAAACTGAACGATTCGAATCGGATTTTCAATTTGAACACCCTTAGGGACGGTCATGAACATACCAATTAGGAACTTACAACGAGATCAGGTTCTATCTGGTAACAATGCTATCATCCAAACTTGCAGAATTACCAAAACTAAAAATTATGCATCTAACATCATTTACTATAAAATCAAGTCCTTTACCCTTGAATTTCTTTTCTTCCATATGTGACGAAGGAAAGCATTCCAAGTTAACTTTAGGATGGAAATAGCAAGTCCTTTACCCTTTAAGAAACTCAAAGCCCAAGAAAGTTTATCATGCGGAGAGCCAATCTGTCTATTCCCAATACCAACATTCATTTGGAGGTTAGTCCATACCTACTTGGAAAATCCACAACGAAAAAAGATATGATCTCTAGATTCTACATCCAGCCCACTTAAAAGACATGCTGCATCAATAGAATTTTCTAAATTTAGTGGTGAGTCTCTCAAGAATGACTAACCAATTAATGAAATTGTCTTCCTAATGAAGATTACATACTGCAGCTGCAGCTTGGATTTCAACTAAAACATCAGACCTAGCAGCAAGCCAAAACCATTGCCCTTCATGAAGTACCTCACTAACCAGAGCTTGCTTTTTAATGGCAGTCTCATAAGCAATTCTTCTTCCAAAAGTCTCCACCAAAGGGTCTGCAGGGTGCCAATCATTAAACCATAGATATTAATTCATAATATATATTTAAATTCATGTGTTTTCCGAATTTAATTCTTAACAAAAAAATTAAACAAAAAGAAATTAAGTTCCATATTTTGCAATGATACTCATTTTTGCAGTCTGATGAAGATAAGAAAGATTGGTTCAAAATGATTTTGATTTAAAAGTATTCCGATTAAAACTATATATCACCATTGACAGTTTTCTCGTTTTAATCATATCCTCTCTCTTTTCTTTTCTTTTTTTTTAATTAGACTAGTAACAAAAACCGTTTAGGATTTGCAAATTAATCCAAATAACCAAATACAAAACAAGAAATTTGTTTCCAAAACAATGTAACCTTTAAATTCAAAAGCAAATACCAATCAGGCATATTTGGAGCCAATGACCATAAACGGATAGATTTGCATGTTCTGCCAATGTTGTATGGGTGGCATTGAGTGATCTTTTCGTGTTAATGATGTAGCAATCCGACTATACGAGTACGGGTTGGGCCCTCATGACGGGCTGACCTGGCTCGATCCGAAAGTTTGAATTAAGAGGAGAGAGAGAGAAAGGTAGTTTTAGAGGTGGGTAAGAGGTGCTCTCTCTCTCTCTCTCTCAACCATTGATAACAGTATAATGTCCTCCATCACCACTTAATGACCGGGTTCATGGCATTTGTAAGATGAAGAGTCGGTGATACAACCCAAAAGACCTGAAATATTTCAGTAACGTTGCGCCACGTTTCCAAGAAGGTACACATTTATTTAACATGTATTTGTACATAATCTTCCTTCATAACATGTTACCATCAGTCACCGTTGATGCATTTCAATCATTCGTGTCTTACACATGCATGGGTGAACATGTACGAATCATGACTTACGTTGGCAACCCTCAGGCTCATACAGGAGGCAAGGTAAAAGGAGAAATGGCACATGAAGCACCATCCCAAGCCGTTCTCCCTAAAGGGCCTTGCAGATTCCTGTGACTTATCTCAAATCAAACTGAACATTAAAATAGATTCTACATTTTACAATGTCCTCTTTCTTCTCTTTTTCTATTAAATTACTGAAATTTGGCAATATCCGATGCACTACAAGCATTAAAAAAAACAAAGTAATTGGTGTCCCTCATATCACAAAATATATAACTATACACATAGTTACATAGGAAGTTCTCATCACATATACCTCTCATGGGTAAAAACTATATATTCTGGATGTTCTGTTCATCTATATATTTTACCCTCTATATATCTCCTTAACTGGTAGCTAGCTCCCTGAACAATAACAAAGGTTCAATTTCAAGTTAATGGAATCTGGGGCACCAAATAACATGTAAACAACTGCCTAAAATTGGCTACTAAGTCTCTCTTAATTAAGATATTAGAAATTATAGAACCTGCGAGACATGAAGAAGTTATAGTCATTGTGCATGAACCTAAGTTGCCTCAGCCAGAAACACGCAGCTGTTTCTTGAGTCTCGATCCTCTCTTCATCTGATGTCTTTGGATTCATCCAAACTTTCCCAAACACCCTGTAAGTGGCAATTGCAAATGGAGGAATTGAAATTTTACCATTACATACATCTTTCAGCTTCTTCTCTCCCATATCTTCTTCTTCCTCCAGCTTCTTGTCTCCCATATCTTCTTCTTCCTCCAGCTTCTTGTCTCCCATATCTTCTTCACCCCTCCCCTCTTTCTCCAGCTTCTTGACTCCAATATCCTCTTCACCTCTTTCTTCTTCTTCTGACTTCTTGACTTCCATATCTTCAGCTCTTTCCTTTACCCTCAGCTTCTTGCCTTCATTATCCTCACCTCTGCGCTCTTCATCCAGCTTCATATCTTCACCTTCATCATTTTCCTCCAGCTTATTGCATTCAATATCATCACCTCTTTCCCCATTATCCGCCTTCTTGCCTCCTGTATCCTCCTTTAAAGAAACAACACATTCGATTTTCTCATCCTTCTGTGTTCTGGTATCTGTGAGGCCAAAGCATCACCATATTATACACAATACAAGAATAATGTATAAATCATAAGAGATGAGAATTGCACTATTTTGATAATAAACATATTGAAATGATGTCTTCTAACAATTTTGGTAGGAAACTAAAGCATCATGAGTTTTAAAGGAATGCAATTTATTTTTTGTTTTAAAGGAATACATACCACCACTTTCAACCACCATTTTCGACTACTATAAAATTGTGTAGTAATTTTTAGAAAGCAATCACTATAGTTTCTATGCTTTACGTTTTTTTCTCTTAATGAAATCAATGTAGCGAATAATGAAATCAATGTAGCGAATGAGAGTAAGGCTTATGAGCCGGTGTTAGAATTGGTGGTGGGTATATATTTACCGTTTCTTTTAGTACATATATGATTCTAGCCTCCTAATTTAATTCCTCCCAACCCACACCACAACATCTTCCCCAAAGATTCGATCTAATTAAATTTTTATAGTAAGAATGCAATCATTTGATTTCCTTTTACTGATCACATGATAAATAGGTGTTGAAATAGAAATCATCATGATTATATAGGATCACGATTCTCTCCATTTTAAAATTGAAATAAAGTCAAGTTTACGGTAAGATTGAATGTCACATCATTAAATGCAGAATACTCAATTTCAAATTTGTCAGTATAGCATTAAATTTCACCATGAACTTGATCTCTATTTCAATTCTTAAATGGAGAGGATCGTGGTCCGATTATATATAGCATCAAATATATAGCTCTGTTGGATAGAAGTTATTAGTTTAATCTTATAATTAGAATCTCTTGGAATTGATTTTATTGAAATAAAATTTTCTACAGATATTATGAATTACATGCCTATAGTTAACGACTATAAGTACGAGCTATCTTCTTTGAGGACTTCCATAAAACATTTCATAAACACACAAAGTTGTATAATGTAATAATAACTTACCGTACCATAGCATCCTAGAATACAAAAGTTCTTATTTTGACATCGATGGCAGCATGAGAGATCAACGAGAGGAAGAAATAAAAAAATGCAAAAGTGATCAATATGGTCAGAATGTAGTCAATGTTGGGCCCTCTCTTTCTAAATCAAATCTTTGACTCCCAATATAAACCCTCTCTTCCTTCGAGAAGTTCTTGTCTAGCACAGTGCATAGTGTCATGAGAGATACATAGTACAAGGGTCTATCTCACCGTTAAATGGTATGAGAAAAGAGAGAAAAAAATATATTTTATTTTCATTCAAGAGTAAGATTAACCATTATGTCATGTATCTCTCATGGCACTGTGCTAGGCAAGAATTTTTTGTCATCCTTTTTCACCTTCTTCTTCCTTTTTATGCCCATCTCCAGTTAGTTAATACTCTTAGAGAATTCTTAGAGGACTTTCCTTAATCATCATATTTGCGAGTAAAATAGTCACATCTAATGGTAAATTATCATATTTAGTGGTAACAAGTGGTGTTACCACCAAATATTACCACTAAATCTAAAAAGTTTACTATCAAATGTGATCAAAATACTAGCAAATATGAAACTTTTTATTGTGCTTTATTTTATGGCAAGGCACTATAGTTGAACCCTAACACTAGGAGAATCTGTACTACCCCATTATGTAATAGCTAGCCCACTATTATGACTTAGGCTTAATTTGGGATTGTTGTAACGTTTAAAAAGTGCAATAGCAAAAATGTTGTGATAAAATTGCTATGAGATAAGTGCAGTATAGTGTTTGGTAAAATACATTTTCAAATTGTAATAA
Source organism: Bretschneidera sinensis (assembly GCA_023935145.1). Taxonomy (NCBI): domain Eukaryota; kingdom Viridiplantae; phylum Streptophyta; class Magnoliopsida; order Brassicales; family Akaniaceae; genus Bretschneidera; species Bretschneidera sinensis. Next base: position 71,650,558 of record CM043697.1, on the reverse strand, counting down.
TCAAATTGTTTAGTAAAATTAGCTATGAAAGTGTTGTGATTGTATAAAATATCTAAAATATACATAGTAATGAAAGCTTATTCAAATAATTCTTTTAGCTAAAACAAGCCATGATACATTTCATAATTTTATAATAATAGTTTTTGTATAATGGTGTAATAAAAGAAAAAAAATCGATAATTATTTAATAGTATTATAAAAATATGTACAAGTAAACTAGCTTTTCAAAATATAGAATTGTTGTAGCTTCTCTTAATAGCTACGAGAATTCGGTGTGTCACACTGCAACTTTTAGTTAACACAGTGCAATATAATACTTAACCAAACATAAAATTTGAAATAGTACTGTGAGAAAAATGGATTTTGACACCTTACCACAATGGCAAACACACCCAACATACTGAACAATTTTTTGTTTATCACATTTCAAGCATTGTTGCAAGAAGTTTGAGGGTGCAAAGGAGGTTGGGTTAAAATAGAATTTTTTTTCTTTAGGAAATAAGATTTTTCCATTAGAATTAGGAATAAGATTTCAGGATTTTTATATCCTTCATATATATGGTGGTGTCATATGGCTTTTTCAAAATAGAGAACTTTGTTATCATATTCGAGTATGAATGTTGAAAATAGATACTTATCTAAGTGTCAAACTTTTCTATTCTTTAAGTTTTGTAAGTTTTTTATTGATATGATATGCCAGAGGGTCATACTCGTATTTGGAGTGTTCTATCCGAAACGAATACGATATGGTAAAATAAAAAATTTGTGTAGCATAGACAAGTAATAATATAACTACTATTGGAAGCTAATCACCCTCCTACGATTAATTTGGAGGTTTGACCCATTTGAAATGGTTAATTTCTTATACGCTACTTTATTTTCAATTTTCTCATGGTAGAAATTTAATAAAGTTCTATCGATTGGTATCAGAGTATCACTTCTACATTATGGATGTCTTAAGTTAGATTTGTGACAAGAATGAACGTTGACATGAAAATTTTGTAAAGAAGTAAAGTGGCAAGATTGAAAAACATCAAATTGATTTTTCAAAAGTAAACGATACTTTGGCATCAGTTACACAAAGAATAATTTTATTGATTGATAGTGTTTCACAAATATTTGAATGCTTGATTGAAAGAGATTATTTTGTTTATCATTGAAGTAACAAAAGAGCTCCAAAAGCATTAGACTGGAGATGAGGAGTGGTTTTCACAGTTCTTAAGATCGATACATAGGTTTTTGTGGGCTTAATTCCTTGGATTTCGCCCCTTATTTCCTTTGGACCTTGATTTGGGTTTTTCCCTTTCTCTTGGATTAACCCAACCATTTCTTCTTATTATTTGTAATTCTCTTCTTTCCTCTTATGTTCTTCTCCCATTTTCTTTTCTGTAAGGGCGTCCCACTTTCTTCCTCCTCTTCCTATTTGGGAAAAAGACTTATTTATAGGGTTTTCAATGCACGTAGCCTATAATGATGGGATAATGCTTAGTGAGATCTAGTCCTCTATCAGGCTCATTAGTTCTGCCCACATATAATGATGTGACATCTTTTTTTTTGGATCATCCAAATTTGATTCTTTCAAAACCTTCTTACCACAATTGTCTTTTTCGTATGTACCCTTCGAGCTCCCCAACTTTCTTCTTGACTTGTCTGTTTGCGATCACCAAGTTTCCAACTTTCCAGAATGACTATTGGATTAGTTGAGCATGCCTTAGATTACCATGGAAAGACTTTGTTAATAGGTTAATGGTTTAGTTTCCATCAAGGTCGATTTGAGTGCCTTTAAAATTGAGATCTTGGAAATAACAAAAATTAGTGGAACTTTTGCGGAAGGTTTAAAACCTTATATTTGTCAAGAAGTTAAAGAACATCGACCATGCACCATGATTTCAATTGTTTTTTTTTTTTTGTTAAAATGGAATAGGAATATCTTAAGGAATATGTTCAATATAACTATGACAAGAAGAGCAGTAAGGTTAGATTTATTTAAGGGAATGTCTTAAAAAAGAAATATCCTTAATCAAAGCAAATATATGAAAACGTTTACTCAATAAGAGCTTGAAGTTAGATATTTCTAAGGTGTATGACTGAGTAGAATAGACTTTTTAGAAGAAATGATGCACAAGCTTGGTTTTGCTAAAAGATGGATTGTTCCTCTTATCTTTTGTGTGTTTCTTCTGTTTCATATTTTGTTATGCCTAACAAGGCATAAAAGGATTACCTTAAGCCATCTCGAGGTTTGAGATAAAGAGAGGCTCTCTCTCCTTATTTTTTTTTTAATTTGTGCATAAGGTTTGTCCTCTTTGTGGAGACAAACGGAACAAACGAAACAAATTATCAAGTTTTCAATTTGTCGGCTTAGAACTCGGATATCCCACTTATTTTTCATCAATGACAACTTACTTTTTGTTTGAGCCAATTGCTGTAAATGTTTGGAGATGAAAAGGATCCTTCGATGGTATGAACTAGCTTCATGTAAGATGATAAATTAGTCATGCTTTTTAGTCCAAACACCTCGGATGGCATATGGAAATATTTTTAGCCAGAGCTGTGGGTCCAGATTGTGACTAGGCATGAGAAATTTATGGGGTTACTCGATGGTTAGGCACTCCAAATATGATTCTTTTTGCTTGATTAAGGAAATGGGTTGGCATTGAACTATGTTATTACTAGTTGTGATAACATTCTCGTCACTATGTAATATCATTTCCTTGTAAAATGAGCTTGAAGTTACTATCCTTCCATTGTATTCTTTCCAAACTTCTTCCTGATACTTAAATTATTCATCATATTAAACATTCTTCCTTATCATATATATGGATAGATTGCACCAAGTCGTTAATATTATCCTCCATCATTGTAGATGCCAAAAAGAGGATAAAGGTTAATCATGTCTTCTTGACCTTCAACAGGGTAGAAATAGTGCTTAATGGTTGATTAGAAGAATGTGATAGCTTTGAACTAGTCTCGTTCCAATGATCACATTCATTTGGTATGCACGCACCTGTAGAGAAAGTCACCCGGAGCATGGTGCTCCAAGAAGGACCCTCTGATAGTTAAGTCAATTTGTGTACTAAATTGATGTAAATGAATAGTATAGGAAGATACCAAAATGAGAGAGTGAAGAAGAAAGTGAGAGAACCGAAGTGGTTTTCTGTGTTTTTCTTGGTAAGTTCTCTAGGTTCCTCCTCTTGGTTTGTCCTCATATTATGAAGGCTAGAGCTTCTTTAAATAGGTGTTGGAGATCCTTAACCTAGAGTTCCAAAGTGGGCTCCAACAAGGATGTTTCTTTTTAGACCTCGAGCCTTATGAAAAATGACCTCTGCCTGCGGGATGCGACCTTTGCCTGTGAGCTCTTCCATCAAGGATGAAATCTCCAGGCTTAAGATGGTGAATCCATCATAGCATTCAGAGTAGGTCTAGTCTCTACACTGCTCGGAGTAACTAGCGTTCCACGTGTCTAGTTCTTACTAGATTGACTAATTTTGGTCACATCAATCTTGATACAAACTTTTCATATATATCCCATTTTAAAACAATTTCTTTTATAGCTAACTTGGTGCCACAATAAGGAAAGAGCTTTCCAACGATGGCATTTTAGCAACGACAAGATATTGTCGCTGAAAGTATTTATTAGCGATGGAAACCCCGTCGCTAAGCTGTCGTAAGGTAATTGGAATTGAATTTTGATAAATAGGATGTCCAACGGGTCAATCTGCATTGCAGCCCATCGTAGATGACTTCCAGTAACGGGAAGTAGATTTTCATCGAAGACATTTTCCTTCAAGGCCATTGTAGGCTTTATTTTCTCTACGTGTGCCTTAGAATATGCCAACTTCTTACTTGCTGCTTAATGTGCCTGTTGGATAATTGACTTGCATCCTATGCACACCAACTTATTACTCGTTGTATGCTTTTTGAGCCTTGCATATGCCCTCAAGCATCTTTACTTCTTGATCACTACTTTAGCCTATCTTGAGTTGTCGAGTATTAATGTGTTGTTTTTCTCATGTGCTTGCAATGTGTTCAAAGCTTGAGAACTAAGTGAGCTTGCCCGATTAGCTTGGTAGAGATCAAGGCAAGTACCGCATAGGCCAACGCATTTGAGAAAAGTGTTAGGACCATGACAATATCATATGAATCATATTTGAAATCAAGTTCATTTATAGTTGATTCCGTAAATGGGGAATACAATAAGACTAAAATGGAATGATAACATGGAATAATAGAACGAAATTGGAATATAATATTAATTCCATTATTGCAAGGGTTATACAAACGAAATTAACATATTTAATGTTAATTATAATACTCTTCAATTTTGGCTTTTTTCTTTAACAACTAAAGCCCCTTGTCATTTTCATACTATGCCACAATTTTTTAACCTTTCTTCTACATTAGTCTACCACAACCGTTTTCTCTCCATCATTAAGGTTTTCAATAAAGTCCACAACGCAGCATAACAATCGCCATTTCTTGTCGTGATAGCCTACGTTGCCACTTTATCGATACTTGACAGGAGAGTGTAATTCTCCTCACTCATGGCACATAACAATTATGACGTAACATGATAGTAGCCTATCACAACCATAAACAGGCTATGATGGCACTTTCTGTTCTCTTTCATGACAGCATACGAAAAATCAATTCTTTCACATTCTTAACCTTTCTTACACAAGAAATGGCATTAATAATAGGAAAAGAGAGAATCTTCAATCCAAGGAAACTTGGGGTGCGAGTTTGGGGCCACCATAGGGTGACTCAATCCTCTATGAAGCAGGGAGCTTCATGGACAGTATAGGTGGCTCGTATGCACTAAATTGCGCTCTTCTCCCTTCTTGAGGCTTCGACCTTATTGTCTCTATCGTGTGGGCTATCAGATATATCTTGACGTGTTGAAAATGAAGATGACAAGCATACTAATTGTTGCTGGCAACGACCATAGGTTTAATAAAATAACCTAGTCAAGTTCTTGAATGGGTTGGTTCAATCCCTCATCAGCTACAAATACGAATTCATGAAGTGATGTTTGGACATAAAAAGGCAAAGAAAGGGAGAAAATGAAGAGTGAAGAGAAAGATGAGAGGATTTTGTGGTGGTAGAGGGATATGGAGCAATTCTTGGCTAGAGTGGGTCTAAAACTAATGTTTTAGATCCGCCCGAAACACCATTGGTAATTTTAGAGAATTTCGTTAATAACATCAATATAGGTGTGGGACCCAAAAATAATATTACCAGTGAAATTCCTCAAAATTATCAATGGAGTTTCGGACAGGAGTCAAGAATTTTTGGAGAGATAGGGGTCTAGTTCCCCTAAAATCTGGGATAAATTAGTTATATATTCATAGCCTCCTTCCTCAAAAAATTTAAGTGGATTTTCCAATCTTGTAAATATTAAACTCTTAATGTTATTAAAAGAGAGCAAAAGAAATTAATTCAAAGCAGCAATAAGTAGAAAGTAATGGCAATTTATCCACTATTTTTTTCTTTACTAACACCCAATAAATAAAAATTAATAGTAGTTTATCTCGCTTCAATTTAATAAGCACAATTGTCAAAAAACAATTACCTTAAAACTAACAGTAAAAGTTACTGACTATAGAAATAGACCCCTTTTGTTGCAAACTTTTTAATAGGCCCCTTTTGTTGCCAACTTTTTATAGCTAAAAACTATTTTTAATGATCAAAAGTGTTTTAATATGTGTTTGGTTAAAACTCAAATATTTCAATTTTAGAGTCCTGTTCCCACGGATCCGGTTTTTTGGTAGTTACCACGGAATTGAAAAACTCTTTTGGTAATTATAAGAAACTGCAGTAGTAATTGAATATTTAAATATTTTATTTTTATTCAAGAACTGGGCTTGTGGGATCAAAATTCTCAATTTTTATAGATTAAAATGATGAAAGTGTTTTCAAGAGAAACAATTTTGAGGTGCTTTAAAAAAAAAAGTAAAATACTTTCAAGTATAACTACAACAAACAGAACTTTAATGGTTTAGGGATGACAAAATTTATTGAGAAAACTCTTCAACTTAATTTACAAAGTAATTCTTTTATTGTGTATCTTGTTTAGCACGACAGAATATTTTATTAATTATTAATTTTATATTAAAGTTTTGTTCTAATAAGGAATTATAAATTATATAGCGGAATTAATGTTTCATTGTAGTTTTTGCATTATCTTCTTTTGGAGAATGATTTTCTTAAAATGGTTTAGTTATGAATATATACTGAAATAGGGAATAACTTATCATTTTTGCTTTTTGAAAGCATGTAGAGAACAATTTAAATTAAAAGATTTATTTATTTAAGAATTGTTTTTCATTTTTTAACCGGGCCCCCTAATATAAGTAATTTTAGCTCTGCCCCTAGATTTTAATTTTTAACTGTTTTCTGTAAGTGGAACTTGGCCGTAGGTAGACTAAACGTTTCACTGCGTGCATGTTACCATAAAAGATTACGAGCTTGAAATTTTCGTGTTGGCTTGCCTTTCCTCAGTAAGATCTAAAGCATTCATTTTAAAAGAGGCTCCAAAATTAGCTTATGCGACATCAAGTTTGGCATCAAACTCGATAGAGTGAGAAAGCACAACCAAGTTTAGAGGGGAAAAAGGAAATGTATTTAAAGATAGGGAAAGAGAAAGAAAGGAAGAGTGATCATCTGACTATTGTTTGGATGTTAAAAATAATAATTGGAGGGTAAAGAATAGTAAAATATTATTTTTTTGCTAGTGTAGTTACGAGAGAGAGTGAAAAAGAATGAATAAGTTATTATTGTGATTTTATAAGTATACTTTTCTTTATAAAATTAAAATTATTACAGTAAAGATAAAAAAATTGGGATTGGAGGGGACCTTCTGCTTGACATGTTACTAAAGTAAGCTATAGCAATAAGGAATATTTGATTAGTAAGTTGGATGAATGAGAGAAAAAAAAAGATTTATTTATATCTAAATGTAGCCAGTTCATAACAACACAATTCTGTGTCATCTTGTTCCAAGGTATTGAAGGTACCAACTACCAACAAGTTGAAAGATAAAAAGGGTAAATCAAAGAAACAAACTAAAACTATGCAGAGAATATTTACCTAATTAAGATTTTGTTAAAAGAAGAAAATTACAATTGTGTGAAATGAAAAGTTAGCCAAGATGCATGAATACCTCGAAAAGATGACGACAACGTATGATAAGTCAGGAAACATGCAGATAAGTCCTTCACATTTTTCGCTACTGGTATATTATAGATGGGATACCTAAAACGGTCATGAAAATTGTTGAGTTCTTAAGCACACTGATCTTAAATACCAAATTTAAATATAATTATGAAATGTTTAAGGAAAGAACATATATTTCATTCAAGTACAACTTCAATTATATATGCTTTCATTACTAAAGCAGCATTACGCCTCAAATACAAATACATTTTACAAGTTCAGGTTAAAATCATGATTTGTTAGTTAATTACTTAATGATATTATCAAAGTATGATCTGTTAATGTCATAATGATATTGTTTAAAATGACAAAATTATCTTTATAACTATTTTTCTTTCATTTTTAAGATAATTTTATCAATTCAAACAATATTAATCTGGGATTAACAAATCATGCTTTGGAAATATCGTCACCTAACCTAGTTATTGAATGACTTCAAATTTTATCAAAATCTATAATAAAAAAATAAAATAAGTAGACTTCTTGGAATATTAAAGAATACTAAGATTATTTTCTATCCACTTAAACTTTTGAAAAAAAAAAAAAACCTTTTGAGTTTATTGATTACCCAATTATGGATTTGGATTTTATCCCTTTTAATAATTGAAATAGATGAGATTGAACGTCATATTATTAAATAAAAAGAATTCAAATCCAGATTTATTATGAAAAAATTTAATCTTATCATAGATTTAACTTTCATTTTAATTCTCAAATAAAAATGATCAAAATCTGCTGATTATCACTTAAATATGGTAACAAAACAGAAGTTATGCATTCAAAGTCGGAAATATCTTTCTTCTTTCCCCTTTCTCATTGATCCTACTTCAACTTCACTTATTAACAATACAAGAAATTCTTGTAAATTATGAATCGCCAAAATAGCAATCGGCAAGTGTAAGAACTCTCACGAGTGTTATTAGCAATACAAGGAATTGTTATAAATTATGAATTATTGGAATGAAGGTTTGATGAAATTTGAAGTTAAGATGAACAACACAGTATGAGAATGAAAATAAATAAATAAATAAAACATACCAAGCTATAGCTACCCAACTATATGGAGAAAGCTCAGCACTATTGAATTCCACTAAACCTGAATGATCTTTAGCAAGTTCATTGATCTGTTCATACGCAAAAGCAATTAATTAATTAATTCCCTTTATATATATATATGAAAGCTGACCTCGATCAAGAAACAAAAATAATTAACATACCTTTTGTAAAAGAGGAAGCCTCTCGTAAGGCCTTAATGTCTCATTGTATTGGAAGTAGAGGTAGCCAAATGAACCAGTGGCAGAGGGAAGATTATCAGAAGAAGTTGATGATGACTTGTTATTGCTTAACATCTTCGTATCCCCTTGGCTATCTTCAGAACTGTTCTCAAGCATTGATTTGTTATTTCTGTATGATCCTCTTTAATTAGTAGAAAAGAAAACATAATATATACATTTTGATTTTTCTTTCTTTGATATATATATATGTTAATGTATTATATGGGCTTAGTCCCACATTGGTTGTGTATAGCTTTGCTTCTCCTATTAGCTTGTATAAATAAGATAATCCCACATTGGTTGTGTATAGCTTTACTTCTCCTATTAGCTTATATAAATAGGATAGCTCACTTTGTAAGTAAATCACACCATTCAATACAATTCTTCTCTTTGTATTGTCTCACTTCCTCTCTTAAATTCAACATGGTATCAGAGCCTTAATGGTTCTCGGTATTTTAAGAGTTGAGTATGCTCTGTGATTGCCACTATTAGTGGATCCTTCACATCAGAAATTCTCGGTATATTAAGAGTTGAGTATGCTCTGTGATTGCCACTATTAATGGATCCTTCACATCAGAAAAACTTCTAGTATATCCTTTTCATATCTGTTGGGTCATCATTATAGTCGGAGTCTCATTCTCCATCGACATCATCTCCGCTGTCGCTTCTGTTTCAGAAACGCTGCTGCCACGTCAACCCTAAAAGCCACATCAGCGCCACCTCAGTGCCACGTCACCCATTGACATCATCTCCGCTGCCACATCAGTGCCACGTCACCCGTTGACATCATCTCCGCTGCCGCTCCTGTTTCAGACACGCTGCTGCCACAGTAGCACCACATCAACAACACGTCAGCACCACGTTACTCGTTGACCGTCACATCATCAGTTGACTGCCACGTCATCAGTTGACCGCCACATCACCGGTTGACTGTCACATCATCAGTTGACCGTCACATCACTGGTTTCTTGGAGGTTCACCTTCCTCTTTGCTCCTATGGCTGAATCGGACTTACCCCACCGACAGAGCACACACCAGAAGCCCTTATATTGCAAGTATTGTCATTCACAAGGGCATGAATTGCTCAAATGTCCTTCTCGCCTATGTAAAGTCTGCAGAGAACCGGGTCACTATCTTGCAGACTGCCCTAAACTTCCATCTGGAAATCAGTCAAATGGGAACCAATATCACTCTCGAGGCTCATACAATCGGCCATATTCCAAGCCAAAGAATACTGCTGCCGTAACCACTGATGCTACACCAACTTCATCCAATTCTCCACCTGCTTGGAGTGGTTTCTGCACCGTTCTTACCGAGGCTCTAAATAAAATCAGTAACAATATAGCCATGTCAACTACACCAGGTACATCCCGATGGTATTTCGATTCTGCTTGTTGCAATCACATGACTTCTGATGCCTCTATTTTTTCCTCTAAAACCCGTGATGAGCATGCGCATACTATTCACACTGCCAATGGATCAAATATGCTGGTCAGCCATACTGGACATGTTGATAGTTCTCATTTGTCTCTCCCTGACACATATTTAGTTCCTAATCTTACGCTTAACCTTATATCTGTTGGACAACTATGTGATCTTGGACTTGATGTGCATTTTTCTTCTACTAGTTGTCGTGTGCAGGACCCTCAGATAGGAAAACTCCTTGGAACCGGCCGTAAAGTTGGACGCCTCTTTGAGCTCACTCATCTCCAAGTCCCATCCTCACCATCACCAAATCAATCAGCCGCATCCATCCCAGCACTCTCACCTGTGGAATTGTGGCACTCTCGGTTAGGTCATACTTCATCTAGCCCTCTACGTTCTCTTATTTCTAGTGGTCAGTTAGGTTCACTTCAGCATGAGTCTTTTCATTGTATTCATTGTCAACTTGCAAAACAATCAGCTTTACCTTTTAATGAGAGTCAGTCCATTTCCCTTGCACCTTTTGATTTAGTACATTCTGACGTTTGGGGGCCTTCTCCTCATGCATCAATGGGTGGTGCTCGTTATTTTGTTATATTTGTGGATGACTATTCTCGTTATACTTGGTTGTTTCTTATGAAAAGCAGATCTGAACTCTTTCAAATATATTCTGATTTTTCTTCTATGGTTCAAACTCAATTCTCTCGGAATATCAAAATTTTTCGTTCAGATAATGCAATGGAATATAAAGACCGTGCTTTTCTAAACCTACTTCACAAAAATGGCACGCTCCCCCACCGCTCGTGCCCTGGAACCTCCCAACAAAATGGACGAGCTGAACGCAAACATCGACATATTCTTGACACCGTTCGTGCTCTACTCATTTCGTCATCATGTCCTGAACGTTTCTAGGGTGATGCTGCATTCACCGCAGTATACACAATCAATCGTGTCCCTTCCACTACAATCCAAAATCAATCTCCATTCGAGCGCCTTTTCGGTAAACCTCCTGATTACTCTAACCTCAGAGTCTTTGGTTGCGCTTGTTTTGTTCTTCTCAAACCACATGAACACAACAAATTACAACCAAGGGCTCATCTGTGTTGTTTCATTGGATATGGTATTGAACATAAGGGGTATCGATGCTGGGATCCTATTTCTAAAACTCTTCGTATCTCTCGTCATGTCATTTTTTGGGAACATCAAATGTTCTCTTCCTTACGGTCATTTGACATATCAACCATCACTAACTCCAGATTCTTTACTGATCCGTCTATTAAGTTATTTCCTGAGAATCCAGTTTCAGGTACTGTTGAGTCCACCTCCGAATCACCAGCTGATATCACCCCTTCCGTTCCAGAACCACCAGTTGATCCTACCTCTCCAGACCCAGACCCAGACCCAGTTTCAGCTCCAGAACCATCAGTTGACCTCACCTCTCTGACTCAATCGGTCGTGCCCGAGGATATTCCTATGTCTGATGAGTCTGCACCGACTCCCTCTGAGAGCCATCCTCCAGATCACCCCCGCAGATCTACCAGGGTAACTCACCCCCCTTCTCATCTTGCTGATTACCATTGTGATTATCATTGTTTTTCCACTATACTTCATCTGCATGAGCCTCAATCCTATAAGGAGGCTAGTACTAATCCTCTTTGGCAGAAAGCAATGGATGAAGAACTTCAGGCCCTAGCTAAAACTCATACATGGGATATTGTTGATCTACCCGCTGGAAAAACTCCTATTGGGTGCAAATGGGTGTTTAAGATCAAGATACTTTCTGATGGCTCTATTGAACGATATAAAACCCGACTTGTTGCCAAGGGATTTGCTCAGGAATATGGCATTGACTATGAAGAGATATTTGCTCCAGTGGTGAGGCTCACATCTGTCCGTACACTCATTGCTGTCGCCACCATTCGAAGATGGACTCTATTTCAAATGGATGTCAAAAATGCATTTCTGAATGGGGAACTTCTTGAGGAAGTCTATATGCATACACCTCCCGGCTTGGATGCCACTCGAAACAAAGTTTGTCGCCTTCGTCGTGCCTTATATGGTTTAAAACAAGCTCCACGTGCCTGGTTTGCCAAATTCAGCACTACCATTCATCAGTTTGGGTTCACACCGAGTGCTCATGATTCGGCTCTGTTTATCCGCCATACTGCCAACGGTATTATCCTTCTTTTACTGTACGTGGATGATATGGTTATTACTGGAGATGATCCACATGGTATTTCTGAACTCAAAAAGTTTCTCAGTGGCCAATTTGAGATGAAAGATCTTGGCGTGCTCACCTATTTTCTTGGCCTCGAAGTCTCATCTAATTCTGATGGATTTTTTCTCTCTCAGGCCAAATATGCCTCGGACCTCCTTTCCAAGGCTGGGATCACTGACTCAACCACTGCCACTACTCCTCTCGAGCCAAATATCAGACTTACCCCACTCGATGGTTCACCTCTTCAGGATGCCACTCTATATCGTCAACTGGTTGGAAGTCTTGTATATCTTACTGTCACTCGCCCTGACATTGCCTATGCCGTTCATCAGGTCAGTCGGTTCTTGTCCGCTCCTCGGACCACCCATTACTCGACTGTTCTTCACATTCTTAGGTACGTCAAGGGTACTTTATTTCATGGGCTTCATTTCTCAGCACAGTCTGCCCCCGTTTTACAAGCCTATTCTGATGCCGATTGGGCCGGAGACCCCACCGACAGACGTTCAACCACTGGTTACTGTTTCTTTTTGGGCAATTCTCTCATTTCCTGGCGTAGTAAGAAACAAACTGTGGTTGCTCGCTCCAGTACCGAAGCTGAATATCGTGCCATGGCTGATGCAACTCAAGAACTTCTCTGGCTTCGATGGCTACTCGCTGACATGGGTATCTCTTCTCCTGCTGCCACTATCCTACACTGTGACAACAGGAGTGCTATTCAGATCGCTCACAATGATGTCTTCCACGAGCGTACAAAACACATCGAGAATGATATCCACTTCTTCCGTGATCATATTCTCCAGAATACGGTTCGTCTACAATCCGTCAGTTCAGCCGATCAGACAGCTGACATTTTCACTAAGGCTCATCCACCCGGACGCTTTCACTCTCTGGTTTCCAAACTCAAGTTCACCTCCCACTTACCGCCTTGAGTTTGAGGGGGGATGTTAATGTATTATATGGGCTTAGTCCCACATTGGTTGTGCATAGCTTTGCTTCTCCTATTAGCTTGTATAAATAAGATAATCCCACATTGGTTGTGTATAGCTTTACTTCTCCTATTAGCTTATATAAATAGGATAGCTCCCTTTGTAAGTAAATCACACCATTCAATACAATTCTTCTCTTTGTATTGTCTCACTTCCTCTCTTAAATTCAACAATATATATATATATATATATATATATATATATATATATTCAGAAAAGGAAAAGGAAAATACAGAAAGAAAAAATAATTACTTGAATGAGGTGCAATGATCAAATGGATTAATTGTAAAAATCTGGATAGCTGATAAAGAAGGACAATAGTATTGCACCACACTTTTGTCATTTTTCAAGAGAAGAGGGACAGGTGCACCGTAAACACTCTGCTCAGCATAAGACTGCCAAAAGTCCCTCAAGGGGAAGTAGTGTAACCCATTGGCTTGCCAGAACCCATTCGATGTCCAGCTATGTTCCTGCCACGTTAATTTCCACAAAATCATATTTAATTACTGTTATTTTTTATTGAAGCAGTTTTATATAAGTATAATAATTGATTTTATTTTAACATAAATCAAATATATTATTATAATACCCACTTAAAGTGGAAAAAGAGTCTTAAGAATTTCTTATCTAGCTAAAGAGGTCCCTAATAGGATATCTTTTTGAGGATTTAAATAGCATTACTTATAAAATATTATGAGAAATTGAGAAGAAAAGAGAACACATACTGCTATCTTAGCCAAAAACCCAACAAAGTTATTTTTCGATCCCCTAACTTTGATTTTTTTGACAAGAAAATGGCCCAAAGTCAAATTGACGTCAAGGTATAGAAAATTTTTTTTGCCTAGATTGTGTCAAAGCTGAACCTCTAATCAATAATTGGCCATCGAGAGATTTTGTCAAGTATCACTTAACTTTTGTTTTTTTTTTAATTAAAACATACATAGAATGTATTCAATTAAAGTATTTTTTTTATTAAAAAAACATAAATTGAATCATGTAGTTTTACATTTTATCCTAAATTTAGTGCACCAAACATACACTTAATGATTATTTCAAATAAATTAAATAATTTTTCGAACAGAATATATATATAATCTTCCAATTAAACATGCATGATTTAGCGTATTGATATAATCGAGATTTTTTTTAATAGGAGGTTTCGAATCCAACTGATTTTAATATCTCTCATTATTGTATTAAAAATTAAAAAAATAAAAAATAAAAATTTTCTCATTTGATTTATCGTAGACAGTGACATAAATATATTGCAATGTGTAAAATATTAATATGCCAAGGAAGATCCATGGTGTGTTTGGATAATGGAAGGGAAAGTAAATGAGAGGGTAGGGCTTGTAGAGATGTAAAATAAAGACAAGATCGAGGAGATAAAATGTGAGGATTTGGACGATTATCTTCCTATTTATTTTGATGTTTTAGATAAATGAGCTTCATTTTTATTCCTTTGATTTTGAGGATTTAATAAAATGGAATTATGATAAATTTAGATTCTCTCATTTAAAAAAAAAAAAATCTCTAAACAATGAAAAAAATTACATATCTCAGATTTTACCTTGTGCTATTATCTCTTTTCTTTTATCCAAACATTCTGATAAGATTGTAGACAGATCCAAAAGGTCTGATTTGGAGAAAAAATAAAATAAAACATAAAACAAAGACAAAAATATAATCCAAGAAAAAAAATCCAACTCATGATCTCATCAGCAGAAAAAAAAAGAAAAAAGTAAGAGCAGATACTTTCCAAAGTATACACCCATCAAAGAAAAAAATATAGATAAGACAGATTATGTAAAGAACTTGATAAGGGATTATTTTGCTTGATTTGATCGAAAAGGAAAAACATAATTAAATAAGGAAAATGGGAAAAAAAAGAAGAAGATTAAATTACCTTAGGCAGCAATTGGGTTGGAACAGAAGGAGTTATAGTCTGAAGAAAGCACTCAAGATTGGAGTAGTAGCTTGAGTTATAAGGCACAGTCTGGTCCCAAGGAGAGAAAGGCATCATTGATTTCTCTGTGTAGAGGCAAAAGGCCTACGCTATGCAGTACCCAAAAGTGAAAAAAAAAAAGATGAGTTTAATTTTCTCTCAGAAAGCACGAAGGTGGTAGCAGGCTCTGAACTTGAAAAGGGGTTTCATAAAGAAAACAATACTTTATGTAGAAAACCTCAATGAGATTTAGATACTAGTAAATCCATACTCATTAAATAGGGTATAATCATTTCTTACATCTTTTGTTACCCCATATGGCAAATGACAACAAAATTCTCATTAACATTTTAGAGTTTCTTTTTAAAAAAAAAAAATTAATTTCAACTACTCACTTTTCTTCTCCCCTTCCGTCTCCTATATACTGACCACTTTTTTGCGTGCATTAAATGGGCGGTTTCAGTTTTAACCAATCACAGTCTTATCTCTGTAGTCTCTATACCTGTTTTCTCTTTGAAATTTTGAGATCCTGAATTATGAATAATGAACGAAATTGGATAAAATACGAGGCGACTGGATTTTTTTTTTTTTTTTCTAATTAGAGAGAAGGCTCGAATTGATTGATTATTCTAAAGACATTTTATGTGGACCCAATTACAAACTCCAGTTAAAGCAATGTGTGGCAGCTTTTTTACCCCAAAACAGACAAAAACACTCAGATTCGGTTTGGGAGAAGGCAGTGGGCCCCACCAAAACACACGGCAAAAAAAAAAGGAAAATGGAAAATTTACAATTCTTACACTCACTCCCCATGGTTTCCTCGATCCATCCTTTTGTTGGTTTTAAATGGAGTACTGATATATGTGGGTTGGTGCTGTAATTTTTATCAATGAAATGGGTTTCTGATATTTACCAACAAAAAATGAGTAAATTGTCTCAAGAGCATTTAAAGTTTGGGAAAAATTACAAAATATTCTATAATTTTATGTAAACTACAATTGCATATTCTTATATTAAAAATATATTAATGTATCCTTAAATTTCAATTATGATCAATTTAAATTGATCAAAATATTCTCACAATGATCACTTGTCAACAGGAGTAGAGCTAATATTTTATTTTTGGGGGATCAAAATTGACAAGAATGGTAGCTTTTACTGTTGGAGGAGAGAATTTAATTCAAAAAACACCCCACCTTAATGAGGTGGTAGAGAGTAGTTAGAGGTATTTTGATCCTAAAAATTGGTGTACGTGCAATTACAGTGCTAACTTACCACTTGAGTCCCATTTGAAAATGATTTATTCAATTCCAACAGAAAAAAGAAGTAGTTAAAATAGTAGCAATATGAGTCTTGTTTTTATGAGACCCATGCATTGATTATTGGTATATTTGTAAAGTACTCATAGTCAAAGTTAATAAAATTACCACTGCCATTACATATAGTGTTATTAAAAAATTTCAAACTCATCTTGAGGGGGCCTATTTAGGAACTAGGAAGTCATTTTTTTCTTCTATTTGTGCAATATCTTAAAAGAGTTTCAAGAGGCATCGTACTAATGTAGTAACGTAGTCGGTAGAAATAAAAATTAAGGGATTCAATTATCAAAATTAATTTTAAAATTTAGGTGCAATATGTTAAAATTTATTTTTATTAAGGGTAAATTACATTAACTTATTTGAGATTCATATGTAATTATACTTAGTTTGTCTAGTTTTTAAATTATACATTTACCTACTAGTTGTTAGCGTTACGTCAGTCGATTGTTAGTCAATTGTTTAAAATCTAATCAAATATTATGTCAACTCATCAAAATTTATTGAAAATCTGACTTTACTTTTAATAATTTCAAAATTCAATCGTTGTTTAGATACTACTTGGATAAAAAGTTTGACTTAATTTTGAAATTATTAAAGGTAAAGTCAAGTTTTCAATAAGCTTTGATGAGTTGACATAAAACTTGATTATATTTTGAACAATTGACTAATGAAAAATTAACATAAAATAAACAACAAACAAATAAGTATATATTCTAAAATTTAAGTGAATGAAACGTAACTATATACTAATATTAAGTAAATTAATATAATTTACCATTTTATTAAAGACTTTAGTAACCAAGAGGAAAAAAAAATACAACACATCATCTCGTTGCTTAAAACATTAGTGCACATTTCCCTATGTAGTTATACCTTCCGATAAAGGGTCAAAACTCATTTAACATCATCTAAACATAATCTGTTTGACACAAATCCTTGCACCTTGCGTTTGCCTAAATATGTTTAATTTTTACCCTTGCAAAATGACTCAAAAGGACTAAGGAGAGAATTGAACTTGTAGACCACAATACACATCCGCACACTTGATTGTTCTTTTTTATTTAATTACATGATAACGCGAATTTGTAAATATTTTTAAATACTGAACATTGTAACTGCAACATAGTGCTTTCACGACAACAATAAGCAAGACATTGGTCTCAAACCGATTTTGTTTCCACAAATCAAACATTTATTTTAATTGAGTTTATTATTTTTTTAATAAAAATTTTAATTGAGTTTAAAAAGTATCATAATCTGTAAAACAATGCATAAAATAAAAACAAAACTTATTTATATGGGATAAAAACAAACCTTAGTTCCCGACCAATGTAGAGGAACTTTTTTTTCACCCATCGATATGACAGGTCATATATTAATGTCATGTATTTAAAATGTATATGCATCTCACGCGTTACTTTATATATATATATCAAGTGAAAAAACTAATTGTGCTTATGCTCCTTCAAATCATCAAGTTTTTTATTTATTTATTTATTTTGGAATACGATTTTGGCCCAGGCATTTCTATTTTGGTCACCATCACCACCTCAATTATGCTTAAGAAAATCCATTCTCATGCGTCCTTCCAACTCTCAATTCTCAAAATAGTAGAGTCAATGTCATCTCTAAAGAGAGGTACATGGAAATGAGTATTGGTGGTGTTAGGAATAAAGTAGTGGAAAAATAAATAGATACAAAAAATTTACATAGTTCAGAGCTAAAACTCTCGCGTCCACGGACGATAGTGAGAGATTCCACTATAATCAAAATTGGAGTACAAATCAAAAGAGATAAAACTCCATAAGCCCAAATACCAAATACATTCAAATCTAGGTGTAATGACCTATCCCAAGTTGGCCACCCCCCGAGATGGTGTCATCACATTTTTAAAAATCTCAGCACAACACATATATATAACAACAAAAATAATACTAATAGAATTATTTTATCTCATTCTGATATTAACTTAAACATAATATACAACGTAAAATACATGACGTAAAATGCATGAATATTTACAAACACAATTTTTATTTGTTTCATTTTCTCAATTGTCTAAGGATATTGACACGTATGTGGCTTACAGAAAACTATTTCTTCTGACTCTCAACCCACCAGACTATATGTCCTGCTTGCTACCTGAAATCATTGTACAATAAGAGGTGATCACAAGCTCAGTGAATTTAATTTACTAAAAGTATTCTATCTGTATAATCAACCCATTTATATTTAAACATTTATCTCTTATACAACTGGATAATAACATATAATCTAACGTTTAAATAATTACTATCACATCATACTTCTATATTTTTTTCTCACTATAACTGTCTCTCTCTGTGAGACTCATTTATCTACAAATAATTGCATAATATCCACAACATTTTGGTAATAAAATATTAACATTTAAAACAGATGCAATGCATGAATTATTATTATGCGAACGTCTTCCCATATGTCGACATGTTTTTATTATCTTAGACCTGCCTCCTCCCGGTTCTTTTCTTTATAGCTTATCCCGGCTGTCACGACATTTATTTCCAACATATATCGGCTGTCACGGTGTCCTTTTTATTTCCAGCATATACCGGCTGTCACGGTTTTTCAATTAGACAGACCCCTTTCCCGGTTCTTTCGGTTCTCTTATTTAATACACATGTATGTAAACAATAATATAAAACCACATGAATTTAAAATATTAAATTAACTATCCGGTCTTTCCTCAACTTTCTGCATGATAAATTTCACAATTTTCTTCTTCTCATCTATCACATCAATTTATTAACCAAAACTCGTCAAGAATTTATTTATCACAATCATTATTAAATTAACTCATTATTCCAATAATATTTCTTTTCACATAATAATTTTCTACGTGTCCAATATTTATATCATACCTATCAACCAAATATTTATCTACCACCAAACCATACGCTAATAATTTAATTTAATATTATCACTAGATATTTGATTTTTTTATTTAGATTACTTAAAGTAAATCCAACTCACCACAAGCACTTAAAGCTACCCGTGGATCACCTCTTTGCCTTTCCCGTTTCTCTCAGAAATTTCTTCCGGTTGCTGATTGTCAACACCTGACATAATATTTAGAATAAATTTCTAATTTATTCTTTAATTCTTTATAAACCACACCAATTGAAAATTCCTACTTTGACTTCCGGGAAATTTCATGAATGCTAAAAATTCAAAAATATTACATTATTACCTTCTATTTTTCTGATAGCTCCCCGTAGTTCTCTATAAAATTCCTCGGTAATTCCTTCAAAATTTTGCTCTTTCAACATTTCTTTGAGTCCCCAAGTGTTTAGAGAAAACGAGAAATTGAAAGAAACTAAACAAAATCTGCTTATGAGTATATATATAAGTTTGCTGCTTAACAAAAATGTCGGCAGCCTCAAAAGTGTGCTGCACCATCAGCACCTAAACTCACCCACAGCATCCACGTTTTGGAGACGTGCAAGGCATACACTCTTCACCATTTAACTTGGCAGCAGGTGTTGCCACCTGCTACCACATTTTACTGACTTTTTTTTTTTTAGAAAAATAATTAATTTTTAATTTTCTTTTTCTTTTTTTTTCTTTTCCTCCTTCTTTAGAAAAACAATTTTTTTAAAGAATTATTTTATTCAAATCAGATTTTTTTAAATATATATGTATTATTTTAACTCTATAACATATATATTAAAGTACTTATTTGCCCTTATTTTACAAATACAGGTATTACACTAGGCTACAACAAATTTAATTGGGAAAATATAATATACTAGAAGAAAAAGAAGTTTTAACCATTCATAGGGATCTTTTTGTTTTACAGCTATGTCTATTGTAGATTTCTCTCTCTATTGTTGAAATAAGAGAAATAGGCACATAAACAACCCACTCAACTAAATGGTTTCCTTGATAGCCTTTGTTATAGCTATATACTCCGTCTCTATAGTCGACAGAGCAATAATTGGTTGTAGAGTACCCTTCCAACTAACATAGGATCCACCAAAAACAAATACATAACCTGTAATAGATCTTCTTTTGTCATGATCGCTTGCAAAGTCTGAGTCAACATTACTCTTATGGCTTCCAAACTTCAAACATATGTCTGAAGTACGTCTAAGATACTGAAGTATCCACTTAACAGCTCTCCAGTGCTCCTTCTCGGGATTACTTATATACCTACTAACCATACTGAAAGCTTGTGCTATATCTGGATAGGTGCAAACCATGGCATACATAAGACCCCCAACTGCACTGCAATAAGGAACACATGACATGTAATCTTTGTCTTCATCTGTCTATGGAGACAAAGTAGCTGAAAGTCTGAAGTAAAAAGCAAGAGAAGTACTAACAAGGTTGACATTTTTCATGCCAAAACATTCCAAAATTTTCTCATTGTGTTTCTCTTGTGTCAATAATAACAAACCTGTACATCTATCTCTTTTGATCTCCATTCCAAGAATTTTCTTAGCTGGACCCAAATCTTTGGGTAAATTACATTAACCTACCTGTGGTTAGTATGTGGTTACACTTACCTCATCTAGTTTTGAGAATATACACTTACCTATCTGTCGTTAGCTTTTTGTTAGTCAATTGTTCAAAATGTAGTCAAACCTTATGTTAACTCATCATTACTTATTGGAAACATGACTTTACCCTCAATAATTTCAAAATCTAATCAAAATTTGGATGTTACTTTGTTAAAAAGGTTTGACTAGATTTTGAAATTATTAAGGGTAAAGTCGGGTTTCCAATAAGTTTTGATGAGTTGGTGTAATGTTTGACCAGATTTTGAACAATTGACTAATGAAAAGTTAACGACAGGTAGGTAAGTGTATATTCTAAAAATTAGATAAAGTAAGTGTAACCATGGACTAACCTCAGGTAGGTTAATGTAATTTACCCCAAATCTTTCATCTCAAATTCATTGTTGAGCAGTATTTTCAGGTTAGTCATCTCATATTTACTTTTACAAGCAATAAGCATATCATCTACATACAACAATAAATAAATGAATAATCCATCAACAAGCTTCTTGAGATATACACAACTATCATACTTGCTTCTCGAATACCCATTACTTACCATGAAAGAGTCAAACCGCTTGTATCACTAACGAGGAGACTGTTTCAAACTGTAGACCAAGGTCCAAACCCAAAAAGGGGATGAATTGGGTTTTTAAAACTTTTTTCACACAACACACAAGTTTTAGAAAACTTAATTAAGCAAAATCAAGAATGATGTATAATAGTGTTGAAAGTAAAGAGATAAGGAAAAGAATTTGCAAACACTATTTATAGTGCTGCGACAATATCCTATTTCTCCAATCCTAAATCCACTCTCTTCAAGGAACCTCCTTGAAGTAATCCACTAATAACTTGAGCAACTTCACGAGTGTTTCATAAATCGTACACGATCTCTTCTGATTAAGGAAGTCTTTACAAGAAGTGTTTAACACTTAAACACTCTAAGAGTTACACAAACTCTTTCTATTTACAATGATTGAAAATTTATTATTCAAAAACTAGAAAGACTTTGCATTTAATGCTCTTACAAAGAAGAAATTATCTCTCTTAGAAGTTCATAAAGATTTTTGGAAAGCTTTGAGAGAAGTAAATGAGAAGAAGAAGATTTAGTGCTCAAGAGTTGTTATGTTCTCTCATTTATGATGGGCTTTTATAGTTTAAAGCCCTACTAGCATTTACTCATACCAAAATCCCATTTGGGAGTGGTTTAGAGAAATTAATACTACAAAAGTCACTTTAGATTTTGAAATTTATCCATTATTTCAAGTGTCCAGTTGAATGGATGCTTGTTTAGTCGACTGGATGCTATTTGAAATTCAAACTTTTGTGTTAGGTATTTTATTCAATCGACTGTATGAATGTTCAGTTGACTTGATGAAAAAAGGTAGATTTTCTATTGTTCATTCAGTCGACTAGACTTTATTAAGTCGACTGAATGTTAAATATTCAGTCGACTAAATGACCTGAAATAGAGTTTTCTCTGTTTTCATTTTGTTTTATGAAAAACAAATCCAATCAAAATCATTTTTTTAAAAATAATTTGAAATCAAAATGAGCCATATAGTAAGCTAGGTACTTAAGAAGAGAGTTACATCATTCAAATTATTATCTTAGTACCTAATCTTGATCTTCAACTTCTTCCAAGGTTGAGTGCTTAGTTTGATGTCTTTTGAGGAACCATCTTTCCCTCTTTAAACACTTAGATAAAATGGTTAGCACAATTTAATATATTTTTTTCATCATTAAAATCAAATACGGCCCCTTTTTTTTATGATGACATAACCATAAGGAGAAAAACAATTTTAAAATCTAAATGTTTGGTTTCTATTGAAAAACGGACAGTCTCCTTTATTTTTATGATAAAACTTCTTTCATTTTCAAAAAAGCAACCTAACTAGCAATATAGGTAGCTATAAGTTATTTTAAATAACTTAGTATACTCAAGAAGCAAGGCTCCCCCTTAATATATGCATACAACACGTTTCCATATTTTTCTCTTTTTCTCCCTATTTTTGTTAACAGCAAAAAAAAAAAAAAAAAAAAAGAGCTCTAAACATAGAGAAATAAAAACCAAATCTCTATGGATAGAAAGATAAGGACAATAAAAAAAGTGTATGTAAAAATATAGCTCAAAATAGAAGCTCTCCCAGGAAGAATAAAAAATACGATTATATATGTTTAAATGAAAGCAAAGAGAAAAAATAAGCAAACATCCATCATATAAAGATAATGCTCCTATGAGCTAAAAGTAAGCATCCATAAAGCTAAAGCTCCCATGAACCTAGCAAAAGATAGCTAAAAAGGTAAAGGCTCTCATTAGCCAAATATCCCATAAAAGCATGAAAAAAGAGATATAACTTGCAAATTGTTCTACAGTAGTTAAAAGGTAAATGGAAAGATAAAAGAGATGAAAATAAATGCATCCAATCATCAAGAAGATGAGGGTTATGGTTGCAGAGTTATGCTTGAATTTGGGCCAACTACTGTTGAATCTCTATATTTCGATAATAAACTTTAGCAAAAGAAGCTTAAGTATCAACATAGAATACTGAAAGGTCATCATAAATGGAGTATCCAAGTTTGTAAGTCATCAAGCTTCATGTCATTCGTTTGTTGCATGTTATTCAAGGAGATCTGGAGACCAGCTAAAGCTTGAAGGATGGAATTTTGAGAATCCACATCAACTGTGCTTCCTTGATCTCTAGCACCTCCTTGAGAACTCATAGGAACTTTTTGTTCCTCTTATTCATCACCTTGTACCTTATCTCCAATCTCGATGTTTCTTCCTGGCTTTGGGATTACAAAACCGTCCTTTATCATACAATCCATCTTTTTTAGAGAAGAAACATTGATCACGTCAGACTGATCAAGTTCTTGAGACCATTCTCAAGAAGTGGAATCTCATAATACTGTAGGTTATGGGTAATGAGCATGCCATAGGGAAGAGTACCATTTTTAGAATTGTGACTGATAATCATGTTACTCAAGATAAGAGGGTACTGGTGGTAAAGGGTTCCAGTTTTAAGGAAGTAGATAATGAGTAAATCTAATTTGGAAGAACAGTTTCCCTACCCAATCTAGGATTAGAAGTACAGTTTAAAACAAGGTTTAGTATCCTTGAGTCTAATGGCAGGTCATCATAGGTGTTATAGGTATGGATGCCATAAGTATAGGTTGGGTTTCCCTTAATAACTCTACAGGCTTCTTGATAGACAAAATCTACAGGTCAACTATCTCTTACCCATTTTATACCATCAGTAGGCAAGTCTAAAATTTTATATAAAACACTCGTAGAAGAAACAATCTCCCTACCCATAACCATTGTAGTGAATCTAGGAGTAGAGGTGGAGGGTTTTTCTAAGTTTGCATAAAATTGATGAATGCGCTTAGGGTAAAAAATTTCAAGTATAGTAACTAGGCCAGTCCATCCTAGAGTGTCAAAGAGAGGTTGAATATTAAAGTTTCCAAATCTAATAGAAGAAAAATCTACGTATCTACCAAGCAATATTTTCTTAGCCCTTATGGTAGTATCGTACTTTTCCTTAGTTTTAATTGTCCTAAACTGGATTCATCAAGGTTGTACCTTGGAGGTTTGCTTCCTTCCCCTTTCTTTTCTTTCCCCTTCCTTTGATGAGAAGAGACTTTACGTTTGTCCCCAAAGTATACCCTTTTCAAACATTTTCTTTCATAAATTATGTGAGATTTAATACCCAAATCGCGAAATAGAGAGGAAAGATATGTGAATCTAGAGGATTTATGGAGTGGGTTTGCATTTAAATTGGAGTTAAAGATAATAAATGCAAGGATTTAAGGTCGGTTTTTTAGTGAAACGGACAGATCGTGAGAGAGAAGTTGAAACGAAAAAGGAGAATTTTCAAAATTAAAATGAAAATGACATTTCAGGCAGACTTAGGTTTTTAAAAATCACGCATTCAGTCAACTAGACGGTTTGTAAAATTAAAAATAATAAAACAGGTATTATAGGTTCAGTTGATTGGAAGAATTGGTTTAGTCGACTGAATGAGAGGTAGTAAGTCGAGGTCTGCTTTTAATTAAACTTTCAGTTGACTATGTGGATTGTTCAATTGACTGCATTAGTTTATTCAGTAGACTGAATATACCCTTCAGTCGACTCAATGAGAGGCAAGGACTTAGGGTTTAAAAAAACGAGGGTATAGTTGACTGGATGAATTAATTTAATCGACTGAATGGCTCTATTCAGTTGACTGGATCATGGTTAAAAAAAAAAAAAATCTGAACTCCAACTGGAAAAAATTTCAAGTCTTAATTTCTTTATGCCACTTTTAAGTGAGGGAAACATCAAATTAAGGATTAATATCCATTCACTCAATGGCAATAATGCAAATGGTGAATGTAAATGCAATCATAAATATGGTCAGTCAGATATTTTCATGCCCATTAGCTATCTAATCAAACAAAACCTATATTTTTTGTTAACTTGTAGAAAGTTGATCAAGTTTGGGAGCATCTAGCTCTTGATTCGTTTGAGTTGATTATCCTTAGGGTCAATAATGAGAGTAGAAGCATCCATTCTTGGAATAAAATCTGCATCATAATCAAGAGAGACTATTTTACTACTAATAGAGTTAGACTCATCAAAGGTTACATGTACGAATTCTTCAACCACTGGAGTTCTTTTATTAAAGACTATAAGCTTTACTAGAGGTTGATTATCCTAAGAATATCCCCTCATCGGTCTAAGAGTCAAATTTATCTAAATTAGTTTTATTATTATTTAGGATGAAGTATTTGCAACCAAAAGCACAAAAAATAGGAGATATTAGCCTTTCTATTTATCCATAGTTCATATGGACTTTTGTTAAGTATAAGCCTAATTAACGTTCTATTTAAAACATAGCAAGAAGTGTTTATGGCTTCTGCCCAAAAGTATTTTGGTTAAATATTTTCACAAAGCATGGTTCTTGCAAAACTCCTCTAGAACTCCGTTTTTCCTCTCAACAACACCATTTTATTGAGGGGTTCTAGGGCCTAAAAAGTTGTGATCAATTCCATTTTCATCACAAAATTTTGAAAAGCTTTGGTTTTCAAATTCTTTTTCATGATCACTTTTAATACTTGAAATAGAAATATTTTTTTTTTTCATTTTGAACCTTCTTGCAAAAGTTCACAAAAATTTTTGTAAGTTTTATCCTTATAAACAATAAAAATAACAAATGTATATCTTGAATAGTCATCGACAATAACAAGAGCATTTTGGTGTCCACCTAGACCAATAGTGCTTATAGAACCAAATAAGTTCATATCAAAAGCTCTAATAGTCTACAAGTTGAAATTACATTTTTGGATTTAAAAGAAACTCTTGTTTGTTTTCCTATTTAACAAGCATCACATACTTTTTCTTTTTCAAACTTAATTTTGGGAAGACCAACAACTAAATCTTTTCTTGAAAGGATTTTAATCAAATATATATTCACATGGCCAAGTCTTTTATGTCATAGCCATGAGTTTTTGGTAAAAGCTGAAAAACATTTTTCATTTTCCGAAGGTAAAGATTTTAAATCAACTAAGTAGACATTTTCATGTCTTTGGCCAACAAACTTAATCCTGTTATTCTAGATGTCTATTACAATACAATGAGAGGATTTAAATACTACTTTATTGCCTTTATCACATTATTGACTAATACTAAGCAAATTAGGCTTAAAGACTTGTACATAAAAGACATGATCAAGGGTTGAGAAATTTTTAACCACTTTACCATGCCCAATGATTTTCATTTTAGTGCCATCTCCAGTGGTGATGTGTCCGCCATCCCTTAGAGTTAACTCCTTGAGCATGTTTCGATAACCGATCATGTGATTTGAACATCCACTATCAATGTACCAATGGTCAGCTTTTTCCTTTATGTGGAGACATGTCTACATCATATAAGGATACACAATCACACTCGTAGGTACCTAAAATTTCTTAGGTCTTTTAGGGTTAGTCCTAGAAAATGCGGCTCCTTTAGAAACCCATACTTTCTTAACATTATAAAATGCTCTATTGTTATAGACATGTGGATGATGTATGATCCTAGGATGGTAGATATAGAAGTTTTTAGGATGTCTTAAGTATGCATATCTATCATTTCTTGGATGAGCATTCCTAAGATACATGTTTCTAGCATAGGAGTTATAAATATACATGTTATCTCTAGGATATGCATGATAGTTAGTTTTAGGATATGCATTTCTAGCATGGATATTTCTTGAATATGTATTTCTAGCATTTGTATTTCTAGGATGAGCATAAATATTTCTAGGATGTCTATTTCTAGCATAGGCATTTGAATTCTTTGCATTGGAATTGAAATTTGTACTCTTAGGCTTCCTAGTATTTTTCAAAGGAACATTTTTAGCATTGTTAGTAGCCTTAGAAGTTGTGGCTTCATCCACATTTGTTGCTTTCACAAAGATAGTCTCATTTGATTTTTACTTACCCCATGGAGAATAACCCAATTTGGATTTTCCCCACTTATTCTTTGGCTAGATAACACTTCATCTAATTTTTCTTTTCCAAGAACAATCCTAAATATAGTATTATTTAACTCCATTAATTTCTTTTTCAAATCATCATTTTCATTTTTCAAAGAGTCAAGTAATGAGTTATTAAGCTCTAAAGAAAGTTGTTCTTTTTCTTTTTTTAGAGCTTTCATCTCTTTAGAGAGGGATGAGACTTGCTTTTTGAGAGAAATTTTTCTTGAATCAAATTTCTTCGATTCCATATGTATTTCATTTATTACCTCAATTAATTCTTTGTTACTACTCTCACCATCATTGGTAGAAGAAGAACTAGTTACCTCATTTTTGTCATCTATTACCATCAAACAAAGGTTGACAATCTCTTCATAGTTGAGCTCACTATCTAAGATGTCTTCATTATCACCACTCCATGTTGTAGCAACCATGGTTTTTTTCTTGAAATTTTTGTACAGTCTCTTTATTTTAGGGCATTCCACTTTGATGTGCCCAGGTTTTTTGCAACCAAAACACACTATAGGTTCCTTTTTTGTAGAGTCCTTTGTGTAAGGCTTCTTGCTCTTCTTCAAGAACTTGTGAAATCTCTTATTGAGTAGAGTCATCTTTCCATCTTCTTCACTACTTTCATTTTCTTCCTCTTCTTATACTTTCTTGCTTTGTGGTAGATTTGAGAATAATGGATGACACAATTTAAGTATCAAGATACTGATCAGAACAAAGAAGAGGAAGAATATAGAACAGAAAGCAAGAATTCAGAAATAATAAGAAGGTTAATGAGAGAAGATTGATAGAGAATAAATGAGAATTAAGAAGTAGGAGAATGAATTTTATTGACATGAGCTCTAGGTTGCTCTACATTCTCAAGTTGATTTATATTCCAAAATTTTTTTCCCATCTCAATTGTCTCTCTTTCAACAAGTGCTCTCTTCTGTCTCCTAAGAATTATTTCTAATTCGGGATCTAAAGGTATTGACTCTAAGTTCAGGGATCTCCGACCAAGCATACACCAAACAAACAGCATTAATATAAACTAACCAGCAGAAACAAAAGAATAAAATAAAATACAAATAACAAATAACAATAAGATAATATAATATAATATAAAATAAATGAAAAAACAAAAAACACAATACTCACAAAATGAGCCAACAAAAATTGGCAATTTTTTTATATATTTTTATATATTTTTATTTTTTATAGACAATTACAAGTAAAAACAAATAAACAAAAAAAAATTGCAAAAAGAAAAATAATACAAAAATGCTAACTAAACTAGTAGAAAAATAAAATTAATTCAGACAAAAATTTAATTTTCACAAACAAAACAAATCCCCGGCAACGGCACCAAAAACTTGTTGTGAGCTTTAAATTACTCGTAAGCGCACGAGTCGTTTGCAATATAGTGTTGTGCAAGTGCGAGGTCGAATCCACAAGGAATTGCGTTGTAAAAATATATTTTTATCTAAACTAACCCTATTTTAACCTAGTTTCGAATTTTCGATTGTATCTTGCAAAGAAATATAAACTATACTAAATTGATTTTAAAATAACTAATAAAAATACTAATGTTTTCTGAATCCACTCCACCAAAGTAAAGCATATATCTTCATGTTTTATATAAAAATAATCTATCAAATCATTCCATGAATCCACCATTATACAAATCACAACGAATACCCAAACTAAACCAAAACCATCCAATGTATCCCTTTAATTCATAAATCACAATGGATATCCAATCTAATTTGAATGATCCGCCGTATCCGGCAGATGAAACACAAGGAATATCCAATTTAACAATTTAAAAGCAATCAATCATAAGATTTTACTCAAATAATTGAACAGTACATTTATACTAAAAATATCAGAATTATATGAACAAATCTAAAAATATTATGCCAAACAATGGCGAGGCTTCATCTTCAACCTTAGATGAAGATTTTAGCCTCTCATAATTATGAAACTAAAGTTCACAGTAAAAGTGCTAAACATTAAACTTTAAAACTAAAAAAGAAATAAATTAAAATTGACTATACATTGGGAGAAATTCCACTCGCTATTGCGCGACGCTTCTCTTCATGGTAGCAAAGCCTACGAGATCCACTAGAATGCTAGCAGAAATCCTCCGGATTGCACACCGATTGCTTCAATGAGGTGGGGCTTTTATAGGGAAACTCCATGAGTGCAATGTGTTTACAATCAAATGTGGGATGTGGGATATAGAATGTGTTTCCAACCGATGTGGGATTTAAGCATTCACATGCCCTTCAAAACTTCTGCCCACGCTGAAATCCCGCACAACCTGACATTTGTCTACTAAAATTGCCATAACTTTCTCTAGAAAAATCATATTTATGAGACGTAAAATTTCCCAGAAAATAGACATCTGGATCTTTCCAAGAATATATGGTTCATCTCTTCTTTCTTCTTGAATCATTACAGTTTAATCCGCAAAAATTACTTTTGCCACGCTGAAATCACGTACAGCCT
Organism: Bretschneidera sinensis; assembly: GCA_023935145.1. Lineage (NCBI taxonomy): Eukaryota > Viridiplantae > Streptophyta > Magnoliopsida > Brassicales > Akaniaceae > Bretschneidera > Bretschneidera sinensis. The sequence continues at coordinate 71,620,651 of CM043697.1, read as the reverse complement.
GACCTTTGTCTACTAAAACTGTCATAACTTTCTCTAGAAAAATTATATTGACGAGCCGTAAAATTCCCCAGAAAATAGATATCTAGATCTTTCCAAGCATATATGGTTCATCTTTTGGTTCTTCCTGAATCAATACAGTTTAATCTGCAAAGATGACTGATTTGTACGGACAATTCTGGCAATTTAGTGAAACTCCTTTCTAAGTGCTTGTAAACCTATAAAACAACGAAAAACAACTCAGAGTAAAAAATTCCTAAGCTAACAAATGTAATTTAAGGGGCTAAAATATGCAATATTTGGCACTCATCACTTACAATCTCAGCAAAGTGGAGTATTTATACAATGGAGAATCAACATTTCTAACCAACTAACTGATGTAATCAACTGCTTAATAGTAAGCTAATAGATCATAGCTGGCATAACAGAATTAATAGCCTTACCAATTGCCTCTAACTATTTAACTGACTTTCCCTTCGGTGAGCTAACTTTCTTAAGCTCCTTTTAGTTACCTTGCAATGTGTAATAACCTATCCTGGATTGGCCACCCCCGAGAAGCAGCATGACACATATATGCAACAATATAAAAACATCGACTGAATTATCTATATAAATAAATCCTTAACCCTCAAAAAGGAAGTTACAATATTCAGATCTCAACTGAACAATATATACAACATAGTATACATGAATATTTACAAATATTCTTTTTTTCAACTAGTTTGAGGATGTGGACCACGTGGCTTACAGATAATGACTTCGTCTGAATCTCAGCTCACCAATCTATCTGTCCTGCCTGCTACCTGAAATTTTTTAACAATGATGAGTGAGTTTCACAAGCTCGGTGAATTAAATTTACTAGAAGTACTCGATTATATACTTCTAGTCACATCTTATAATTCAATTACTTCTAATAATATTATGATATTCATCCATCTATTTCCTTATATAATTTAATAACAATATTCTGTTATCACTACTCAATTTCATAATTCCCCCATTATATAATCTCTTCTTAAGTTACTCATCAAACATATCAATCTTTCAATCATATATTTAATTATCTATAAATTCTCAATTCAACATCATCATTTACCTCGTTATGAGGTTCACAACATATAATCAATTACTCAGAAATTCTTATCATATCAAACCTTCATATTTATTTCTCATCAGATCTGTCTCTCGGTGAAACTCATTTATCAATCAATCACACCACAATCAAGACTGATGCTTTAGCATCTCAGTCAATAATAATCAATATTTAAAACAAATTCAATGCATGAATTCAAATATTATTATTATTTGGGAACATCTTCCCACATGTTGACATGTTTTAATTTAGACTGGCCCCCTCCCAGTTCTTTTATTTCCAGCATATACCGCATGTCACAATTTTCATTTATTTCTAGCATGTATCAGCTGTCATGGTTTTCATTTAGACCGGCCCCCTTTCGGTTATTTTATTTCCAGCATATATCGATTATCACGGTTTTCATTTAGACCTGCCCCTTTCTGGTTCTTTTATTTCATGCATATGCATATAACAATGATATGAAATATTCATATGAACAATAGCATAAAAACAAACATGCATTCAAACATTCAATTTAGCTATCCAGCTCTTTCTCAAAATTATTATTTTTATCATATTCATTAAATTATCTCCTCATATATCATATCAAATTATCCATCATAGCTTGTCAAGAATTTCGTTTATCCCTTCATTATATATTTAATCAACTCATTATTTCAATAATATTACTTCTCATATAACTAATCTTTAACATATCAATTATTCCTATCATATCCATCAACCAACTTTCATATATCATCCTATTATAGTTTAATACCCGTATTCGTGAAGAAAGAGTAAAGAAGTAATTTAATAAATATGACATTGAGTGAAAATAATATATATATATATATATATATATATATATATATATAACATTAATTTATTTTATTACTTACCAAATCCTGTTTGGTTTTCTTTTAACTACGATTCAAATTACTCTCTTTCTTTAAACGCTTGGGGACCAAAAGAAAGATTGAAAGAGCAAAATTTTGAAGGGGTTTATGAGAGAATTTTATAGAGAACCACTGGAAGCTCTAAGAAAAACAGAAGGTAATAACGTGAAGTTTATTGTTAAAATTTAGCATACATCAAATTTCACGAAATTCAAAGTGGGAATTTTCAAAGGATATGAATTATGGAAGAATTGAAGAATAAAATAGAAATTTAATATAAATATTATGTCAGGTGTTGACGATCAACAACCGAGGGGAATTGTTGAAAATAGTAGGAAAGGCAAGGAGGTGATCCACAGGTAGCTCTAAGTGCTACGTGGTGAGTTAGATTTACTTTAAGTAATCAAGATAAATATGAAATATCTAGTGATAATATTAGAATAAATTATTAACTTATACTTTGGTGGTAGATGAAAAATTGATTGATAGGTATGATAGGAATAATGGATGTGTAGAAAATTATTATATGAGAAGTAATATTATTAGAATAATGAGATTATTTAATATTAAAGGTGATAAATGAAATTCTTGACGAGCTATGGTGGATGATTTGTATGATTTATGAGGAGAAGAATTTAGTTGAATTTGTTCGAATAATAATTTGAGAATAATCAGGATAGCTAGTTTAAATGTCTGAATACATGCTTGTTTTTATTTTATTATTCATATGCGTATGCATGAAATAAAAGAACCGGGAGGGCGGCCAGTCTAAATGAAAATAAAAGAACCGAGAAGGCAGCTGGTCTAAATGAGAATGAAAGAACCGATAAGGTAGCTTGTCTAAATAATAATAAAAGAACCAGGAAGGCAACCGGTCTAAATGAGAATGAAACAACCGAGAAGGCATCCGGTCTAAGATAAAAACATGTCGACATGTGGAAAGACATTCCCAATAATAATAACATTTAACTTCACGCATTGCATTTTCTTTAAATATTGATTGTTATTTCTTGATATGTTAAAGTAATATTTATGATCGTAAATCTATTGATAGAGGAATAAGTCTCACAGAGAGACAAATATGCTAAGGAAAAAATATAGAAATATGTTTGATGAGTAACTTAAGAAGAGATTGTGTAATAGGAGAATTGTGAAATTGAGTAGTGATTACATGATATTGTTATTGAATTATTTGAGGAAAAAGATGAATGAATATCAAAAGAATTTTTAAAAGTAATTGAATTTTAAGATGTAACTGGGAGTATAAAATTGAATACTTCTAGTAAATTTAATTCACTGAGCTTGTGAAGCTCACTTCTTATTGTACAATGATTTCAGGTAGTAGGCGGGACAAATGGTTTGGTGAGTTGAGGTTCAGATGAAATCATTTTCTGTAATCCACGTACGTGTCCACATCCTTAAACTAATTAAAAAAATTAAAGGTTATTTGTAAATATTCATGCATATTACGTTATATATAATGTTTAAATCAAGATCAGAATGACATATCTCCCTTGTTGAGGGTTGAGGATTGATGTAAAAAAAATTATGTTGGTATCATTTTTATCGTTGCATATATGTGTCATGCTGAGATTTTTAAAATGTGACAACACCGTCTCGGGGGTGGCCAAACCGAGATGGGTCATTACAATTTTGGTATCAGAGCATTATGTTTTATGATTCTGTAGCATCGAATATACATCATCATATGCCTCTATCAATATCTAATTTCTCAACTCATCATAATTAGCAACACAAATCCTATGTTCCAGTACCAAGATACCCTCATTTCTAATTTTGAGCTCATATTGCTTTCTACGAAGCACTTCCCGTTTAATCTTTTCTATCTTTTCATCTACCTTGCATCTCTAACAAGCATTTTACTATGGATGAATGTACAACCATATTTGCTAACAATGATCTTTTATCATTGATATTCAACTTCATTCTTATCTCTCTTAAATCTATCATCAATTTCATATCATGACTCTCAATAGCAGTTAATCTTCCTGTAGATTTTCTACTCAATGTATCAACTACCACATTTGCTTTTTCTAGAAGATAATGAATTGTACAATCATAGTCACTAATCAACTCCATCCACCATCTTTGCCTTAAATTCAACACTCTCTAGGTAGGTAAGTATGTAAAATTCTTGTGATCAGTAAATATCTCACAAGTGGCTCTATACTAATGTTGTCTCCAAATTTTTCAGAGTAAACACTATGGTAGCTAACTCTAAGTCATAGGTAGAGTAATTTCTATCATGATTCCTTAATTGCGTAAAAGCATATGCTATTACCTTCCCATGTTACATCAACACACATCCCAACTCTTGATGGGATGCATCACTATGCACCATAAATCCTTCATCACCAGAAGGAAGCACCAATACTGGAGCTAATAGTCAATTTATCCTTTAGTAATTGAAAGCTTTTCTCACACTTCCCATACTATACAAATCTCACCCCTTTCGTGACATCACATCACAGAAATTGTTTAGATCAACCCAAATTTCAAAATAACATGAGATGCATTTATCTTTTCTTTAAAACGAAGAAAAAACAACAACAAATTAGGACAAAGTGTGTGTAATGTGTCTCCCATACCCCCAAACTTAAATTACACATTGTCCCTAATGTGTGAATATTATGGAAAGAGCTGACTTGGGAGATGGAGAACCAGCTGGACTGACATGGCTTATAGCATACCCCCAAACTTGAACTGAAGTACGCGTTGTCCTTAAAAAATAAAGATTGAAAAACAAAAGAAACACTAGAAATAAACAGTAACAAGAAATATGTAATATAATAAATAAACAAAAATGATATGTTGTTGACTGCCTCCTATGAACGATAAGTTTAACATTTTCAGCGAGACTCAGCATTAGTAATCGTGCCCAGCTAAGCGCTCCACCATCTGATCAGTAAATGGGAGTGGAAAATGATCATTTCTTGTGGCAGCATTCAACTTACGGTAGTCAAGACACCTCCATCCTGACTGAACACGAGTTGGCTCAAACTTGTCTTCCTTATGCTTCACTACCGTCAATCCAGCCTGCTTTGGCACGACATGAATCGGGCTCAGCCACTCCCTATCAAAGATTGGATAAATGATCCTTACATCCAACAGCTTTATCACTTCAATCCTCACAACCTCTTGCATAGCTGGGTTGACCATTCTTTGTAGCTCCCTCGATGGCTTGGCATTCTCCTCCAAATGTAACTTGAGCATCACCACCGAGGGGCTGATTCCCGTGATATCCTTAATAGTCCAGCTGATAGATTCCTTTTACTCTCTTAAAACGTCCATTAATTTCTCATCTTAAGCCTCAACCAAATCTGAAGCTATAATCTCAGGCAAAGAATCTGTTGGACCTAGGAACTTATACTTAAGATTGTCCGGTAAAGGCTTAAGTTCTTTCTTGGGGGGTTCAGATGTTGTGGTCTCCTCCGTCTCACTACTCTTCTGAAGAGCAGACTCCAAAGTAGCATTTGCTTGCTCAAGCAACTTATCCAAATCCAAATTCTCTCCAAACTGAGCAAAGCATGCCTCCAGGGGGTCTTCAATGCTTGATTCATCCACAGTCTCTTCCGTCTTACTGCTCTCTCAAGGAGTAGACTCCAAGATAGCATTTGCTTGCTCAAGTAGCTTATCCAAATCCAAATCCTCTCCAAACTGAGCAAAGCATGCCTCCACAATGTCCTCAGATTTCTCTCATTTCTTGGGCACTTGTAATCTCTCAAGATAAGGTGTTTTAGGTACAAACGACCCAGGAATATCCATAATAGTAGGTGTGGCTGTAGATGGCTCAGCATCTCTCTCCTCCTTGTTGCCACTTTCTTGCCCTTGCTGCATAGCAGGGTTCTCTTCCGCTTGATCGTCCACTTGCCTCCCAGACCTCAATATAGCAATCAACTGAATTTCTCATCGCAAACTATTCCTTGGATGTTTACTATTTGCGCACTCCTTACTTCGCTGATGAAGTGGCCGATCATCATTATGAAATCCTTGAAGGTGTCCTCCAATGACTGTGAAACCGATGCTGGCACTTGAGTAGGAGCTTGGTAAGTGGGTGATGGTGTTGGATGGGCTGAGCGACCATAACTTGGAACTGGTGGAGGAAATCCGGAAGGATATTGATTATGAGCATGATGAGGGGCTCCTACCTGATTTATCAGTTGGTTTTGCTTCCATGAAAAATTAGGGTGGTTCTGCCACCCTGGATTGTATGTCTTGGAGTAAGATCCATTTAATTGCCACCGATAGTCATTGAAAGCATTCATTTGTTCCATGGGATACTCGGTAAAAGCTGATGTAGATGGACAATTCTATGCAAAATGCATAGGACTAGCACAAATGGAACAGCTATCAACATTGAATGTATTGGCTGTATTGATGGACTAGCTGGTCATTTTCATGAAATCCTTGTGGGTGTCCTCTAAAGACTATGAAACCGATGCTGGATTCATCCACATTTTTTATTTTTTATTTTATTCTTTTTATTTTTTTATGGGCAATTTCCAATAGAAACAAATAAACTAAAATAAAATTGCAAAAGAAAAATAAAACAAAAATGCTAAATAAACTAGTAGAAAAATAAAATCAATTCAGACAAAAATTTCACAAACCAAACAACTCCCCAGCAACGGCGCCAAAAACTTATTATTAGTTTTAAATTACTCGCAAGCGCATGAGTTATTTGCAATATAGTGTTGTGCAAGTGCGAGGTCGAATCCACAGGGAATTGCGTTGCAAAAATATATTTTTATCTAAACTAACCCTATTTTAACGTAGTTCCGAATTTTGGATTGTATCTTGCAAAGAAATATAAACTAAACTAAATTGATTTAAAAACAACTGATAAAAAACACAAAGGTTTTCTGAATCCACCATGTTGCGCATTTATCTACCTAAATAAATAAGTAAATAACCATACAGTTTTACTTGCAAGTGCACAAGGTCAATGGTAGCGTAGTGTGCAAGTGCGAGATCATTTCCACAGGGATTGGTGAATTTCATTTTAGAATCAGTTTCTTAATAAAAGAAGATAAAAAATAACTACTGAATGTGAATTAATAATAATGAGACATAGGGCTTTGATATCCACCACTAGTCATACTTTCCCAATGAGTAATAGGTCAATGCACTAGCCTTCCTATGAATACCTGATGGTTGCCAACCTAAGGGCATGGTATCTACTCCTTAAGCTATTGATTTCCTTAAGCACCGAGTTAGACATGGAATCTACTCTAACTCTTTTCTTTCTTAAGAGATTCAACATGGTATCTACTGAGTTGTTCCTTAAGAAAGCATAAGATTTATGGAAATCGACAACCACATGAGACCTAGGGCATGGTATCTACTCCCAGTTTTCCATGTTGATTAATCCAAGAATCCGGTGTGGATATCTTTTGTTACTATTGTTAGGCCCATGACTCGGTCATCCAAATTGGTCTAACTAACTAATCCATACCACATGCACATATTGATCAGACATATATATGAGGAATGTAAATAAACACAGGCATTAATCAAGTTAAGCATCATAATCAAGGCTATTACAAACATAATCAATGAATATATATACGGGAAAGCATAACTAGGGCTTCAATCGATCCCTATAGAGAGTTAGTTACACATGTTATCTAAGATAAACATCGTAGCATAAACTAAACATAAACTATAAAACCCGAAGAATACTGTGGAGACAGGTTGTCAATCCTCTCCAAAGCTTACAACTCAGAGCTAAGCAAAAGATAAAAGAAGTGATGTTTATTGTGTGTGTTTTACAGGTGTATTTATAGGGTTTGAATCTCAGGAAACCCTAGACTTCCTAAAACGTAAAACCTCATCTATTTCCAAAACCGGTTCTGCCGTTTTATTGTTTATACTCGTACATGTGCGCTCGATCGCATGCGTTTTGCGCTGGATCACAAGGCTGTACTTGATCCTTCCTGTGTGCGCACGAGCACTTATGCTCTCGATCGCACCCACTATTGCGATCGATCGCACTTTTACCAGTAGCTGTTCCAGAATTTCCAAATTTCTTCCTTTAAGTGCCAAAAACTGCTTCTTTTTCTCCAAGACCCTACAAAGACATGTAAAACACAGAAATGAAGTAAAATGGACTAAATTAACATAACTAAAGACTTAACAAATGCAAATAAGGGGGCTTAAATATGAATATTTAAGCCCCTATCACACCCCCAAACTTACATATTGCCAGTCCCTTAGCAATACAAAACTAAAAACTAAAATGAAAAATAATGACACATAGATAGATCCAATATTCATAGTGTCCACAAAAGTTTAGGTCTTCACACAAAACTATGATGCGCATTCATGAGCAAGCTTAACAAATATAAACATATCTTTGCAATGAATAAGAGTTTTGAACGCAAATTAATTTCATGAGGCGGTTTAAGACATCACAAGTTTGACTTTAGTGTGTGGTGAACTAGCACATAAAAAATTAGGTTTCCAAATAATTCTAATGTGTAGTGTTTCAATGCCTCAAGATTCACCAAATTTCCTATTAGAATCAACAAAAATGGCATAGTTTTTCTTCTTTTTTTTTGTTTGTGAGATTTTTTCCAAGTTAGTTTCCTTAAGATTTCTATTTGACTCATGTATCGAGTGTTTAGCCAATGACTCCCAAACCAGATAGTCTTAGGGCATTGGGTGTAAAGACACCCCTAAGGACTTACTAACTCGAGTAAAAAGGGCTACGAAACTAACTGGTTTTAATTCTACTAATCATAATTTCCACCTTTTGACGTGACACTCACTGCTTACTGAGGCAAGAGAACCAGTTACTCAGTGGAAAGTTCTTTTTAATGATCATAGTGTATAAAATTTTCACATTTTGACGTGACACTCACTGCTTATTGAGGCAAGAGGCCAGTTACTCCGTGGAAAATTAGTTTACTGATCTTTAGGAGCATTTTTCTTTTTGAGCAATAACAATTATTAATTTTTTTTTTTGTATTTATGCCAAAGTGTTAATCTAACAGGTCATCTGGTTCACAGTCGAGCAAAAGAAACATATAAATCAAAATTACATGTCATACCCCACACAACTATATGCTAATGTGCTCGTGTTAGTTCAGGTCAAACTTGTGAATCCTTAAATGCCTAAAAGTAAGTGATCTATGTTCAAAACATAATTATTGGCCTATATGTTTAAAGTGTTAAGCTCACTTATGAAGTCAAATCATATTGTTTGTTTAGATCACCCAAAATTTTTGGAACAAAATGAACATGCATTTATCTATAAAAAACAAAAAAAAAAATGGGACATAGTGTGTGTGCGAGTGTGTCCCCATACCCCCAAACTTAAATTGCACATTGTCCCTAATGTGTGAATAGCATGGAAGGAGCTGACCTGGGAGATGGAGAACTATGTGGCTGGCATGGCTCGTAGCGCGCCCCCAAACTTCAACTGGATACACTCACTTTGTCCTTGAAAAAGAAAGAAAAACAAACATAAAATGGAAAATAAGTAATAATAAACAGCTATAGAGAAGTAAATACTAACAATAAAATAAAATAAAATACTAAAAAAGATATCCTTTAGGGTGCCTCCTATGAGCGCTAAGTTTAATGTCTTCAGCCAGACGAGGTATCCTCTCACTGCTGATCGTCGGGTGGTGCAGTTGAAGAGGTACCGGGTGCCGAAGGTAGGCGATCAAGAATGGCCTATAGCATCACCTTCTGTCGTTCAAACCGTGCCTCCAAACCATCTATGCTTTGGTGCACGAGTGATGTGGCTGCAGAAACCTCACCTTGGAAGGAGGACAACTCAGCGAGAAAGTGCTGAGACTCTGTAGGTCCACTGTCCGGATGGTCCTCTACTCATAATGGGCTAACTGCAGGGGTCTCTGTCTCCATATGATCCTCCTCAACCCTCTCAGCTGCAGGTGCAGGGGCTGGGAGTCCTCGAGGCATGTGCGAGATACTATGTGTCCATCGAGCCTTCCCGAAGAAGAGATGCTCTCGCACTGGTCCGTCACTCGTGGTCCCCTTAATCCCTTTCTTCTTGAATATGTACGAAAGTAGGAATGAGAATGGGAGCCCCCATGCATTCTGACGGTCATGGATATGATCCCAGAATTTATGTAGTTGGCTCCATATAACAACGAGAAGAGAGTACCAGTGACCTCTATGGAAGGCATACAATGTCTGTAGAAACTGGCCTCTCCTCTGTGTCTTATGCCCCAATGGACACACATTGCGCTGAAGGATAGTGTCTACAAGCCAAAGTCATGGAGGAAACTTTGACTGGCTCGCTGCGTTGTTATGTCTGTCGGTGCACTGACCAGCGAACATATCCTCAATAATCGTGGACAAGTCAAAAGAGTCCGGCTGTTCCTCAATATCAGTGTCCTCTGGAGGGGACTCATCACAACAATGAAGATCAGCGGCTATGTCGGCACTAGTCGCCTCGATGAATGTGCCCTGGACTGAGGAAGTCAATACTCCCGGTCTGCTGTAGTCAAAAGACATGCTCTCATAGAATTGGACTACCAGCTGGGTGTAAGCAATTGATGAGAGTCATAAAATGCATCTTAACAGTACTTAATTGTTAGTATTTTAGGGTTGATCTAGTTTTTAATTGCACTTTTATACGTTAACAACTCTAAAGTATCATTCTTGGATCATTGATCTACTTCGGTGCATTTTCAGGTACTTTAAGCTCAAAAGAAGAGGAAAAGTTATCATTGCTTAAAGCACAAAGACTCGAGGCATACTGGAGTGAAGGAATACTTCCAGAAGGACAAGATAGAGGGCTTAAAAGAGCAACAACTGTTGCCCGCATTGGAAAAGAGTTTCACTAAATTGCTAGAATTGCCCGTACAGATCAATCATCTTGAAAATTAAACATTATTGATACAAGAAGAACCAGGAGATGATCCATATATGCTTAGAAAGATCCGGAAGTCTATTTTCTAGAAAATTTTACGGTTCATCAAAAGGATTTTTCTAGAGAAAGTTATGGCAGTTTTAGTAGACAAAGGTCAGGCTGTGTGGGCTGTGCTGGATTTCAGCGTGATTTTGGGCTTAAATCCCACATCCCACATCGGTTGAAAAACGCATTTCTATATCCCACATCCCACATCGGATGGGAAACACATTGCACTCTTGGTATTTACCTATATATGACCCGCTCCACTTTAGCTTTGAGGATGAATCGGAGCTCATCTGAAATCATCAGAGAGTGAATCCAGAGGGCCTTTATGAGCAATCTAGAGGGCCTTTAGGACGAATCCGAAGTATAATTTTGGAGGACAAGCTGAGGAATCACCAAAGCTTTCACTACCAAGGAGGAGATGATCGTTGAGAGGCCGGAGGCAACTCAAGGAAGCATGAGCTCTATGGCTGGCTAGTCTCCAAGCAAGGCAAAAGGATGAATCCCTAGGTGTAGTTGTTCTTATTTTCTTTTGTTTGATTCAGTTGTAGTTTGGTATTATTTTCATTAAGTATTGTTATGTTTTATTCTTTAATTTAATTAGTAGATTTTTATTAGTCCGGTGATTGCATGCTTCTTTTCCATATAAGTCTAGTCATGCTCTTCTTATGTGTATTTGTTTGGGTGTGATTGAGTCTGGTAGATCTCTTTTATAAATTTATCCATTGCTGCGGTATTGTCATTTAGATATATCATCATCTTTTGATAACTTATAATTTAGGTCATGTGTGCTTGAAAGTAAATAATAATTCATATCAATTACATTAGGGTTTATACATGCACTTTAATTGAATATTTGCCGATTTCCTTTTTGGGATGTGAAACTTGCAATCGAGATAAAAACAACTGAATCAAGTTAGGATTAGGGCAACGAACCTAGGGAGGATTTCTGGAACCTTGTTGTTTCTCCATCATAAATCTATTTACACAATTTTCTTCACACTATTTTCACACAATTCAGATTCTTTCAATCAATCTTTTATCGTTTGTGTTAAAGTTCACACCTTATTTTATAATTAAATTGTTTCCCTGTGGAATCGACACCCCAAAGTTGTGCTACAACTACCGCATTACACTTTGGGCGTAATCAAATTTTGACGCCGTTGCCGGGGAAACATGCTTAAGTACAAAGAAAATTGTCAACTTTTGACATGATGGTAGAAGAACTGTAAATAGTTTTTCTTTTCAGCAGTTTATAAAGGCGGTAACTTTGTTCCCTCTTTTAGCTTGCTGCATTAATTTTATTTTATTTTATCTTATTCTTTCTTTTTATAGTATTTTTTTTTCATTATTTTGTTACCTTGAATGCAAAGACATAGAGATACTTGTAGGCCTGTGCTAGAGTCAGAATTCAATTCATTTCTAAATCCTTTATTTGATAGTCCATCTAGTCCCGAAGAAATGAGTGAACATGAATATCAACCTCCTAGGACCCTTCAGGATTACCTCAACCCTACACGCACAGCCACACCATCATGCATCATATTTCCAGCCAATACTCGCCCATTAGAGTTTAAAATATGGATGATACATTTACTCCCTACATTTCATGGCTTGGATAATGAAAACCCATATGTGCACATTAGAGAGTTTGAGGAAGTAGTCGCGACTTTTCATAGTCAAGAAGAAACCGATGACATTATGAGGCTTAAGTTCTTTCCTTTCGCTTTGAAGGATAGAGCTAAGAGTTGGCTATACTCACTTAGACCACGATCTATTGGGTTGTGGACTGAGATGACTCGGATTTTTTTTAATAAATACTTTCCCCAACATAAGACCAATGCTTTAAAAAGGCAAATCTCCACCTTTGCACAAAAGGATAGCGAGACTTTGTATCAGTCTTGGGAGAGATTTAAAGAGTTATTGAGTATGTGCCCTCACCATGGGTATGAGAGTTGGCGCTTAGTGAGCTATTTTTATGAGGGACTTACATATAGAGAGCATCAATTTGTAGAGATGATGTGTAATGGTGAGTTTTTAGAGAAAGATCCTGATGAGGCCATAGAGTACCTCAATGAGCTTGCTGAAAAAGCTCACACTTGGACTGGACCTAGTGCTACTGAAAGCACAAATAGGTCACGACCTATAGGGAATCCAAATGGTGGTGGAATTTACCATCTTAGGGAAGAGGATAACTTTAAAGCCAAGGTCGAGATGCTCACCAGGGAACTAGAGGCATTAAAAACTAAATGCTCAAAGCCAACACATATGGCTAACCATGCCGAATCTTTGAAACTATGTTTTGTGTGTGGCAGGGTAGGTCATCCCGCTCAAGAGTACCCCACATTTGTTGATATGAGAGGGATGTATGAGGAACAATATAATGTCTTAGGCATATACACGAAGCCTTTTACACCCTTCTCTAATACCTATAATCCGGGATGGCTCGATAACCCCACCTTCAGTTGGAAATCTGAAAATCAGCAGCTTGCACAACCCCCTAGCTCATATTTTGCACCATATCATACACCTTCATCTTCTAGGAGTCCTTTAGAAGACGCTTTGCATGCTTTTATTGAGGCACAGGGTAAGACTAATCAAAGACTTGAATCTTTGATTACACAGGTTATTGAAGAACATAAGGAGATAAAGAGCCAAATGTCAAAGTTGATGAGCTACTTGAGTGTGACTGAGCGAGGTAAGTTCCCTTCTAAAGCTCAGTCCACACTCTATGGTCAGCACTTAGCACAAAAGAATTTGAAGGAGGTGAATGTCATTGAGACACTGAGGGGTAAGTCATTACACATCCCAACAACGGAAAAATCAGAGGATGTGGATGAAAGCCATCAAGCACAAGCATACATGATTGACTCATTCATGGAAAAGGTCCAATACCTTAATCCATTTGAGTCCACCCTCATCCATGGCTTCACCAAAGCATACATCGAGCCAGAACTTGTGGATGTTACTGATGACATCTTTAAGGCCCCCCAAAAGCATAGAAGCACCAAATTTGGCAATGAAGCAGTGGCGGATGCATTCAACCTATGTTTTTCAAAGAGGGAATAAGAGTGTCTGGCTGAAAATGTAAAACTTAGTGCTTATGGGAGGTAACCCACAACGAATCCTTTTATTTTTATTATTTTTTATATTTCTTTTTTTTATTGTTTATTATTATTATCTTGTTGTTTTCCAGTTTTACTTTCGTATTTCTTTTTCAGGGACAAAAATACGAAGCAGTTCAAATGGTGGAGCACAATTTTCAACTTCTGTGCATCTTTGGCTACAAGGGGAGTTTCCTTTACTCTTTCTTTTACATTGAGATTAACGCAATTTTTAAGTTGGGGGTGGAGGAAACGCATCTCTTTGTTTCCATATTCTTTATTTCCATACATTTTTTTTCTTTTTCCATTGAACTGTTTGGTGTCATTTTCCCTCTCTTTTTGTTTTAAGCATGCTTTGTGGTTGCCTTAGAGTTAATTCACATGTCAATGATATAAACTTAATTGAGATAGCAGATAGCATTTAGAAGGAGTTAAATTTTGTTTCGGTTTGAAATTAATTTAAATATCAATCTTCATTTGGTTAGAGACTCTAGTTTGTGGTAAGATTGTATGATTAGTCTAAAGCATTTAGAAAAATTTTATGTGTGATTGTTTTATGAATACTTTTGCGGTCTTGACAAGCTCTAGAACTTACTTGATAATTACTTGAGGCGAATTCCTAGAATGCACACTACTTAGGATATGATATAGGCCATTTTTGAACCGTTTGAGCCTTTTTCTTGAAAAGAAAAATTGAGCCTTGTTTCTTTCGATAAACCACTTACTTACCTTTATGAGCCTAAAAATATTTTATCCTTACCTTTCTTTTAAAAGAACTTAGTTATACACATGTTGTGAGAAGCACTTAAAAGGAGTAAGGGTGGAAATATGAAAAAAAATATCACTACCACAACCCAAGTACATTAAAGGAGATAAGTTGGGGGTTTTGGAAAAGAAAAAGAAAAAAAAATAATGAAAAAGAAGGTGAATGGTTATGTGCCAAAATAAATAAATAAAATGAATTATGGCAAAGAAAGAAGAAAGAAAGAAAAGAAAAAAATGGTGATTTGTTGAAAGAAATGCTCGAAAAATGGTTGAAAGAGTTGGGTGTTGAAGTAAGGTTATCCAGTGCTTAAAGAGTTGTGTTCAAAACTAAGAGATTAATTACTTCTACTTGTTGAATCCTTCCCGTTCTTTCTTAACATTTACCTTAGCCTAACGTTACAAGCTTATTAAAGACCTTTTGATCCAATGTAGTGTGATTTTTCTACAATAGTGGAGAGTGATTTGAAAAGTGAGCCTATGGAGCTTGTTTTTGTGATTGATGTCACATAATTTATTATGTTTTCAGAGGCCAAGACTTGTATTCATGAATCTTATGCATAAAATTATCCGAGTGTTTGGATTAATGGTTTGTGGTAAGATGGATGTTAAGAGTCAATAACGATTTTAAGATTGATGTTTGGATTACTTTTGGACTTAGGTGAAATTTAATGATTCTATGTGCCGTATGTTATGTGCAATTTTTGAGACAAAAAGTGAATTACTCTTGGTTTAACGCTAGCATTGCTTTACTTTGTTTTTAACTCCAACCATAGAATTCATCTCTTATTTTCGCTTGAATTGCTAGGGACTAGCAATAAGCTACTTAGGGGTTGTGATGAGAGTCATAAAATGCATCTTAACAGTACTTAATTGTTAGCATTTTAGGGTTGATCTAGGTTTTAATTGCACTTTTATACGTTAACAACTCTAAAGTATCATTCTTAGATCATTGATCTACTTCGGTGCATTTTCAGGTACTTTAAGCTCAAAAGAGGAGGAAAAGTTATCATTACTTGAAGCACAAAGACTCGAGGCATACTGGAGTGAAGGAATACTTCTGGAAGGACAAGATGGAGGGCTTAAAAGAGCAACAGTTGCTGCCCGCATTGGAAAGGAGTTTCACTAAATTGCTAGAATTGCCCGGACAGATCAATTATCTTTGAAAATTAAAATTTATTGATAAAAGAAGAACTAGGATATGAGCCATATATTCATAGAAAGATCCAAAAGTCTATTTTCTGAAGAATTTTATGGTTCGTCAAAAGGATTATTTTAGAGAAAGTTATGGCAGTTTTAGTAGACAAAGGTCAGGCTGTACGGGCTGTGTGGGATTTCAGCGTGATTTTGGGCTTAAATCCCACATCCCACATCGGTTGAAAAACGCATTTATATATCCCACATCCCACATCGGATGGGAAACACATTGCACTCTTGGTATTTGCCTATATAAGACCCACTCCACTTTAGCTTTGAGGATGAATCGGAGCTCATCTGAAATCATCAGAGAGTGAATCCAGATGGCCTTTAGGACGAATCCGAAGTATAATTTTGGAGGGCAAGCTGAGAAATCACCAAATCTTTCGCTACCAAGGAGGAGATGATCGTTGAGAGGCTGGAGGCAACTCAAGGAAGTATGAGCTCCATGGCTGGCTAGTCTCCAAGCAAGGCAAAAGGATGAATCCCTAGGTGTAGTTGTTCTTATTTTCTTTTGTTTGATTCAGTTGTAGTTTGGTATTATTTTCATTAAATATTGTTATGTTTTATTCTTTAATTTAATTAGTAGATTTTTATTAGTCCGGTGATTGCATGCTTCTTTTCCATATAAGTCTAGTCATGCTCTTCTTATGTGTATTTGTTTGGGTGTGATTGAGTCCGGTAGATCTCTTTTATAGATTTGTCCATTACTGCGGTATTATCATTTAGATAAATCGTCGACTTTTGATAACTTATAATTTAGGTCATGTGTGCTTGAAAGTAAAGAATAATTTATATCAATTACATTAGGGTTTATACATGCACTTTAATTGAATATTTGTCGATTGCCTGTTTGGGATGTTAAACTTGCAATCGAGATAAAAACAACTGAATCAAGTTAAGATTAGGGCAACGAACCTAGGGAGGATATTCGGAACCTTTTTTTTCTCTATCATAAATCTATTTACACAATTTTCTTCACACTATTTTCACACAATTTAGATTTTTTCAATCAATCTTTTATCGTTTGTGTTAAAATTCACACCTTCTTTTATAGTTAACTTGTTTCCCTGTGGAATCGACACCCCAAAGCTGTGCTACAACTACTGCGTTACACTTTGTATGTAATCAGCAGTCAAGCAAACTAGTTTAAAGAGCCTCTTCAACCCCTGGTGTTTAAAAGCTTGGACCGCCCATTGAGTGGCATCCATTTGCTTGAAGACTTCATCGATGGCGAAAGTAGTCTCGAATAAAAGTTCTCTCTACTCGATACTTGGCTGGGATGACTAGGCATGGCTACTCAAGGTACAGGAGGTGGAAGCGGTTTGCTTTGACATGTTGATCCTATTTTCTGTCAAATTTGTGATCGATCTCGAATATGTGCGCTTGATCGCAATTTTCGTGCGCTCGATCTCACACGGCCAGTATTTTTGTCGAACAGCTTGTGGGTAACAAAATTTGAAAGTTGTGGGTAGCCCTCAACTATGATCGTTAACCTCCTGTAAACATGAAAAATAGCCAATCACACACTAGATAACACATTTAAATAATACAATTGTAAAGTAAATGTCAAACAAAATCGTGTGTGAGAACAAAAAAAATGGGTTACCTTATAAATGGGGTGAATGTGCAATGGAAAGGGATGTGGTGGTGACAGTGGTGGTGATGATAGTGATGGTGGTGATGGGGTGCGATGATGGTTGCGGTGAGCGGTGATTAGGGTGAAGATTTTTGGTGATGCTGGAGTCGAGAGTGTGAGAATGAGAGTGATGGTAAACGGGGGAGTGCGAGTGAGTGAGTATGTGTGCAGAGAGGGTGAGTGAGTGCGTTTGAATGAAATTTTTAAATTTATCACTAAATTTTTTACCACGAGTGCGCTCGATCGTACTAAAGTGCGCTCGAGCACACTGAATGATGCACTCGATTGCAAGCAGTGTGCATGGACAAAAATAAAAACTTACCGCAGCTGAAATGAAAAAGTAGGAACAATATAACCTTACCATGTGTTAGTGGCCTCAGTGCCACTAACCTTAATAGAGATGCTTGAGCTATATGGGTAATCAAATATGAACTGCTCAAGCACTCTCGTGCTACAGTTTTATTTGGTTGGAAGGAAGCACTTAGAGTCCACCTCTTGTGGCTCCAGTGCTTGTATCTTAGCTGTATACTGTACTAATTCAAGTGCCAAGTCTTCATCTCTCGGAGGGAAGTTAATATCGAGGTATGGTTTGGCTCTGTGTCCATTTATCGTAAAGGGCTGATTTCTGTTGGAACTACGGACCTCTAAAGCACCATGAGGGAAGACCTTGGTGACCATGTAAGAATCGTACCATCGGGACTTGAGCTTGCTTGGGAATAGTCTTAATCTTAAGTCGTATAATAGTACCTTTTATCCCACATGGAACTCTTTTCTCACTAGTTGTTTGTCATGATAGGCTTTTGTCCGTTCCTTGTACAACTTGGCGTTCTCATAGGCATCATATCTCAATTCTTCAAGTTCATTTAGATGCAGCTTCCTCTTCTCACCCACTTGTTTCATGTTAAAGTTGAACTGCTTTATGGCCCAATGCACTCGATGCTCTAATTCTACCGGAAGATGGCATGCTTTTTCAAAGACTAGGCGGTAGGGAAACATGCCAATTGGAGTCTTATAAGCTGTCTGATATGCCCATAGAGCATCATTTAGGAGTAGAGACCAATCTTTCCAATTAGGCTTCACTGTCCTTTCTAGGATGCCTTTGATCTCTCAGTTGCTAATCTCTACTTGGCCACTGGTTTGAGGATGATATGGAGTGCCAACTTTATGAGTGATCTCATATTTCCGGAGTAATTCGGCAAAAGAGCGATGATGAAAGTGGCTGCCCCCATCACTGATAATTGCTCTTGGAGTCCCAAATCGCGTAAAGATGTTAGCCTGTAAGAACTTTACAACTACTTTATGATCATTAGTTTTTTAGGGGACAGCCTCGACCTATTTGGACACATAACCCACACCCACAAGAATATATAAATAACCAAAGGAGTTAAGAAATGGACCCATGAAATCAATGCCCCATACATAAAAAAGTTATACTACATGAATATTCTGTAGGGGCATATGATTTCGAGAAGAGATGTTACCTGTCTGTTGGCATCTATCACAGGAGCTACAAAAGAAGAAAGCATCTTTAAACAGATTAGGCCAATAAAAACCAGATTGTAATACCTTAAGAGCTGTTCGTTTTGCCCCAAAATGTCCTCCACAAGC
This sequence comes from Bretschneidera sinensis, assembly GCA_023935145.1. Classification (NCBI taxonomy): domain Eukaryota; kingdom Viridiplantae; phylum Streptophyta; class Magnoliopsida; order Brassicales; family Akaniaceae; genus Bretschneidera; species Bretschneidera sinensis. Next base: position 71,601,462 of record CM043697.1, on the reverse strand, counting down.
AAACTGATGGCAATGTTGTAATAAGCTTAAGTGTTCCTCTTCTGGAATACATCATCTGATGATTTGATCGAGGTAGAATTTGAAGAGGTAAGGATCATCCCAATGGTAATGTCTTGATAGAGATATCAGCCGCTTCTTTTCTTGTGTGGTCATACCTGGAGGAAAAACTTTTACAGTTAAATAATTTACGATATCAGCATACCATGGAAGTTTTACCTCTAGAGCAAACAATTGTTCATCAAGGAAGTTCTCATTCAAAGGTAATTCATTATCATCATTCTCATAGGGTAGCCTTGACAAATGATCTGCAACTACATTCTCACTGCCTTTCTTGTCTTTGATCTCCAAATCAAATTCTTGTAATAGGAGTACCTATCTGATTAGCCTAGGCTTTGCATCTTTCTTAAAAAACAAATATCTCAAAGCAGCATGGTTAGTGAATACAATAACTTTAGAACCAATAAGATATGATCTAAACTTCTCTAAAGCAAAAATAACAGCTAACAATTCTTTTTCAATAGTAGAATAGTTAAGCTGAGCATCATTTAAAGTTCTAGAAGCATAGTAAATAGCATGAGGTACCTTATTAATTCTTTGACCTAAGAAAACTCCCAAGGCGAAGTCACTGGCATCACACATTAATTCGAAAGGGAGATTCCAATCTGGTGCCATCATTATCGGGGTAAAGGTGAGAACATCTTTCAATGTGTTGAAAGCTTGCATACAGTCATCATTCCATTCAAACTTTGTATCTTTAGCCAACAACGCACAAAGAGATCTCGAGATTTTGGAGAAGTCCTTGATGAATCTTCTATAGAAACTGGCATGTCCAAGGAAACTTCTAATTCCCTTGACTGTCAGAGGGGAGGTAGCTTTGAAATGATGTCTATTTTAGCCTTGTCTACCTCAATACCTCTGTTTGAGATGGAGTGACCCAACACAATACCTTGTTGAACCATGAAGTGACATTTCTCCCAATTTAGCACTAAGTTACTTTCTTCACATCTCTTTAGGACACTCTCCAACTGACTTAGGCATTCATCAAAAGTGGAACCAAAGACATTAAAATCATCTATGAATACCTCAATGTATTTCTCCACCATATCGGAAAAAATGCTCATCATACATCTTTGAAAAGTGGCTGGTGCGTTGCATAAACCGAATGACATTCTTCAATAAGCAAATATACCAAAGGGACATGTGAAGGTAGTCTTTTCTTGATCGTCGGGTGCTATAGCAATTTGGTTGTACCCGCTGTACCCATCCAAGAAGTAGTAATAACTGTGACTGGCTAATCTCTCTAACATCTGATCAATGAATGGCAGGAGAAAATGATATTTTCTGGTTACTTTGTTCAATTTTCGGTAATCAATGCATACCCTCCAACTAGTTGTCTTTCTTGTAGGTAAGAGCTCCTCATTTTCAATTTTTACAATAGTAATCCCACTCTTTTTAGGAACAACTTGGACCGGACTCACCCATTTACTGTCCGATATGGGGTAGATAATGCCAACATCTAGTAGCTTTAATACCTCGGCCTTTACTACCTCTTTCATGTGTGGGTTAAGTCTTCTTTGAGCATCTCGAGTGGGCCTTGATTCTTCTTCTAAGTAGATACTATGCATGCATTTGGCTGGACTTATCCCCTTAATGTCAGCAATGGTCCATCCAATGATAGATTTATGCTCCCTAAGAACTCTTAATAGCTTCACTTCTTCTCCACTACTCAAATTAGCAGCTACGATCACAGATAAAGTCTTATTTTCTCCTAAATAGGCATATGTTAAATGCTCGGGCAGCTGCTTTAATTCCAATGTTAGTGCCTAGATAATGGATGGAAGAAGAGTAGTATTCGTAAGTAAGAGATATTCAAATGGAGGAGCATACTTACTTGAGTGTTTTGGAGAAGTCTCAAGGAGGTGCACAGTTTCAATGATGTTATTAGTCATATCTTCAAGTTCTTGCTTAATATCCTCTTCTATGAAGCCATGGGTGAAAGTGGTCTCCAATGGATCAATGTGTTGGACCTGAAAAGCTTGCTCGACAAAATTTTATATCATATATACATTAAAGCATTCCAAATCATCTTGAGGCAGTTTCATTGCATCAAATATTTTAAATTCTATTTTCTCACCATTGATTTTCATACTCACTATACCCTTTTTCACACAAATCTTAGTGTTTGCAGTTCTCATGAAGGGTCTCCCTAATATGATGGGCAAGGGTAATGGCATAGGGCATTCTTCCATGTCTAATACAATGAAATCAGCAGGTAAAATGAACTCACCAACCTTTACTAGGATGTCCTCAAGAATACCCCTAGGTCTTTTAATACTCCTATCTGCCAACTGTAAGGTAATGGAAGTCGGTTGTAGCTCCCCCAAACCTAGGGTTTCGAATACTGTGTATGGTAATAAGTTTACACCCGCTCCCAAATCTAGTAATGCTCTTTCAAATAGCTGATCACCTATTCTATAGGGAATAGTAAAGCTACCTGGATCTTTTAGTTTTGGTGGGAGTTTTCTTAGTAGTACAACACTTACTTCTTCAGTTAATGCTACTGTTTCATGCTCTTGAAACTTTCTCTTATGAGTGTAACAATCTTTTAGGAACTTAGCATATGCAGGTATTTGGTGAATTGCATCTAATAAAGGAATGTTAATCTCAACTGCAAGGTCTCGAAAATATCAGTCAGTTTATTATCTTTCTTTTGTTTTACTAACCTTTGCGGGAAGGGTGGTGCATTCATCTTCTCTGTCTCACTTACCCTTGATGCCGATGGTGACTCTTTGGATGCTGTTGCAGACTCGTCGAACCTTATCACTTTGCCATTTCTCAAGGTTATGACAGCTTTCAGTTGTTGATGCCCCGCCGGGTTGGGTAGTGTTTGAGCTGGAAGCTCACCTTGCTTTCTGCCACTTAGCTCTTTAGCCAGTTGTCCCATTTGTACCTCTAGCCATTGTATGGATTGTTCATGCTTTGCTGTAGTTTGTCTTAGTTCAGTCCGGAATTGCCTTTCATCCACCATGAACTCATCTTGTGAAGTCATTAATTGCTGCTGTTGAGTGGCCAATTGTCTTACAAGACTTTCGAGGTCATTTTTCTTTGGTTCAAGGGCAGTATGGGCTGCTGGTTGGGAGTTTCATTTCTCCCCTTGTTGGTTAAGGGTATTTTGATTGTTGTTCCAAGAGAAGTTTGGGTAGTTTCGCCACCCAGGGTTGTAAGTGTTGGCATATGGGTTGTTCTTCGGTGGATAGTTGTTAGGTCCCACGTAATTGGCTTGTTCCGGATCTGCAGATGAATACAAAGGACAAGTATCAGTATTATGATCAAATTGGGAACATATCGCACATACCTGGAGTGGTGTAGTTAGTAGGATAGATGAGGCATTTTGAGTAGCCATGGCTTTTACCAATAAGTCTAGTTTCCTCTCCACAACAGCTATTTGAGGAGAAGATCTTCCATTCAAATTTACCTTATACACACCCTTACCCTTGGTTACATGTCTACCTCAAGAGGAGAACTGCTGAGTGTGTTCACTTAGGGTTTTGAAGAGCTCCATAGCTTCTTCGCTGCTTTTCTCCATCAGTACTCCTCCACAACCTGAATTAACAATACTTTTGTTAATATCACTCAAACCTTCATAAAAAGCTTGTACCAGTTCATCTTGAGGTAGGTTGTGATGTGGAAATTTGAGTAGCAGCTCGTTGAAGTGTCCCCATGCTTCGAAGAAAAGGTCCCCATCCTTTTGTTGGAAGGACTGAATTTCCTTCCTCATTTGCCTTGTCTTCTAGGCTGGGAAAAACTTCCTTAGGAATTTGCTAGCTAACTCCTCCCAAGTGTGGATAGAAACTGCAGGTAAAGAATTATATCATAATTTAGCATTATCTTTTAAGGAAAAGGGAAAAGAATTCACCTTATTCCTTCTTGGTCTAAGCCTTGGATGTGCTGGAACTTGCAAAGATCGAAAAATTCTCGAAGATGCAAGTGTGGATCCTCATTAGGAGTACCTCTAAAGTGAGTTAAAGCATTCAATATTTGCGAAGATATGTAATAGTTTCCTGCTGCCTCAATTTGATATGCAATACATGATGGCTGATCAATGTTCCGTGGGATAAAGGAATGCTTCATTGGTACTTATATAGGTGGTTGCGGGTTTTCGAGCTGTTCCGCCATTGGTGCTTCGTTCTCGGATTCTTCTTCGTTCTCCTCGAAGTTGTTCCTAAGCCTATGTCAGATGGTCCGCTCAAGCTCAATATTGAAGGGAAAGAATGTTGGATGTCGGGATCTAAGTCCGTGCATAAATCAGGTAAACCAGCTTCAGTGCAGCAATTAAACTCTGCTGCTCGGGTAACTCTCTGCCCTAAATGCACTCGATCGCATAGAAGGGTGTGATCGATCGCAAGTATCACAGAAAGTGCGATTAGGGTTTGATGTGCTTGAAACAGAAAGGTAATCGATTAGCGTTCGATAAAAATAAAGGTGAAGAACAAAAACTAAATTTTTTTAGAAAAAACTAAAGTAAAATAGAATAATGATGATTAAACTAAACGAAAGTAATTCTAAAAGGAAATTTAGCGCAATCCCCAGCAACGGCGCCAAAAACTTGTTGTGCGATTGTCTACCTAAATAAATAAGTAAATAACCATACAGTTTTAATTGCAAGTGCACAAGGTCAATGGCAGCATAGTGTGCAAGTGCGAGACCATTTTCACAGAGATTGGTGAATTTCGTTTTAGAATCAGTTTCTTAATAAAAGAAGATAAAAAATAACTGTCGAATGTGAATTAATAATAATGAGACATAAGGCTTTGATATCCACCACTAGTCATACTTTCCTAATAAGTAATAGGTCAATGCACTAGCCTTCCTATGAATACCTAATGGTTGCCAACCTAAGGGCATGGTATCTACTCCTTAAGCTATTGATTTCCCTAAGCACCGAGTTAGGCATGGTATCTACTCTAACTCTTTTCTTTCTTAAGGGATTCAACATGGTATCTACTGAGTTGTTCCTTAAGAAAGCATAATATTTATGGAAATCAACAACCACATGAGACCTAAGGCATGGTATCTACTCCCAGTTTCCCATGTTGATTAATCCAAGAATCCGGTGTGGATATCTTTTATTACTATTGTTAGGCCTAGGACTCAGTCATCCAAATTGGTCTAACTAACTAATCCATACCACATGCACATATTGATCAGACATACACATATGAGGAATGTAAATAAACACAGTCATTAATCAAGTTAAGCATCATAATTAAGGCTATTGCAAAGATAATCAATGATTATATATATGGGAAAGCATAACTAGGGCTTCAATCGAGCCTTATAGAGAGTTAGTTACACATGCTGTCTAAGATAAATTTTATAACATAAACTAAACATAAACTATAAAACCCGAAGAATACTGTGGAGACGGGTTGTCAATCTTCTCCAAAGCTTACAACTCCGAGCTAAGCAAAAGATAAAAGAAGTGATGTTTATTGTGTGTGTTTTACAGGTGTATTTATAGGGTTTGAATAACCCTAGAAGACTCAGGAAGCCCTAAACTTCATAAAACATAAAACCTCCTCTATTTCCAAAACTAGTTCTGCCGTTTTACTGTTCACGCCCGTACATGTGCGCTCAATCGCATGCGTTTTGCGCTTGATCTTTCCTGTGTGCGCACGAGCGCTTATGCGCTCTATCGCACCCACTAGTGCGATCGATCACACTTTTGCCAGTAGTTGTTCCAAGATTTCCAGATTTCTTCCTTTAGGTGCCAAAAACTGTTTCTTTTTCTCTAAGACACTACAATGATATGCAAAACACATAAATGAAGTAAAATGGACTAAATTAACATAACTAAGGACTTAGCAAATGCAAATAAGGGGGCTTAAATATGAATATTTAAGCACTTATCACACAACACCAAAGTAAAGCATATATCTTCATGTTCTATATAAAAATAATCTATCAAATCATTCTATGAATCCACCATTATACAAATCACGGCGAATACTCAAACTAAACCAAAACCATCCAATGTATCCGTTTAATTCACAAATCACAATGGATATCCAATCTAATTTGAATGATCTACTGTATCCGGCAGATGAAACACAAGGAATATCCAATTTAACAATTTAAAAACAATCAATCATAAGAGTTTACGCAAACAATTGAAATAGAACATTTATACTAAAAATATCAGAATTGTACTAACATGTCTGAAAATATAATGCTAAACAATGGCGAGGCTTCATCTTCAACCTCAGATGAAGATTTTAGCCTCGCATAATTATGAACATAATTACAGTTCTAAACATTTAAACTTTAAAACGAACAATACATGGATAGAGAGGTTCCACTCGCAGCTCTTATGTGGAATTTCCCCTTTTGGTAGCAAAGCCTTTGAGATCCACCAGAATGCTAGCAGAAGTCATTCAGATTGCACACTGAAGATGAAGTGAAGAGAGGTTTCTATAGGGAAGCACCCGGAGTGGGATATTGCCCGAGTGCACTCGATCGTAGTGTGGTGCACTCAAGCACATACTGGTGCACTACAAAGTATTTTTAATCGATGTGGGATGTCACAAGTGCGCACCTGCGCTAGATCGCAAGTCTGGTGCGCTCGAGCACACTAGGCATCTTCCAGCTTGACCTTTGTCTACTAAAACTGCATAACTTTCTCTAGAAAATTCATTTTTATGAGCCGTAAAATTTCTTAGAAAATAAACATCCGGATCTTTCCAAGCATATATGGTTCATCTCCTAGTTCTTCCTAAATCAATACAGTTAAATCCACAAAAATGACTAATCTATATAGGCAATTCTGACAATTTTAGTGAAACTTCTTTCCAAGTGCTTGTAAACCTATAAAACAACGAAAACAACTCAAAGTAACAAATTCCTAAGCTAACAAGTGTAAATTAAGGGGCCAAAATATGCAATATTTAACACTCATCAAGTACAATACTTTGCTTAGAAAAGGTAAATTGTTTGATAATGCCTTACAATTAAAGAATAAATGTTTCTAAAAGCAATTACTCTTAGTAAGATGTTTACTCACTGAGCTTTTTAGCTCACCACTTTCTTTTACTAACCTTTTAGAAAATCACTGGGAGGCATGTAGTAAAATTTTAAGGGAGACCTTAATAAGATCCTGGTCCATGACATGCTCACCTCTTGTCTCCTTTTTGTAAAACTTTAAGATTTGGTTTGTTGTATCGAAAAGTTTCATTGACGTAAAGATGTATGTCTGTATAGTTTTGATTTGATTGGAAAAGAATGTTGTTTGAGTTGTATGTTTTGTAATTTTGTTTGAGTTGTATGTTTTGTTTGGTTGCATCTTGAGTCAGGTTGCTCAGAGCTGAAAGGTAATGGAGTCGTTCTGAGTATGGCTCACTCAGGATAGGTCGTTATAGGATCTTATATTTCTACCCACCATATAAAAATTTCATCTCAAAATTTTCTTACTGGTATTAGAAAAAATTTGAGGATATTGTTTTCTCATGTTCACTTCACGTTCCCATGTAACTTCCTTAACATCTCGATTCCTCCAAAGCACTTGTACTAACGAGATGACTATTGCGTAAAACATGTTCTCTTGTATCTAAAATTTTGATTGCCACTTATACAAAGGATAAATCTTCTTGAATTTTTTTAGATTGATATAGAATCAGATGTGACTCATTAGGTATATATTTACGTAAAGTATATACATGAAAAACATTATGCAACTAAGTAAGTTATGAAGGTAATGCTAGTCTATAAGCCACTGGTCCAATTCTCTTAATGATTTCATATCGCTTAATATACCGACGACTCAACTTCCTTTTTTGTCCAAAATGTAGGGCTCCCTTCCAAGGAGAAATTTTCAAATTTATCCAATCACCTACCTGAAATTCAAGAGGTCTCCTCCATTTATCTGCATAAATCTTCTGTCTATTCTAGGCTGCACTAAGATGTTCTCTGATCAGTTTGATCCTTTCAATTGGCAGATCTATTAATTCTGGCCCAAAAATTTTCCTCTTTCCAACTTCCTTCCAACACACCAGAGTTCTACATCGTTGACCATGCAGAGCTTTAAATGGTGCCATCTCGATACTAGCTTGAAACTAATTGTTACAGGCAAACTCTATAAAAGATAAATAAGTGTTCCAACTCCTAGAAAAACTCATTACACATGCCCTCGACATATCTTCTAGTATATGAATGACTCTTTCAGTTTGACCATCTATTTGGGGGTGAAAAATAGTACTAAATTATAATTGAGTACCCATAGTTTACAGAAAACCTTTCCAAAACTGAGAAATAAATCTAGCATCTCGATCTGAGACAATACTCAATGGTAATACATGTAATTTTACTATCTTTGCTATATATAATTCGGCCAACTTCCCAAGGGCCTAAGTAGTTCTAATGGAAAGGAAATGAGAAGACTTTGATAACCGATATACTATTACCTAGATAACATCATGACTCCTCTTACTATGGGGAAATTCTATAACAAAATCCATAGTCTCATTTTCCCAATGCTCCTTAGGCATAGCAAGAGGTTGTAGTAAATCTGTTGGATGTTCATTCTCTAATTTCACCTGTTGACAAATCAAACACTGAGAAATATACTCCACTACATCCTTCTATAAACTTGACCACCAATAATTTTGTTTCAGTCTCCTATACATCTTATAATTCCCTAGGTGCATTAAGTAAATTGTATCATGAGCTTCTCCTAAAATTTCTTTTCTCAACTCCACATCATTTGGAACACAAATCCAATGTCCTAACACCACCATACCATCTTCTCGTATTTTAAAGTCTTATTGTTTTCCATTTAATACTTCTTCCTTTATTGTTTTTATCACCATATTCTTACCCAGTTCATAATCATATTCACTATCAATCCTCCACTCTCACTTAATTTCAACTCCATTCTAATACTCCTCAATTCGACTATCAGATTTATATCATGACTCTCCAAAGTAGTTAATCTACCTGTGGATTTATTAGTCACTACATTTTCTTTCCTTGGATGATAGTGGATAGTACAATCATAATCACTAATTAACTCCATCTATCACCTTTGTCTCAAATTCAACTCCTTTTAGGTGGGTAAATAAGTAAGATTCTTATGATTTGTATATAGCTCACAAGTGTCTCCATATAAGTGACATATCCAAATTTTCAAAGCAAAGACTGTAATAGCTAACTCCAAATCATGGGTATGATAGTTTCTCTCATGGTTTTTTTAACTATCTAGAAATATATGCCACTATCTTCCCATGTTGCATTAATACACAACCTAACCCCTGATGTGACGCATCACTATATATCACAAATATTTCATCTCCTAAAGGAAGTACTAACACTAGAGTAGTAATCAGCTTTTCTTTCAATAATTGAATTTTTTTTAATAAACCTTCTATAGTATCTTGCCAACCCCAAGAAAATTCGAATTTCAGTCACATTATTAGGTCTTTCCTAATTCAAAACTGCTTCAACCTTTTGTAGATCTACTGCCACCACGTCACCCGACACTACATGCCCCAAAAATGATATTTCATTCAACCAGAATTCACACTTAGAATACTTCGCATATAATTTCTCCCTTCTAAGAGTTTCTAATACAATTTCTAACTTTTTTGCATGCTCTTCCTCATTCATAGAATACACCAAGATATCATCAATAAACACCGCCACAAATTTATCCAAAAAATATTTAAATATACTATTCATTAAATTTATAAAAGAGGCAGGAGCATTTGTCAACCCAAATGGCCTAAATAGAAACTTATTGTGACCATATCGAGTCTTAAAGGAAGTCTTAGGAACATCATTTTTTCCTTAATTCTTAACTGATGATACCCTAACCTCAAATCTATTTTGAAAAATACTTGAGCTCTTTGTAATTGTTCAAATAAATCATCAATTCAAGGTAAAGGATATTTTTTTCTAATTATTATCTTATTCAACTGTCTATAATCTATACACAGCCTTAAAGTCCTATCCTTTTTCTTAACAAACAATATTGGGGCTCCCCAAGGTGACACAGTAGGATGAATAAATTGTTTACCTAATAACTCTTGAAGTCGTACCTTAAGCTCTTTTAATTCAACTGGTGCCATTCTGAAAAGGATATAGAAATTGGTGTAGAATCAATAACTAGATCAATGAAAAATTCAATCTCTCTACTAGGTAGTAAACCAGATAATTCATCAGGAAACGCATATGAAAAATTTCTAACCACTTATATTTTCTCTAACTTCATACCTCCCTTACTAGAATCAATCGCATAAGTTAGGTACCCTTCACACCCTTTTCCTAATTATTTACTAGTTGTCAAAGCAGAAATAAGACAATATGAGAGTATTTTACGTTCTCCTTGAAAACTAAACTTCTCTTGCTCAAGTATTCTAAAAATCACATTTTTTTTCTAAAAAAATCTACCCAAGCATTATGTGTAAATAACCAATCCATTCCTAATATCAAATCAAAGTCCACCATATTCAAAAGTAACAAGTTAACTTCAAATTCTTTGTCCCCAATATTTATAATGCATCCCCGATAAACCTTTTTAATCACCACTCTATCTCCTATGGGAAAATCAACAATTATATCATTATGCAAGGATAAAATAGGTGCATCTACAGACATCATAAAATTAATGGATACAAAGGAATGAGTAGCTCTTGGATCAATTAATATTTTAGCAGTTTTACCAAAGAAAGAAACTGTAACCATAATAACATTAAGTGTGGCTTGAATGTCCTACTAAGTAAGGGCATAAACTCGACTTTCCCACTACTGATTCTATCTAGATCGTCCTCTCTCTCTATTATTGTTCCCCAACCTAGAGTTCTACCCCTTACACTTCTTGATCCATTACCTTGGCCTGGCTGACCGCTCCAAAAAACCCCAATGGTAACTATGTCAACTAGTCTAACTCTCGATGGGCAATCCAGACCTCTATGTCCACTTTAACCAAAACAAACCTAAGGTTGTACAACATAATCCCTTGAAAGATGTCCAGTTAATCCATATCTAAACATTCCTAATTTTTCTGCCCGATACATTACTACCACCTCATCTAGCTACAACACTCCCTCATCTACTAAATTCTCCCACTGCCATAGGTTATTTTCCAAACCTAGGAGTCCCTCACACTAAATTCTGGATAACAAATGTCACTGAACCACTCTACCTTTCCTGACTCTGAACAATTTGTCCTTAAGAAAAAGAATGACACATCTGAGGAGGGTGACCTCCTTACATCCCAAATCCAAGACTACGTCATCTAACACCCTCAAATCTACTCCTCTTCAGTTGTTCTCCGCATCCTCTAGACTCAAATATATATTTCTCTACTTGAAATGTCATGTCCACTAATGTAGCATAATTATAATGATTCAAATAAGAAAATCGAGAATGAATCTCAAGGTTCAACCCATCTAGAAACCTTTAACATTTCATCTCTTTAGTATTTACCAGTTTAGGAACAAACCTATACAAAGCCACAAATCTTCCATTAGACTGGGATACGTTCATCACATTCTGTCTCACTAAATGAAGTCTCTCTTTTGCTGAAACCAATATGTATCTGGAAAGTATTTAGCAAATAATATCTCCTTAAACCTATTGTAGGTCAAAGGATGATCTACATCCATAGTAAATCTAGGAAAAATATCATCCCATCAATTAAAAGCCTCACCCTCCAATTGAAACAAAGAAAAGGAAATCTTTTGCCTATCAAAACTGGTATGACCCCATACAAATGCTCTATTAATTTAATCTGCAATTCAGCCTCGGATGGGCTTTCAAACTCCTTAAAGGATGGAGGTTTCAACTTAATAAATCGAGCAAAAACTATCCCCTTCCATCTCTTGAACAAAACCATTACCTCTTCTTTGGATATCCTATCGCTCCGAAATTCTCACAAAATCTACTACTAGGTCTAGACTCTACTTAGTATGTTCATCTAGCCTACGCTGTAGTTTATCAACTCTATCTTCAACTTTATTCAATTTATCAAGAGCTTGAGTAAGAGCTCCTCTTAACTCATTTCTTTCAACCTTCGAATCTTGCACTATACCACTAGTAGTGCCAGATGTGTTATCTACTTGTCCCATATAAGGAACTAGAGAATCAACCTCAACTTCTTTTATTTTAAATAAATGGGTTCTTCCACATCTCCTAATAGGAACATCATCCCTACCACATCTACTCGGTATCCTCATATCTACACCAAAAGAATTCATTTTAGAAACCACAATACCAATTTCATGTAGTCTACAAAACTTTAAACCTAAAGCTCTAATACCAAAAATGTAACAACCTATCCCAAGCGGGCCCACCCAAGATGGAATCATCACCTTCAGCACTAAGCACAGGCTTATATGCAAAAATTTCCAAAACTTGAAATGTTGGGATTTGTCAAAGAATTAAACAAGTGAAAATGGTCAGCATCAGGTATGGTTGTACGCTGTGGCCCAACCTTGGGCGCCACGATCTCCAGCAAGTCCGAAAGCTCCTCCACTCTAGGCTGCGCGGTGGCCCAGCCCATCCATGCCGCGGCCTTCAGCAAAGTAGCAAGTTTCCCTACTTCTGAGCCATGGCACACCCTGTTCTAAGCCTCAGCACGAAGCACACCTAACACCAATTAATCAGCACTTTGAGATGGTGCATAGGACTTGGTTAAAACGCACAAGTTCACTTAGACTCTTAGAGAGCTATGAGTCTTTAGTTCTTGAGATCTAAGGGTTGAAATTGATCTCAAAGATTGGATAAGGTGGTCATTGCCCTATATAAAGGGTCATCTAGGAACAATCAAAGTAGATCAAGACATAACAACAAATGTGAGAGTGCAAAGACACAAAAAACACAAGAGAGACTCATTCAAGAGAGGTTGATTGTTTAGAGAGAATGGCTCTCAAATCTAGAGAGGTCTTTCTAGTGAGAAAGAGTAGTCAAGATTGGGGATTCAAGGGCTTTGTAATTGGAATTTTCTTAGGAAAAATTCCAGGAAACACTTAGTTCTTATCTCTTTCTTTTCTCTTCTTTCATTCTTCAAGAACAAGAGATTTCTTGAAGAGATGTTGTTGTAATTGTAAGAACTCAATTGATTTAGTGCAGAGAGCTCGGAGGAGCTCACAAGGATGTAGGTACATTACCGAACCTCGATAACAATTGCTTGTGTTTTCTTTTATGCTTTGATTCTTGTTTCGGTTTTGTACAAATCATTTTGGATTTGGGTGTGATTACGCCCAAAACAGTAACGCGGTGTTATAGTACGGCTTTGGGGTGTCGATTCCATAGGGAGACAAATTAACTATAAAGGAAGATGTAAACTTTAATATGAGACGATATGATCAAATTAAATATAGAATCTGAAATTTGATAGTGAGACAATTGTGTAAAGTAGATTGTGAAATATAATAGGAGAGCAACAAGGATCCGAGAATCCTCCCTAGGTTTGTTGCTCTAATCTTAACTTGATTCAGTTGTTTTTTATCTCGATTGCAAGTTTCACATCCCAAACAAGCAATCGGCAAATATTCAATTAAAGCACATGTATAAACCCTAATTTGATTGTAATGAAATACTCTTTATTTTCAATTCATGCACATATGATCTATCCTTTAAGTTTATCAAGAAACGACAATATATCTTTGATGACAATATTTCAGTAATGGACAAATCTAAAGGCTAGATCTACCGGACTCAATCATACCCAAATAATCTTGACATAAAGAAAGCATGACTAAATCTATATCAAGGAAAAAGATACAATCACCGGATTAGATGAAATCTTTATAATTAGAATAAAAAAGTAAATCATAACAATATTTGAACGTTAAAGCTCCATTACAACTGAATCAAACAAGGGAAATAGAAACAACTACACCTAGGGATTCATCCCTTCTCCTTGCTTGGAGATTAGTTAGCCATGGGGCTCATGGTTGCACAATGGAAGGAAAGTTGCTACTTTCTTGAGTTCTCCAGGTTTTTGAATATCTAATTACAAACCCTAAGTGGTATATTTATAGTACACAAGGTCTAGGGGTGTTTTACGGTTTGAACAAGTCATTAAAGACCTAATTAGGGTCTAACTCGGAGTGCATAAGGCTGTGCGCGCGCTGCAGCACAACTTGGGCGCACTGCGGCTCTGTTTTATCAGGTCAGGCGCTGGTGCTGTGTGCTGCGGCACGGATAATCCATGCTGCGGCGCGGGGCTGCTCTGTTTTGGTTAAGTCAGGTGCTGGTTCTGTGTGCTGCAGCGCGGGCTGATGCTGATTCAGAAAGTCTGACCTATGTCCGCTAAAATCGCCATAACTTCCTCTAGAGAAATGATTTTAACGAACCGTAAAATCCTCCAGAAATTAGACTTCCATATCTTTCTAACAATATATGGCACACTTCCTGGTTCTTTCTACATCGATACAGTTTAATTTGTAAAGATGGTTGATTTGTATGCCAACTCCAGCAACTTAGTGAAAACTCCTTCATTAGTTTCTCTTCATCTTGGCTCTTCCGCGATCATTCTTTTGCTTGAGTGTTCAATGGAACTTCGTGTTTCAAAATGATGATAGCTTTTCCATCTCCTTTAACTCAAGATACCTGAAAATTTCACCGAAATAAATTAATGCTCCAAAAATACCACTTTAGAGTTGTTAATGAATAAAAATGCAATTAAGACCTAAATCAACCCTAAAGTGCTAACAAATGAGTACGATTATAATGAATTTTATGGCTCTTATCAGGTGTTTGGGAAAGATCACAACCTAGGATTTCTTGTGGTGATTTTCTCAACAGTGGTATTAGAGCTAGATCGGAGCTAGGCTCCAAGAATCAAAGGAAACTTCTTGGGTAATTCAAGAACGGTGTTGAGATCAAGATTTGATCGGGTTCTTGAGGTTCAAGAATGGTGCTAACATCCAGATTTGATCGTGTTCTTGAGATTTAGAAGTTGGAAAGCAATTGTGGGTGCTGCATAAATCTGGGATTTTTTTTGTGAGATGGGTTCAAATTTCGTTATTGAGAAGTTTGATGGAAAGGGAGACTTTGCCCTTTGGAAGCGAAAAATCAAGGCTGTTCTTATACAACAAAAGGTGGATTTGGCTATTGGAGAAGATTATGATTTTCCAGCAAGTATCACGGAGGTCCAGTGGAATGAGATGAAGAAGATGGCGTACAGCACCATCTTCCTGCACATATCAGATAGTGTGACAAGGGAATGTGGAGACATAGAAGATCTAGCTGTCATTTGGAAGAAACTAGATGAGTTATTTCTTACCAAGACTCTCCCTAATAAGATATATCTTCTTAAATGAATCTTTGCTTTTAAAATGGATCCTAATAAAGAGTTGCAAGATAATCTTGATGTGTTTAATAAACTAGTTTAAGATTTGGCTAGTTGTAGTATAACATTTCCGGATGAACAATTGGCTGTTATGTTATTGAATTCTCTTCCTGATTATTTTGAAAGTTTGATTAATGTTATTAAATATGGAAGAGATACACTAACCAAAGAAATTGTGATCAATGTTTTAAGGGCTCATGATTTCAAAGCCAAGATGAGGGCAGCATCAAGTGGGGAAGGTCTGTTCGTTAGAGGAATGCCTGTAATTCGGAATGGCAGCAGCATCCATGGCAACTACCAGGATAAATCAAGGGGTAGAGGGCAGAGCCATGAAAGATCGCATTCTAAACTGAAGTTTGGAGGAAAGCGATGCTACTACTGCAACAAAGAGAGCCATTTCAAGAGAGATTAAAAGAAGATGATAAGTGATGAGAAAGAAAGAGGCCATACCAAGAATAGAGAGGCTTCGGTTGCCAAGGGAGAATAGCAAGATGATGTTCTTGTTGTGTGCTCAAATGTGAGTGAAAGGCAGGGCAGCGAAAGATGGATCTTGGATTCCGGATACACTTATCATATGTGTCCTCACCGTGATTGGTTCAAGAATTTTAAGGAAACCAATGGGGGAATGGTTTTCTTGGGGAACAACACTTCATGCCAAGTGAGAGGCATGGGAGACATCCAATTGAGGTTGTTTGATGGAGTTACAAGGCTGCTGCGAAATATGAGATATCTTTCAGATTTGAGAAGAAATTTGATCTCATTGGGGTAGCTAGATTCCATGGGATACACATACAAAGAAGAGGGAGGTAAGATCAAGGTAACCAAGGGATCTTTGATAGTGATCAAAGCAACAATCAAGAATGGTCTCTATGAGATGATTGGAGAGATGGACATCAAGGATCAAGCAGCAAGCTTGATGGCTGAGATGGATAAGGTAATACTTTAACACAATTGATTGGGATATATGAGTGAAAAGAGGCTGCAAGTTCTCAGCAAGGATGGGTAACTTGATGGTGACAAGGTAGAAAAACTCGATTTCTGTGAGAGTTGTGTTCTTGGGAAACAACATTGGGTTAGCTTCAACACCAGAGTGCACAAGTCAAAGGGGATTCTTAACTACATTCATGATGATCTTTGGAGACCAGCAAGAACACCAACACAGGGAGGTAATTTTTACTTTCTGTCTTTAATTGATGATTATTCTAGAAAGGTTTGGGTTTATTTGCTTAAAAATAAATCAGATGCTTTGAATAAATTTGTAGTGTGGAAAAAGCTGGAAGAAACTCAAACGAGTAAGGTAGTTAAGGTGTTAAGAACCGATAATGGCTTAGAATTTTTTAGTAAGGAATTTGACAAATTCTATGAATTAAATGGCATTCTAAGACATAGAACGGTTGTGAAAACACCTTAGCAAAATAGAGTTACTGAGAGGATGAATAGGACCCTCATAGACAAGGTTAGGTGCATGATAATAGGCTCCAGATTACCCAAATATTTTTGGGGTGAAGCTGTGTCAACTGCTGCATATTTGGTTAATAAATCACCCTCTAGGGCTGTGGACCTTAAGACTCCCAAGGAGATGTGGAGTGGAAAACCCACTGAGTTAAGCAACCTTAGGATTTTTGAATGTGTTGCGTTTGCACATCAAAAGGATGATAAACTTAGCCCAAGATCTAGGAAATGTGTGTTTCTAGGATATGGTGAAGGGATTAAAGGGTATAGGTTGTGGTCCTTAGAACCAAAAGGAATTAAACTCATAATAAGTAGGGATATCATTTTTAATGAGCATTTATTTCCCTATTTGGAGAAAACTAACCCTGCAGGGGATAGTGGGCAAACCAGCCCGGTATTTGTGAAGCATAGCATCAAGGAAAATTCAGTTTAGGTAGAGCAAGGAAGGCAAGAGGGTTCGGACCAGGTAGAGCCCATTGATGAAGGCCATGCTCAAGACACTCAAGAGGAGGCTGAACTAGAGGGGGATGATACAGCAAATTAGAATGATTATCAGCTCACAAGGGACAGGGAAAGGAGGTTGGTCAGACCACCTTTGAGATATGGTTTTGCGGATGCTAATGTAGTAGCTCCTTATTCAGAAGGAGAGAGTGAACCAAAAACTTACATTGATGCCATGGGATGTAAGGATTCGTCAAAATGGAAGCTAGCTATGGAGGAGAAAATGGATTCTTTGAGGAAGAATAACTCTTGGGAATTGGTGCCGAAACCAGAAAAAACAGAGAGTTGTGGATTGTAAGTGGATTTATAAGATCAAAGAAGGGAATTCTCTAGGGGATAAAGTTCGGTATAAGGCTAGTATGGTGGCGAAGGGGTTCACACAAAGAGAAGGCATAGATTTCACAAAAATATTCTCACCGGTTATGAAATACAAGACGATAAGGGTAATGTTAGCTATGGTGGTCCAATTTAATTGGGAGATTAAGCAAATGGATGTGAAGACAATGTTCTTACATGGAAAGCTTGATGAGACCATCTACATGAGGCAACCCGAAGGCTATGAGGAAAGAAGGCATCGAGAGTTGGTGTGCTAACTGAAGAAATCTCTCTATGGCCTGAAGCAATCACCTCGACAATGGAATAAGAGGTTTGATTCCTTTGTAACTAGCTTGGGTTTCATGAGGAGCTACTATGATTCGTGCTTGTACTACAAAGGTCACAAGGTGGAGGAAATAACAATTATCCTCATCTATGTCGATGACATGTTGTTGGTTGGGAGCAGCAAGGAGAGGATAGAAAGGTTGAAGTTTCAACTCAGTTCTGAGTTTGAGATGAATGATCTTGGCCATGCTATAGAAGATCCTTGGGATGAGTATAATCCGGGAAAGGAAGAGAAACAGGTTGAAGGTTTCTCAGTCTTCCTACATAGAAAAGATGATATCTAAGTTTTTTGTGGAAGATAGCAAACCAGTGAAGGTTCCCCTTGCTGGTCATTTAAAGTTCTCCAGCGATCAATGTTCGAGATCGGATGAGGAGAAAAAGAAAATGGAAAAGGTCCTTTATTCTAGTGCGGTTGGATCAGTCATGTTCATTATGGTAAGCACTAGACCTGACATTTCTCATGCAATGAGTGTTCTCAGTAGGTTTATGAGTAATCCCGGAAAGGAGCATTGGCTTGGGATGAAGTGGTTACTGAGGTACTTGAAGGGAAGCTCAGATGTGGGGCTTGTTTACAAGAAGATGGGTAAGTCCATCTGTCTTGAAGGTTATGCAGATTCAGACTATGGAGCAGACCGGGATAAAAGAATATCGATTACCTCCTATTTCTTCAACTTAAACAAATGTTGTATAAGTTTGAAGGCTCAGTTGCAGCCGGTGGTAGCACTCTCAATAAACAAGGCAGAATACATAGCGGCAACAGAAGCCATTAAGGAGGCTATATGGTGCAAAAGGTTGTTGGAAGAGTTGAAGGTCCTAAAAGAGTAGGTGGTGGTGTACTCGGATAGCCAAAGTGCGTTACATTTGTGTAAGAATCCGGTGTTCCATGACAAGACAAAGCATATGGATGTTCGATATCATTTCATTCAAGAAAATGTTACGGAATGATGCATTTATGTGGACAAAGTGGCCACGGAAGAAAATCCCACAGATTTAGGTACTAAAGTTCTACCTCTAAGAAAGTTCAATTATTGCCTTGGACTTCTTAGGATTGGAATCGGTTGATATGGTGACTCAAGTTGAGTTTGGATCCTGAGTTCTCTGCACAATTTTAATTGCTTAGGCAAAGGTAGAGTTTCCCCACATTTGAGCCGCAGCACGCCTTGTTCCAAGCCTCAGCACGAAGCACACCTGACACCAATTAATCAACACTTTGAGATGGTGTGTGGGACTTGGTTAAAACGCACAGGTTCACTTAGACTCTTAGAGAGCCATGAGTCTTTAGTTCTTGAGATCTAAGGGTTGAGATTGATCTCAAAGATTGGATGAGGTGGTCATTACCCTATATAAAGGGTCATCTATGAGCAATCAAAGTAGATCAAGACATAACAACAAGTGTGAGAGTGCAAAGACACAAAAAACACAAGAGAGACTCATTCAAGAGAGGTTAGTTGTTTAGAGAGAAATGCTCTCAAATCTGGAGAGGTCTTTCTAGTGATAGAGAATAGTCAAGATTGGGGATTCAAGGGCTTTGTAATTGGAATTTTCTTAGAGAAAATTCCAGGGAAACACTTAGTTTTTATCTCTTTCTTTTCTCTTTTTTCATTCTTCAAGAACAAGAGGTTTCTTGAAGGGATGTTGTTGTAATTGTAAGAACTCAATTGATTTAGTACAGAGAGCTCGGAGGAGCTCGTGGGGACGTAGGCACATTGCCAAACCTTGATAACAATTGCTTGTGTTCTCTTTTATGCTTTGATTCTTGTTTTGGTTTTATACAAATCATTCTGGATTTGGGTGTTTGGGAAAGATTACAACTTGGGATTTCTTGTGGTGATTTTCTCAACATGAAACATGTTTACATTATATACACTTGAACTCTTTTAAGAGGAGATACAAAAGTTTATTGCATATTGCATAAAAGTAAATATGTTTATATGTAATTATGTACAAGACTCAATTACATATAAACAAAGTGTTTCCTAAGGATGCCTACCACATGGACCCACCTAGATAATCACGAATATACCTCATATTAAGGGATTTTATCAACCTTCCTGCTTGCAACCTGAAATTTAATTAAAATAAAGGGGGTGAGTTTTACAAAGCTCAGTGATGTTCAATTTACTAGAAGTACTTGATTTGTATACTTCAATCCATAATTATAATTAAAATTGATATTGAAGTCATTATACTTCATTAAATTATAATTTTTCATATCATATTATATCTCATAATTTTATTCAATATAGATATCATTCTTGATATCTAGTTCAACATCATTATTCTCATTTCACAACACAAAATTTCACAATCATATTGATTTATCAACATCTAAAATAATGAGAATACGAATGAATAAAAATTCATAATCTCCCTTCTTCTTTCCACATCTCATCACAATCTTTTTACTTCATTATCACATCTATACCTCAAGTACGGGCATCCATGTATGGGTACCTGTATCAGTCTCTGATACAGCTATTAGGGACGTCTCCCTATATGCCGGTATTATCATCCAGACATCCATGGTTCTAGTCTTCCCCAGACCACACCCTTCATCTCTACTAATGGCTCGACAATGCATATAAAATCACATACAAGCAAGTATAAGGAGAACAACATGTAAATAAAATAATTACATCATAAATTTCCAATTTATCATAACAATCCGGTCTATGGAATTTACACTTCCTTTCAAGGATATAATTCACATCAGTTTATCATTATATATATATAGACACACACACATATCCAATCTTTTCATCAAATTAATATTACATTTTAATCATTACTTTCATGCCTATATCCTTTATTCCATCAAATTTAACATATTCATAATATACTCATTAGCTTTTCTCATTTATGGTTCATTTAAGTTTTATCAACATTTCTTACTTCTTCTCGCTTACTAGTAGTAAAGTGAATTCACCACGAAGGACTAAGCATTATTCGTGAATCACTTCCTTCTCTTTTGTGCTCTTTTCAGCAACACCTACAAATGTTTCACCTTCACATAACAATAATACGCTTAACCAATATTACTATCTAATAATTTAATCCAAACCTCTATAATAGGTTAATTGTATGTATATATGTATGCATGTTTCAATCTAATCTTAAATTCAAAGTTTCAGTTGAATTCCTTTCTTTTCATTTTGAATCAAATTCAAAACTCATTTGAAAAGAACGTGAAATTTTAAGGTCTTAAAATCCTGATTTCTATATGAAAAGGTACAAGAGGACTCATAAATTACCTTAAAAAAACAATTTATTAGATACTTCTTGAAATCAATTCTTGACGATCGAATCCAACAATCGTTTATTAAAACCTCAATTTTTAGTATAGTTCTTCAATAATTTGAGAGAAATTTAGAGAAACAAAAAGTTTAGAGAGAGAAATGAGAGATTTTGATGAACAAAATAAATTTTGATCATGAAATGGGGTTTAAATAGTGCCTAACACCTTACTAGTAAACTAGCTAGGCGACTGGTGAGGTTTTAGTCGATTGGCCTTGCTTAGTTACCTACCCAGTCGACTGGATTGCTTTAGTCCACTAGGGCAAGCTTTAATTGACTGATGAAGAGGCTAGTCGCCTAAGGCAACTCGAGAGGTGTTAGTCGACTGATCTGGCTTAGTGTCCTACCTAGGCGACTGGTATCTTCCAATGTCTTCAAAAATCAAATGTTTATCATTTTGATGCATTCCAACTTATTTTCTTCAGTATAGTTTCAAACTCTTGTTTCAATATTGCTTCAAATTTGAGTTTTAAATTAAAGCAATTTATATATGTATGCATGATGATCATAATATTAAATAAGAAGTTACCAAATTATCCCTACCTCAAGGGTAAGGATCTTACAGTACTTAAATGTAAAAATGGTTTTTGTTGTAGTTAATCTTTTTATCTAAATTTTTGTATATGAAAATACTCATATTAATTACATGAAATATTTTCAAATATATATTTTGTAAAATTTTCTTCTTTTTTTTCTCAAATTAAAAATAAATATGTTTTAATAACTTCATCTCAATGGTGAAAAATCTCGGATCCGCTTTTGATATTTCACAATGGTGTTCGATGACATGACATTGTATGGAATGAGATTTTCAAACTTGTACTTTTCTTATTTTGTATTTTAAATTGATATTTTATTTAATTAATTTTTTACAAATAATTTTTATTGTAGTTAATCTTTTTATCTAAACTTTTTGTATATAAAAATACACATATTAATTGCCTGAAATATTTTCAAATATGTATTTTGTAAAATTATCTTTATATTTTTCTCAAATTATAACTAAATATATTTTAATAACTCCACTCCAGTGATGAAAAACCTTATATCTGTTTTTGATATTTCACAATAGTGTTTGATGACGTGACATTGCATGGAATGAGATTTTCAAACTTCTATTTTTTTTTATTTTAAATTGATATTTTTATTAAATTAATTTTTACTTGAATTTTATTGGAATGATATTAAGTGATTAAATTAGTCTATTATTTTAAATGATAATCAATTACCCCTCCAATCTGTACATAATGTTTTAATGCAGCTTAGAGGGGTATTGATTATTTCCTTCATTTAAAACCAAAGAAAATAAAAATTGATTATGTGAGATATTCTAAATTATTCAACATGAAATTAAAATTTATTTTAAATTCTAAGATACCTTTCTTTAGACCGCGTTGATCCCTATAATAAGATGATATTTTTTAGATTTGTACACAAATAAATACATAAAAATTTCTTTTCTCCCCAATATAAACTTTGTATATTCTTTTAATTATTATCTCTTATTTTCTCTAACACTAAATCCAACAAAGTTTTTTTTCCACTGAAGCCACCTTTTAGCCACAATCATAATTTGATCTCCATATTTTGTTTCGATATTGCTGTCTACATAACCCGAATCAAAAGCCATTTTTTCTCTCTCTCACTGTTGGCGGGCTTGCCACCCTCATTCTTTTTTCTTTTTTTTTTGTGTAACCGATGCGGAAACAGGAGGACTACAGCATTGGGAAGAACATTCCCACAGCATCAGTTAGGAGCAGCGCTTCCAACTGAGGAGGGGGGTAAGAGTACATCACAAATCTTTCTCAATGATGAAGACCCAACTCTGTAATTGCATCTGCACATTCGTTGCACTCCCGGAAAACATTCTCCAGTGTACAGGATCTAAAGGATTAGATAAACACTCTACAATCTTCAATGATATGGCCCAAGGGATGGAAAGTTGTGTCTGCATTCAGAATGAGCGAAACAGTAGTTGCCCAATCCGATTCCACCGACTAGTCCAAGATGGTGTCTTCTGCAGGCAACCTCATGCCCTCACGGATACCGTATAACTTGGCAACAAGAACAGAGGAAGAACCCAACTGGCCACTCTTCACTTGCCTTCCCAATTTCTTATTAAACCAACTGAAACCATACTCTGATCAGTTCTTGTAACATCACCATCTGTTCTGAGCTTGAAGCTCCCTTTCTTCGGCTTATTACAGCAGCACCAGATTACCTTATCCTTGATAATTCGAGCCAAGGTGGGGAAAACTTGCTGATATTCTCTAGCGAGTCTATCAATCCCAAAAAGAGTAGCCGAGGTAGAATTATTTCCCCCTGCAATGACACACTTAATTTTAACAATCCAAAGCATACATAATGTAGGAGCAAAAACCAGGCACTAATCAGGCCGAGTGTTAACTGGATGGAGGTGACATAGATTTTTCTTGAGCCACTCAGACGTAGAGCAGAAGTAAAACCAGGAATGGGAAGTGGAAGGAATAAGAGCATCCTAAATCCCCCTGGCCTTCTCACAATCACGGAGGACGTGGATGTAGGTCTCGGGGTTTACATGGCACCTGGAGCAAGTAGGCTCCGCAATAATTCCTCGTTTGTAACTCAAAGAGTTGGTAAGCAGTTTATCATGACAAGCCAACCATACTATAAATTTCACCTTTTGGGGGAACTTTGTCTTCCAAATCCAAGACCACTAGTCATCATGATCCAAATTCAAAGGGCTGCAAAGGGACTCATATACGGACTTAGTAGTTAAAACTCCATTTGAGGTCGCACCCCAAATCAACTTGTCTGTCGCACCCAAATTAAGAGGACTTGGGGTGGCTAGGATTAACTGTTTGACTTTTCCGAGATGTGTAAATTCAATCTTTCAAGATTCCAATAGCCATCAACATCAATGATATCAGTTACCTTAATAGATCTTTCAGAAGGGTCCACGGAAACACTGCCAATGTCCTTAAGTGTTGTAGATTCGATCGAGACATCCTCCCACAAAGAGATGTTACTGCCATCCCCCAAACAAACCGTCTCCCAACTTAACAAATGCATGTATCTGTTTAAGGGATCATCATTCCAAATGAAATCGCGGTTGATTCTGTCCAAGAAGTGACAAATGGACTGAGGTAGCCTGGTGGTTTGCATTGTGAAAATTGGAATACTTATTATAGACCTAACCATGGTAACTCAATCGACCATATTCAGAGTTTTTGCTTTCCACCCTGCAAGACGGGCATAAACTTTTTTCTAGAGGGGCAAATTGTTGGATCATAAACTTGATCCATTATGGGAGTCCAAATCCAAACCCAATCAAATTGGAGTCCAAGTTCATAATCAAAGATCCAAAACTACAAGTCTTCTACCTAGAATTTTATAGGTGTGTGAATTGTGCATGTGAATCATTTGGTAACCTAAAATATTGTTAGAACCACCAAGAAAAATGAGGAGTATGGTTATTGTAATTTTGGATTAGTTTATTTGTGTGGTGTAGGATTGTTCTTAAGTAGTATAAATACCTCTCCCTATTTTGGTTTAATCATCAAGAAGAAGAAGTAAGAGCTTCTAAGTGAGTGAAGAAGCAAAGTCTTATAAGAGTGAGTTCTAGTATCTTGTTTCTTTTGAGTAAGAGTGCTCTTGTAATATCTCTTTGAGTTTGAATAAGAGTTGTTTGTGTGTGTTTAATTTCCAACAAAGTGGTATCAGAGCTTGAGTTGGAAAGTATACACTATTGCATATCAAATCGAAGATCCCGACGAGAGAAATCCGACACCGCCAGAATCTCCCCGATCGGAGTTCAGACGCACCTCCACGAGCCGCCGGAAGATTGCTGCCAGAAAACCGAGTTGACTCACCGAGTTAAGCTGGGTCAGCCGAGTTGGAGCCGAGTTGACCAAGCCATAAGCCTGTTGACCGGGCCGCTTGACCGAGCCGAGTTGACCGAGCCGTCAAAGTCAACTGTTGACCAGGTTAGTGTTGACTTTGACCGAAAGTTGAAAATTTTGACCAGGTCCCTCCCAAATTTTTTCAACGTTCCGGATCTATCTGCACAATCAGAAATTTCAAATTCTCAACATATTGAGTGATATGGCAAATGGTGTGGCATCCTTCCAAGTCCCGATGCTCATCAACAACAATTACGACAACTGGAGTATCAAGATGAAGGCTCTTCTTGGCACGCATGATGTTTGAGATATCGTAGAAAAAGGTTTTAGCGAGCCAGATAACGAAGCTGCGCTGACCACAACTCAAAATGATAGTTTGAAAGATGCGAGAAAGAGAGACAAGAAAGCTCTCTACCTCATCTATCAAGCATTAGATGATGATGTTTTTGAGAAGATTTCGAGTGCAAGCTTTGCTAAGGAAACATGGGAAAAGCTGCAAACCTCTTACAAAGGATCCGAGCAAGTGAAGAAGGTCCGCCTCCAAACATTAAGAGGTGAATTTGAATCCTTACACATGAAAGTATCTGAGTCTATTTCAGATTATTTCTCAAGAGTAGTAGCTGTTTCTAATCAATTAAAAAGAAATAGTGAAAAGTTAGAGAATGTGAGGATAACAGAGAAGATACTCCGTTCGTTGGATTCCAAATTTGAGCACATCGTCATGACGATTGAAGAAACTAAAGACTTGGAAGAAATGACGATTGAGCAACTCCAAGGATCATTACAAGCATATGAAGAGAAGCATAAGAAGAAGCAAGGATTTACTGAGCAACTCTTCAAGCTGCAACTCAAGGATATGCATGAAAGCCAAGGAAATGATAGAAACTAACATGGCCGAGGCAGAGGTAGAGGCCGTGGACGAGGTGGAAGTCGCGGTCGTGGACAAGGTTGGAATTACAACAACAACAATTCCAACAATAACTACGAGAAAGGAGAAAGCTCAACACAAGGTCGTGGAAGAGGCAATCCAAACTCGAGGAATGACAAATTTCAAGTTCGATGCTATAATTGTCAGAAGTTTGGGCATTATGCTTCAGAATGTAGAGCTCCTAACAACAGAATTGAGGAGAAGGCCAACTACGTGGAGGAGAAGACCGATGATAAAGAAACTCTTCTTCTAGCACGAAAAGAGACTGATGGTGTCCAAACAAAATCCTGGTATCTTGACAGTGGTGCAAGCAATCACATGTGTGGAAGGAAAGACATGTTTGTGGAGCTGGACGAGTCAGTAAGTGGAAATGTCTCATTTGGCAATGATTCCACAATAGCAGTAAAAGGGAGAGGTAACATTCTTATCCGTTTGAAAGACGGGAGACATCAGTTTATTTCCAATGTCTACTTTGTGCCCAATATGAAAAGTAACATCTTGAGTTTAGGACAACTGTTAGAGAAAGGTTATGATATTCATATGAAGGATCATAATCTTTCTATAAAAGATGATAAGAATAACTTCATTGCTAAAGTACCAATGTCAAAGAATAGAATGTTCCTGATCTATATACAAAACGATGTTGCAAAGTGCCTTAAAGCTTGCTACAGAGATGCATCATGGCTATGGCATCTTCGTTTTGGGCATCTAAATTTTGGAGGTCTAAAGCTGCTATCCAAGAAAGAGATGGTGAAGGGACCACCTCGCATCAACCATCCTGACCAGCTTTGTGAAGGGTGTCTAGTCGGGAAGCAATTCAAAAAAAGCTTTCCAAATGAGTCAGACTCAAGAGCCAAGAAGCCACTTGAGCTCATCCATACCGATGTGTGCGGTCCGATCAAACCAAGCTCTCTTGGTAACAATAACTATTTTCTTCTCTTCATTGATCATTTTTCAAGAAAAACATGGGTATATTTCTTGAAACAGAAGTCAGAAGTTTTCGAAGTCTTCAAAAAGTTCAAAGCTGCAGTGGAGAGAGAAAGCGAAGAGGAGAATTTACTTCTAGGGAGTTTCAAGAGTTTTGCAAAGCAAATGGAATTCGTTGACCAATGACAATTCCTAGATCCCCTCAACAAAATGGTGTAGCGGAAAGAAAGAACCGAACTATCCTCAACATAGCTCGGAGTATGCTCAAAAGCAAGAAACTACCCAAGGAGTTTTAGGCCGAAGCAGTGGCGTGTGCAGTCTACTAATCCAACAGATCTCCAACAATAAGTGTTTGGGGAAAGACACCGCAAAAAGCATGGAGTGGAAGAAAGCCCGGCATCTCCCACCTAAGAGTTTTTGGAAGCATAGCCCATGTTCATGTTCCAGAAGAGAAAAGAACAAAGCTTGATGATAAAAGCGAGAGTTTCATCTTCATCGGCTATGACACAAATTCAAAGGGTTACAAGCTGTACAATCCGAACAATAAGAAGGTTGTGATTAGAAGAGATGTGGTGTTTGACGAAGAAAGACTATGGGATTTTGGATTTTATATAGATGACTTCAATTTCTCTCCTCCATTTGAAGATGAGCTGACACAAATAGAACAGTCTGGAGAAGCCCAACAAGAGCTAACAACTCCACCTACTTCACCAACATCAACTACTCATGGAGACAAGTCACCTTCATCATCTTCAAGTGGGAGTCAAAGTGAAAGAGATGTGAAATGAACAAGAAGCCTTCGAGATCTCTATGAAGTGACTGAACGACAAGATAATCTTACATTATTTTGTCTATTTGCTGATTGTGAACAAATGAGCTATCAAGAAGCTGCAAAAGAGAGGAAGTGGAGAGACGTGATGAATGAAGAAATCAAGGCTATCGAAAAGAACGACACATGGGAACTCATTTCACTTCCCAAAGGGCACAAGGCGATAGGTGTCAAATGGGTCTACAAAACAAAGCGAAATGCTAAGGGAGAGATTGAAAGACACAAGGCGAGGCTTGTTGCAAAAGGCTACAGTCAAAAAGCCGGAATTGACTACGATGAGGTATTCACCCCTGTTGCTCGGTTGGAGACTGTTAGACTAATTATTTCTATGGCAGCTCAAAACAAGTGGAAGATACAACAAATGGATGTAAAGTCTGCCTTCCTAAATGGAGTTCTTGAAGAGGAAGTCTACATTTAGCAACCATCAGGCTATGAAGTCAAAGGCCACGAAAACAAGGTGTTGAAGTTGAAGAAGGCTCTATACGGGTTAAAACAAGCACCAAGGGCATGGAATAGCTGAATCGACAAGTACTTCCAGGAGAATGGCTTCAACAAATGTCCTTACGAGCACGCTCTATATATCAAGATCAAAGATGGAGATATTTTGATCGTGTGCCTCTATGTGGACGATTTGATCTTCACCGGAAGCAACCCAAGCATGTTCAATGAATTTAAGGAAGTGATGACGAAGGAATTCGAGATGACAGACATGGGGCTTATGGCGTACTACCTTGGCATTGAAGTTACGCAACAAAATGATGGAATTTTCATTTCACAGGAAAGCTATGCAAAAGATATCCTAAAGAAGTTCAAGATGGAAAACTGAAAGCCGATAAGCACACCGATGGAATACGAAGTCAAGATGTCCAAACATGAAGAAGGAGAAAGTGTAGATCCAACATTTTTCAAAAGTTTGGTGGGAAGTCTATGCTACCTAACTTGCACGAGGCCCGATATTCTTCACGCAGTTGGATTGGTTAATCGCTACATGGAATCTCCAACAACCACCCATTTTAAAGCCACAAAGAGAATTCTTCTCTATGAACAGTAGTGTAATATCCGTATTTTATGAGTAAGGGTAAATGTGTATTTTTAATAAATATGACAAAGAATTAAAAATCCCAGAATGGCTGAATAAAGATTTCTGGAGACAAAGGTTGAAAAGCAAAAAAAAAAAATTCAACTATAAACAGTAGATTATGGCAGCGGGTCTGCCACCTACTGCCACCGAAAGATTTATACAAATAGAGTTTTGTTGGCTAGTGTAAGTGGAAAGAATTTTTAATGATGTAAATGGAGAGAATTTTTAATGATGATGTTTTTTCTAATCATGATGCTTTTGGTATTAAATTTATATCTCCATATCATGGAGAACTTGGGAGAGAGGGGAGGGCTACTGATTTTCAGCCTGAGCTCCCCTATAAATATGGGCATTAGGTTCGTGTAATTACACGAAGAAATTTTCCTGTAGTTCCAAGTAATTCGTCTGTGTTCTTAAAACACTTGGGAGTTTAAAGAAAGGTGGAAGGAATAAAATTTTGAGGGTATTTTCGAAAATATTTCAGGAAGCTATCAAAATAGTAGAAGGTAATAAAGTAATGTTATTTTAACATTTATGAAAGTTTCAGGAGGTTAAAATAGGAATTTTTTCAAACTATGTGGTTTATGGAGAAAAGAAGAAATAATAAGAAATTTAAATTCAAATATTATGTCAAGTGTTGGCAGTCAACAATCGGGAGAAAATTCGAAGAAGAACGAGAAAAGCAAAGAGGTGGCCCACGAGTAGCTTTAAGTGCTACGTGGTGAGTTGGATTTACTTTAAGTAGTCTTAATCAAAAATCAATTATATAATGATAATATTAAATTTAATTATTAAAGTATGCTTGGGTGATAGATGAAAAATTGATTTATGGGTATGATAGGAAATTTGGACAGGTAGAAATATTTCTCGGTGAGAAATGATATTTTTTTGTGTGGAAATTATAAGTTTATTTGAGAATAAAAGCAATAAATAAATTATGAATGAGCTATATTGATGTTTTAATACGAGTTATGGTAAGATGAATGTTAGTAGATCTTGACAAATTTTGGTGGATGATTTGAGATGAATTTTAGTGGATCTTGACAAATTTTGATGGATGATTTGAGACGAAATTTAGTAGATCTTGACAGACTTTAAAAGATTATTTGATGTGATTTGGGAAGAGAAGAATTTAACGGAATTTTTATATAATTTGATAAAAAAAAATCAGGATGATTAGATGTAAAAAATTTTAAAGAAACTTTGTTATATAAAATTTGTGGATAATTAGGATAGCCAAATTAAGTGGTTTGAATCTTTATATTGTTTTTATATTACTGTTTCATATCATTGTTCATGCACATATGCATTTAATAATATAACCGAAAGAACCGGGAAGGCAGCCGGTCTAATGAAATAACCGTGACAGCCAGTATATGCTGGGATGAAAAGTAAAAACCGTGACAGCCAGTATATGTTGGGATGAAAAGTTATGCTGGGATGAAAAGTAAAAACCGTGATAGCCGGTATATGCTGGGATGAAAAGTAAAAACCGTGACAACCGGTATATACTGGGATGAAAAGTAAAAACCGTGACAACCGGTATATGCTGGGATGAAAAGTAAAAACCGTGACAGCTGGTATATGCTGGGATGAAAAGTGAAAACCGTGACAGCCCGTATATGCTGGGATGAAAAGTAAAAACCGTGACAGCCGGTATATGCTGAAATTAACCGAGAAGGCAGCCGGTCTGATGAGAATAAAAGAACCGGAAGGGAAGCTGGTCTAAGATAATAATAACCTGTCGACAGGTGGGAAGACATTCCCATCATAATTGTTCATGCATTTGCATCTGTTTTAATTATTGTTGCATTATTTGAGATGCTGAGATGTGGTATATTAATTGTGAATTAAATTATAGATGGCTGGGTCTCGTAAAAAGAGACAGCTATAATGATGAGATTTTTGAGATGCTGAGATGTGGTATATTAATCGTGAATTAAATTATAGATGGTTGGGTCTCATAAAAAGAGACGGTTATAATGATGAGATTTTTGAGATGTTGAGATGTGGTATATTTTTGTGAATTTTAATTATAGAAGGTTGAGTCTCATAGAAAGAGACAGTAGGATGATAAGACTTATTTAAATGATGGACTTTTTGATATGAACCTCATTACGAGGTAATTATGAGATAATTGATAGCCTTAAGGTGAACCAATGATTGAGAAGAAGAGATTGATAGTAGAAAGTTTTCATCAAGTTATGGGAAAATAAAGATTTAATATTAAAGGATTATTGATGGAATTTGGAATACTTTTAGTAAATTTAATTCGCTGAGCTTGTGAAGCTCACTCCTCACTGTTCAATGATTTCAGGTATCAGTCAAGATAAATAGTCTGGTAGGTTGAGAATCAGACAAGATCTTTTTCTGTAAGACAAGTACGTGTCAATATCCTCAGACAATCGAGTTAAAGACTTGTAAAATTTTATTATAAATATTCATGCATTTATGAATATTATGTTTAAGTGAATATTAGATTTTTTACCTCTCATGATAAAGGATAAAAAAAAAAAATCTGGTAGTATTATATTTATAGTTGCATATATGTGTCGTGCTTGAATTTTCAAAAATATGACTGACACCATCTAGGGGTGGCCAACCTGGGATGGGTCGTTACAATTTTGGTATTAGAGCATTAGGCTTTAAGATTCTGTAGACTGCATGAGAACCTAAAAAGTGGAAGATCTAAATAAAATAATATTCTTAAATACAGAGTCTGAGGATGACATGTGGTCGTGCGAGAACTAGAGGTAGAGTTCAAAATCAGAGGGGACGTGGTAGACCCCCAATTTTTAGGAGGACTGAAGCAGAGGAAGAGGTTGAGTCTGTGGTTACCGCAAGGGAACTTGATGATAGTGCGGCTGGTACGAGTAGAGCTAGGGAAGTATCTAAAAGTAGGAATGAAGAATTGCAAGGTGCTCTTAACCGTGCTTTAGAGAGGATGAATGCAGCCGAGGAACGGGTTGCTAATTTGCAGAGAAGATTAGAGGAAAGGGATGGAAGAGAACCAGAGGTAGTGAGGCAAGAGGTTCCTGATGGAGGGGTATTTGCAAATGAAATGCAAGGGGATTGTTTTGTGAGGTTTCTTAAGTTTAAACCTCAGTCGTTTAAAGGATCTACAAATCCGGTGGAAGCTAAACAGTAGATTGAGCATGTGGAGAAATATTTTGAGGTCTTACCGGTGTCTGATAAACAGAAGGTTGCTTTTGCTTTGTTTATGCTGGAGGGTAAGGCTTCTCAATGGTGGAAGGATATTTTGCCCAGGATGAGTACACGAATAGATCAACCTTTGACTTGGAATAAATTTAAGGATGAATTCTTTGCAAAGTATTTTCCAGATTCTTTTCGGGCACAACAAGAAAGAGAATTTATCCACCTAAAGCAGGGAAATTTATCGGTGGTTGAATATGATAGTAAATTTGTAGCCCTGTCAAGATTTGTACTCGAGTTCGTGAATACGGAGGAAAGAAAATGCAAGATATTTTTAGACGGATTACACTATAAAATTCATTTTAAACTCTCTTACATGGGCATAGGAAATTATGCTGTACTGGTAGATAAAGCATTGCAGATTGAGAGAGATTTAATAGATTTTAAAGGTAGGAGGGATTGGTTGAAGATAACTAGATTTGAGGAATCTAGAGGTGGTAGCAGTATGAGTGTACAGGGCGGGAGACCACCCCAGAGGGGGCGTTCTTTGTCACAAGGAACGGTAGGGCAGACACAGAGACAAGCAAGATCTGTTACTTCAGTAGCTTAGATTAATACCAATGGGACCCCTCGATTTGGGAGACAGGCTATGGGGATTGGGAGTTATGGTAGAGGAATGAATATGCCACCAAGGGGAAGTGGAAATTTGATTTATGATCGGGAGTCAAGAGTTTGCTTTAAATGTAATCAGATGGGGTATTTATCTCGGAACTGCCCTACACAGATATGCTTTGTATGTGGTGAGGGAGGACATGTTGCTATAGATTGTCCAGCGAGAAAGTCAGTTGAAGCAAACATTGGAAGTGTCGGGAGAAGACCGATGGAGAGAGGCAGCGGATCAGGAAGTGTGCGGGGCAGAGGTCGAGGATCTGTAGCAGAGCGAGGACGTGGCAGTCAGATTTATTCCAAAGATGGCAGAGTCTATGCATTGACCCAGCAGGATGCACAAGCCACTCCTGATGTTGTTATGGGTATGATATTTATCCTTGGTAGGGCTGCTAGATTATTGATTGATCCTGGTGCAACCCATTCTTTTGCATCTAGTAGTTATATGAATTCTATTGATGTCAGTGCTAGTCCTTTGATGCATGCCATTATTGTTGAGGTTCCTACTGGAGATAGGGTTATTATCAGAACAATTTATCAAGGTTGTGTGATTAATATTGCTGACCGAGAATTTGAGGTTGATTTATTGCCTTTAGATATGACAGATTTTGATGTGATTCTAGGGATGAATTGGTTATCTGCATGTTATGCATGGGTATATTGTTTTAGGAAAAATGTGGTGTTCAGGATACCCGGGCAGGAGGAGTTTAATTTTCAGGGAGAACGTAAAATACTTGTTAATTGTCTGATTTCTGCCTTAACTGCTAGTAAATGGTTGAGGAAGGGTTGTGAGGGGTATTTAGCATATGTGGTGGATTCTAGCAAAGAGGGTAGACAGTTAGAAGAAATCTCTGTGGTAAAAGATTTTTCTGATATATTCCCTGAGGAGTTGTCTGGATTGCCTTCCAATAGGGAGATCGAATTTTCTATTGAAGTGATTCCAGGATCAGCATCCATATCCATAGCACCCTATAGAATGGCACCAGCTGAATTAAGAGAGTTGAAAGTTCAACTTCAGGAGTTACTAGATAAACAGTTTATCCAACCTAGTACATCACCCTAGGGAGCCCCTGTGTTATTTGTCAAAAAGAAGGATGGGACATTGAGGTTGTGTATTGATTATAGACAATTGAATAAGATCACAATCAAAAATAGATATCCTTTACCCAGGATAGATGACTTATTTGAACAATTATAGGGAGCTAGAGTATTCTCTAATATAGACTTGAGGTCGGGATATCATCAATTGAGGATAAAAGAAGGGGACGTGCCTAAAACTGCTTTTAGGACACATTATGGTCATTATGAGTTCTTGGTGATGCCTTTTGGGTTAACCAATGCTCTTGCGGTATTTATGGATCTTATGAATCGGGTGTTTAAACCATTCTTGGATAGATTTGTAATTGTGTTTATTGATGATATTTTAGTATATTCTAAGAATGAAAAGGAGCATATGCGATATTTGGAGATAGTGTTGGAGATTCTGAGGAAGGAGAAATTATATGCGAAATTCTCTAAATGT
The DNA here is from genome assembly GCA_023935145.1 of Bretschneidera sinensis. Lineage (NCBI taxonomy): Eukaryota > Viridiplantae > Streptophyta > Magnoliopsida > Brassicales > Akaniaceae > Bretschneidera > Bretschneidera sinensis. The sequence continues at coordinate 71,567,219 of CM043697.1, read as the reverse complement.
GAGTTTTGGTTGAACGAAATATCCTTCTTGGGGCATGTTGTGTCGGGAGAGGGAATAGCAGTTGATCCACAAAAAGTAGAAGTAATGTTGACTTGGGAAAGACCCACGAATGTAACTAAAATTAGAAGCTTTTTGGGATTGGCTGGTTATTAGAGGAGATTTATTCAAAAAATTTCTATGATTGCTAGACCTTTGACTAAATTGACCAGGAAAGATGAAAAGTTTAAGTGGTCAGAGGAGTGTGAGAGAAGTTTTCAACTGTTGAAAGAAAAACTGACTACTGCCCCAATATTAGTGCTTCCATCTGGTGATGAAAGATTTGTGGTCTATAGTGATGCGTCACAGCAGGGGTTGGGATGTGTGTTGATGCAACATGGGAAAGTTATAGCTTATGCATCTAGGCAACTGAAGAATTATGAAAGAAATTACCCGACCCATGATTTAGAATTGGCTGCCATAGTTTTTGCTTTGAAGATTTGAAGACACCATTTAAATGGAGCCAAGTGTGAAATTTTTACTGATCATAAAAGTTTGACGCATTTACCAACTCAGAATGAATTGAATTTAAGGCAGAGGAGGTGGATGGAATTAATTTGTGATTATGATTGTACAATTCATTATCATCCAGGAATGGCTAATGTAGTAGCAGATGCATTGAGTAGAAAAGCTACAGGGAGATTAGCTGCTTTTGGGAGTCATGATACTAGCCTGATCATAGAATTAAGAGGAATGAGGATGCAATTGAGTGTCAGTGATAAAGGAGCATTAATGGCAAATATGGTAGTTCAATCTCCTATTATTGATCGTTTATTATAGCTACAGAGTAAGATGAGGGAATAGAGAAAATCAGGCAGGAAGTGTTGAGCGGGAAGCCGACCGAGTTTAGAATCAGAGAAGATGCTATGGTAGTATCGGGACAAAGAATTTGTGTTCCCAATGATGTGGAGATGAGAAAAGAAATACTAAAGGAGGCTCATGATTCGATATATGCCATGCACCCGGGAAATAATAAGATGTGCAGGGGGTTAAAACAGAATTATTGGTGGTCAGGGATGAAGAGGGATGTAGCAGAATACATTGCTAGATGTTTGACTTGTCAACAGGTAAAATATGAGAATAGGCATCCAGCAGGTTTATTACAACCTCTTTCGATACCTGAGTGGCCATAGGAAAATGTAAGTACGGATTTTGTCTCTGGTTTTCCCCGTACCCAGAGAGGGCATGATGCTGTGTGGATTATAGTGGATAGACTTTCTAAATCTTCACATTTTCTTCCTATTAAAACTACCTGAAGTCCAGAAAAGTTGGCTGAGTTGTATGTGGCAGAGATGGTGAAATTACATGGAGTGCCCTTGAGTATTGTATCAGATAGAGATTCTAGATTTACTTCTAGATTTTGGAGGGGTTTTCAAGAAGCTATGGGTACGCAATTACAGTTTAGTACAGCTTTTCACCCACAAACTAATGGACAGACAGAGAGAATCATTATAATACTAGAAGATATGCTGAGGGCAAGTGTACTGAGCTTCTCAGTACGCTGGGATGCTTATTTGCCTTTGATAGAGTTTGCATACAATAATCAGTATCAAACTAGTATTGGGATGGCACCCTTCGAAGCTTTGTATGGAAGGAGGTGTAGAACTCCAGTATGCTTGGAAGAAGTTGGAGAGAGAAAGATATATGGCCCAGAAATGATAGACTTGACTACTGAAAGAATCAAACTGGTTAGGGAGAACCTTAGAGCAGCTCAGAGCAGACAAAAAGGATATGCTGACAAAAGAAGACGACCTCTTGAATTCCAAGTTGGTGATTGGGTATTCTTGAAGATATCTCCGTGGAAGGGAGTGTTGAGATTTAAGAAGAAAGGAAAGTTGAGCCCAATATTTATGGGGCCCTATGAGGTGATCGAGAAAATTGGACCCGTAGCATATCGTTTGAATTTGCCTCTGGAATTAAGGCAATTACATAATGTTTTTCCTGTGTCACTACTGATGAAGTACTTGCAAGATGAGTCCCATGATATCACGAATCAGACGATCGAAATTCAGAAAGACTTGACTATTATGCTAGCACCAGTTGGAATCTTAGACATAAAAGAGCAAGTCTTACGCAATAAAGTTATTCATTTGATTCAAGTATTATGGCGCAATAAAGATGTCGAAGAAGTCACGTGGGAACATGAAGAAATAATGAGGAAGGATTATCCCCAACTCTTTACTTGATTTCAGCAAGAAAATTTAGGGGATGAAATTTTGTAAGGTGGGTAGATTTGTAATATCCGTATTTTAAGAGTAAGGGTGAATGTGTATTTTTAATAAATATGACAAAGAATTAAAAATCCCAGAATGGCTGAATAAAGATTTCTGGAGACAAAGGTTGAAAAGCAAAAAAAAAAAATTCAACAATGAACAGTAGATCGTGGCAGCAGGTCTGCCACCTACTGCCACCGAAAGATTTATGCAAATGGAGTTTTGTTGGCTAGTGTAAGTGGAGAGAATTTTTAATGATGTAAGTGGAGAGAATTTGTAATGATGATGTTTTTTCTAATCATGATGTTTTTGGTATTAAATTTATATCTCCATATCATGGAGAACTTGGGAGAGAGGGGAGGGCTGCTGATTTTCAACCTGAGCTCCCCTATAAATATGGGCATTAGGTTCGTGTAATTACACGAAGAAATTTTTCTATAGTTCCAAATAATTCGTCTGTGTTCTTAAAACACTTGGGAGTTTAAAGAAAGGTGGAAGAAATAAAATTTTGAGGGTATTTTCGAAAATATTTCGGAAAGCTATCAAAATAGCATAAGCTAATAAGATAATATTATTTTAACATTTATGAAAGTTTCAGGAGGTTAAAATATGAATTTTTCAAACTATGTGGTTTATGGAGAAAAGAAGAAATAATAAGAAATTTAAATTCAAATATTATGTCAGGTGTTGGCAGTCAGCAATCGGAAGAAAATTCGAAGAAGAACGGGAAAGGCAAAGAGGTGGCCCACGAGTAGCTTTAAGTGCTACGTGGTGAGTTGGATTTACTTTAAGTAGTCTAAATCAAAAATCAATTATTTAGTGATAATATTAAATTCAATTATTAAAGTATGCTTGGGTGATAGATGAAAAATTGATTTATGGGTATGATAGGAAATTTGGACAGGTAGAAATATTTCTTGGTGAGAAATGATATTTTTTTGTGTGGAAATTATAAGTTTATTTGAGAATAAAAGCAATAAATAAATTATTGATGAGATATATTGATGTTTTAATACAAGTTATGATGAGATGAATGTTAGTAGATCTTGACAAATTTTGGTGAATGATTTGAGATGAATTTTAGTGGATCTTGACAAATTTTGATGGATGATTTGAGATGAAATTTAGTAGATCTTGACAGACTTTAATAGATTATTTGATGTGATTTGAGAAGAGAAGAATTTAGTGGAATTTTTATATAATTTGATAAAAAAAAATCAGGATGATTGGATGTAAGAAATTTTAAAGAAACTTTGTTATATAAAATTTGTAGATAATTAGGATAGCCAAATTAAGTGGTTTGAATCTTTATATTGTTTTTATATTACTGTTTATATTACTGTTTCATATGATTGTTCATGCACATATGCATTTAATAATATAACCGAAAGAACCGGGAAGGCAGCGGGTCTAATGAAAAAACCGTGACAGCCGGTATATGCTGGGATGAAAAGTAAAAACCGTGACAGCCGGTATATGCTGGAATTAACCGAGAAGGCAGCCGATCTGATGAGAATAAAAGAACCGGGAGGGCAGCCGGTCTAAGATAATAATAACCTGTCGACAGGTGGGAAGACGTTCCCATCATAATCATTCATGCATTTGCATCTGTTTTAATTATTGTTGCATTATTTGAGATGCTGAGATGTGGTATATTAATTGTGAATTAAATTATAGATGGCTGGGTCTCATAAAAAGAGACAGCTATAATGATGAGATTTTTGAGATGCTGAGATGTGGTATATTTTTGTGAATTTTAATTATAGAAGGTTGAGTCTCATAGAAAGAGACAGTAGGATGATAAGACTTATCTAAATGATGGACTTTTTGATATGAATCTCATTACGAGGTAATTAGGAGATAATTGATAGCCTTAAGGTGAACCAATGATTGAGAAGAAGAGATTGATAGTAGAAAGTTTTCATCAGGTTATGCGAAAATAAAGATTTAATATTAAAGGATTATTGATGGAATTTGGAATACTTTTAGTAAATTTAATTCACTGAGCTTGTGAAGCTCACTCCTCACTGTTCAATGATTTCAGGTATCAGTCAAGATAAATAGTCTGGTGGGTTGAGAATCAGACGAGATCTTTTTCTGTAAGACAAGTACGTGTCAATATCCTCAAACAATCGAGTTAAAGACTTGTAAAATTTTATTATAAATATTCATGCATTTATGTATATTATGTTTAAGTGAATATCAGATTTGTTTACCTCTCCTGTTAAAGGATAAAAAAAAAAAATCCGGTAGTATTATATTTATTGTTGCATATATGTGTCGTGCTTGGATTTTCAAAAATGTGATGACATCGTCTAGGGGTGGCCAACTTGGGATGAGTCGTTACAAAAAGGTACAATTGACTTTGGCTTGTTCTATTCAGTTTCTAATGATTACAAGCTTGTTGGATATAGCGATAGTGATTGGGGTGGAGACATAGATAATCGAAGGAGCATTACTGGATTCGTATTTTTCATGAGAGATACTGCTTTCACATGGATGTCAAAGAAACAACCGATTGTCACATTGTCCACTTGTGAAGCAGAATATGTTGCTGCTACCTCATGCGTTTGTCATGCAATTTGGCTTAGAAATCTATTGAAGGAGATAGGCTTGATACAAGAAGAGCCGACCAAGGTTTGTGTCGACAACAAGTCCGCCATTGCCTTAGCAAAGAATCCAGTATTCCATGATCGAAGCAAGCACATCGATATTTGCTACCACTATATAAGGGAGTGTGTTGCAAGAAAGGATGTGCAAGTTGAATATGTGAAGTCACAAGATCAAGTTGCTGATATTTTTACCAAGCCACTGACAAGCGAAGACTTCATAAGATTAAGGAACTTACTAGGGGTCACAAGATCAAGTTTAAGGGGGGGTGTTGGATCATAAACTTGATCCATTTTGGGAGCCCAAATCCAAACCCAATCAAATTGGAGTCCAAGTTCATAACCAAAGATCCAAAACTACTAGTCTTCTACCTAGAATTTTATAGGTGTGGTAGTTGTGCATGTGAATCATTTGGTAACCTAAAATATTGTTAGAACCACCAAGAAAAATGAGGTGTATGGTTATTGTAATTTTGGATTAGTTTATTTGTGTGGTGTAGAATTGTTCTTAAGTAGTATAAATACCCCTCCCCATTTTGGTTTAATCATCAAGAAGAATAAGTAAGAGCTTCTAAGTGAGTGAAGAAGCAAAGTCTTATAAGAGTGAGTTCTAGTATCTTGTTTTTTTTGAGTGAGAGTGTTCTTGTAATATCTCTTTGAGTTTGAATAAGAGTTGTTTGTGTGAGTGTTTAATTTCCAACATAAACACCTCTTTGCTCACTCTACCATGAATAACCGGGATCCCAGGTATCTACCCAAGTCTTTGGTCAGAGGAATGTGGCACACGCGACTAATTGACCTCTCCTCACTACTACGCAAGTTTGGAGAGACAAAAAGCTTGGATTTAGCAAGGCTGACCACTTCCCCAGAAGCTTCGCAAAATGACTTTAACTGCTCCATAACTAGCTTTCCTTGGCCCGGTGTAGCACGGGAGAAAAGGATAAGATCATCTGCAAAAAACAGATGGGAGAGAGCGAGACAGCCCCTACATAAATGGATATGGGTTTCCAGTTACCAAACACCATGGCTTGTTGAATCAACAGTGATATACAGTTTTTCCATAAGTAGTAAAAACAAATAAGGTGAAACAGGGTCTCCTTTTCGAAGGCCCCTACCCAGTTTGAAACATGGGAGGGCAGTCCCATTCCAAAGCAGAGAGAAGCTTACTGAAGAAACGCAATGCATTATCAAATCCACCAAAGCCAAAGGAAACTAAAAATCCAAAATAGTTTAACGCAAGAAGTCCCATCTTATTTTGTCATACGCCTTCTCAAGGTCAATTTTGAATGCCAAGTACCCAAAACAACCCATTTTCCGATTAACCCTCATATTCAGACTTTGCTAGACAACTCTCAACAGATTGTAGGTAAGGGCGATATTGGGTTATGGAATAACAATTGGGTTGATCTTCCCTTCACAAGTGCAGATCCTATTTTACCTAATATACCAGTCAGAGATGCTTTGGAAGATAGAAGTTTTATGCAGCCTGTGTTAGATTTGTTTTCCCCTCAATTCTCAATTCAGCTTAATTCCATCGTGTTAGACCCTCTCAAAGAAGATAGGCTTATTTGGAAGTTATATTGGCTTATTTGGAAGTTATCTTCCTAGCTATTTTTCGTCAAAGAAATATTGGAAATTCCGCAGAAGTCTGTGCTAATATCGTCTCGTTGTCTTCTATTTGGCATAAAAAAAAATCTTCAAAAATTAAGTTTTGTGTGGAAGCTGACTCATAACACGCTTCTAGTTGAAAACAATATCACAAAATTGGGGGTTCAAAATGTTGTTGCTATTCTTCAAGGCATTCAGAATCGCTAGATCATCTGTTGGTGAAACTGCACAATCTTTTTGGAGTTTCTTTGGCTCGAAGTTTCATGTACAGTGTACAACAAACATGAATTCTTTAGTCGTACAGTGGTTAGATGATCAACTGAATTCTCAAATTGGTTTTGCTGAAGTCCTCACTTTTTTGTTGTATTACATGGGAAATTTGAAAGGCTAGCAACTCCTTAGTGTATGATGCTAAGCCTATGAATTCTATTAGCATTTTTAAGCATTTCCTCGATTGGCTTCAAGATATTATGCCCCATTTTATTCCTTCAGCTGCTATTCCATTTTTGGGAATGATTGGTCTTCAAACCTTGCATCTATCAATTTTAAATCCTTCTTTTTCATCGTGGTATGTGGATTAGATGGAATCCTCCTCCACTTCCAAGGTCTTAAGCTGAACATCAGCTCGCGATGGATTTTGGAGTGGTGAAGGGATAGCTCAAAACAGCCTAGGTGAAGTTGTGTGATATTTTAATCTTTTTATAACCAATGCTCGAGTATAATCGCGAATCATTGGCTTTGAAAGAGGATTTGCAGCTCTGTGCTTCAAGGGTTAGCTCTTACTCATATTGAATGTGACTCAAAAACCTTGGTGGAGACAGTTAAGAATAATTTCAATGCTTCTTGGAACTGTACTTATCTTTTGAGAGAGATTCGGGGTCTTATTTCTACTTCTATGCAGGTGGCCATATTTTTGGTCAAGGTAATGTTTTGGCAGACAGTCTTGCTACTTGGGCTTATGATCATGGTTCATCTAGAGTTTATGATACCTCGTACACTCTTCCTTCTTCAGTTAAAAAACAATTACGACTTGATCAAATTGGCGTCTACAAGCTTCGATTTTAATGGCTTTTGTTTAGGTCTCCTTGATGTATCTGTTTGGAGAAGTGATGTTTCCTCGTTTAAGATGTAATGTTTTATTTCTCCATCAATAAAATTTTGCTTTAACTGTAAAAAAAAAAAAAAAAAAAAAAAAAGGACTCCTGTAAAACTGATTAGGGTTGCTCTTCTCAGGTAGGCGACAAATTGAGATCGAGTATATCCGAAAAGAGCTCTCTCTCACTTTAAATAATATTAAATGACAGATTGTCAGTGTACATAAAAAAGAGGAAATGAAGAAAGAGAAAAAGAAAGAAGAGTGGTATAATAACATGGAAAGGGACCATTGTCTTAATTTGAGATAGAGGTCAATCTCTTTTTGGTTAAAGATTAGAGAGCAATATGTCTCAAGTTTAAGATAAACAAAACCCACTCACTCAAAAAATAAATTCAATTTCCATTACAAAAATAAATTCAATATTTTTTTCTCTCATGACTGCCCTAACCAAATTTGGACAAATCTTAAAATTGTATTCTTCAAATGCATATGCTAAAAGAACAAATTACGATGATGCTACTCTACCACTCTACCTTTGATAATGGCAGCACCATTGGCAATGGATTGTATAATTATGTTAATTTATGAGTTATGGCTGTTTGGATTTATTAATTCTATATTATTTTAGTTTTTTTTTCAATCAATTTTTTAAGCTTGTGGACTTTATATGGTAACAACTTTATTTAAAAAGAAACATAATATCATAATCATCATTTAAGTTTAAAAAAAATCATATATTAAGGCTTAATAATAACAATTTTTTCTTGACTCCAATACTAGCAAAATTTTAATTATTATATAAATTTCAAAATATAAACTAATGCTTAATAATTGTAACTGCAACAGTTAAGATCTAATAAAATATAAATCAAAAATAAATCAAAATCAAAGTCACAAAAAGAAAAAGAAAAATAAATCAACAAATTTATAATCTCACTTAATAATGGTATGTAATTGCATCAATTAACATCTAATTGAGTATTAAAGAATATTACCAAATTAATATTTTGAAAAAAATATTTTATACAAAATAAATCGTAAATTGTTGTAATATATTTCACAAATAGCTAGATTTGAATTCCTCCAAATGAAAGTAAATTTCTTTGATAACACATCCACAATAAGCCATAATCCTCAATTTTTTTATGACACTATAGTCCTCGAATTACTTATTTAAATATAAGACATTAAAAACATAGATTAATTTTTTATAATCTCGCAGACAGTGTGGGGGCTATGCTAGTACTTTATTTTACTTAGAACAACTAGAAAAGAGAAGAAAAAAAAGTAATTCATTAAAAGAAATTTATTTTTAGACTACCAGACACTTTTTGCGATTTTAGATCAACGAATGGTCAGAAAAGTGTTCTACTGATACCTTTGGATTCATCAACATGTGATCTACATTTTGATTAAGTTTCACTACCCTTTGCCAACTCTGATAGCCTCATGCATTGTCCACGTAAATTGAGGGACGATCACTTTGAAACGTCATATTTTGACGACTGTTATAAAAAACTAGCCAAAAAACACTCGATTTCTGGAAAGTTTGATGACCTAGGTATCTCGAAATTAGCTGCACTCGACCCATGCTCCATGGATCACACATGGGACATGGTTCTTGTGAATAGATTTTTGAGTAGGGGGAGAGAAAAAAGATTGAAATGTCAAATATTCCTTATTTAATTAGGTGGCAAAGGAGAATATATATAAAATAAAAAAAATTTAGTTCAAATTAATTTAGACACAATGCTAACTTATATGATAGCAAGTTGGAATTTTCATATATATTAACAAGTATTAAAAATGAAATATTTTTATACTTTTATATTCCTAGACTACCCTTATCCTTTATTAACGTTCACGTGAAATATTTCTCTTTCCCCACTCTAAAACTACCCCCTTTCACATTAATCCTAGCAAGAAAACCTAAAATAGTTAAAAATAAAAAATAAAAAAAGCTTCTACAAAATCTGAAAAATGAATATAAATTAAAAAAATCATTCTATTTTTATGAAGCAATCACTGGCTTATCACAATATTTAGTGTAACAAATAAAAAAATTATAGTATTTTCTTCAATTAAACACGGTTAGTCAACATTACTATCTTTTCTTATTTGAGTGTGAGTTCGTAACAAATAAAACAAGTTAATGCATTTGGATTTCAATAATATTATCACAATATTCACAATTTCATTTGGATGTGAATAAAACAATGCAACACAATTGGAGGCAGACCACCAAATCCAAGTCAAAACTCATTTCTTGTAATTTTGTCCACCAGATTTGTGTGGTTCTAGGAGGAGCATCATCGGTACTGCTCGGAATTGGATGAACAAGAAACTTACTAAGTGAACAATTCAAAATCTGTCAATCGCACGAATAATAAACAGATTGAAAGTAATAAGACACAATATACTCAAATTCACCTCAGAATAGGGTTATATCCTGCCAAAAGTTTCACTATAATCAACCTACTAAATCTCTCATTTTAATATGCGCTTAGTACATATATAGAGAGTATTTATAAGTAACTTAAGACACCCTAATTAGGGTTTTCACCCTGCTGCAAAATCATGGTTATTCATGGGCCCAAGCTCAAACCATCAAGCAAAAAGATACTCAAAACGTGTACAAGGCCTGAAATTTTCGAAGGCACTGCCCCCCGTCAGCTCATCGGGAAGCGGGACCCCGTGGTCGACGGGGGTTCTATAGATTTGGACCCGTAAAGTATGCATCATCTCTAACAATCTCCCACTTGGTAAATACTTCACATATGTTGGGAAACCACCTTGGATGATACCCAGGAGGTGATCTTCCAAACACTTAAGTCTAGAGCGACTTGTATAAAGAAAAGAGGCAGCAACCAATCAAAGCAAGAAAGAAAAGAACACAAACAATTTGTTGATGAGGTTCGACAATATGCCTACGTCCCCGTAAGCTCCTCCGAGCTCTCTGCACTATCTTATCAATGGAGTTCTTTACAATCAGCAACATCTCTCCAAGAACTCACAGGTTCTTGAAAAACAAAAGAAGAAGAAGTAAAAAGAAATTAATAAGAACTAACCTTGGAATTTTCCCAAGAAAATTCCCTTACAAGCCCTTGAATCCCCTTTCTATTCTACTCTCTTTTTCTAAACAACCAGCCTTTACAATGAGTCTTTTTTGTTTTGTGTCTTTGCACTCTTACAAATGATCTCACTTTCAATCACAAGTTATGTTATGACTTTTGAAGCTAGGTGACCCTTTATATAGCACACCAACTTCTTGTCCAATCTTGAGGGTCAATATCCACCCTTAGATCTTGAGGAACAATCAACCATAGCCCTTCATCAATCCTAAGTAAAGCTGTGCATTTTAAACATTCCTCACGCACCCTTTGAATTGCTGAATCAGTGTGCCTTCAAGCCGTGGCCCAAAACAGGCAAGCCGCAGCCTGAAGCAGGGCTGAACTTCCACCATTTGTATCCATTATGGGCGTCGTGGCCTGGGGGAGGTTGAGCCGCGACGCACCCCTCCTCCAGGACTCCTTCTTTGCTGTGCGCCGCACCTTGGAATGAGCTAGGCCGCAGCGTACATTGGTGTGCACTTGATGCTGATTTTTCTTGTTTAAACCTTAGACAAACACCAACAATCTCTACCTTTGTCTATGCGTTTAAACCCGAACCCATTGTGCAGAGAACTTAGTATCCAAACTCATCTTGAGTCACTATATCAACCGATTCCAATCCTAAGAAGTCCAAGGCAATGATTGAACTTGCTTAGAGGTAGAACTTTGGTACCTAAATCTGCAGAGTTTTCTTCCGTGGCCACCTTGTCCACATGAATGCATCATTCCGTAACATTTTCCCGAATGGAATGGTATCGAACATCTATATGTTTTGTCATCTTGATAAGAGTTAAAAAAATGCACCTTAACAGTACTTAATTGTTAGCATTTTAGGGTTGATCTAGGTTTGAATTGCACTTTTATACCTTAACAACTCTAAAGTGTCATTCTTGGATCATTGATCTATTTCGATGCATTTTTAGGTACTTTAAGTTCAAAAGAGATGGAAAAGCTATCATTGCTTTTAGCACAATGACTCAATAAACATCGGAGTGAAGATTCACAAGCACTTGAAAATGAGTTTCACTAAATTGTCAGAATTGCCCGTATAGATCAATCATTTTTATAAATTAAAACTGTATTGATGCAAGAAGAACCAGGAGATGAGCCATATATGCTTAGAAATATCCGGAAGTCTATTTTTTGACGAATTTTACAGCTCATAAAAATGATTTTTCTAGAGAAAGTTATAGCAGTTTTAGTAGACGAAGGTCAAGCTGGAAGATGCGATTGATCGCAAGTGCGCACTCGCGAGATCCCACATCGGTCAAAAATACCTTGCAGCGCACCATAGTGTGATCGATCGCACTATGCTGCTATTGATTGTACATGGGCAGTATCCCACATCGGAATGGAAACATATTGCACTCCGAGAATTCCCCTGTAAAAACCCCACTTCACTTCATCTTTTGGGATCAACTGGGATCAGATCCAGAGGGCCTTTAGGAGCAATCCAGAGGGCCTTTAGGAGCAATCCGAAGAACTTTTAGAGGGCAAGCTGAGGAATATTCAAAGCTTTGCTACCAAGAGGGAGATCATTGAGAGGCCGGAGGTAACTCAAGAAAGCGTGAGCTCCGTGGCCAGCTAATCTCCAAGCAAGGCAAAGGGGTGAATCCCTAAGTGTAGTTGTTCTTATTTTCTTTTCTTGATTCAGTTGTAGTATGGATTTATTTTTGTTAAACATTGTTATGATTTACTTTTTTATCTAATTAGAAGATTTTCCCTTAATCCGGTGATTGCATCTTTCTCCCCCATATAAGTCTAGTCATGCTCTTCTTATATGATGTTGTTGAGGTGTGATTGAGTCTGGTAGATCTCTCTTCTAGATTTGTCCGTTACTGTAGTATTTTCATTATAATATATTGTTGTTTCTTGATAATCTATAAGTTAGGTCATGTGTGCTTGAAAGTAAAGAGTATTTCATAACAATTGCATTATGGTTTATATATGTGCTTTGATTAAATATTTTTTGATTGCTTGTTTGAGATGTGAAACTTGCAATTGAGATAAAAACAACTGAATTGAGATTGGAATAAGATAACCAACCTAGGGAGGATTCCCAGAACCTTGTTTCTTCCATTATAGTTTTCATTACAATTACACAATTCTCATATCACTTTACTTTATTATTCAAATTCTCGTTCAACTTTTATCCTTCGTGTTAAGGATTTCACCTTCTCTTGTAATTAACTTGTTTCCCTGTGGAATCGACACCCCAAAGTTGTGCTACAACTACCGTGTTATACTTTGGGTGTAACCAAATTTTGGCGTCGTTGCCGGGGAAACGCGCTTAAGTACAAAGAAGATTGTCAACTTTTGACAAGACAGTAGAAGAATTGTAGATAGTTTTTCTTTTCAGTAGCTGTAAAGGCAGTAACTTCATTTCCTCTTTAGCTTGCTATATTAATTTTATTTTATTTTATTCTTTCTTTTATGGTACTTTTATTATTTTGTGACCTTGCATGCTCAGATATAGAGATGTTTTTGGTAGATTTGCTTGTAGGCTTGTGCTAAAGTCAGAATCAAACTTTTTAAATCCTTTATTTGATAATCCATCTAGTCTTGAAGAAATGAGTGAACACGGAGATCAACCCACAAGGACCCTTCAGGATTACCTCCACCCTACACGCATACCCACATCATCATGCATCATGTTTCCAGCCAATACTCGACAACTAGATTTTAAAACAGGGATGATACAGTTACTCCCTACATTTCATGGCTTGGAAAATGAAAACCCATATGTACACATTAGAGAGTTTGAGGAAGTAGTTGCGACTTTTCATAGTCAAAATGAAACTGATGACATTGTGAGACTAAAGTTCTTTCCTTTCTCTTTGAAGAATAGAGCTAAGAGTTGGCTATACTCACTAAGACCACGATCTATTGGGTCATGGACTGAGATGACTCGGGTCTTCTTTAATAAATACTTTCCCCAACGTAAGACCAATGCTTTAAAAAGGCAAATCTCCACCTTTGCACAAAAGGACAGTGAGACTTTGTATCAGTCTTGGGAGAGATTTAAGGAGTTGTTGAGTATGTGCCCTCACCATGGGTATAAGAATTAGCGTTTAGTGAGCTATTTTTATGAAGGACTTACATATAGAGAGCGCCAATTTGTAGAGATGATGTGCAATGGTGAATTTTTACGAAAGGATCCTGATGAGGCCATAGAGTACCTCAATGAGCTTGCTGAAAAAGTTCACACTTGGACTAGACCTAGTGCTACTGAAAGCACAAATAGCTCACGACCTGTAGGAAACCTAAGTGGCGGTGGAATTTACCAGCTTAGGGAAGAGGACAACCTAAAAGTTAGAGTTGAGATGCTCACTAGGGAACTAGATGCGTTAAAAACTAAGAGCTTACAGCCCACACATGTAGCTAATCATGCAAGGTCTTTGGGACCGTGTTTTGTGTGTGGCGGGGTAGATCATCTCGCCAAAGAGTGTCTCACATTTATGGAGATGAGAGGGATATATGAGGAACAATGTAATGCCTTAGGTATGTACAAGAAGCCTTTATCACCCTTCTCTGATACCTATAATTCGGAGTGGCACAATCACCCCAATTTCAGCTGGAAGTCTGAAAACCAGCAGCTTGCACAACCTCCTAGATCATATCCTGCACCATATCATGTACATGCACCTTCTAGGAGTCCTTTAGAAGAGACTTTGCATGCTTTTATTAAGGCACAGGGTAAGACTAATCAAAGAATTGAATCTTTGATTACGCAGGTTGTTGAAGAACATAAGGATTTAAAAAGCCAAGTATCCAGATTAATGAGCTCCTTGAGTATGAATGAGCTAGGTAAGCTCCCTTCCCAAGCTCATTCCACACCCTATAATCAACAGTTGGCTCAAACGAATTTAAAGGAGGTGAATGCCATTGAGACACTAAGTGGTAAGTTATTACACATCCCAACAACGAAAAAATCAGAGGATGTAGACGAAAGCCACTAAGCATACATGATTGACTCATTCATGGAAAAGGTCTAGCACCTTAATCCATTGGAGTCCACCCTCACCCATGGCCTCACAAGAACATATATCGAGCCAGAATTTGTGGATGTTACTGATGACATCCTTGAGGCCTCTCCAAAGCATACAAGCATTGAATTTGGCAGTGAAGCAGTGGCTGGTGCATTCAACCTATGTTTTTCTATGAGGGAATAAGAGCATCTGGATGAAGACGTAAAAGTTAGCGCTCATGGGAGGCAACCCACAACATATCCTTTTATTTTTACTGTTTTTCATATTTCTTTTTCTTGTTTATTATTATTATTTTGTTGTTTTTCAGTTTTACTTTTGTATTTCTTTTTCAGGAACAAATATGCGCATTAGTTCAATTGGTCGTGCACAATTTTCAGCTCCACGCACCTTTGGTTAAAAAGGGAGTTTCCTTAATTTTTGCTTTTACATTGAGGACAATGCTTATCTTAAGTTGGGGGTGGAGGAAACACATTTCTTATTGCATACCATTGAACTGTTTGGTGTCATTTTCCCTTTTTGTTTGTTTTTAGCATGTTTGATATATAGCATTTAGAAGAAATTAAATCTTGCTTCAGTTTGAAAATAATTTAAGTATCAATCTTCATTTGGTTTGAGACTCTAGTTTGCGGTAAGATTGTATGATTAGTCTAAAACATTTAGAGAAGTTTTATGTGTGATTACTTTTTGAATACTTTTGTGGTCTCGACAAGCTCTAGAACTTATTTGATAATCACTTTAAGCGAATTCCTAGAATGCACATTACTTAGGACATGATATATGCCATTTTTGAACCGTTTGAGCCTTTCAAACCTACCATTGCTATATTTATCGCTAGTCACCTATTTGAGCTTTTTCTTGAAAAAAGAATTTGAGCCTTGTTTCTTTCAATAGCCCATTCACTCACCTTCATGAGTCTAAAAATATTTTATCCTTACCTTTCTTTTAAAAGAACTTAGTTATACACATTTGCTGAGAAGCATTTAAAAGGAGTAAGGATGGAAATATGAAGAAAAAAAAATATTACTACCACAACCCAAGTACATTAAAGGAGATTAGTTGGGGGTTATGGAAAAGAAAAGAGAAGAAAAAAAATTAAAAAATGAGGTGAATGATCCTATGCCAAAATACAAAAGAAAAGAAAAAGATAAGTGAATTATGGCAAAGAAAGTAGAAAAGAAAAGAAAAGTGGTGACTTATTGAGAGATATTCTCTTATAAAAAAAATGGTTGCAAGAGTTGGGTATTGAAGTAAGGTTATCAAGTGCTTAAAGTGGTTGTGCTTAAAACTAAGAGATTGAGTTCTTTTACTTGTGAATCCTTCCCGTTCTTTCTTAACCTTTACCTTAGCCTAACGTTACAAGCTTATTAAAGACTTATTGATCCAATGTAATGTGATTTTTCTACAATAGTGGAGAGTGATTTGAAAAGTGAGCCTATGGAGCTTGTTTTTGTTATTGATGTCACGCAATTTATTATGTTCTTAGAGACTAAGACTTGTATTCATGAATGTTATGCATAAAGTCATCCGGGTGTTCGGATTAATGGATTGTGGTAAGACAGATGATAAGAGTCAATAACTATTTTAAGATTGATGCTTGGATTACTTTTGGACTTAAGTGATATTTAATGATTCTATGTGTTGCATATTATGTGCATTTTCTGAGACAAAAAAAGTGAATTGCTCCTTGTTTAACACTAGCATTACTTTACCTTGTTTTGATTCCTATCATAGAATTCATTTTTCATTTTCGCTTGAATTACTAGGGACTAGAAATAAGCTAGTTGGGGGTTGTGATGAGGGTTATAAAATGCATCTTAACAGTACTTAATTGTTAGCATTTTAGGGTTGATCTAGGTTTGAATTTCACTTTTATACCTTAACAACTCTAAAGTGTCATTCTTGGATCATTGATCTATTTTGATGGATTTTCAGGTACTTTAAGTTCAAAAGAGATGGAAAAGCTATCATTACTTTTAGTACAATGACTCAATGAACACCGAAGTGAAGATTCACAAGCACTTGGAATGGAGTTTCACTAAATTGCCAGAATTACCCGTACAGATCAATCATTTTTGTAAATTAAAACTGTATTGATGCAAGAATAACCAGGAGATGAGCCATATATGCTTAGAAAGATCCGGAAGTCTATTTTCTGGAGAATTTTACGACTCATAAAAATGGTTTTTCTAGAGAAAATTATGGCAGTTTTAGTAGACAAAGGTTAAGCTATAAGATACCTAGTGCACTCGAGCGCACCAGGCCTGCGATCGATTGCAAGTGCGCACTCGCAACATCCCACATCGGTCAGAAATACCTTGCAGCACACCATAGTGCAATCAATCGCACCATGCTGTGATCGATCGCACATGGGCAATATCCTACATCGGAATGGAAACACATTGCACTCTGGGAATTCCCCTATAAAAACCCCACTTCACTTCATCTTTTGGGATCAACTGGGATCAGATCCAAAGGGCCTTTAGGAGGAATTCGAAGAACTTTTGGAGGTCAAGCTGAGGAAACTCCGAAGCTTTGCTACCAAGGGGGAGATTATTGAGAGGCCGGAGGCAACTCAAGGAAGCATGAGCTCCATGGCCAGCTAATCTCCAAGCAAGGCAAATGGGTGAATCCCTAGGTGTAGTTGTTCTTATTTTCTTTTCTTGATTCAGTTGTAGTATGGATTTGTTTTCATTAAATATTGTTATGATTTACTTTTTTATCTAATTAGAAGATTTCCCTTTAATCTGGTGATTGCATCTTTCTCCCCCATATATGTCTAGTCATGCTCTTCTTATGTGATGTTGTTGAGGTGTGATTGAGTCCAGTAGATCCCTCTTCTAGATTTTTCCATTACTACAGTATTTTCATTATGGTATATTGTCGTTTCTTGATAATCTATAAGTTATGTCATGTGTGCTTGAAAGTAAAGAGTATTTCATAACAATTGCATTAGGGTTTATATATGTGTTTTGATTAAATATTTTCTGATTGCTTGTTTGGGATGTGAAACTTGCAATTGAGATAAAAACAACTGAATTGATATTGGAATAAGGTAACAAACCTAGAGAGGATTCCTGGAACCTTGTTGCTTCCATTATAGTTTTCATTACAATTACACAATTCTCATATCACTTTACTTTATTATTCAAATTCTCTCGTTCAACTTTTATCATTCGTGTTAAGGATTTCATCTTCTCTTGTAATTAACTTGTTTCCCTGTGGAATTGAAACCCCAAAGCTATGCTACAACTACCACGTTATACTTTGGGCGTAATCACATCTCATGGAACACCGGATTCTTGCACAAATGCAATGCACTTTGGCTATCCGAATACACCACAACCTGCTCATTTAGTACCTTCAACTCTTCCAGCAACCCTGTGCACCACATAGCCTCTTTAATGACTTCCAACAACCCTTTACACAAATGCAATGCACTTTGGCTATCTGAATACACCATAACCTGCTCATTTAGTACCTTCAACTCTTCCAGCAACCCTTTGCACCGTATAGCCTCCTTGATGGCTTCCGTAGCCACTATGTACTCAGCCTCGGTTGTTGAGAGTGCTACCACCGGCTGCAACTGAGTCTTCCAACTTACACAATATCCATTTAAGTTGAAGAAGTAGTAGGTAATCGATCTTCTTTTATCTCGATCAGCTCCATAGTCTGAATCAGCATAACCCTCAAGACAGATGGACTTACCCCTCTTCTCATAAACCAACCCCACATCTGGGCTTCTCTTCAAGTACCTTAGCAACCACTTCATCCCAAACCAATGCTCTTTTTTGGGATTACGCATAAATCTACTGAGAACTCTCATTGCATGAGCAATGTCAGGTCTAGTGCTTAACATCATGAACATGATTGATCCAACAGCACTAGAGTAGGGGACCTTTTCTATTTCCTTCTTCTCTTCATTCGATCTTGGACACTGATCGCTGGAGAACTTGAAATGACCAGCAAGGGGAACCTTCACTGGTTTGCTATCTTCCATAGAGAACTTAGATATCATCTTCTCTATGTAGGAAGTTTGAGAGATCTTCATTCTGTTTCTCTCCCTTTCCTGGATGATACACATCCCAATGATCTTCTGTGCATGGCCAAGATCTTTCATCTCAAACTCCTCACTGAGTTGAGCCTTTAATTTTCTTATCATCTCCATGTTGCTCCCAACCAGCAACATGTCATCAACATAGATGAGGATGATCACCACTTCCTCCACCTTGTGCCCCTTATAATACAAGCTTGAATCATAGTAGCTCCTCATAAAACTCAAGCTGGTTATAAAGGAATCAAACTTCTTATTTCATTGCCGAGGTGATTGTTTCAGACCATAGAGAGATTTCTTCAATTAGCACACCAACTCTCCCTGCCTTCCTTCCTCATAGCCTTCGGGTTGCCTCATATAGATGGTCTCATCAAGCTCTCCATATAAGAACGTTTTCTTCACATCCATTTTCTTAATTTCCCAATTGAATTGGACCACCATTGCTAGCACTATCCTTATTGTCTTGTATTTCACAACCGGTGATAATATTTTGGTGAAATCTATGCCTTCTCTTTGTGTGAACCCTTTCACCACCAGCCTAGCTTTATACCGGACTTTATCCCTTGGAGTGTTCCCTTATTTGATCTTGTATATCCATCTACAATCCACAACTCTCTATTTTTCTGGTTTGGGCACCAATTCCTAAGAGTTGTTCTTCCTCAAAGAATCCATTTCTTCCTCTATAGCTAGCTGCCACTTTGACGAATCCTTACATTCCATAGCTTCTATGTAAGTTTCTAGTTCAACCATCCCTCTTTCTCTCCAAGGAACTGCTATATTAGCATCCGCAAACCCATATCTCAAAGGTGGTCTGACCACCCTCCTTTCTCGGTCCCTTGTGAGCTAGTAGTCATTCAGACTTGCTGCATCATCCCCTTCCAGTTCAGCCTCCTCTTGAGTGTCCTGAGCTTGGCCTTCTTCAATGGGCTCTACCTGGTCTGAATCCTTTTGCCTTCCTTGCTCTACATGAACTGAATTCTCCTTAATGTTATGCTTCACAAATTCCAGACTGGTTTGCTCACTATCCCCTGCAGGGTTAGTTTTCTCCAAGTAGGGAAATAACAATTCATTAAAAATAACATCCCTACTTATTATGAGTTTCATTCTTTTTGATTCTAAGGACCACAATCTATACCCCTTAACCCCATCACCATACCATAGAAACACACATTTTCTAGACCTTGGGTTAAGTTTATCATCCTTTTGATGTGCATATGCAGCACACCTAAAAGTCCTAAAGTTGCTCAACTCAGTGGGTTTCTCACTCCACATTTCCATGGGAGTCTTGAGCTTTAAAGCTCTAGAGAGTGATCTATTTACCAAGTATGCAACAGTAGAGACAGCTTCCGCCCAAAAATATTTTGGTAATCTGGATCCTATTAACATACACCTAACCTTTTCCATAAGGGTCCTATTCATCCTCTCAGCAACTCCATTTTGCTGAGGTGTTTTTACAACCGTTCTATGCTTTAGAATGCCATTTAACTCACAATATTTATCAAAATCCTTATTACAAAATTCTAAGCCATTATCGGTTCGTAAAACCTTAACTACCCTACCAGTTTAAGTTTCTAGCAACTTTTTCCACACCACAAATTTATTCAAAGCATCTGATTTATTTTTAAGCAAATAAACTCAAACCTTTCTTGAATAATCATCAATTAAAGACAGAAAGTAAAAGTTACCTCCCTGTGTTGGTGTTCTTGCTTCCTATGAACGCAACACTCGTAAAAATCTAATTTCTCTACTTTGTCACCACCAAGTAGACCATTCTTGCTGAGAACTTGCAGGCCCCTTTCGCTCATATGTCCCAATTAATTGTGCCAAAGTGCTGCCTTATCCATCTCAGCCATCAAGCTTACTATTTGATCCTTGATTTTTGTCTCTCCGATCATCTCATAAAGACCGTCTTTGATTGCTGTTTTGATCACTATCAAAAATCCCTTAGTTACCTTGATCTTTCCTCCCTCTGCCTTGTATGTATGTCCCATGGAATCCAGCTGCCCCAATGAGATCAAATTCCTCCTCAAATCCAGGAGATACCTTATATTTCGCAACAGCCTTATGACTCCATCAAACATCCTTAGCTGGATGTCTCCTATCCCCCTCACTTGGCAAGAATTGTCATTCCCCAAGAAAACCTTTCCATCATTGATTTCCTTGAAATTCTTGAATCAATCCTTGTGAGGGCACATGTGATAAGTGCATCCGGTATCCAAGATCCGTTTCTCGCTGCCTTGCCTCCATCTCACATTTGACCACACAAAAAGAACATCATCTTGATGTTCTCCCTTGGCAACCGAAGCCTCTCCATTCTTGGTATGGCTTCTTCATCTCTCATCCCACATCTTCTTCTTGCAATCTTTCTTGAAGTGACCCTTCTTATTGTAGTAGAAGCATCACTTCCCTCCAAACTTCGATTTGGAATGCGATCTCCTATGGCTCTACCCTCTAACTCTTGATTTCTCCCGGTAGTTTCCATGCATGCTACTACCATTCCGAGTTGCTGGCTTTCCTCTAACGAATAACTCTTCTCCACTTAATGCTTCCCTCCTCTTGGCTTTGAAATCATGAGCCATTATAGCATTAATCATGATTTCCTTAGTTAGTGTATCTCTTCCATATTCAATTGCATTAATTAAACTTTTAAAACAATCAAGAAGAGAATTTAACAAAATAACAGCCAATTGTTCAACCGGGAACTTTATACTACAACTAGCCAAATCTTGGACTAGCTTGTTAAACATATCAAGATTATCTTGCAACTCTTTATTAGGATCCATTTTAAAAGCAAAGATTCTTTTAAGAAGATAAATTTTATTATGGAGAGTTTTGGTAAGAAACAACTCATCTAGTTTCTTCTATGTGACAGCAGGATCTTCCGAGTCTCCGCACTCCCTTGTGACACTATCCGATATATGTAAGAAAATGGTGTTGTATGCCATTTTCTTCATCTCAATCCGCTGGTCCTCCATGATACTTGCTGAAAAAGCATCATTTTCTTCAACAGCCAAGTCCACCTTCTGTTGCATAAGAACTGCCTTGATCTTCCGCTTCCAAAGAGCAAAGTCTCTCTTTCTATCAAACTTCTGGACAATGAAGTTCGAACCCATCTTGCAGAGAAAATCCCAGATTTATGCAGCACCCACAATTGCTTTCCAACTTCTTCTAAACCACAAGAACACGATTGAAGATTGATCTCAATACTATTCTTGAATCACCCTCAAGAACATGATCAGATCTTGATCTTTACTCCGTTCTTGAATCACCCAAGAAGTTGATCTTTGATTCTTGGAGTCTTGACTCCGTCACCTTCTATTCCAACTCCGATACCCACTGTCCAAAGCTTCTCCGGCTCTAATACCGTTATTGGGAAACCACCTTGGATGATGCCTAGGAGGTGATCTTCCAAACACCCAAGTCTAGAGTGACTTGTATAAAGAAAAGAGACAATAACTAATCAAAGCAAGAAAGAAAATAACACAAGCAATTTGTTAACGAGGTTCGGCAATATGCCTACATCCCCATGAGCTCCTCCGAACTCTCTGCACTATCTTATCAATGGAGTTCTTTACAATCAGCAACATCTCTCCAAGAACTCACAGGTCCTTGAAGAACAAAAGAAGAAGAAGTAAAAAGAATGTGATAAGAACTAACCCTAGAATTTTCCCAAGAAAATTCCCCTTACAAGCCCTTGAATCCCCTTTCTATTCTACTTTCTCTTTCTAAAAAACCAGCCTTCACAATGAATCTCTCTTGTTTTGTGTCTTTGCACTCTTACAAATGATCTTACTTTCAATCACAAGTTATGTTATGACTTTTGAAGCTAGGTGACCCTTTATATAGTGCACCAACTTCTTGTCCAATCTTGAGGGTCAATATCCACCTTTAGATCTTGAAGAACAATCAACCATAGCCCTTCATCAATCCTAAGTAAAGCTATGCGTTTTAAACATTCCTCACGCACCCTTTGAATTGTTGAATCAGTGTACCTTCCACCATTTGTATCCATTCTGGGCACTGCGGCTTGGGGGAGGCTGAGCCACGGCGCACACCTCCTCTAGGACTCCTCCTTTGTTATGCGTCGCACCTTGGAATGAGCTGGGCCACAGTGCACACTGATGTGCACTTGATGCTGATTTTTCCTTGTTTTAACCTTAGACAAACACCAATAACACACATGGCAAACTTCCTAGAACTTTGTTTCTTCAAGCCCATCTCAGTAGCACACCACTCAAAGTTCGCTAGACTAACTGTCTTAGTCAAGAAATCTGTGATGTTCATTGTTGTATCGACTTTCTCCAAGATTATCACAGTCTCTTCAATCTTTTCCCGGATGAAATGATATTGGATATCAATGTGCTTCGTCCGTGAATGAAATGCATGATTCTTTGCTAAAAGATAGAACCTTGATTGTCACATTTAACCTTCACTGCTCCTTGTTTAAACCCAAGCTCAGTACACAACCTTTAAAGCCAAACCATTTCATTTCCAGCATAAGTTATTGTCATATACTCTGCTTCTATGGATGAAAGAGCAACAACATTTTGCTTCTTGCTCATCACCCCACCAAACAGATTGAACACATATCCGTTTGTAGACCTCATATTGTCACCTCCCATACCTCATGTTGTCACCTCTCATCCCCAATCAGCATCAACCGATCCTACAATATCAATATTCTTCTCACCTCTCATACCTCCATAACACAATGCAAACTCTGACGTATCACGAAGATATCTAAGAACTCTCTTGATTGCAGCTCAATGCTCTTTTCCAGGATTAGACATATATCCGCTCAATACTCCCACTACTTGGGCAATATCTGGTCTTGTACACACCATGGCGTACATCAAGCTTCCAACTGCACTAGCATAAGGTACGTGCGCCATCTCTTCAACTTATTCCTCTGTCTACGGACATTATTCCACAGATAACTTGGTTCCTAAAAGCATGGGAGTCCCTACCAGCTTGCTGTCAAACATATTAAATTTCTTCAACACTTCTTCAATATACTTATTCTAACTTAGCTATAGTTTTCACTTTTTATGATCCCTCTTTATCCACATGCCCAAGATAAAGTTTGTTGGCCCTAGATCTTTCATGTCAAACTGTCTTGCCAACGATGCTTTCACAGTGCTAATCATCTTCCTATTATTTCCAATCAATAGCATATCATCAACGTACAAGGTTAAAATGATAAAATCAACCCCTAATCTTTTCACATAGACGCAGTGATTGGCATAGCTACAAGCGAACCCAAGCTGAATGGCATATATGTCAAACTTCTGGTATATGTTAAATTTCTTCAACACTTCTTCAATATACTTCTTTTAACTTAGCCACGGTTTTCACTTTTTACAATCCCTCTTTATCTGCATGTCCAAGATAAAGTTTCCTGGCTCTAGGTCTTTTATGTCAAACTGTCTTGCCAACGATGCCTTCACAGTGCTAATCATCTTTCTATTATTTTCAATCAATAGCATATCATCAACGTATAAGGTTAAAATGATAAAATTAACCCCTAACCTTTTCACATAGATGCAGTGATCGGTATAGCTACGAGCAAACCCAAGTTGAATGGCATATGTGTCAAACTTCTGGTATCATATCTGTGGTGACTGCTTTAGTCTGTACAAGAACTTCTTAAATTTACAAACCAGCTCTTCCTTGCCTTTATTCACAAAGCCTTCAGGCTGTTTCATGTAAATTTAGTCCTCTAAGTCCCCGTAAAAGAAATCTGTCTTCATATCTAGTTGTTCGATCTCTAGATCATAAGCAGCTGCCATGGATAAGACAAATCTAATAGATGTCAACTTTTCTACCGGGGAAAATATCTCGCCATAGTCAATGCTCTCTATTTATGAGTACCCCTTTGCAATCAGATGTGCCTTGTACTTTTCTACCATTCCATGTGCATTTATTTTCTTCTTAAAAACCCATTTGCACCTAATTGCCAATTTCACAAGGCTCCAAGTTTCATTCTAGTCCAGTGCCTACATTTCCT